>OY804585.1:900146-2100146 GCA_963680875.1 Bathymodiolus brooksi | reverse complement strand
GTTTTAATCTTGAATATATTTTTTATCAGTCGTTGTTGTATTACTATCTGCACTTACTGTGAATATTTGGTTTGAACAACCCGGTCATTTAACTTTTTAAGCTTTGCGCTTCTACAGGAAATCAAAACTCATTCATGCTTAGAAAAAATATAATCTTCTTACTGAAATATAGTTTTCTCTCGTGCACCATTTATTTTGAGTATATCCATCATATAATACTATTATAGTGACAGCCGGAAACTTTGAGCCGTAATGAAAGCAGGAGGTTTGGCGCTTTAAAATCTGATTCAACCCACCATTTCTTTAGAAATGCCTGTACCAAGTCAGGGTCATTACGGTTTTCACAGTTTTCCTGTTGTTGACTGATTTGTTCTGTCTATATACTTATGAGTTTTGACTTTCCCTTTGTAAGATTGTTCGGAGTTCGGTAATTTTGTTATTACCCTTATTTAATGAATTCACTGAGGTATACATATTGGAATAAATCAATCAGATCGGTTTTAGTTGTAATTATATTGACGTATTAATGATCTGATTTACATATCTGAATTTTTTATTACTATCACTATCGATATATCTGCTGGTTAGATATTAATTCCCCGGGGCATCAGTCGATATACCTGCTTGTTGGATATTATTGACATCCGTGGGTATGGCGGAAGAATTCAACGCATGATGAGAAAAATCATGAAAATGACAATATCTCTATTATTTCGAAAATAACAACGGATAGGATTATCTTTGCCTGTGTATACAATTAAGTCAAAATATTTGAAAGGATAATGAACTATCTTTATGCCAATTAAGGATCAACAAACCCATCAAATTGATCAGACTTCCAGTTGTTGAGAACCTGTTGGCATATATTACATTTGATTAGTAATTGACATCTCCACATTATGTTCGATGGTACGTCAAACTAAATACTATTAATTATAAATTTGATATGTTTTGATTCATTTTTGCTTTGTTTTGTTGTTGTTTTCTTTGACAAAGTAGACATTGTCATCATCTCATAAATATGTATTGTATTCCTGTTATAATTGTATCACTTGCACATTTGGGTGTTAATAATTTATTATTGATGCAAGCTACACTGTTAAAGATATGATTAGGGTTATGGTGTTTAACGCCACTTTCAACAATATTTCAGTTGTGGTCAGTTTTATTGGTGGAGGAAACCGGAGTACCCGCAGAAAACCACCGACCTGCCTCAAGTCACTGACAATCTTTATCGCTTAAAGTGGCATCCAATATACCTCGCTATTTGCGGGATATCAAGTCACAATTTAATTGGTCATATGTACTTATTCTACTGGTAGTTGTAAATCCAACTACCATACGATCACGACCACGATGGCGCCCTGGTAAAAATATTGCATGAAACCGATTGCACAGGTGGTTGTAAATCCGACTACCATACGATCACGACCACTACGGCCTCTTTCATGAAATAATTATTAAACATTGGTATGTTTTTTTTTGCTTGAATAACTCTAATACGAACACGTAGAGATTTTACCTCAAAGACAAACAATAATCTTTTTTGTGTGCAATTAAAAGAATATATTAGGGGTAACAAGTTTGAAGAAACCGTAAATCGTAGAAAGACAGACAATACAATAGACAAAAGAAAATGGACAAAAGGACAAACAATTATCTACAAAACATTACACAGAAAATTAAAGATCGTGCAACACGAACCTCGCATAAAAACCGGGAGTGAACTCGTGTGCTCTAGAAGATTAAGCAGTTCCACACGTAGCACCCGTTATGCTACTCTTGATACAAACCCGGGGATACGTCATGGATGAGGAAAGGACCAGATTTTGATTACGACGAACGAAACATATCACGTGGTCATTTCATGGTAGTTACTGTAAAACTTTCAGTGATTGTTTTATATTTATTTGTTTTCTTTTGCCATTTTTAGATCTGACCAGTAGATAATTGCTCATCATTGTAATTGGTACGATATTTACTGTCAAATATTCTTTCTGGAAATGTTATAAATACGATACGCAACGATGTTTAATTTCAAGTGTAGTTCAATATGTATCTTTAAGCTATTTATAATTGAAGGGAGTTACTTTCAAACCATGGAATATAATAAATACATTCCAAGTATCAAAGCCAAAATGTTTAGAATATATATATAACTTATTTTTGTTTTGGACAAAAGCTTACGGATTACAGTTTCGATAGCCCAGGAAATAACAACAATTAAATCCCATGCAACATCAATCGCAGGAATTAAGTTTTAATCAACAAAGACGTCACACCATATTGACTGTTGTATATAAACAACATATATCCGGTCTCATCCTCCAACGCAAAAGTCAATACATCTGCTGTAACGTTAATTAATTTTCTATAGACGATGGAACGTGTTCGTCATCATTACTTCTTATGTAGTTTTGTGCAGATCAAGTTATTTAATGAATGACAAGAAATGTGAAAACCGGAAATATATAGGTATGAAAATAACATCATCAACCTGTGTAGTGACCAATAGTATGCCCGTGAGAGTGGTCTTCGTGGTCGTGATGGTCAAAAACGTTACAGAATACCGAAGGGGCAATCATTAAATGGACAATTAAGAGAAACAGACAACATAGGGTGCACAAGATGAAGACAGTCATACTTATATGTAAATCGATTGGTTGTCAGATATACAAATATTATCAAAAACAATCACGTGGATGGCGTAAAAACAAAAAACAAAGCAAAATACAACATATATATATTGAAAAGGCAATACCGAAAGACAAACGTGTGGTCTAATTTAAGCATTCAAATTAATGAAAGCTGAATTCTGGTCCATTCGCTTTGTGTGTCTTTTTGCAATTTGCTTCCATGTGTTACAATGTAATGTTGTTGTGTAATTTCAAATATTTCAACACCATGATAGGCTGAAATGCTCATAAAATTGGGGTTAAGCACAAATGAATCAACTATTTCATTAGCATGTACTTGTATCTATATTCATATCATTTTGTATTTGGTGCCGAAAAATTTAGTTTGTGTCGTATTACCACGAATATCTGAATTTAAATTACTTATATTCGATTAAGGAGCAACTATCTATGTGCATCTACAGCAACATCAACCTCAATAGAGTCGTTTAAATTCTAAAGTTCTTTATGACCACAGTTGGACACATTTGAATCATTTAATGGCGTTTTCAATAGTTATAGCTGATAATGATCTGTCCACTTTTAAGTTCGTTTCTTTTAAAATATTCGTTTTTATATAATTTGTATCTTCTGTTGTACATAATAGTAAGCCTGTTTATTTCCTTACGTTTGAAAATGAAATGTTATGCAAATCAAACTGAATACAATTGGTGATCAAAATGATCATAAACACGAAGTTTGTCAATGACGCCTACAATATCATACCATTTCTTTAGAAATGCCTGTGCCAAGTCAGGGTCATTACGGTTTTCACAGTTTTCCGGTTGTTGACTGATTTTGTCTGTTTATATACTTATGAGTTTTGACTTTCCTTTTGTAAGATTGTTCGGAGTTCGGTTATTTTGTTATTACCCTTATTTAAGTAAAGCAGCATTCATATCAATAAAAAATAATAGTGAATCATCTTTACATAATCCATTCTTACTAAGGTATTTTCTGTAGACAGCAAAGACCAAAATCAGAAGTAAAATATATTTATTATTCTATTAAATGTTGGTAAATGGTTTAGTTTAAACAATCATTGCCAAATTTCATGCACATAATTATTGCAGCTGTATATAAACATCTATTTCTGTACATTGAATTTTTGGTGTTATTAGATGCAAGATCAATGAGTATGGAAATATTTACATCAGATATGTAAACTATCGTATATTACAAACGATTTCGTAAAGAAAAAGTACAACGCAGTAGGCAATACACCAATCTCATTAAATTCAATAGCAAAATACATAACGTGTATACTTAAAGTGAGAGATAAAATTTCCCCCAAAACGGAGGGAAGCAGGGTCATATCGCCCCGAGTACCTGTGGGTTTCGTTCATTAGATTAATATTTGTTGATACATATGCTACAGTTGTTTGAAAACAAATATCGAAGCCCCTCAATATTGTTTATTTTTCTGCATACTAAGACATATTAACTTCTAATATGATACAATTAAAGATCAATGGCTAATCTCATAGATAAGTATTTACAGTGCCTGAGTTCAATAATGTTTTATTTTTTTTTCATACTAAATCCTATTAACTATTACTGACTAAATCTGACAGATAAGTATTTACAGAGATCATTTTTTTTTTCATACTAATAATACTTTATTCCGAAAGCAAATACAGCTTATAGAATTGTACAATATATATATATATATATATATATATATATATATATATTTATAACATGTTTATAGCACCAACTACATATTTCACATACATTGTATATATTAAATGCAAATATAGATAAATAAAATAATTACACACATATGAATAAAACTACATGTATTGCGGAGTGTGATTCACTTGGTAATAGTCTGAAACAAGTACATATATATAATTATATATATACGACATCAACAGTGATAAATTATGCATTACGTAGTTTCTCTGCTAAACACAAATACTTTCCCAAATTATTCAATTCTTTTACATTTCTGACAGACAATACAGTTACAAGTTTATATGCAGATGGATTTCTCCAGTAATACTGTTTGATATATTTTCTTCTCAAATCATTATTATCTACTACACTCTAATATAAAATGATATTCATCTTCTATAGAATTTGTATTGTAATTACAACAGAATCTCTCATTTCTATTAATGTTATACAGTCATATTAACTATTACTGTCTAAATCTGTCAGATAAGTATTTTCAATGTTTCGGCATTTACATAGTTTATTAGACATACTTTTATTGAAATTTACAGTTCCTAAATAATGTAATTATTAACAAAATTAAAGTTCTCATTCCTCATGCATAGGTGGTCTTAGCCGATTTTGGATCAAACACTTTTAAGCTATCTGGCTTTCCAATCTTTCGGTCTTGAGCGTACCTGATGAAGGTTTTTCAAGAAACGCGTTGTGTACATTAAATTTGATATCTACGATTTCATTCAAATGTATTATCTGTTATAGAGGTTGAAGTGACAGAAGTCATTTAGATAAAACATTGAACGTAATTCAACTTTCTGATAAAGATTTGACTTTAATTCAATATCAGCTGTAATGCCGAGTCAAAGATTCTGAATACCAACAATTTGTTTTCTTCAATTTATTTGTGATAAGTATCATTCAGTGCTTCGCATATATGTGAATAGTAAAGCCCATTGCAGTTATACGACTGCTCCTGATACTGAGAATTAACATACAGAAATAGAGGAAGAGTGTAAAAGTACAATGTTAATAAACATACTTAATTATATATCATGCAATCATGTATATGCATTGTACTTTAGTAATGAACATTTTATGCATATATTCATATCAAATGTGTATTGCTTTCGCACATTTAACGATATTGTGGCGGTTAACAATGCAAGATTGAAAGTTCATGTGACAGTAAACTAACACAGTTGTTTAGCCGGGTATCGCATTGCTAAACAGCACAGGCTACAACGAGACGAATACAAACAATAATCAACGTGAACGAACACAGAAACCTACGTGCACTCTGTTTTAAACCAGGATTTAACTCAGATCCGTCTGATGGTAGGTTGTTACTGCTCCACACGAGGCACCAACAGTGAACAAATTTCCTCATTCGAAATATGGCTATAGACGTTATGTCTAAATCATGTAAATTATTAGAACTAAGGTCAGTCATAGGTAACCTTATCTGATTAAAACTATCATGTTAAGCGCTTTGGCTTACTTGCTTCCAAAGACTTTAAAAATGTTTGGCTATCCAATCTGTTGTCTATGAGTACCTAATATAAGTCATTTCACCAGCGCGTCGCGAGTACTCAATTAGTTATCCACATTGTCATTACCGGTATTGGTGTACACTGTTGAGGTATCAACAATCAGGTCTACAGCTTGATGTCCAGTAATAACCTGTCATTTTCCCTATTTAATCTTCATTCACCAAAGTTCAATATTAACATTTGATGTTTTTTGTAGGTTGCCATCTTGACGGAAATGTCTACACGAATGTATGAAGAGCAATGATGACTAATGACTACGATAAAAGACAACCGTCGTATAGAGATGTATGATACCGTTAATGTACAGTGAGAATAGCAGACACAATGGATGTCAACGAGAGTTTAATTGGATGATCTAAGGGTGCTTGTGTGTCAGCATATATCATCAGTTGCAATGATTGATAACAGTTCTTTAGGAGACCTGGGAATAGGGTCTAAGTGTCAATCGTCGAATGGAGTTACAGTGCCATTTTCGACAAATTGTGAAAATAAATCTCATGTGATGGATACCAAAATATGGACATCCGATGTAATTCAGAGAGTAGTATCCCTTGTATTTATCATGATAGTGACTATTATCGGTAATACTGTGATAATCTTTGTACTTTCGTGTACGCGATATCGAAAGAAAAATAGTCGTGTGAATCTGTTCATTATAAATTTAGCAATTGGTGACCTTGCTGTTTGTTTCGTTACTATGACAACTGAAATTTTATTTGTGGCTTTTGGTGAATGGGTACTTGGAAATGCAGCTTGTAAAATTTTGACTTATTTGCAAATATGTACCTTAGCGAGTACTACATTCATTTTGACTTCTATGAGTATTGATAGATATTGTTCACTGTGCCGTCCATTCCAGTTTCATCAACCTTCGTCAGCTGTGAGAGCGAAACGGATGTGTTTAACATCCTGGGTTTTAGCTTTCATCTTTGCCTCTCCACAACTGCTCATTTTTGTTCAGACAAAAGAAAAGGTATTAGAAAATGGCCATATACAATACGAATGTAAAAGTCAAGGATACACGGAACCATGGCAACGAAAAGTATATTTTACGTTTATGACATCATATATTTTAGTAATTCCCGTTATTATCATGTCGTTTTGTTACATTAGTGTCGTCTTGTGCGTTTGGCGTCAAGGGAAACCATTCAGAAATCAGAGCGGGAAATATTGTCTAAATGCAACAGCGAAAAATACAATATCGACAGCAAAAGTGAAAACTATTAAAATGACACTGGCTATAATAATTACATTCATTGCATGTTGGACGCCATATTTCGTTACAACGCTCATTAAAATTTACAGCGATTATAAATTCAAGATTCCGTCATCTGTCATGGTGTTTGCGGAAACAGCTGCCTTATTACAAAGTGCGCTCAATCCAATTTTATACGGGTGTTTTAATATTAAACTAAAACATATAATGACAGATCATTTATGTCCAGGAAAAATATATAAAGTGAAAACTGGACGTGCATACAATGTCGGTGCTTCCGGAACAATAGTTGTTACCGGCAAAATAAATTACTACCTCCGCCATGATTCCAAAGAAGGAAGTAGTTCGGGCGGAAGTGCGCGTGGTTATGTGTTTAAGGAAAACGATGAAAAATGTTTTAAATTAAAAGTTCGATTCATTTCAAAAGGTTCCAACAATCAAGACAACAGTGATGCTGCCCTTGAT
This sequence comes from Bathymodiolus brooksi, assembly GCA_963680875.1. Classification (NCBI taxonomy): domain Eukaryota; kingdom Metazoa; phylum Mollusca; class Bivalvia; order Mytilida; family Modiolidae; genus Bathymodiolus; species Bathymodiolus brooksi. The sequence continues at coordinate 2,092,566 of OY804585.1, read as the reverse complement.
TAAAATATGTGAAACTTGATTCATCAAACTTAAACCAATCTGCTTAAAACGGACAAATTATTATTTCCAAAATGGCGGGAAAATATTTTTTTACAAATTGCGTTTTCACCATGGTTACATATGGAACAACAATTAATTATAATAAAAATTACTAATAATATGCGCCGTGTTGGTTATAAATGTGCTCTAATACTTGTATTCTAATAATGTATTCTTATCTGGTTGACATGCTCGTCTTAAGCCACGACTTGGATTTCCTAAGTCATATGTTGTGGTTTATTTTATGTTCAATGATTTTAGGTATGTCTTCTTCGTTTTTAAATTGGTAGAATTGTTGACTATCAAAGTTTAAACTTTCTTTTGTTTTGGTAATATTGGTGGAATTGTTTACCATCACTGTCTAAGCTTTCTGTTGTGTTGTTAATATTGGTGGAATTGTTAACCTTCACCGTTTAAATTTTCCTTTGTTTTGTTAATATTGGTGGAATTGTTGAACATCATTATTTAAATTTTCTTTTGTTTTGTTAATATTTGTGGAATGTTTTAATATCACTGTTTAAGCTTTCTGTTGTTTTGTTAATATTGGTGGCATTGTTGACAATGACTGTTTAAGCTTTCTGTTGTTTTGTTGATATTGGTAGAATATGTTGACTATCACTGTTAATTTCATCATTTTATTTTAATGCTTAATATAGATTATATAAACTTGCTTTATAGATGCATACAACCACTTTAACCACATGTTAGTCCGGGAACACATTGAAAACAACAAAGAAGACATTATAAGCAAAAATCGAGGATGGATCAAATCTCAAGAACTGATAACCACACAGTAAGCTCAGGTGTTTTGACATAAACATTTCTTCATTAACAATATTTATGAATCACATAAAGATCATGACACCAAGGTTAAAGGACTGTAACACAAAAAAGATAATAAATAAGGGTAATAACAAAATTACCGAACTCCGAACAATCTTTCAACGGGAAAGTCAAAAATCATAAGTATATAGACAGACAAAATCAGTCAACAACCGGAAAACTGTGAAAACCGTAATGACCCTGACTTGGTACAGGCATTTCTAAAGAAATGGTGGGTTGAATCAGATTGTATAGGTTCAATACGGAGAATAATTAGTAGTGAAATAAATCACCAAATGTCAACCAAAACTAAGATGTACAAACGTTTAGTCCAGATGAACTTCGCCACAATTTCAGATTATGTACTCATTTGTTAACGAATGTATTTCGAATCTGTGCAAGTGTTTATCATTGGTGCCCTTGGATATCCATTTATCAAGAGTGAAGGGTAGATATCATCTCATTATCTGATTTAACAAGCCACATTGTTGTGCATGTCCCAAGCCTGTACCTGGATTTTTCATGGCATATGTCGGAGTCCTTTTTATATTCAATGGATGTATGTGAGAGGTGATTCTTCAACACAGAACGCAGAAAATCAAAGCAAAAACACAACACAGAAAACAAAAAAGATGAGCAACATGGACCCTACAAAACAACTACGGGTGAACCCAGGTGGTCGCGAAGAGTCAGCAGTTCCTTATTAGACACCCACCATGTTATTCATAGTCAAGTCCGGAATGTCGGTTCTTCTTACATTTGGAAATAGGAAACGGTATAATGATAATAACTTAATTACAGTTGTATTTGGCATTGTAAATACATATATCAAATTGCAAAACACATTTGCTCAGTATACATTAGTAGAATAATAATTACGAAGAGATGGTTAGACTGATTAATGGGATTTGAATCCCCCCTCTTGACATTTCATAGCATCTCAAGTGTCCCGTACTTAGCGCTCATTGATCTATGTAAATAATTATGGAGCTTTATTTAGCTTTTGACAAACAAATTGCCAGCAGCAAGAAAAGCATTTACCTCCCCTTATCCTACTACCAAGTGCTAATCTATTAAATATATTTTCTGTAATCATTTGACATTGATTAAATGAAATAAAGACAGCTGTAACGATCATATGGGTTTTAAATTTAGAATTATAGCTATGATGATTGCTAACTGTTCATCTAACTGTGAAATATATTATTGTCATCATTGCCTGTAATTTGCTGATGATTACCAATACACAATTGTTACAGCACATTATTTGACAGTATTATCAATAGGTTCAACATCCTGTGTTGTTAATAAGTAGAATACGGAAGGGTTCATCAATAAAAGACAATGCAGAGAAAGTGGCATCATAGGGCATACATGCCAAACGTCGTTGTTAGGCGGAAATCGTACCGGACATCACAACACGGAACTCCGAACGTGAAGACACACAATAGGACAACACAAAAAACTACAATGATGAGCAACATGGACCTCTAACCAATCCGGGGGTGAACTCTTGTGCAGTCCCTGTTTCATATAAAACACCTGCCGTGTTGTTCATATATAGTCAACTCCGGTACCAGTCTTGGCAGTGATAGAGGAGAGAGACCATATCTATTACTATGCAGTTTGTTGAGTGATAAACCGAGCCATACCTTGTGATGCATAATCTGGTATTATAATAAAACTACTCATGAACAATGTATAATGCTCACATTACTCACACTATTTATCTACTAATAAAACCGTAGCTATCTGATTTAGTGCACAAGATGTATTTCTGGAATAATCTCATTAGGAACTCTCATAGTGACAGGATTACAACAACATAAACAAAAAAACTAATAACTACCTCTAACTCCACATCATTTAACACAAACAAATGCATTAAGACATTTGGAGACTCGATTCCATCCAAGAAGTCCACGATGTTGTTGATATCATCTGGCCGGGGTCTGTTTGTCTGACGACCTTTTTTGGATCAAATGCTTACATCGCACCACCAGCAACAGCGATTGTAATGGGCTATGGAATTTTCAACGATGACTCTGCATATATACTCTTTTCCGGTTAATTGCTGTGCATGGGCAGACGACAGGAATATAATGATGGTGCCCATGCTACAAGCATGTCGATGGTCGTCCTGAATACATGCAATGGTCATCGCTTTTCTCCATGTTTGCACTAACTAATTATGTATGAGAACCAATTAGTAGAAACGTTGGCAACAGAGTCACTGAAATACATATGGAATTGATGTAAACTTAATTGATTGGTTTTTGATGATTAACGACATTTTCAGCAATATTTCAGCTATATCATGGCAACCAGTTTTAATGGTGGAAGAGGCCGGAGTACCCCGAAAAAACCACCGACCATGGGCAAGCAACTGGTGAACTTTATCACATGCGGTTGCGAGTCGAATGCACCCTTTTTTGTAAATTCCAAACCGGGCGCGAACCCACGCCGTATTGGTGATAGGCTTGTATGAGTCGCTAGGTAATCCAACTACCTAACTCATTGAGCCACCCGGACGTAAAAGTGGAATGCTGTGACAATGTAAGATATTCAAGCATAATATTGGGTGTGTAGCCAGCATTCAAGAGAGAATCATGGATGTAGCAGTTACCGGTTACATCTTTCAATGGTTTTTCTCCCTGATTGCTTGGTAACTGAAAACAAAACGCCTCCAGAGAAACAATTAGATTACAAAATACTCCATATTTTCATCGACATTACCAACACAAACCTGGCAGTAAAACAGTGTCACTGAATGTCAGTAGGAAACTGATAATTATTTATCAAGAAAAGGTAGACGATGGTGTTATAGTCCATTATTATTTGTATGCATATAAAATGTTAATGCAATGTCCTAAATTATTAAGTTTGTGTGTATAAGGCTTAAAAAACTCGGATAAAGGCGAGGTTCACCGAGACTTTCCCCAGTTTGCGCCGAATACACCTAAACTTTATATTCGAAGACACTGCAGTAATAATCACGTTAGTCCATCGACGTTTGACTTGTGAATTAACTAATACAATTATATAGTTATCCCTTACTTGCATCTTTTCACATTCTGCCAACAGGAAGTGAACTTGATTTACATCTAGGGCATTGTGTTTTATGTCCTTCCTCAAATTACGGATTTTGATTACCCCATTGGCATCTTAAGCTCTTCTTCACAAAACTCAACAGATAACATGTGACAGGGGTACCAGAATAAAGCGTTATTTTGGTCAGTGACAGTATATAACAAAATTATATCTAGTCAATGTAATTTGCCTGCTTAAATATAACAAGTGCATAATATAAAGATCACAATAATGTATCAGATGTAATATGAGTATAATTGGTTGTTTTGTATAAAGAACCTATCGCTAAATGTATCAGATGTAATATGAGTATAATTGGTTGTTTTGTATAAAGAACCTATCTCTAAATGTATCAGATGTAATATGAGTATAATTGGTTGTTTTGTATAAAGAACCTATCGCTAAATGTATCCGATGTAATATGAGTATAATTGGTTGTTTTGTATAAAGAACCTATCTCTAAATGTATCAGATGTAATATGAGTATAATTGGTTGTTTTGTATAAAGAACCTATCGCTAAATGTATCAGATGTAATATGAGTATAATTGGTTGTTTTGTATAAAGAACCTATCGCTAAATGTATCCGATGTAATATGAGTATAATTGGTTGTTTTGTATAAAGAACCTATCTCTAAATGTATCAGATGTAATATGAGTATAATTGGTTGTTTTGTATAAAGAACCTATCGCTAAATGTATCAGATGTAATATGAGTATAATTGGTTGTTTTGTATAAAGAACCTATCTCTAAATGTATCAGATGTAATATGAGTATAATTGGTTGTTTTGTATAAAGAACCTATCGCTAAATGTATCAGATGTAATATGAGTATAATTGGTTGTTTTGTATAAAGAACCTATCGCTAAATGTATCAGATATAATATGAGTATAATTGGTTTGTTTTGTATAAAGAACCTATCGCTAAATGTATCAGATGTAATATGAGTATAATTGGTTGTTTTGTATAACGAACCTATCGCTAAATGTACCAGATGTAATATGAGTATAATTGGTTGTTTTGTATAAAGAACCTATCGCTAAATGTATCAGATGTAATATGAGTATAATTGGTTGTTTTGTATAAAGAACCTATCTCTAAATGTATCAGATGTAATATGAGTATAAATGGTTGTTTTGTATAAAGAACCTATCGCTAAACGAAACACTGCTATGTATGCTTTTCAGTTTTTTATTAGGGGAAAATTGATCGTCATGCAAAACAAAACTTAAATGTGTTGTTAAAATAAAATGTGTAGATCCTCTGTTCATCCCATACATATTGTTATTCACACACGATACATTGTTATACAAACCAAGACCATTGATTGGTGGAAGTGAGGATTTAATATAAGATGTGCCGATCGTTCGTACATTCGCAAGGATCCACTTCATGATAATTGCAAGTCCCTCCTAGTGGTATCCTTCTACCCGAAGAATTAACACAGGTGATTAGTTGTCTATGAATATTTATTCACATTTTGTGTATGTTCTATAGATAAGTTAAACGTGTTTACTCATCTTACTACAAATAAACATTATAGAAAACCGATGAGGGAATCCAGAATGGACATTCCATCCATAGATCCTGCCAATATTTGGTACACACACCACAGGACGAAGACACACGGGGTGTTTCTGGAATACATTGAATCAGGTACGCTCAAAATCGATAAATTGGAAAGTCGTATAATTTAAAATTGTTTGAGAGCAATAAATCCAAAGGATCCAACCAAGATATCCGTATCGGTTAATGGCACACCTATGTCTAAGGGATATTGCATGTAAGGACAAATAAATTTTAAAAAAGTACAAGCATAATAAAATTCGATACTAAAAGAGTTATAAAAGCTATTTCTTGCAGCATTGACTAGGCTAACTTTATCTAAATAACATCGTGTACATATAATAACTCATAAAGAGGACGTTCAGCCTTCACATGGAAATTAGGTGTGTCATTAACACACATAATCGTAAAAATTAACCGGTTAAACGTAACATTTGTGGGATATAATTTTCTTTATGAATGTATTTTTGAAAAGCTTAGAAATAATTATACCATAAGGAACAATTGATATGCCATTAACACATCCATTACAAGTCATATTCACGATCTAGTTTTTGTAAAATTAAATACAGATAGTGTCTTCTAGATTATAGGCTGAACATTTATAAATGTATCTACATGTTATATTACCGCGGGAATCATAACCATATCTGTTGAAAAGCTGTAACTAAAATCCCAGTTGACCCTACATTGACATTGAAAAACAAGAACATACCATACATCAAACCTGTTGTTTTGCTCATCGCAGATTCCCAGCAGCCGTAAATCGAAGGACAGATCTAACTAATCTTTAAAGAAGACCTCGAGTTACACAACTATTAATTTTAATACAATCAAGCATAACATTGCAATGCTTACAATATATAGCTCACGTCCAAGGACTTTCATTTGTATTCAGTAATACTGAGAGTGGGAGAGCAGTAGTTTTCTGATCTCATGTGATTCACTATGCATTCAAACTATTATCCTTGTAGAAGTGATGTATACCTGGTACGGCTACGAAAGTCTGGAGATACCAAAAACTGTTCAAGCGGAGGATAGTCAATTTAATGACCTAAACAAAAGACGAAAAGACATACAATGGTAAATAACAAAACAACAGACAAAAAGTAAATATGGAACAACACGAATCCATCTAAAAGGATAAACGGGATTGAAGTCAGGTGTTCCAGAGGATTGATCTTCTGCTCCACTAGTGGCACACGATATGCTCCCCTTACACGACACGAACATCAACTGAATTGGAAGTCGCATTGTACAGGTAAAAAATAAAAGCACTGTTCATTTACTTTACCGCCTAAGTATAATGATAATCTCTCTTGTTAATTTACACACATATATTTCTTACTATTAATACAACAATAAACATAAACCGGCTTCAACATAAATATGTGTAGAGACGACTCAAACATATCGAAATTTCGAGCTAAGCGTATGTGAACACGGTTTGTAGCCTTCAGAATATTTCACAACTACTTTCCTATTTCTGTGGTCTGTGTACCTAGAACATATCTAAATAGCCATTCATTATCCCTGTAATTTGTCACATATTTATTCATGTACCTATTACACGGAATCTTGATTATTTTTGGAGGATTATTTCTATTTCTCATAAGTTGATGGTATTGACTGAAGTAGTTTGTGTTCCTTTGAGTGGATATACATCCATACTGTCCACCATTAATATATCAAGCGTATTAAGATTAATCCTGAAACGCATCATGCTTAGGAACTGACCGATAGAATCCATGACACTTGGTAGGTGTGAGAAAACCTCCTCTCTTGAGATGGCATCTAGGAGCGGTCCAACGTCAGAAGTATCGGGTTTGACGTCAAAAGTCAACAACCATATATTTACATACCAGCATTTTCCATATATTGATGGGTTATCACCATTCACCATATATTTTCTATATAAACATCATTGTTATTTACACTTAGGAAATCTAAAAATAATGACACTGTACTCTCAGTCAGTCATTCATTATTATACATGTATATGCATAATTTTATCGTCGAAATCGATGGCCTCTAGAAGTGGATGTGCTTTATTGATAATTGATAATAAACAAAAATCTATGTATGAAACAACAATCACTTTATTATTATGATGTCTTACCGTCATAGTGGAAAAACATTACAAATGTGTGCATATGGGTTGCTTATAATAACTATTATTATTATGAAAAAGAAAACTCAAACAGCTAGATGTTTGGATGTATGCGCAAAGGGAAAATGTCGTCTTGTAAGTACTGTATTTTTGCATTAGTTTTAATGTTGCCATCGATTTCACAATGTTTAAATGCACATGCACGAAATAAACACAATATTTTTGATCATTTTACATACACATCAAATTGTATTCTATTATAGATTTCTTTGGTTGTAGGATTGTCATTAATTTGATGATGCAGATTTTTATTATATGTTGATCATTATCAATATGATTATGGTTTTAACGTTAAATCACCGGCTTTGAAACATGTGTTCTTTATAAATACATTAATGATACCATTGACCCCAATGGTTTACTATATATAATACGTTTCATAGTATCAGCTGATTCCCACTAAAACGGAAACAATATATACATGTTTCATTCATTTACCGACGGAACATTTATTTGCATGGATAAGTATTACTGTGATAACATTATTGCTCTAAAACATATTACGATTATTTTGGTCAATGCTGAAGCTGTAATTTCTAAATTGCGTTCATTTTCGATATGAGTGAAGTGCCTTTAAATTATGCGATAGAAATTGTTATTGAGCAATGACAAGTCATTCATGGGGGTTAAAGGTAAGTCTCGTTTAGATAATTACATATTTATGGAAAAGTACACATTTGCCAAGCAAATGATTATAGATGCATGTATTCCAATTGTGACATTGGGATCCATCTGGTAATATCTGATACATGCACGCTAGTAGCATATGCTAACATATTCTTAAGTATTTAACACGACTGATTTATGCACTTTGTCACCTTTAAAACATTGGTTTGTAAATTACCTACACAGTGTGTTTCTGTCTGCCTCTGTGTGTGTGTGTAGGTATGTATGTGTGTATGTGTGTGTATGTGTGCAAGTATGTATACTATATATATACAGATTATCTAGCAGAGTATAGAATATACACTTTCAATTCGGACCAAACGTCATATGGTTCCTGAATGATGTTGATCGGCTTTATATCATATTACACTTAGTTGTGGAATTGTTGCTCTTGCTACAGCTTTTCTGACCATAGATCTATGGATTTGGTCCGTTCACAAAATGTTGGATAGCGATCTCAACTGCAGATTTACGCTTGAGTAGCAATTTCACTGTGTTGCGTACTGGGTTGAATTGTATCCCTGATATGAATCGTATCGTTAAAAGTTCCTACAATCTCACATGACAGCCAATTACTTTCGCATATTTATATTTACGTCACTAAATGAGAGTTAAATGCTTATTGTTCTAAACGCTATCTCATTTTACTTCATCTTTTTTTTATTTTATGACCTAATACATTAAAATGAGTAAGCTGGAATCAACCCCAAGTAACTGTGCAAAGACAGGCACGTAATATTCGGATAAAAAGTTAAGCACCGTCCGAATTCGATTCCATATCTATGTACATGAGAAGATATGAAACATACACGGTGAAGAGTGTACAAGATATATATATTATTGTAACTTACAATTCCCGAATAATGTAACATGTTTTATAAATAAATGTTCACAACAAATGTCCAATAAAGTTACAATCTAGTGACAAGGAAGGCCAACCCATAACATTAATGTAATCCATGAACGATTGGGTGTGATAGACATTCTGGAAAACATGTACGTCAAGGTGACTTTGCAACAACTGCTGCAGTATTGTTTCGAGTAGAGTGTCTCTGTAATTATACGCGCTTACTCCTTCACCACTGACATGCAACAGAGTCTGATAATTAGAAGTTATTTATGTCATGACGATACCACCACCCCATCGGTGAATATGCTGGATAGAGCAACGTGCATACCCTTAACGGAGCCGTCTCCAAGTTCACACTCTGCTATCGGTCTGGTTATCGTAGATGAACTCATGTGCTCTGGAAGGGTAAGCAGATCCGGCTCCATATGTTGCACCCGTCGTGTTACTCTTGTAAGAAACCCGATGATAAGTCATGAATGAGGAAATGACCGGATTGTGATTACAAAAAACGGAATATATCACGTGATCATTTTTGATTTGTGTAAGAATAATGCCACCAAAAGGGTGCCTCTCATGAGGTCACATATGCTGCAGTCGTCACACGAAGGGTGTAAACATTTATTCGTGGTACATGAATTCCAGGTGTTGGCTGGAAGTATTCACGGCCGTAAAGAACTTGTTTCGAAGTATCGAAATGCTTGTATCACACGTGGTCACCCGGAATATGGGAGACCTGTTACTGATCCTGTTTGGTGGAACTGTGCATGAAGTCATGAATTGTTACTGAGGTTAAATCGCAATGCCCGTGACACTGCTCTTATCAACATGTTAGCCTGCAACAGGCCAATGGCTCTGTTGCGTTCATCGTTGCTAAGTCTTGGCATACTGTTAATTTACTTACATCTGTGATTTTTCAATACTGACGATATTTTTTGACTGTCAAACGCATAGAGCAATTGGCGAAACAAATAAATCAATACAATGCATCTCCTGTCTGTACATGAACAATGAAGTACATCCAATGACCGTAAGTGACACTCGATTGGTAAAACATTCGATGGGTTACTATGAAATCAATGACAAAATAAATTAATTAGTAATTTTATATATAAAACACAATTTCGTTTCGTTTGATATTCAGTATATTTGAGTTATATACATAAAGCAACTGATGCATTGTGTTAGTCACCAGTTAAATAAAAAAAATGTTAGAAATATTATATTAAATCAAAATCATTAGTCAATTTGACCAAAAGTCGCTTGATAAAAAATTGATATTCATCACATATTTACATAATATTATTGATTTCATTACATAACATTCAAATGTTAAAGCTTTGAAATCGATTGACTGGGTTGAATTGGTGTTTTCAATTTCATAGTTACATGAATATATATATATTTATATATTTATTATGAAACTACCCCTTTACATCGGGGGCGCCAACCGCCGGGGTGTCGGTGGCGCGTCTAACTACAGTTATTAAAATGTACATTTATTATGATAAAAGCACATGCAACAAAAATATGATAAGACATCTGCCATATATACACACACGTTATAAACTGTCCATAAACTCTCCATAAAACATCATTTATAATTATACTTAAAATATTTTAAACAGTAACACTCAATACTTCACTTCGTAATCTAAAACATGTTTCAATATACATTTTACCGATAAAATCATAAAATATTCCAATATCATTATTAAAAGCATATCCAATATCACCAACAATAAACTGTAATTTGGCACTAGGTGACTGTTCCATAAAGTCTACACCAATATAATAATCACTAGACTGTTTAGAAACAATATTAAAATATTCATCGCGAACACTAGACAGGACAGGGCAATTTAACAAAAAATGTGCGAGATCTTCATCTTCATCGTTATTGCATAAAAGGCATTTACTGTGTGCACTTAGGTGCATCCTGAACAGATATTTCTGAAGGGGTATGGTTTTGGTTCTTGACAGTAGTTTTAGACGGGAGGCATAAAAATCATTATGGTTATTTAAGTAGTTTTGTTTGCCTAAACTAACAAAACACTGTTGATAGAAATCAAGGCTACTTTTAGAGGAGACTTCCATTAGTAACTTGTCTCTGGCCTGAGATCCATATAGCTTGTTAAATTCCTTAATGTTTATACCAAAATTTACGTCAGGCTGGTTTATTAAACTAGAAACATGTTCCTTGTAATTCCAAAAGCTGTCACCTTTTCTAACCATTTCATTAAATACGGATTTGCATAGTCTATTATCGGGAAGTTCTAAGAGCCTTTTATAATATGAGACCTTCTGTCTATTAATAAAGTCGAGAATAGGTTCCCACCCCAGTTCTAGTAACATGGCAGCTTTTGGTATATTCATTCTAGTTTTTTTAACGATTTTAGCTGCCCGATATTGCCAGAATTCTAGCGCTTGTTTACACGTTTCGGAAAGAGGCATCCATACAGCACAAGCATGGGTTAAAGATGGCCTCATAACCGAATTCCAAAGTGATTCACCAAAATTTATGCGATTGAAATCACTATGTTCACCAAGTAGACGGATAAGACAATTCAGCTGCTTACCTGCTTTTTCCTTAAGAAAACTATTCACGTGGAAGTTAGATTTTAAGGATCTATTAATGAAATAACCCAGATATTTGTACTCGCCCGTTTCTTCGATTGGTTCATTTCCTAATTTCCAGGTACCTTCCTTGTTAATTTTTTTACTTGTTATTAAAATTTTAGACTTTTTAGGGTTGAATTTTAGGTTCCATTTGTTGGCAAAAGCGTTCGAAATATTTAAAAGCTCCTGTAACTCTTCGGGTGATTCGGCTATGAGGACAACATCGTCCGCAAATAAAAGACAATTTATCAATTTTGACGAAATATTTGCAACAATACTGCTATTTTCTAGCATGTTTGCTAAATCCGTCATTAAGATAGAAAAAAGGGTAGGGGACAACACGCAGCCCTGTTTTAGCCCAAACTCTTGGTCGAACCAGTGGGATTCAAAATCACCAAATATTACCTTATTTTCAACCTTTTCATACATTTCTCTTAGTAGTCTCCAACATTTCCCTTTTATACCATTTTCCCACAGCAATGCAAAAAGGCCATCTCGCCAGACTCTATCAAAGGCCTTTGATAGATCCAAAAAGGCCAAATAAAGAGGTTTTCTTGAAGATTTATATAGGGATGCAATACCCTGTAAAGAAAATATTTGGTCTTCAATTCTTCTATCTTTTCGGAAGGCACCTTGAGTTTCACCGAGTATATTGTTTGATTCTAAAAATCTAAAATCAATGTTTCCAGGATTTTGGAAAAAACCTTGTTAACATTCGAAGTTAGAGTAATACCTCTATAGTTGTCCAAATCATATATGGATCCAGATTTATGTAATGGTTTAATAATACCTTTACACCAATCATCTGGTATCATTTCGAAATCTGAAATACATGTAAAAAGATCCGACAATGATTTTATCATTATATCCCCTCCATATTTTAGGAACTCATTTGGTATATCATCGATACCGGGAGCCTTACCAATTTTGAGATTATTTAAGGCTTTCGTTATTGACTCTTTTGTGAAAACCATTGAAAACATATTATCTCCATGACTCAAATCGTTTTCCATTTCTCTAACAAATGTAGACATATGCTCCATACGCCCTGGAGCAATATTTATGTCTGTACCAATTTTACTAAAATGTTCACTGAGACAGGTTTCAATTTCTACCTTCTCTTCAAACATGACAGTTTTACTAACAGGGTCAATGATCTGGGAAGGTTTAATTGTAACACGAGGTCCCTTTAACATGTTCCAAAACATCTTAGATTTATTCTTACCCCCTACACATTTATCATTGAAAAAGTTAATTTTATTATTGACTTGTTTATTAACAATTGCATCATGCAATTGTTTCTTCCGTTTTTGGTATAGGGCAGATAATTGCTTACCTAGTTCACTATCATATGGCCGTGTTTTGTTATGTAAACGCTGTAGTCGGTTAGCCTCTCGTCTACGCTTTAAAATTTTGTCTAGACCTTTATCCCAAAAATTCTTGTAATTTTTTACTTTAGGTACTTTCCTTGCGACGGATTCCGCAGCGGTATTTACGATGTACTTCCACGTCTCCCATATATCATTAACATTATTCGAAACGTTAGCCCAATTATCTTGGAAATTAACTTTTAACTTACACCTAAACAGTTCCCAATCGGTGTCATCAGTAAACTTCCAAAAATGTTTAATACTAGAATAGCTGTCCTGCTTTTTTAAAATTTGGGTTATTTCCCTTAATTTAACACTGATGATGACATGATCACTGTTCAAATCAAACACACCCTTTTCATCAATTAAAACGGAACTAACATTAGTTGAAAGACCTTTAGACATTAGTACATAATCTATAGCTGATCGTTGATCATTGAGTATTCTAGTATAGAAGCCGTCGCAACAGTTAAATGTATTAACAATATCCAGTTCAGAAGCTTCACTGAACTGTAAAAGTCTAATACCGTTATAACTCTGATTATCTTTACAAAGTAACGATTTTCCAGTAAATTCGCATTGACGTAGGCTTTTACCATTAAAATCGCCCGTCAGGCATGTTTCATATCCATGCGATTGGAACACGGAACAGTTTTCTAAAAGTTCATAAAACAATAAATCAGTTTTATTTTTGTCGACTCCGTCGTTAGGGAAGTAAACAACTCCGACTGCGGTTTTTATCCCATTTATACGACATAAAATCGACAGACGCTCGAATGTATCGCATTGACTGTTGATCAGGTTATCATCTAAAATCTTAATGTCTGAATTCACACAAATACCAATACCCCCTTTACCCTTAGATTGTGTTCTACACTTTCCAATCCAGATAAAATCGCTATGAAGGTCTCTGGGTTTATCATTTCCCCTAAGAAAAGTTTCCGCAAGACAAAAAATATCTACAGAATTGTCTGCTATATGTTTATTGACTTCATGGACTTTACTTTTCATGCCTCTAATGTTCAAAAAATTTATATTAAAATGCGATGAAGATTTAAATTTTGATTTGAAAAATATATTGTAATGTAAATTTCATGTGGAAAAATAGGATTTATCAGTTATAGCTTAAATTAAGAAGAGTTTGAATCCCACTAAAACTGGGGGCGAACTCAGGTGGTCCGGAAGAGTAGGCAGTTCCTGCTCCACTCGTGTTACTCTAGTTACAAACCCGGTGATAAGTCATTAAAGTAAAAGGTTTGAATTAATTCTGTTGAAATCTCTTCATTGTTCGCTAAGAAAACGTTGTTCATGGGATACACTCGTCAATTCAGAAAGACACAACGCTGTAAGGTGATAAATCTCTTAAATACCTCTTTAATAAAAGCAATCATGGAAGTTTTGCAAAATTACAGAAATATGCATCACCGTGATTTTAAATTAATCAGGAAAGGGTGCCATTATTTTGGGATTTCAGAAAGGAAGGCAACCCGCTTTAGGATTAGCAAATGGCAGAACACTATTTTTTTCATGACAATGATTTTGTAAGCACTCCTAATATTAATAATATCCTTCTGACATTACAGGACAATAGTATAGTGATAAATTTTAATGAATTTAAAACCTGAAATGATAGATATGTTGCAAGAAAAAGATGAGCTATATTTCTGCGTTTTTAAACAAGACAACACAACTGAGGTACAATGATGTAATTCATATCATAGATATATTTCATATTAATTTCGTCAATTTAGCAGTTATAATGATAGCAAATCTACAAATTACTTATATCATCTATTGTACACATTGTGTAATAATTTAATTCGATGTGAATACTGCAATCTGATTGGCAGATCCGTCTGGAGCAACATTGGTTATACTTGATAACCTAGGTTGGTATAGTGACCCCAACATATTCACTCACCAACAACAAATTCAAATAATCGTAATCAAAATCGAGGGATCACTAAATGTTGTTGTAAAAATAAACTATAAGGAATATGTTCAATATTTGAACAGTTTATCCATTCCTATGTGGTGAAATCTAATTTAATAATTACAACAAGTACTTCTATAGGATAATATATGCTATAACTAGGTACAGTACAACTGTTACAATCTAATCTATAATATATACAGTAAATGTATAATTTATAAACTGGTAAAATGATATTGCTTCTCCAATGCAGGATTTAATTGTGTTATATTCAAACGATTTATGGGAATAAAACCAAACACATAAACAGTTTTGTAATTCCGTACGTCACACATGAGTGACATGTGCTTACACAAATAAAATAAAAAAAGTATTGAGATTTAATCATTTTGTTATTGTGCACTGTTCTCATGTTTTCCTTACCAAATTACTATCTATTGAAATATTAATTAAAGTAAATCGTAACGTTATAATACATACATAATAGTATATTGTACATAGTATCCTGAAGAGCTGTGACTTAGCAGCACCAGCTAGAAATCCATACCTCATAGTGGTAGCCGTATGAAAACATTTAATCAATTGAAATGTAATAACGTATAAATCCACGTACGAGGGAAAACAAAATGCTTACCAAAATATTAAAATGAATACGTTCTCAAAGGATTTGTTTATATTTTTCAGTTGGTACAAGAATTTCCTTTTTATTTGGACTCGCTTCTGGAATAGTATTAACATTATTTCTGGCTGATATCACATCTATATCGTCCATCAGGTCAACTTTCCAGCATTCGCAATTTAGAGTAACGAAGGACATCCGTTCGCTTCTGGAGTTAAGTTCACTGAAGCAGATGACTGCCAATTCAGTAGAAGGACATAGGGAATTTGATCAACGTTTGCAGACAGTTAAATCTGCGATGATCGACGATGCAAGCTACCATAGTGGTAAGAAAATGTAAAGGACCCTCAATTATATATACGCTCGTTTTCTTGACAAAATAATCTTTTGTGAGATTGTATGTTTATAAAATATGCTAGTCTTGACACACAATTCTACGGTCGTCATCACAATCAGGGCATTTCAAATAGAATCCTGTCGTATTGACACCAGAATGATGTCCTTTTTCCCAAGAACAGTGAGGGATTGGAATCTGCTGCCACCAGCCATTGTAAAGCTGGACACACCTGAAGCCTTTAAGGCCAGGATTGTGTCCCTTTAGCCGCCAAGCAGTCCCAAAATGTATATACATTTGTAGTTAACTTTTAATTGTAAATAAGCCCCATTAAATCATTATCCCGCACACTTGATTAGTTCAACTAAAATGCGCAATCCAAAGTCATTGCATAATCTTCAACATGATGAAGGAGGCAATTACATGGCAGAAACAGAAACAATCTGGTTGTCCTTTACGAAATATCCATATATCAAATGGCAATGGATCTTTTACTTTTTACGTATCACTGCCAAGACCGTTACCGGATTTGGCTGTATATGTGAGCACTACGGCGGGCGTCTAATAAGAAGCAAGAACTGCATACCCTTCGCGAGCACCAGAGTTCACCTCCAGTTGTTTGGTGGGTTCCGTGTTTCTCATCTTTTTATTTTTTTTTATGTTGGCCTATTATGTGTATTTACATTCTGAGTTCCGTGTTGTAATGTTCGTTCCGATTTCCGCATGTTTGGTTTTTGTCTTTAGTTGTTTGTAGGAGGAATCATGTCTTTTTTACTTACATTATTTGTGTTTGTTTGCGTATAGTAGTGTCCAACACATATTGTGTTTTGTTTTTGCTTTGTTTTTCTTCTGTACTCTATGTTGCCAGTTTCTCTGGATTGTCCATTTGTGATTGCCTCTTCGGTATTCTCTAACGTTTATTTATTATCAATCAAAGAGACAAAAAATATATTATCGATGATTTTGTATGTTTTCCGTTTGATCTTTACACGTGATAATATTAGTTATATAGGCTTTAGACAGGTAATACGGGCTCATATAACCTGTCTGTGTTTTATATTTCCCGAGACGAAGGCGAGGGAAATATACAACACAGACATGTTATATGAACCCGTATTACCTGTCTAAAGCCTATATAACGAATTGGTCATACTGCAATACCATGGGTCCATATTACCTGTGTAATGCCTAAATAAAGGACATGACCGTGACTATACATGTATTGTCTCATGAACATTTAATCCCAGATATGACTTTGCTTTAAAGAAGAAATTAATTCTTCAACATATTTAATAAACAACTTAATAATTTTAACAGAAAAATAACTAATGATTTAGAATTGCCTCAATATCGGCGTCAGAGTGACAGGCGAACCAGGGGGTCGCCATCTTGATTACGTATGATTTCAAAATGAGTTATCTTTCTTGGCACGTGCTTTCATATTACCGGCTTGAGCCGTATAATATGGATTAGTAAAATCGAGTAAATAACCAATCGGATCACTTAGATTTTCTATTGCAGTATGACAATATCAATTATCAAGATATTATCGTGATATGAACATCATATCACTGTTTTTAATATGACGCTATAATGACATCATTGACGTCATCTCATAAACTTGATTGACATACTATCGTTGACATGTTTTGGACTTGTTATCGCATCTGACATCTCGGACCTCGCCATCACTGCCACGATTGTAGCTTTTATTATTACTAATTTAACATGGAATGTGCTAGGACATTAAAAGATCCGCAATCTCCATTAAATGTCACGTGACGGGTTGTTATTGTTGCCACATGACATTATCACAGAATTTTGCTGCATTGTTTAACATGATGGTGATATCGTTACTAACAGAAATTTGATGCACTATGCAAATCCATGTTATATTCACAATATGTATAGGTACACGCATACATAACTTTCAACAAAATGAAAAGTCATATTTCGAATACCGGGTTATGTGTAATGACTAACATTCACTTCCACCCTCTTGGATTGCTAGTTCGAATACTGTACTTAATACAACAACAGCCTTGTTGATTACTTATGACAGTTATTTGGTTCTCAAAAACGCAACAAGCATATGCCATCAAGTATTTTGACAAATATACCAGTAAAAAATCATATGTATGTAAATGAAGAGGGGGGCTTTCCAACATTACACTTAAACACGCTTTATTCGTCATGTCAGTAAGACGGTAAGTATGTATATTTATGTTTCATGGCAGAAACACCATAATATATATATATATGTTTTAGATAATAAATCTGTAGCAAAAGATTTGGAAAAAACAGTTCGTGTTTTATGTTGGATTATGACCAGTCCTACAAATTTAAATAAGAAAGCTATACACGTGAAAAAGACTTGGGCCAAACGGTGTAACATCATGGTATTCATCAGTTCAGAAAACAATGCGAGTTTCCCAGCTATAGGACTGAACGTTAAAGAAGGTCGTCAGCATCTGACTAGTAAAACAATGCAAGCATTCAAATATGTGTATGATCATTACAAACATTTGGCTGACTGGTTTATGAAGGCAGACGATGATACATACGTAATATTAGAAAACTTAAGATATTTCTTAAAGGATTACAACAAACTCGATCCTGTGTTCTTTGGACACCATTTCAAAACAATAGTAAAACAAGGATATTATAGTGGCGGCGCTGGATATGTTCTGAGTTTAGAAGCATTAACTAGACTGGTTACGATCGGGAAAAATCCAAGTTTTTGTCGACAAGATGGCGGAGCCGAAGATGCAGAAATAGGGAAATGCATGCAAAGATTGGGTGTAAAAACAATTAATTCAACTGATGCCATGGGTCGTAGCAGGTTTCATTGTTTTGATCCAGAAACGCATTTATTTGGTGGATATCCAAAGTGGTACTATCAGTACGACTCAAACGGCGCACGGAAGGTAATGTAACAAATTTGAGTAGCTATATTGAAATGTCACTATGCTTAACTACAGAATAATTTGGGGATATAGCAAGAGTGATGTAATATTTTAGTATTGGACAGTTATAAGGACGAAAACATAATATGCCTTAGGAAGATGTATGCTTGAATATTTGTGCATACACAGCTATTAGTAATTGTCGACCAAAATGTAACACCGGATACATTTTTGTAAAACATTTTGTTTTCGCAAGAACACTTATTTCATCCCCAAGCGGACTGGATGACCGAGAAGTTAAGTTTATTGAATATTGACAACAAGTCTAGAACTACTAACGTGATGTCCCAAGCAGATATCAGTCTCAAGTGTTAAGGTTTACATATAATAATATATTAGTTGCTTTAACACATGAACATAATTTAACATGTAGAACATGGTGAACAGTTTACCCTTCCTGCGACTCTGAGTTCACTCTCGTTTTAATGGTGTACGTATTGCTCAATCTATTGTATTTAGTTGACCATTGTATATCTTTTCATTTTGTTCGCCATTATAATAAAGGTTCTCAGATTTAAGGCTATTATTATTTTCAATCTTTTCTGATAATAAAAAAGAGAATGGACATATGTAAGGCCACCTTTTATAGAAATGCATTTTCTTTTACGGGGGACGGACAGTACACAAATCAAAATTAGAGGTTTTTAAATGTATTGTGACCTATCGATGACATAAATGAGCGCAGAAGTATATATCTTAGAATGCTCCAGTCATAATTAATATGATTTCTTAAAGTCTATGTTTATTTGTTTTTTGTTGTTGTTTTTTTTTCTGTTGGCAATTGTGTTGTCTGTTCCTCTTCGATTTACGGATTCTGATTACCCCTTTGGTATCTTCAAATTTATCTTAATAAACTTGCAAAGACATATATTTGATTTTTTCAGGGTACAAACAGCATTAGTGACTACGCAATTTCATTTCATTACGTGCCTCCACAGAAAATGTATGCATTAGAATTCTACATTTACCATCTGAGACCGTATGGGATTGAGTTTGGACATCAACATCTTAATGTACATAATGGGTACTGATTTGTAGTGATCAACTAGTTACTTATTCTATAAATGTGTCTGTGGTAATATCACAAAGTTTTATATTTGGAATTGAAAAAAGTATATTTGGAAAGACAGCGAGAGAGGGAGTACGATATAGAGAGAGGGGGTTGAGACAGAGAGAGGGGGGTTGAGACAGAGAGAGGGGAGTGTGGGACAGAGAGAGGGGGGTTGAGACAGAGAGAGGGGAGTGTGGGACAGAGAGTGAGGAAGTGTGGATTGTTGAGCGTTACCATATTCAAGAATAAATCATGTAATATTTCAAAGAACCTTACCGTAATGGCCTTGAACTTGATAGACAGATATACGAGTCTTTCTTCCACTGTTTCTTGGAATATATTGTTTTTTCAAGGTTTAGTTACATTTCATCATGTGCGTTTTTAAGTTTTCATTTGATTTTTTACTTTGATTAATCCATTTTATTATATAGATAGCTGTGAATTACAGAATTTTCCGAGTTAATAAGAACGATAATTTCACAGTGAAATTATCGTTTTTAATTTCACTCTCGCTATATTTCGCGCCATTTCGTTGTCGACGACATATGAAGACTTCCAGTTTGAAACGTAAAAAAATGACGTTATTTGGCTTAGTGTGCGCTTCAATTTGGATCAAATTTAACAAAAATAATATTTCAAGGTAAGCATTTTAATTATTTTATTGTCGTGGGCGGGTGGCGCCATGTTTTTTGAAGCGACACACATTATAGTATATCCCTACGCTGCACACGTAATATAGTGTAATTAAACTCATTTTATATTGATTTCGATTCGAAACATTTTTTTTTTATCTATATAATAAATACTATAACTAATTGACGAGTTTCATTATTAAATGTATGCCACTCATGACCAAATAACGTTGTAACTCATTCATGCGCTGCCGCATTCATGAGTTAGTGTTATTTGGTCATTCGTGACATATTTTTGATAATGAAACTCGTCAATTAGTTATAGTATAAATCATGGTTCTCGTTTTATAAGAACATGTTACTGTTGATTTTAATGTGTAAATATGGGACATATTATTAACACCAATGATGTCGGCTGGAGAGAGATTCCATTAACATAATATCGTAGGTTTGCTTGCTTTTCAGGTTTTTGGTTTATTCAAGGAATTGAGGTGATAAATGATTGTTCGTTTTGTTGATATTGTGTGATTTGTTGACTGTTTAAATTTTCTTTTCATATTGTTGTTATATGTTTAGTTCGAAATGGCCTTGTCATCGTATCTCGTTTCCAGGTTGTGCCTTCGATGCGATTATGCTATTAAAAAAAGCCGTTATCGCATACATATCCACGATAGTATATATTTATCGTCATATGATCTGGTCGTCTTTTAATTTGCATGGCTGATAATAGAACGCACGACGTTCGCATCAAGAATATTTTTATTCGTTCATGCGGGAAATCAAAATAACGAAATTGCATTTGAGATGTATATATCTTTTTTGTCTTGTGCCAAATGTTACTTGTGTCTCTGTGTAGTCCCTTCGGGTTTCTCTGACGTTTATCTTAGACTAATATCGAAGTTTGTTCTCAAATCGAATGGATTTTATTTTGTGTATGGCTGATGACGTCACTGACTACGATGATTCTCATATAGAAGTCGCGTTTTCTGCAGACCCTACAAACAAGGAGAAGACACATTTGTGTTAGATATATTTATTGAAGCAACGACAATTTACACGGTGTAGGATCAAATCAATTCCTTTCGGTAAATATCGGCGTTATTCGATTACTTTCGGTTATTACAACGACTCCTTCCAGTAAAAGCAATGTAAGTTTGATTAACACACTCTTTTCGTCATTAACCACTGAAATGTAAGTATTTATCACTCAATTAATAGATCACGGAACTCTTTAATATTGTGTTTATATCGAAAAATCAGTTTTACGCACTCTAATGAAAGTGTAATACAGTATTAAACGAAACAAAGTGACAAGATTGTGTGAAACAGGCCAACCGGCGATAGAAATACACGAATTTGAAGTAGAAAGAGAATTCCTTTACTGAAGACACTTTTCCGTTCGAAATGTCTGGTCATTATTGATACTTTGTAACTGCGATATTACATGTGATCACATTTATGTCAACGAAAATCGTAGTTTTAGTTACAATATTGAATAATTCTTCCTTCAAGTGAATGGCACGTATTCCTTTCCTTCGTGACAAATACAGTAATACATGTATAAATCGGAGTTGGTGAATTTGCGTTCAATAAAGTGAGAAATCACACGCAATTTGACCAGCTACGAAAAGGGTAGATCATTTTCGTTTTTTATTGGGCTTTCTGCAAAAATAAGAACATTCTATTGAATATTTAGTACAAGTATTTGGTTTGAAAGGAATCGGTGCCAAAATGCTTGATCATTTTCGATGAGCCAAAAAGAGGCGTTGACAATTTTTTCTTTAAAAAGTGATTTTAAGGCCTATTTAACCTATAAAACATTGAACATACACATATCGTAGATGAAACATGTATTGTATTGAAAGAATAACACACTTACGTAACCCAATCAGTTACATTTGGCTTATTTGTTCACATATTTGCTCCAACAACAAAGGCACTCTTAAATGTTTTCTTGATTTTAAAGAAAACTGTGGGATTACTATGGAATTCAGTGACAAAGTTGATTCAATTAAGTATTCTACTGTTCCGTAAAAGATAGTATTGGGAGGATTTTACCTATGTTCTTGGTCCTTTTCCATCTTTTTTGGTCGAACATCGTTTCAGATGTGCCATAATTTCCAAAAGGAGTCTTTATAATAACCGAAAGTAATCGAATAACGCCGATATTTACTGGAAGGAATTGATTTGATCCTACACCGTGATTTAAAGTCTTCAAAATATAATGAAGCTTAGTAAACATACTATTACTTAAATTTATTATTTTATTTGTATTCAGTTTTTTGATTGAACAAATAAATGAATGATTAAAATTTCATATTTTGGAATGAATGTATTTGATAATTCATTTGTGAATCAATTGAAGGATCATATAATAAATGTTTCATCAATCAGTCTACAATTACGGGAATTCCATATATCAACTGCATGTAGGCGTGTTTTATAATAATAATAAGATTTTATTCTACTTTGGTTCCAATTTTTTCTCTTTTGTCATTCAATAGCGTTCCTCATTTGCACTCATTGTTCCCCTTTGCCTAAAAACTGTATAAAAATGCTAATATTATCAAATTCAATAAAGGAGTAATACCACCAAAGAATTCTCCATAGCCTTCTATGTTAAATAAAAAAAAATTGAGCTTTCATACAGGATTCATCTTAAGTTTAATCTAAGTGACACTCATATCTCATGGAAGGGGTACTCAATTGGAAGCTTAATTCCGAAAATCAACATACATTTAATGGCATATAAGAAAAAACAGACAGTCCGAAGATGTCTACGGTCAAAAATCCTACTTTCACTTTCAATTTAACACAAATTCAGGTGGTTTCTTTCCAATGCAATCAATTTGTTATTCAAAACCATAAGGACATCAAATATGGGCTTAAAATTATCCTAAAATATGTAGGTTACTGCTGACATTCAGTATTTCGCAGTATCTAATATGATTTATTTTTTATCCAACAATGTAGGAATCGATTTTGTGTTTACGTACTACTTTTCGACTGGTACTCATGCTTAGTGGTATTACACCTAAACGTTAAACAAATATTTACAGTCAAACTATGAACTGACTAACCTATCCTCTTCATAGTGACACGTGGTAGTATATAAAATTAAATACTGAACAATATTTTGATTTCCGCACAGAAAGAATGATCGGTTCGTCTTTAACTCCATGTGTATGTAGTATGACTTATGTCTTATTTACATTACATGTGTTTGTTTGTATATAATTGTGTCGGGTTTTTTGTTTTTTGCTTTTTGTTTTTTGTCTTCGTCTTGTGTCTTGTGTACACAATATTGCAAGTTTCTCGGGATTGTCCATTTTTTACAATGCCCTTCGGTGTTCTCAAAGGTTTACTGCCAATGCTGACACCAATTAATATGGATATCCCTAGTATATGAGGTATGTACTGAAAGTTTGGTGTATTATCATCTGTGTTCAAAGGGGCGATAATTCTAATGAAATACAAATACAGGTATTATGTTGCAAATGCCATTAAATGAAATATGCTAGTGTTTTAGCTGTCAATTATAGCATTAAGCTATTTACAAAATGTGTGTTTTTAATTGATGTGCAAAATAATCACAAACAGGCGCACTTTATATTTTGTGAATCAATAAGATATATCGAAATTCGTAATGGTAAAAGATTGCGCTATAAATCTCTACCACCACTTTGAACAATATTATGGACCAAAGCATTGCCGGCCTTATTGGTCTCAGAACTATATGGTGATTGGAACTAGCTGTATTCTTATATATAGATCGCTTACCATTACGATCAAGACCACGATGTCCCCTCTGAATGATTGAAATATGAGAATCAGATCAATGGATGATATACGTGTATCATGGTGTTATATTTTATTGACAAATATATTGAGTAGTACTTCCTGGTATATTGTAGATCCCGGGACCTATCTCACTGTAAGCCACCGCTATATCAACTGAGCTGAAGGTGATATCCACTAACGTAGTTAGCAGAGGTGGTTATGAACCTATTACGGTTTCTATAACTTTAGGTCGGGGAGCGTTCCCGTTACACGCCCCCACCTCAAGAGTAATCATACCCTGATAACGATATCGCAAACACCAACATTCAACCTGACCAGTTTTCCTGTTTTGACCATCGTAGGTTATTTAGTTTGGCACCAATATAACAGTAGAGCATATTTTACCTCTGAAAAATTAAATGTCCCCGATGGGATTCGATCCCGCGATCTCTCAGACTGTAAGCCAGCGCTATTCCAACTGAGCTAAAGGAGATCTCCACTAATGCAGTTATCAGAGGTTGTTATGAACCTACTACGGTTCCTATAACATTAGGTCGGGGAGCGTTCTCGCTACAAAATTATAGCATGTCCTGTGTACGTAAAACGATTGCAGGAAGAGTTTGAAGATACTAAAGGGGTAATCAGAATCCATAACTCGAAGAAAGACAAAAAATGCAATGGTCAACAGAAAATTGGGCAAACAACTACCTACAAATGACCCCACAGAAAATTAAATATTGAGCAACACGAACCCAACTAGTTGTGGTTGATGGGACTTTAGATTGATTTAATGAATGACACAACAATTATGACAGACAATATATAAGTTCGGAACATGTGACCTTGTATCAGAACAACAACGGTCACTCATAACAAGCTGTTTTCATTAATTGCTAATCTAAGTGTTTGTGTACGTGCAAGGAGTGTGACAATCTCGAAACCCTTCATTGTATTGTATGGGATAATGAAATAAACGCTTCCACTGATGATGTCAAAACTGCCATGGTTAGACCATAAAGGAAGGTTTATCACAATCGTAAAACACATATGGAGATAAATAATCTACTATTGATTCATAAAATCTAACCGTATGCTACAGTGTAAATATTATCTGAACGAGATATAAGACATGATTTATGAAACTGTTAACGAAATATATCTATTTAGCTACTCATTCATATTAGATTGTCTTCGATGAATAAGACAAATAAACAGAAGATTCTATCCAGCATTACACATAGTCATTAAAGTAATGGCACAACACTTTCATTGCTGTTCTTCATTTGATAGTCACAGTAGGGTCTTCAACTATCAGCAAACCCTAAAATGAGTATGCTTCATAATTTGTATGCATTGTCTATTTGTCTATAAATACTGTTATAGTGACAGCCGGAAACTTTGAGCCGTAATGAAAGGGGTGGGGGGGTTTGGCCCTTTAAAATCTGATTCAACCCACGATTTCTTTAGAAATGCCTGTACCAAGTCAGGGTCATTACGGTTTTCACAGTTTTCCGGTTGTTGACTGATTTTGTCTGTTTATATACCTATGTGTTTTGACTTTCCCTTTGTAAGATTGCTCGGAGTTCGGTAATTTTGTTATTACCCTTATCGCTTATGACATTGTTACATATTCAACATATGTTGAGGTTTTTTTTTGTTGTGTTCTACAATATGTGGAGATAATGAGGAAGGTTGTTACAGAAACGCGTCATGCGCACTAATATCTACGTTTTTATTGCTATCACTGGGTCATCTGCTGGTGGATAGTCCCGATGGTATCATCCGCCCAGTAGTCAGTGTTTCGGCACTGACATTGTTTATTAGCTATAATTATAATCGAAATTTACAATTTCTAAATTATGTAATTATGATTAAAACTATGGCTCGCCTCCCGCAAGCATATATGACTTTAGCGGATTGTGGTTATCATGCCTAGGCCCTTTGATTGTATTGCACCAAACATTTGGTAAATTAGTTGGCTTTCAAATATTTTTGCTTTAAGTGTACCTGATGAAGGTTATTCCAGAGTGCTATTGTATATTGTTAAATAAAAACATATTCATATGATGTACTAAATCAATATCCCAAATCCTGTCAGCAATGACAGAACATTCTTAATTGTAGCATCTCCTGTCTCATGACTCCCGTCGATAGGGTATGTTTTGAAATGAACACTACTGTATACTGATATAATGTAATTTGTATATTGCCGATCTGTATGACAAAATGACATTACATAGTGTGTTGTAGATAAACATCCGTAGTTGCATCATTACATTAAAAGTGAATGATTGGTCCCATAAAATGAGCATGATGATGTATCTGAGTGGAGCGATAATTCTACACTTGAGCCTGTTGTCTTAGTGAGCTAACACTACATACAGTCCAACTCGGCATATTGATCTAGTACAAAACTGATATCATTTTCATCTCATCAAAAATAATTGTTTTTCTACGATATAGATGTTAAATTGTTAACGTGGTGCCAAAACCGGACGACGAGTTTCTGGAATAACATTCGTCAGGTACGCTCAAAGCCAAAATAGTTGGAAAACATATTAGTAGATAGGAAAGTCCTCAAATGTATGTCGGTAAGTTTTTTGTTTAATGTTCCTCCCAGGAAATTATGTAAGATAAAGGTTGATTGATTTGATAAATGCAAATAAGATAGTATCCGCACATAGAATAACCAGTTTATTTTTGTCTGTATGATAATTCGCTTTACGGGAATATATCTATGTGAAGTAATAACCGATTACTTTAATTTAATACATTAAAAATATCATCCAACCTGGCCGTTATCGTATGATAGCTGGATTTACTACTACCTATGGAATCAGTGCCTATCACCACTGATGTTGTGAGTTCGAATGCCACTCAGGGTGAGGTGTACAACATTAAGTGATAAAGTTTGTCAGTGATTTGTGGCAGGTCGGTGGTTTTCTCCAGTTTCCTCCACCAATAAAATTGACCGCCACGATATAACTGAACTATTGTTGAAAGTAGCGTTAAACACCAAAACTAAAACCAAGCAAAAGTTAATAGTTATTTTTGTGTCTGAAATGTAAGTAAAAACCAATTAGCTAAAACAAAAACATAATTAAAAACATAGTACATATGATGAAAAGATGAAATATGTCATAGCAGTATTTATTTTGGAGACGTTGTCATTACATCGTGAAAGCTATTATATATCTGTATGACGTAAATGATGGATTAAGTTTGTTTTGATACATTTTGAAATCCTATATGGACAGTGTTTTCATAGACTTAATAGTGACAACATTTACCAGGAGAAAACTATAGAAATGAGTTCACTTTGTCCAGAATACAAACAAACATTTCCTAAACATAATAAAGCACTTTGTTTCCAAAGAAGATTTTTTTTAGCAATGTCAATGTGATCTCTTAATATCCTGTGTGTATTAGAACACTTGTTAATGGTCATATATTGTAATATATCGTGTTTAATGAGAGTCAAATCTAATAGGGTACATATAAACAATATGGTATTGAACATTAATTCTCCCAGAAAATGAGAAAATAGGATATAAATATTAATAAATGGTCATTGCTGATTATCAAAAAATATGTTTAATAGTGATGACCGACAATTAACAAAACGAACAATCTCCTCTCACCTTGTATTGTTTTCAGAGTAGTTTATTTTTCTATTTCTCACTAAGAGTGGAGGTTTGGGCCATTAAAACTAGCCACCACTTTTTGAACTGTTTCGATAGTGTGGCATTATTTTTCATTTTATTCTCATTGTACCATTGTACCCTCGTCCAAAGAAGAAAAACACCAGTCGAGGAATTAGAATACAATCAAATATCCGTACTACATGGGTGAAAATAAACACACAGTCAACATCATCAGCGGCTCCTTGCTATTATCCAAAAAACAATAAACTGTTTACCAAAGCCATATAAGCAACAGCAGGTGTGGCTGTGGGTGGTTTGTATACTTCTTTGGCAAATAAATGTAATACTTCTATGCTTAACTGTTTACCAAAGCCATATAAGCAACAGCAGGTGTGGCTGTGGGTGGTTTGTATACTTCTTTGGCAAATAAATGTAATACTTCTCTGTTTAACTGTTTACCAAAGCCATATAAGCAACAGCAGGTGTGGCTGTGGGTGGTTTGTATACTTCTTTGGCAAATAAATGTAATACTTCTCTGTTTAACTGTTTACCAAAGCCATATAAGCAACAGCAGGTGTGGCTGTGGGTGGTTTGTATACTTCTTTGGCAAATAAATGTAATACTTCTCTGTTTAACTTTTTACCAAAGCCATATAAGCAACAGCAGGTGTGGCTGTGGGTGGTTTGTATACTTCTTTGGCAAATAAATGTAATACTTCTCTGTTTAACTGTTTACCAAAGCCATATAAGCAACAGCAGGTGTGGCTGTGGGTGGTTTGTATACTTCTTTGGCAAATAAATGTAATACTTCTCTGTTTAACTGTTTACCAAAGCCATATAAGCAACAGCAGGTGTGGCTGTGGGTGGTTTGTATACTTCTTTGGCAAATAAATGTAATACTTCTCTGTTTAACTTTTTACCAAAGCCATATAAGCAACAGCAGGTGTGGCTGTGGGTGGTTTGTATACTTCTTTGGCAAATAAATGTAATACTTCTCTGTTTAACTGTTTACCAAAGCCATATAAGCAACAGCAGGTGTGGCTGTGGGTGGTTTGTATACTTCTTTGGCAAATAAATGTAATACTTCTCTGTTTAACTGTTTACCAAAGCCATATAAGCAACAGCAGGTGTGGCTGTGGGTGGTTTGTATACTTCTTTGGCAAATAAATGTAATACTTCTCTGTTTAACTTTTTTCAATAATTGTTAATAACTACAATGTAGCGTCAAACTTAGTGTGAAATATTTTTTTTGTTTATATCTTTAGGGCCTAATAATAATATTATGTCTGGTAGTAGTGATAATAGAAAGCGTAGAGCGCAATAAATAACATATCTACATTTTTATGTTAAAGTGCAAATTGCTAATCCTTTCATTATTTGCATTAAATACAAGATAATATATGCATATGCAATTTCCTCACATGTGGCAAACACTTGCATGACCACTTCATTTCAATAAGAGGGGATGTTCGGGTCCATAAATCTAGCTTAACCCTGTCACTTTTGTATCGAAGTGTCTGTACCAAGCCAGGAGAATGAGTGACCATGTTATGTTTTTGTATGTTAGGGGTATTGATTTTGCCTCTGTTTATTTGATTAGATTTCAGAGTTGTTCCCATAGATTTCAGAGTTGTTCCCATAGATTTCAGAGTTGTTCCCATAGATTTCAGAGTTGTTCCCATAGATTTCAGAGTTGTTCCCATAGATTTCAGAGTTGTTCCCATATATTTCAGAGTTGTTCCCATATATTTCAGAGTTGTTCCCATAGATTTCAGAGTTGTTCCCATAGATTTCAGAGTTGTCCCATAGATTTCAGAGTTGTTCCCATAGATTTCAGAGTTGTTCCCATAGATTTCAGAGTTTTCCTACAAATGTTGTATTATCTTATTTTATTTCAGCAGTTTGTCATTTCAAAATAGGTCGCTAAATAGAAAAAAAAGGGAGCCAGATAAAAGGTCGATGTGATTCGACACCGCCATTTTATAATACTTATGTTAGCGGTATTCGTGTTGCTTAATGCTTAGTGTATTGTTTTATAGATAACCTTTTTGTCCTTTTTCTGTCGGCTATTGTATTGTCTGGCCTTCTTTTATTTACGGCTTCTGTTTAACTCTTTGATATCTTCAATAAATATTCCTTCGGTTTCGAGAGAAATATCATAATAAACAACGTTTAATCTGCCCTAGAATATGTACTCTTCTCATTACATGTATACGACAGCAGAAGGGTGAGAATATGTATAGACCACTCCTGTCTATTTGTCAAATTTAGGTTCGTGTCAATGACATGAAGTAAGGTTAAATCTAAATTTCCTTCCTAACGCCAGTAATCAAAGATGAAAATAATAATTCATTTCAGATCAAACTGATTGAAAGATGTCATTTCGTTGATCAGACGTTTGATTTTGACAGATGATTTCAAAACAAGGAGTGTTTACCTCGACACACATGATTTGTTATGTACATTTAAACAACAGTGAATGGATTAAAATACTAGACATCGATTACAACATAATATGACCTGAATGTCAAACAGGAACACATTCACAAAGCGCCATGGATTTTATATTAGTATCAGACTAAAACTGTAACTAAACGTCAGAGAAAACCGATCGAATAATCAAGAATGAACAATTCAGAAACATTAGCCACAAGAAAAGCTGAAGATACTAAAGGGGTAATCAGAAGTTGTAGATTGAAGGACATGCAATATAATAACCAAAGCAAAGGGATAAACGATGATCTACAAAACACTACACAGAAAACTAAAGATTGAGCAACACGTACACCACTCAGGTGTTGCGGCAGGGTTGACAGTTCCTGCTCCACATGTGACACCGGCATGTTACAGTTGAACGACACGAACATCATTTGATATGGGAATTGTGATGAAACCAGTAAATCCAGCTTTCAATATAGTGTAATACGTTATTTAAAATGAATTCAGATATGACGAATACTCGGTTATAGTAAACACATGTTTAATTTCCATCTGGTGTTGCGATACAATGTATGACCAAAGTTTTAAGAATATCTACATTCAGCTTCATGTGTTCTCAATTACTCTTAGTAAAGGAACCACACTGTTATTGTTGTTCTACCTTTTACCGTTAAGTTTCAACAATGTGCAAAACTCATATCCTAAAATGAGTGTGAAATGGTCCCTGGCAGGTAGTAAGAAAAGTTTAAAGGTGTATTCAGAAGCCATAACACGAATAAGAACAGACAATACAATGGTTTAAAGAAAAAAGATAAACAATGATCCACACAATACTACAAAGACAACTGCTGATTGAGGAACACTAACCTCATTAAAACTACTGATTGAGGAACATTAACCTCATTAAAACTACTGATTGGGGAACACTAACCTCATTAAAACTATTGATTGGGGAACACTAACCTCATTAAAACTACTGATTGGGGAACACTAACCTCATTAAAACTACTGATTGAGGAACACTAACCTCATTAAAACTACTGATTGAGGAACACTAATCCTCATTAAAACTACTGATTGGGGAACACTAACCTCATTAAAACTACTGATTGAGGAACACTAACCTCATTAAAACTACTAATTGGGGAACACTAACCTCATTAAAACTACTGATTGAGGAACACTAACCTCATTAAAACTACTGATTGAGGAACACTAACCTCATTAAAACTACTGATTGAGGAACACTAACCTCATTAAAACTGCTGATTGAGGAACACTAACCACATTAAAACTACTGATTGAGGAACACTAACCTCATTAAAACTACTGATTGAGGAACACTAACCTCATTAAAACTGCTGATTGAGGAACACTAACCTCATTGAAACTGCTGATTGAGGAACACTAAACTCATTAAAACTACTGATTGAGGAACACTAACCTCATTAAAACTACTGATTGAGGAACACTAACCTCATTAAAACTGCTGATTGAGGAACACTAACCTCATTAAAACTACTGATTGAGGAACACTAACCTCATTAAAACTACTGATTGGGGAACACTAACCTCATTAAAGCTATTGATTGAGGAACACTAACCTCATTAAAACTACTGATTGAGGAACACTAACCTCATTAAAACTGCTGATTGAGGAACACTAACCTCATTAAAACTACTGATTGAGGAACACTAACCTCATTAAAACTACTGATTGAGGAACACTAACCTCATTAAAACTACTGATTGAGAAACACTAACCTCATTAATACTACTGATTGAGGAACACTAACCTCATTAAAACTGCTGATTGAGGAACACTAACCTCATTAAAACTACTGATTGAGGAACACTAACCTCATTAAAACTACTGATTGAGGAACACTAACCTCATTAAAACTGCTGATTGGGGAACACTAACCTCATTAAAACTACTGATTGAGGAACACTAACCTCATTAAAACTACTGATTGAGGAACACTAACCTCATTAAAACTACTGATTGAGGAACACTAACCTCATTAAAACTACTGATTGAGGAACACTAACCTCATTAAAACTACTGATTGGGGAACACTAACCTCATTAAAACTGCTGATTGAGGAACACTAACCTCATTAAAACTACTGATTGAGGAACACTAACCTCATTAAAACTACTGATTGAGGAACACTAACCTCATTAAAACTATTGATTGAGGAACACTAACCTCATTAAAACTACTGATTGGGGAACACTAACCTCATTAAAACTACTGATTGAGGAACACTAACCTCATTAAAACTACTGATTGAGGAACACTAACCTCATTAAAACTACTGATTGAGGAACACTAACCTCATTAAAACTACTGATTGAGGAACACTAACCTCATTAAAAATTCGGGTCAACAAAGGTATCCCTTATTATGTATTATTAGTAAGATGTTGGCAAACAATATATATTTGTTTTACGTATGTACTGAAACCCATTTTACATGAACAATGACCTTCCTTCCAGAGTTCATATGCGAGTAGGTGATATGTTTGCTTCAGTAAAAGTCATCCAGTATATCTCAATAACATATATAGATAAGGATTATCATTGAATCACGCAATTTGTTTGAATAATAAGCAGTAGTCATGGAATGGTTCCCTTGATGATGTAATTGATGAATGTACTTTGTCGTTGTTCAATGAAGTTGTCGTTATGTCGGTAGTATGGTAAAAAAAAAAAGTATCGAGTTTGCCTGTTTCTACGAATATTCCAGTAGGTTTTCGGAATTGTAACAATATGTTTGTTGTGTTTTTTTTTTTTTTTTTTTTTTTTCATTTAAAGGCATTTCTGTACTGATAAATTTTGCTTTGACTGCTTGAATTTTTTTCTATATAATATAGGTTTATTTGAGCGGTAACAAGAACACACAATTATTGTTCGTAATTAAAGTTATGTAATACATTGTACCTGTGTTGTGTTTTCTATGTTAATGAAGAATATAGAGAATATATCAAAGAGAGTGAATACAAACTAAGCTGACAATCACTAAATTTTAAATTTTAAAAGTTTTGAAAACAAGTTCAGTGAGTTCTTGTTGCGCAATCTTTGATTTTCTGTGTTGTGTTTTGTAGATTGTCGTTTGTCTTTTGCACTTTTTTCTTTTTGTCATTGTATTGTTTGTCCTTCGATTTACGGTTTCTGATTATTCTGTTGTTATATCCAAACTGTTTGTTTGACAATGGTTGTATTTTTAAACAGCCACTTAATTTATTGTGCGAAAGTAAATTATTGGTTTTTTATTCATTTATTTTATTATCCGTTTGCCATTTGGGGTCTCTTTGATAAGGAATGTATAGTATTGTTTATTTGTATATATTTTTTTAGATAGATACAAAGATACCAGAAGCTCTCATGAGCCAGTATTGCTCACTTTATTTATACTGACAATGAATAAAAATTAATTTCTATCCATCTTCAGAACAGATACAACAAACACTAAATGTATGTTCCTCCTAACAAGGGTGTTATACTTCAAGTGCATACTTTAGATATCTACGTTTTTATTAATCAAAATCTATGTCATTTATGTAGACACCATAAATAAACATCTTAGAGAGATTAATCCCCGAACAGTTTCGTATTTGCATCAGACTTTTTAATTTATCAGTAGAATATATAGACAATATGCGTACATTGTCGGCAAATATAAATATATGAACAAATATACAAATAAGTACGACTTTTAGAAACAAGCAGAAAAGCGAATTTCTCTGTCCTGTTCCGCCGCGATTATAAAAAGATGTGATATTTTCCGACAATGTACAGTGCTCCCTCGTTAAACCGCCACCTTCTGTGCAGTCGGTAGTTTGGCGGTATAACGAGTTTGGCGATAAACTGAGGGACATTGAAAATCGGAAGTTATGTAATCATATGAAAAGATAAACCTTCAACTCGACTGACATTGTGACATGCATTTTGCACTTGTGCAAATACATAAGTATAAATAATACATGTTTAATAAATAAATAAATTAGAATAATTATATTCACATCGGAAATGTCCTGTACAGTTTGCAGATCTTTGTCAATGTTGACAAATTCTTGAACCGTCATTTGTAGCTCGGGACATCAAGGTCATTATAAACACGTGGCAGCAATAGTTCATCTTCATTTGTGGGGTTATTGGAAGATCCCATTTAATTGTCAAATTATCGGCAATTTGTTGTTATGCTAATTTTGGATTTTCCTTTGCATAGCTTATAATTGTACGTTTTTGTTTGTCGTCTAATTAATTACGCTTTCTCTTCAAGCACGTCATTTTTATGACGACTAATTAGATTACAAATTTTACTCAGGATTAAAAGTACAAATGTAATCACTAGAAAAGTAAATACAGGTAATTATTCTAATCAAAACAACTGATCACCTGTTCCGACCCTCAACTATGAGATCAATGACCGTGTCCGATGACCAGTTTTGACATTCCATGATTACCGATCAATACACAGCTGTCAAAAGGTAGTTGTGGGCGGTACTAACGGGGGAATTTAAATTGACTTTACGACTTTTGTGTCTGAAAAGCTGTGGCGGATGGCGGTAGCTGAGTTTGGCAGTATAACGGGGTATTTGTAATGGCGGAAATCGGGACAGACGAGAATGTTGGCGATAGGCGAGTTTGGCGATAAAACGGGGGGCGATAGACCGAGGGAGCACTGTACGTATATGTGTTTACTCTGCATTGTTAAATAGCCCAGAAACTGCTAATTTGTCTAAAAAGTTCCGAAACAAGCGTCAATCTCATCGTTCTTATGGTGTCCTCTATGCGGTTCGTGCTAGTACTGTTACCGTTTCTTACCATGCTCAACATGAATCAGGTACCATAACAGCTATATCTTGGTCAGTGACCATATATAGCATAACTTTATCCAATAAATACAATTTTACTGCTCAAATAGAACAAGTGCTGGATAAACATGAGTTAATGTCAAACTGTCTATATTTTAATGACGTATCGTAAAAAAATGCATCGATTGATTGTTGTTTAACGTCAAGTGCGCGAAGACTATTTCAGCTATATTCAAGATCATACAGTTAATAAGGTGGTACTGCGATGGGAATATGGACAGATATTTTAATTGGCACAAAAATGGGAGTTGATGGATATGGTCGGAACAGCTTGCCTTGTGACGGCTCATTAACTACCATTCCTAGCAAATAATTCCTATCTATGAGCTGTGCTAAAGGGCGAGTTGTGAATCTGATTCCTTTCGAACAACTAACCGAGGTCTCTTTTGTACGTATGTTGTCCAGAACAGTGAAATGCGGTCACATTTCGATACATGGTGGGTGCTTAAAAGTGCAGTTATTAGTCATGGAACATAAAAGGAAAATATATCACGATGACATGGCCATTTAATTTCCTGTCATGTGTTTGAATGCATATATATCATGTTATACTATATTTTCTTATATCATTCACAGTATTCCCAAAAGAGCGACTACAATTGAAAAGATTTATTTCTATAATGTACAATCAGGCTTGCAATCAAACTCTCTCATAGACAGCTGTTAAATTAAAAACGGATTGATCTTTTAAAAACACTACATCATTTCTATTACATATTAAAATAAAATCTTGAAAGAAATGTGTTTGTCGGTGAACATTAAAATAGACCATGAGAATGAAAATACAATGTTGGTTGTCAAATCAACCTACATCGGGATGATACAAATTAATACTTAATAAGGCGACAACTAATGAGCGTAAAGTGCATTCCGCGTGTCGTTAGATTAAAAGTAAGTCAGTTTCATGCAACAAAGACATTAGCCGAATGTGGCTATCATGCTTAGGCCCGTGGGTTTTTAACTCCATAAACTTATAAATTATTTAGCTTTCCAATTTTTCGATTTTAAGTGTACCTGATAATGGTTGTCCCAGAAACGTGTTGTACGTACTACATTTTATATTTACCTTTTAATTGCATGCATTGGAATAGTGTTTGGGTAAATTGTCAGTGTTTCCGGGTTAGAATGTGTTATCCATTTGATATCAAACAATGTCCAATACAAGAACGGATAACAGACAGGACAGACAAACAGGGAACATCACCTAAAATCACTCTCCGCATATTAACCATTTTTTAAACAAAATAATACAATAAATGTAAGGAGTAAAATCACATCACTCACGTGCTCTTCTTTTCTCATATGTCACGTGATGGAAGATCTGGTGAAATCTCATGTAAGGTTCCATGCGATGAATACGCAGTGTGGGCTTTTTCGGCGAAACGAATTGCTCGTAGCAGCTCATTATTAAGCTATATCACTTTCATAGTATCAGATGCACCAATTCCATCGGACAGCAACGTATCAGTTGCATGTGACCTTTTATGGATGTATTTCTCCCACACCGTGGTATATCAATAAAGCAGAATATGTGAGAGATGAGATATTACTCAAATAGGAAAACAGATAGCAAATAATTGATGTTTTGATTGGTAATGTTTCGTAGTTTTTGCCGATTTCCTGATTCAGTTATTCATAAAGCACCAGCACTCATTAACGTTACGCCCTGAGATCGGGTTGTGCACTTGATACAATAATAATCGCATGACAATTTACGGAGACAGGAGAATTTAAGTCTTATTTCAATTGATATACCGTTCCGTGGGAGAAGACAGATAGATATTATAGACTCATATTATTAATAGATAAAAAAGTAGATATCTAATTTAGTGTGCACGACGCGTTTATGGAATAACCTTCATTAGGTACGCTCAAAGTCAATGGATTGGAAAAGCAAATAACTAAAAAAGTCATTGAGCGCAAATACATCAAAATGACCCAGTAGGCTAGTCAAAATCGTATAAGGGAAGATAACCTAAGTCTTAGTAATAATTACATTATTTAGGAAGTGTAAATTTCAATAATGAATATATCGAATAAACCATGTTATCTTTCAGACAATGCATGTATTCTGCAGCTGAGCTTACCTTTACTGCACAGTAAGACATGAATAGCACAGCGATCATTTTGATATTGGATCGCTCGCTCAACTGCACCCCAGGCCACATTCCATGGCTTTCTGTTAATAATTTAAATTTTATCTAATGAATGTCAAACCATCTCCATTGCATCTGATTCCTGTACCATTAACTGTAAATCAACGCGTTTGACATTTAAATAAAGGTAATAACAAAATTACCGAACTCCGAACAATCTTATAAAGGGAAAGTCAAAACTCACAATTATATAAACAGACAAAATCAGTTAATATATTGCTTCTGAAACAACTACACAGCTTTTAACTATTAATTGCTGTCGATCTACTCTGATAATATCTCTCCTATATTTAATCCATTACTAGTGACCTTTTAAATCAATCTTCTAAATTGCAAATTATATGTTATTAGTTTTCTGTACTCGGTGGTCTCAATAATTTGCATGAGACATTCAGTTCTCATTAACTAATTCAATGTTGTCATTAGTAGCTAAACTGTTATTAACATTTATAAAATAAAGTTCTGATCTTTAATCTGATTAAGATGAAATTATTATCTGACATTTACTCTGCTGAACATTAAATGGACATTTTGAATCTGATACTGTTAATATAACACATATCCGTGGTTAAACAAATAATGTATATATGTATATTAAATGACTGAATGTGAATGTTGGTTGTTGTACGTCCTGTGACAAATATTGTATGTTGGTTGTTGTACGTCCTGTGACAAATAGTGTATGTTGGTTGTTGTACGTCCTGTGACAAATAGTGTATGTTGGTTGTTGTACGTCCTGTGACAAATATTGAATGTTGGTTGTACGTCATGTAACAAATATTGTATGTTGGTTGTTGTACGTCATGTGACAAATAGTGTATGTTGGTTGTTGTACGTCATGTGCCAAATATTGTATGTTGGTTGTTGTACGTCATGTGACAAAATAGTGTATGTTGGTTGTTGTACGTCCTGTGACAAATATTGTATGTTGGTTGTTGTACGTCCTGTGACAAATAGTGTATGTTGGTTGTTGTACGTCCTGTGACAAATATTGAATGTTGGTTGTTGTACGTCATGTGACAAATATTGTATGTTGGTTGTTGTACGTCATGTGACAAATAGTGTATGTTGGTTGTTGTACGTCATGTGACAAATAGTGTATGTTGGTTGTTGTACGTCCTGTGACAAATATTGTATGTTGGTTGTTGTACGTCCTGTGACAAATAGTGTATGTTGGTTGTTGTACGTCCTGTGACAAATATTGAATGTTGGATGTTGTACGTCATGTGACAAATATTGTATGTTGGTTGTTGTACGTCATGTGACAAATAGTGTATGTTGGTTGTTGTACGTCATGTGACAAATAGTGTATGTTGGTTGTTGTACGTCATGTGACAAATAGTGTATGTTGGTTGTTGTACGTCATGTGACAAATAGTGTATGTTGGTTGTTGTACGTCATGTGACAAATAGTGTATGTTGGTTGTAGTACGTCATGTGACAAATAGTGTATGTTGGTTGTTGTACGTCATGTGACAAATAGTGTATGTTGGTTGTTGTACGTCATGTGACAAATAGTGTATGTTGGTTGTTGTACGTCATGTGACAAATAGTGTATGTTGGTTGTTGTACGTCATGTGACAAATAGTGTATGTTGGTTGTTGTACGTCATGTGACAAATAGTGTATGTTGGTTGTTGTACGTCCTGTGACAAATAGTGTATGTTGGTTGTTGTACGTCATGTGACAAATAGTGTATGTTGGTTGTTGTACGTCATGTGACAAATAGTGTATGTTGGTTGTTGTACGTCATGTGACAAATAGTGTATGTTGGTTGTTGTACGTCATGTGACAAATAGTGTATGTTGGTTGTTGTACGTCCTGTGACAAATAGTGTATGTTGGTTGTTGTACGTCATGTGACAAATAGTGTATGTTGGTTGTTGTACGTCATGTGACAAATAGTGTATGTTGGTTGTTGTACGTCATGTGACAAATAGTGTATGTTGGTTGTTGTACGTCATGTGACACATAGTGTATGTTGGTTGTTGTACGTCATGTGACAAATAGTGTATGTTGGTTGTTGTACGTCATGTGACAAATAGTGTATGTTGGTTGTTGTACGTCATGTGACAAATAGTGTATGTTGGTTGTTGTACGTCATGTGACAAATAGTGTATGTTGGTTGTTGTACGTCATGTGACAAATTGTGTATATTGGTTGTTGTACGTCATGTGACAAATAGTGTATGTTGGTTGTTGTACGTCATGTGACAAATAGTGTATGTTGGTTGTTGTACGTCATGTGACAAATAGTGTATGTTGGTTGTTGTACGTCATGTGACAAATAGTGTATGTTGGTTGTTGTACGTCATGTGACAAATAGTGTATGTTGGTTGTTGTACGTCATGTGACAAATAGTGTATGTTGGTTGTTGTACGTCATATGACAAATAGTGTATGCCTATTCAGGACAAGTTCAACCATATCTAAAAACGATACATGAATGTAGAAGTATAGAACAATGGAGAACGATTTCTATTGGAAAAGTATCGCTAGTTGGGAAGGGACGACAAATAAATGTTAGAAAGCACCGAAGGGGAAAATTAAGCCCCTTTTTAGTGGGAGGTGGGCTACAATGGCTCTATTTACATTTTTTTTCCTCAAAAAGTTATGTTGAACAATCTCCAAACAATTCACCCACTATAATCTTTGATCTGTCAGGTTAGCCCTATTATATCTAGACACCCCTTCCACCATCGGAAAGACATCCCCTTTCCGCCAACTGTGTAGGTTGAATATTCCAGTTACAGTTTGCATTGCGTGGCTGTCAGTTTGATTGGTGGAAGAATTCATAGTAAACCGCCGACCTTTGACAAACGCATAACCATATACGGTTGATTAGAGCACGCCTTTTTTCAGCTTGCAGTCGAAGCCACACGTCTTCAGAATCTTCAAACTTTTCGGATGATTGCACAGATAGATGAACAATCAATTATGATTTCGGTCAAGATCAGCACTGTATCATTTGTCCCTAATATCAGGCATATGTTACCTTATCCTATCCTGGCTATATTGTTTAGGTCCTTTGGCATACTTGCTCCGAAGTACATTAAAGTGATCTGGCATTCCAATCTTTTGATAATGAGCGTACCAGATGAAGAGTATTCCAGAAATGCGTCTTGCATACTATATTTGATAATTATATTATTATTTTATCCATGTAATTGTTCAATTCATGTCTTTTATCATGATGAAATCAATATTTTGTATCTAAAATATAAAATCATTCACTGATAAATCCGCAATGACCTCTTAATCTCTTGTATTGCATCCGACCCTTAAACCAAACGTTATGACACATTTTACTAAATCTGAATGTCATGGAAATTCCGACAGTGTTGTATTTTTTTATTTTCATTTTATTTCAAATCTTTTTCCCGGTTAATTAATGTGTCAGTAATTTCGATTTCCTACCTTTTCAAAAGTGTAATGCATTATTCTCAGCAGTCTTAAATAAAACTATATTTGTAATAATTATTTCTCTGTAACTTTAGGTTGAGATCTAGAAATTTCTTTGTGTAATTGGTTTTTTAATTGTATTAAAAAACTAACATGGAATTATGATAAGTTAATCGTTATCAGCTTAGGAAGCCGCGGTTCTTTCACAGGAAAACATAAAAATTAATTAGAAACATTGCATGTCATTAGGATTGTTGCAGTGATATCATGAGTGAGCATTGATGTGAGCAATTTGACATAGGTCTCATGGATAGCAAAAGGTGTTTTGATTGTTTATTATACTGCCTGCATTTAACAAAACCATGGAATTCAGTTGGTTTGGTATACTGCTGTATCACTGCATCGTCACTCCACTGGCACATATTATCCTCACTTATCATCGTGTCCGTATTCATGACTTATCGTTAGATATCTACGTTATATTATCACCGGATTTGTAATAAGAGTATCACAACACATCACATTAAATAATAACACGAAGGGTGTAACACGTGGAGCAGGAACTGCTTATCCTTCCGGACTTAACCCCCGGTATTTACCGGGGTTGTGTTGCTCGATCTTTAGTGTACTGTGTAATGTTTTGCATATCATATTTTTCTTTTGGCCATTGTATTGTCTTTCCTTCGGTTTACGGGTTCTGATTACCCCATTGGTATCTACAAACTTTTCTAACGTTTGTCGTGTTCATGATCCCGTCCTTGTTCCTCCTTCAAGATGTGTAATTAGATATATACGTTTTATATTCACTGGATTTGTAACAAGATTAAAATGAATCCTGTGGTAAGCGTTAGATATTTACGGTTATTTTCAGTTAAAATATCGTCTAGGAATATGTAATCACTTTTTAAAGTCATTACTTCGAAAGATGTACGGTCGCCACCGTGACTTGGTTGACCGCTATGGAATATCTGTGTCACAAATGACCACGGATATGTTCCATTTGTCGTAAACACTTCCCGGTCCTTTCCTCATTCATGACATCTCCGAGTTTGTAGCGAAATTAACACAATGGATGTCACTAGTGGAGCATGGACTGCTTACCCTTCCGGAGCACCAAAGTTCACTCCCGGTTTTAGTGGGGTTTGTGCTACTCTAACTTTAGTTTTATATGTATATTTTGTAGATCGTTGTTCGTCCTTTTGTCCTGTTTCTATTGGCCATTGTGTTGTCTGTACTTCTCTTTTTCTATTGGCCATTGTGTTGTATGTTCTTCTTCGATTTACGGATTCTGATTACCCCTTAGGTATCTTTAGACTCGTCTTATTAAATAAACTAATCAGTGTTTTCTTAGAAGGGTTTAGTATTGGAAATGTGAATTCCTATTCATGAAATAACATTAATCTCCATTTGGCTTTGTACATAAATAGTAAAATAATGATCACGTGATGATTAAACTAAACGAATGGACAAGGTCAAATAATTCATTGCACAATAAATAACATTAATTACCACCAGCACGAAGCCACACAAACACAACGTAAAACATGTAGACAGATTTGTCAAGTTTTAAAAAGATTAATTCTACATAAATTTGACAAATTTTTCATTAAATCATTGTTAATAGCTTTTCCACATTACTTGTAAAAGGTTCTCTGAGCGATATATTACAATAATCTTGACAAATCTTTGATTTAAATAATGTTTGCGTTGGGGTTCGTGTTACTGAGTTCACCCCTGGTTATGTGTGAGGTTCGTGTTACTGGATCTTTAGTTTTATGTGTAATGTTTTGTAGATCCTATTGTCATTGTTTTTTTTGATATTGTGGCGTCTGTCCTTCTTCGATTTGAGAATTCTGATTACCCCTTTGGTATCACCAAGCTCTTATATACAGCCTATTTCTGGGAAAAAAGCTAGACATTGAATATTTCCATAGCAAAGCTTAGAATTACGTGTATAAATGAATAAGTAAAATGTTTAACCAAACGTAATATTACGTCAAGGATCAACAAGATTTATCTCGAGTGCATTCAGAGCTTTTAATATTCGATGTGTTTTGTGCAATGTGTAAATAATGATCGTA
The DNA here is from genome assembly GCA_963680875.1 of Bathymodiolus brooksi. Taxonomy (NCBI): domain Eukaryota; kingdom Metazoa; phylum Mollusca; class Bivalvia; order Mytilida; family Modiolidae; genus Bathymodiolus; species Bathymodiolus brooksi. The sequence goes on along the minus strand of OY804585.1, from coordinate 2,049,462 downwards.
AAAATCAGACAATCTATATCTATGTAGAATGGATATTTTTAAATGTCTGAAGTAAATAGACAATTTCTAGCAGTTTTTATTTGTCTTGGGGTATATAAAAATGCAAATAATCTTAAGAATTAATTCAACAAAGTAAGCAATAATGGTTGCCAGCTGTAACAACATGAAACACTCAATTCGGAAACCTCAACCTGAAAATCACAAAAAAAAAATAAAAAAACAGCGACACATTGTGGTGAAAATTGAAATACGTGATATTTAAGCAAGCTTTTCCTATTTCTTAAATGTTTCTGAAAATAAACTGTCATGTGATAAAATTAATATGTTGAATATAAACGCTAGGGAAAATTGGAAAATCCATTCAGAATGAACAATCCAGAGACACTGGAAACAGTGGGTACACAAGATACAGGAGGAAGAAAAACAAAACAAAAAGCACAACAAAGAAAACTAAAAAGATGAGCAAGACAGACCAGACAAAAAACAGGGATGACCAAGACAGACCCCCCCCCCCCCCCCAAACAAAACACAACAACAGAAAACTAAAAAGATGAGCAAGACAGACCACACAAAAAACAGGGATGACCAAGACAGACCACCCCCCCCCCCCCCCAAACAAAACACAACAACAGAAAACTAAAAAGATGAGCAAGACAGACAACACAAAAAACAGGGATGACCAAGACAGACCACCCCCCCCCCCCCCCCAAACAAAACACAACAACATAATACTAAAAAGATGAGCAAGACAGACCACACAAAAAACATAGATGACCAAGACAGACCACCCCCCCCCCCCCCCCAAACAAAACACAACAACAGAAAACTAAAAAGATGAGCAAGACAGACCACACAAAAAACAGGGATGACCAAGACAGACCACCCCCCCCCCCCCCCAACAAAACACAACAACAGAAAACTAAAAAGATGAGCAAGACAGACCACACAAAGAACAGGGATGAGCAATTATACTGGCATCATAGATATTGTACATACGTTTTCAAGAAAGACGGTTAACTAATTCATTCGCAACACGATCAAAATGAGGCATAACTTTTGTAAGATAGTTGGTGGGATGATTTAACCCAGAGAGTTGCATTACCAGTGGTATCTTCTCAACAGAGGTTTGTGAGGCTTTAATATGTGAAGCCTGAACGTAAACCAAAGTGGGTGACGTGTCTTGGAAAAAGAAAACAATCCTTGTATGCTAAAGACATTTGGTGATAGATTTCTGAGATTAGACTAAATTATTCGACCCTACATTTCATCCCATCTCATGAACCTACCTGGGGTAGATTATTCCGGAAATGCGACTTGCGCTGTTATATTTTATCAATCTAATTGGCTGATATATTCTCCTATTCAACTACTGTCTTTTATCTTCATGAAATCAATATTTTGTATCTAAAATCATTCACTGTTAAAACCATAATCTACTACAATGGCCCCTTAATTACTTGTATTACATCCGTCCCTTTAACCAAACGTTATGATACAAATTAATAAATGTTAAAATCATGAAATTCCGACAGTGCGGTATTTTTTTTTCCCGTTTTATATCAAATCTATTTCCCCGTTAATTACTGTGTCAGGAATTTCCTACCTTTTCAAAAGTGTGATGCATTATTCTGAGCAGCCGTGCATAAAGCTGTATTTGTGATAATTATTTCTTTGTAAATTTAGGTCAAGACGTAGAAATTACTATGTGCAATTGGTTTTTATTATATTTAAAAAACTAACATGGAATTATGATAATAAGTTAATCGTAATCAGCTTAGGAAGCTGGAGTTCATTGTACAAACTGTTATAGTGAAAGCCGGAAACTTTGAGCCATAATGAAAGGGGGGGGGTTTGGCGCTTTAAAATCTGATTCAACCCACGATTTCTTTAGAAATGCCTGTACCAAGTCAGGGTCATTACGGTTTTCACAGTTTTCCGGTTGTTGACTGATTTTGTCTGTTTATATACTATGAGTTTTGACCTTCCCTTTATTAGATTGTTCGGAATTCGGTAATTTTGTTATTACCCTTATTCACAGGAAAACATATAAATGTATTAGAAACATTGGATGTTAATAGGATTGTTGTACGGATATCAAGGGTGAGCATTGTTGAAAGTCATATCAGTAAGTTGCTAGATGTGTCAGGATAGAAAAAGTAACTTTTTCTAATAGTTTAAGATACTGCCTACATTTTACGAGACCACGGAATTGAGCTGCATTGGTATACTACTAGATTACTACATCAGACGTCGCTTCACTCGAACAGATTATCCTAACTTGTCATCGTGTAATTTGTCATGAGTTATCATCAGATATCTATTTTATAAAATCAGCGGATTTGTAATTAGAGTATCACAACACATTATATAGTAACACGACGGGTGCCACATGTGGAGCTGGAACTGCCTTCCCTTCCCGAGAACCTGTGTTCACCCTGGTATTTAATTGGGTTCGCGTTGCTCGATCTTTAGATGTCCGTGTAGTGCTTTGTAGAGCACTGCTTAAACTTTGTCATTTATCTTTTTGTTATTATATTGTCTGTCCTTCTTCAATTAACGGGTTCTGGTTACCCCTTTGGTATCTTCAAACTTACCCTTCCGGGGCATCTGCGTTCGTGCTACTAGATCTTTAGTTATATGTGTATGTTTTGTAGATCGTTGTTTGTCTTTTTGCACTTTTTCTTTTCGTCATTGTGTTGTCTGTCCTTCTTCGATTTACGGATTCTGAATACCCCTTTGGTATCTTCAAACTCTTCTTATCATTTGATATCTACTCTATATAATCTATTCACAGGATTTATAACAAGAGTAAAATAAGACGTGTGGTAAACGTACGATATTTACCATTATTTACAGTTAAGATATCGTCTAGTTATTTTTAATGATTTTTTTAAATAATCTAATCAGTGTTTTCGTAGAAGGGTCTAGTATTGGAAATATGAATTCCTATTCACGAAATAACATTAATCTCCATTTGGCTTTGCACATAAATAGCAAAATAATGATCACGTGATGATTAAACTAAACGAATGAACAAGGTCAAATAATTCATTGTGCAATAAATAATATTCATTGCTACCCACCACGAAGCCATATACACAGCACATAAAGCACGTAGACAGATTTGTCAAGTTTTCAAAAGATTAAGTCTACATAAATTTGACAAAATAGCTTTTCCACATTACTTGTAAAAGGTTCTCTGAGCGATATATGGCAATATTCTTTACAAAATGGTGAAATATCTTTGATTTATATAATGTTTTCATGTTATAATGTATTAAGATTCGTGTTGCTAGATCTTTAGTTTTATGTGCAGTGTTTTGTAGATCATTCTTAGTTCTTTTGTTCTTCTTGCCATTGTGTTTTCTGTTCTTCGTCGATTTACGGATTCTGATTACCCCTTTGGTATATTCAAACTCTTCGAATTGCTTTAATACAGCCTCTTTCTGGGAAAAAAGCTAGACATTGAATATAACCATTTTAAAGATCCAAAGATGCATGCAATGTAACTATCAAAGAGCTAATTCATAAATACATCATTGTTTACGTCAATTGCTTCGACTCTTTCGCAATATGAACAAATGCACAAACAATAAATGGCATGTAGGTAAATGTGTCACTCAAACGGATCTGCAGAAGAGTGTTATATTGCTACAAATAAAAGGAAAATATATAATGTGTAATTTAAAGGATCGCTTCTGTTAGATGTTGTTTGATAAGTGCTGCTGTCAGTGTTCGCGTAGACAAAAGAAACGTGTCATTTGCTAAACAAGATCTTCAGTATATATATATTTTGTTTGGCAGACACAACAAACGGACAGAAGTTTAACCCAGTATCGGGGAGTGTTTTCTCTTTCTATATATCTGATTCCCGCGACAATGGGGACTCGTGGAATGCTTATTCTTTCAATATAGAGTTATGAAATTAATACACATAATGAAATCTGTTTTACCGAACACCCTCTCCCTAGCCTAGCAATTACACGTCTTATCGACGTTGAAAATCGAAAATGATATTACTCACTTAGTCCTTGCTATGCCTCATGGCACATAGGACAAGGACAAGTTTCCTCCACTCTTCTCTGTTGTTGGCTTTTCTTTCCATTGTTCCCCAGGTGTATCCTCTTTCCTTTATTTCATTTGCGATGGTGCGCCTCCATATTGTTTTTGGTCTTTTCTTTTCCCTCCTAGTGTTCATCTTAGGGTTACCTTTGTCATGTCGTCAGACGGTTTACGTAGAACATGACTAAGCCATCTCCATCTCTTTTGAATCAACAAAGTCTCCATGTCCTTGGTGTTTGTGATGTTATGCAGGTCTTTGTTGGAGATTTTGTTCGACCAGAATATCTTCATTAATATTTCTCAGACAGGTGTTATGGAAGCTGGAGTCTGTTGATGTCTTTGTCAGTCATTCTCCAGCACCCTGAGCCATATAGGAGCACAGATACTACACAGCTGTTATAAAGTTTAAGCTAGGTCTTCTTTGAAAAGGCTGTTGTCTTCCAGATGTTGCCTAATCTGATGAACGCTGATTTCGCTTTTCCTATTCTGACCTTTATATCTCTTTCAGCTCCATCCTCTGTTGTTATACAGCTTCCTAGGTAATTAAAGGAGTCTACTGTATCCAGTTGTTTCCCTTCTACAAATATGACTGACAATCTCTCTGTGTTGATGTACATTAACTTCGTTTTCTTGGCATTGATGTTAAGGCCAACCATTCTAGCATTTTCTTCTAACTTTCTGGTCTTTTTCTGCATGTGGTCTTCAGTATGTGATAATATTGCTAAATCATCAGCGTAGTTTGTATCATCTAGTGTGGTATATAGTGTCCATCTCAGTCCAGTGTTACCTTCTGTTAGGGTTGTTCTCATTACCCAATCAATGGCAATTATAAAGAGTACAGATGACATAACACATTCCTGTCTTACTCCTGATTTTACAAGGAAACTAGTGTCAGCTTCAGAGTTGATGGGACATGAGAAATTTGCATAGAACTGCTTGATGAGTTGCACTATCTTACTTGGTATTCCATAGTTTCTCAAAATTGCCCATAAACTGTCTCTGTGTAGGCTGTCAAGGGCTTTCTCAAAATCTACAAAATTAACGAGTACTTTTCTCTGCCACTCATGACACTGTTTCTGAGGAGAAATATGTGGTCTATGCAACCTCTACCTTTTCTGAATCCAGCTTGTTCTCGTCGTAGTTTCTTCTCCACAGCTTCTGTAATTCTTGATACTAAAAATATGCAGAAGATCTTACTCGGAATGGTTAGTAAGGTGATTCCTCTGAAGTTTTTGCAGTTAGTCAAGTCTCCTGATTTTGGTATTCTTATGATGTTACCTTCAGACCAACAGCTTTTTCCCATATTTTATGGAATACTGGGTGTATCCGCTGCAAGAACTGAATTGATCTTAAAAAGTTCTGCATTTAGTTGATCTGTGCCAGGTGCCTTCTTGTTTTTCAAACTTTTAATGGCTTTCTGTATTTCTAGTTTTTAAGGGGGAACTATATCTATTTCTAGGTCCATGGTTGCTTCAGGAATAATTGCAAGTTCATCCGGATATTTTCGGTTAAGAACTTCCTGAAAATGTTCCTTCCATCTTAATTATTGTTCTCGTTCTATTGTTAGTGTATTGTTGTTTTTATCTTTAATTGGCATGTTTACTTCAGCTTTATTACCACTTAGTTGTTTAGTTACGTGGTATATCTGTCCCATTCTCTGATTTGAAGCTGCACTTTCTGCTTCTCTTGCTAGGTCTTCCATAAAATCCCTCTTGTTCTTGCGTGTTGCTGTCTTTACCTTCTTGTTTCATTCTGTATATTTTGTTCTTAGCTTTTCTTTAATTCTCTCAGAGTGTGTTTGACATATTTTGTGTTTCACTACTTTTCTTTCATCAATCAATTTCCAAGTTTCAGGTGTTATCCATTCTTTGTGTACTTTTCTTTTAAATCCTAGTACCTTTTCACTGGCTTCTGTGTATATCTTGTGTAGTTGCTGCCATTCATTAGTTACTGGTAGGGTGTCTGTATCCTCAGTGCTTAGGTTTTCTAATAGCTGGAACCTGTTCGTTATTTCTAGTTTAAACTCTTGTTGAATTTGTGGGTCCTGTAATTTACCAACATCAAATTTTCTTTTCACATTTACATGGGTAGACGTCTTTTTAAGCTTTAGCTTGATGTTTGCTACTACTAGATGGTGGTCACTAGCTACATCTGCACCGCGCATAACACGTACATCCTGCAATGATCTTCTCCACTTTCCATTGATAATAATATGGTCTATTTGGTTCTTGTCTCTACCATTTGGAGAAATCCATGTCAACTTATGTATTTCTTTATGAGGGAAAATAGTACCTCCTATTACTAATTTGTTGATTCCACACAAGTCTACTAAGCGTTCGCCATTGTCATTGATGTTGCCACAGCCATATTTTCCCATCACTCTTTCATTCCCGGTGTTATCATTTCCAACTTTGGCTTTTAAATCACCTATTACTATTGTTACGTCATGTTTTGGTACTTTTTCTATCTCAGATTGTAGAGCTAGATAGAAATCTGTTTTCTATTGATCATCTGGTTCATTTGTTGGAGCATATTATTGAATGATGGTTAGTTTTCCCTGCGTTGCTTGAAAGCGAGCACTTATTATTCTTTCGTTTACAGGTGCATACTCTAACATTGCTTTTGTTACAATTCTGTTCATTATAATAGCTACTCCTCCATGGTGTTACTCATCATTTCTTCCTGAGTATACAATTGTTTCTCCTGTACTTGTTATTCTTTTAAAGAAAAAAAAAGATGATATAGCGTTGTGTATCTGTTTGGGTGGGAACAACATGCTAGTTCAGAGTAACTAAGTGTGTGGATTACACAGGTTAAATTTATAATTTACAAAAATATCGGACATAAATGTAAATTTAAATGACATGATTCGAGTTTACACAAGGATCGATTTAGTCAAGATATATTATAATTGTAATATTCAGCTAATTTATCATTATGTGATAATTAAACTTTTAACATACTTTATGCCAATCAAAGATCAAGAAAAAATGTTTCTTCGCCGCTGAAAAAAATTCTTCAAAAGGAAATTTCGCAAACAAAATGGAAAGTAAAAGAGAACTTTATGCAGATCCAAATCAATAACATTTTATTATGAGTCGTTGTTAGTGGCCTGTAGCAAGTGAACACTTTATTATCTTATCCAACAGCTCTCGTTTTTCTTGCAGAAATCAGAACTTCGTTGTTTAGGTGTCGCCTGCCATTTGTTTCCTTGAATAATAAAATAAAATAATGTTCACTTGTCGTTAAAGAACAATCAATCAAGTGAAGTAGATATATAGTGTGTAACTCATAGCGGATTTCAGGAAGAGTAAACAGTTCCTGTTTTTATTATAAAACATCCGCCGTGTTACTTATATAGTCACGTTCTAGAGAAATAGCACACCCAGCGACATTTGTAACCAAATCAGAGATAATTGATAAGCTTATATACTGCTAGAAGTGAACAATTATTACATAGTTATTTTCCTATTTATTTAACCATACACTTTGTGAAGTGTTAATTTTCTCCAGACAACATTATATTTAGAGGCCTTCAATTATATAGCTCTCAATATCAGCAGAAAAAATATACGTACTCAAATAAAAGAAAAGTAGATCCCCCCGAGATAAATAAATAAGTAAAGTTCTTAACTGAACGTAATATTACATCAATGATTAACAAGATTGATCACGAGTGCATTCAGAGCTTTTAATATTCGATGTGTTATGTGTAATGCGTCAGCAATGGACGTATTAATCAGACAGACTATGCCTATTTAAGATGGATATTTTTAAATGTTTGAAGAATATAGACAATTTCTAGCAGTTTTTATTTGATGTTTAAAAATAGTAAAATAGACTGAGTTGGCAGGATCATGATAATAAAACTAATGTTCTCCTCCCCTCGGCATGGGTGACCGTAGCCGATTTTGGATCTCCTGTTTAGGCCATGTGCTTTCGATTTTGAGCGTACCCGATTTTGATATCTTAAGTTTTTGTTTTTATTATTAACCAAGTAAGCTCCCTAGTGTGTTCACAAGTGGTGGATAGTGGTATCATCTCCCTAGTGTGTTCACAAGTGGTGGATAGTGGTATCATCTCCCTAGTGTGTTCACAAGTGGTGGATAGTGGTATCATCTCCCTAGTGTGTTCACAAGTGGTGGATAGTGGTATCGTCTCCCTAGTGTGTTCACAAGTGGTGGATAGTGGTATCATCTCCCTAGTGTGTTCACAAGTGGTGGATAGTGGTATCATCTCCCGTGTGTTCACAAGTGGTGGATAGTGGTATCATCTCCCTAGTGTGTTCACAAGTGCTGGATAGTGGTATCATCTCCCTAGTGTGTTCACAAGTGGTGGATAGTGGTATCATCTCCCTAGTGTGTTCACAAGTGGTGGATAGTGGTATCATCTCCCTAGTGTGTTCACAAGTGGTGGATAGTGGTATCATCTCCCTAGTGTGTTCACAAGTGGTGGGTAATGGTATCATCTCCCTAGTGTGTTCACAAGTGGTGGATAGTGGTATCATCTCCCTAGTGTGTTCACAAGTGGTGGATAGTGGTATCATCTCCCTAGTGTGTTTACAAGTGGTGGATAGTGGTATCATCTCCCTAGTGTGTTCACAAGTGGTGGATAGTGGTATCATCTCCCTAGTGTGTTCACAAGTGGTGGATAGTGGTATCATCTCCCTAGTGTGTTTACAAGTGGTGGATAGTGGTATCATCTCAACAGAGGGTTATGAGGTTTTAGTATGGGAAGCCTGACCGTATACCATAGTCGGTGACATGTCTTGGAAAATGACTTTTTGTAGATTTCAGATCTTAGGCTACATTCTTCGACCCTACATTTAATGGTAGAATGTCAAAAGTCGTTACTCAGCATATTCCATCCCATCCCGCAATTCTGATTATATTAAATATTGTGCTTTTTATTTATTTGTGTTAACGCAGACAATGGCATTTCAAAAATCATATTGTAGCAACTTTCATCTAGTTTATTGTTCATGTAGATATTAATAAGTATTACCACAGGAATAATTCATCTTTATTACAGCTCTAACTCGACAATGAAAATGTCTATCGTCTACAACTTCATAGGATATTATTATTATAGAAATATTGATAGTAGTTTTTGTTTATTACTTAATTTTTTTAGGGGGGACATCGTCGTCGTATGATAGTTGGATTTTAAACTACCTATGCAATCAGTGATTATCGCCACTAAAGTTATGAGTTCGAATGCCCTTCATAGTGGTTTTCCACGGGTACTTTAGCTTCCTCTACCAATGAAAATGACCACCACGATATGGAACGTGACGTTAAATACCATAAACGTAACCCTTTTTAAGTTAATAGAACACATATTACCAACGTGGTCTCAAGCATTTCTAATTATAAAATCGCTATCTGCTATTTTTCATCTAAGCTCGCTGTCGCAATGCAAAGACTAGTTGTCTCTGTATCAACATACAGATAAAGAGCAAAGACTAGTTGTCTCTGTATCAACATACATATAAAGAGCAAAGACTAGTTGTCTCTGTATCAACATACAGATAAAGAGCAAAGACTAGTTGTCTCTGTATCAACATACAGATAAAGAGCAAAGAATAGTTGTCTCTGTATCAACATACAGATAAAGAGCAAAGACTAGTTGTCTCTGTATCAACATACAGATAAAGAGCAAAGACTAGTTGTCTCTGTATCAACATACAGATAAAGAGCAAAGACTGGTTGTCTCTGTATCAGCATACAGATAAAGACCAAATACTAGTTGTCTCTGTATCAACATACAGATAAAGAGCAAAGACTAGTTGTCTCTGTATCAACATACAGATAAAGAGCAAAGACTAGTTGTCTCTGTATCAACATACAGATAAAGAGCAAAGACTAGTTGTCTCTGTATCAACATACAGATAAAGAGCAAAGACTAGTTGTCTCTGTATCAACATACAGATAAAGAGCAAATACTAGTTTTCTCTGTATCAACATACAGAAAAAGAGCAAAGACTAGTTGTCTCTGTATCAACATACAGATAAAGAGCAAATACTAGTTGTCTCTGCATCAACATACAGAAAAAGAGCAAAGACTAGTTGTCTCTGTATCAACATAGAGATAAAGAGCAAAGACTGGTTGTCTCTGTATCAACATACATATAAAGAGCAAAGACTAGTTGTTTCTGTATCAACATACAGATAAAGAGCAAAGACTAGTTGTCTCTGTATCAACATACAGATAAAGAGCAAAGACTAGTTGTCTCTGTATCAACATACAGATAAAGAGCAAAGACTAGTTGTCTCTGTATCAACATACAGATAAAGAGCAAATACTAGTTGTTTCTGTATCAACATACAGAAAAAGAGCAAAGACTAGTTGTCTCTGTATCAACATACAGATAAAGAGCAAAGACTGGTTGTCTCTGTATCAACATACAGATAAAGAGCAAAGACTAGTTGTCTCTGTATCAACATACAGATAAAGAGCAAAGACTAGTTGTCTCTGTATCAACATACAGATAAAGAGCAAAGACTAGTTGTCTCTGTATCAACATACAGATAAAGAGCAAATACTAGTTGTCTCTGTATCAACATACAGATAAAGAGCAAATACTAGTTGTCTCTGTATCAACACACAGAAAAAGAGCAAAGACTAGTTGTCTCTGTATCAACATACAGATAAAGAACAAAGACTGGTTGTCTCTGTATCAACATACAGATAAAGAGCAAAGACTAGTTGTCTCTGTATCAACATACAGATAAAGAGCAAAGACTAGTTGTCTCTGTATCAACATACAGATAAAGAGCAAATACTAGTTGTCTCTGTATCAACATACAGATAAAAAGCAGACTAGTTGTCTCTGTATCAACATACAGATAAAGAGCAAAGACTAGTTGTCTCTGTATCAACATACAGATACAGAGCAAATACTAGTTGTCTCTGTATCAACATACAGATAAAGAGCAAAAACTGGTTGTCTCTGTATCAACATACAGATAAAGAGCAAAGACTAGTTGTCTCTGTATCAACATACAGATAAAGAATCTAACTCAGCTGTTGGTATATGAACAAAACGGGTTGTCTGTGTCCAATGATAATTAGAACTATAATATTATTTACCAACATAAATCTCTTCAGGATGTATTATTATTATTGAAATGAAACAAAGAAAAAGATCCTACGAATAGCAATTCAATAATTTACAATGCAAGCGCAGTCAAAAACGTACAATTTCACACTCTATGGGGGTATTTATGCACACATCTATTGAACAGTTAACAGTATAGAATGTTCGTCTTATATAATTTCTAATATAAAGAGGGTTATTTTTTTTAGCTCTACTTTCAACAATATTTCAGCTATGTCGTGGCGGTCAGTTTAATTAGTTGAGGAAACCGACGTACCCGGAGACACTCAGTGGCACCTCGTAAACCACAAGTCTAAATAAAAGATAATGGATAAGGAAAACAGGATGAGGTTGTCATATTGCTATTTAACCGTAAAGCGCATAGTACACCTTGTGAACTTTTCTTCTTTCGAGACTAAATCATATTAGTAAGTCATTAATTAGATTACTCTCAATATCAGCCGGAATAACATACGTACTGAAATTAATAAAAGTGGGTAGATATCCCTGATTTAAATAAATACGAAACGCAATATTACATCAGTGATTAACCGGACTTATCTCGAGTGCATTCAGCGCTTTTATTATTCGATATGTTATGTACAATACGTCAGTAATGTCCGTAAAACATTACGCAAATTATTTGTATTTATAAGGGTTATTAGTAAATGTCTGAAATATATACAAAATTTTTGTCAGTATTAATTTTTTTGATTTACAAGAAATCAAATAATCTTACAAATTAGTTCAAGATTTTAAGAAATTATGGTTGACAACAACAATCAACACGAACCAATTAATTTACAAACGTCAAGCTCCAAATAACAAACATATAGTGAAATAATCCGGAGGAATTTATAAACAAAACACCCATAGTGTCAAGTGAACTTTATCCAAATCAAAAATTTGTCTCCAAATTAACAGCTATTTATCAACATCAATGTGGTTCCGTCAGAACACGACACGAGCAATCAGTCCAAGCAGACATTATCATTAGATAGCATGCTGTCATCCTAAGTACTTTATAAGAAATGTGAATAATTATTGATGTCTAATAGATGTTTTAATTGAATCTTTTGACATATCAATTGACCCAGTTATATGAGAGGGTTGGTATTTAATTCACATGTGAAACGCACTTGGATGATCACATCAGTTCATTTTTATTGAAGTTCCTGTACCAAGTCAGCAGAAAAGTGAGTGATGATTTATTTTGTGTAGGGGGTTATCGATGTGCCTCTTTCTACGATTTTGATATAGTAGATTTCGGAACTGTTCCAACAGTGTGGTATTTTTAATTTTTAATTTTATGACATTTGCCAACAGTCAAGAAAGAGAATCCGAACAAATCATAAATTTACTCTCATCAGAAGAGGCAACGACCTTCAAAGCAAGAAGAATTGCATTATATTCTGCACTAAAGGTCGAACTGGCAGACGGTAATCGAAGACAATCGACCTGCTATCGAAGCTATAGATCACGTGATGTTAAACTACGATCAATCAAACAGCCTGTCAGTCATAGTTGATTTCTGCAACCGACATGTATGTGTAACTAGATGAAAGGTCTAATTTGTATCAAGCCGAACTATATTAACTATATCATTAAAGGTTTTAATCATATTATAACTCGTGTCTTTGTTTCAATTTCTTATCAATGTTAGGCTGAAATTAAAATAAGTTAATTATCATTTATGTGAATGCGAAAGTGTGTTGTTATTTGAAATTCCACATAACCACCATGATGGATTTTGTAGTGTATAAACACTTCCATTTGAGCGACATTATCCTTGAGGCTCTAATACAACAAGAAATAGTTTAAGGGTTGGCAGTATTTGGCCACAGCGTTTAAAATGTTTCATAAAAAATACAAATACAGTATATATATTTCAAATAGATAAATATAAGATATGTCTTTGATCATGAATAATATATTTAAGATATCAACTTTGAACATTTGGATATAATATGAATATATATATATGGCCACCGCAGATTATGGCAGACCATGAAGGTAAAGATAAATGAGCATAGCAATGAACCCTGGTAACAGAGGTTTATCACTAACTGCTAACTGATGAGCCCTGGTAATCAGAGGCTATCACTACTGTTCAGATAAATTAGCATAGCAATGAACCCTGGTAACAGAGGTTTATCACTAACTGCTAACTGATGAGCCCTGGTAATCAGAGGCTATCACTACTGTTCAGATAAATTAGCATAGCAATGAACCCTGGTAACAGAGGTTTATTGCTAACTGCTAACTGATGAGCCCTGGTAATCATGGGCTATTACTACTGTTCAGATAAATTAGCATAGCAATGAACCCTGGTAACAGAGGTCTATCGCTAACTGCTAACTGATGAGCCCTGGTAATCAGAGGCTATTACTACTGTTCAGATAAATTAGCATAGCAATGAACCCTGGTAACAGAGGTTTATCACTAACTGCTAACTGATGAGCCCTGGTAATCAGAGGCTATTACTACTGTTCAGATAAATTAGCATAGCAATGAACCCTGGTAACAGAGGTTTATCGCTAACTGCTAACTGATGATCCCTGGTAATCAGAGGCTATCACTACTGTTCAGATATATTAGCATAGCAATGAACCCTGGTAACAGGGTTTATCACTAACTGCTAACTGATGAGCCCTGGTAATCAGAGGCTATTACTACTGTTCAGATAAATTAGCATAGCAATGAACCCTGGTAACAGAGGTTTATCACTAACTGCTAACTGATGATCCCTGGTAATCAGAGGCTATCACTACTGTTCAGATAAATTAGCATAGCAATGAACCCTGGTAACAGAGGTTTATCACTAACTGCTAACTGATGAGCCCTGGTAATCAGAGGCTATTACTACTGTTCAGATAAATTAGCATAGCAATGAACCCTGGTGACAGAGGTTTATCACTAACTGCTAACTGATGAGCCCTGGTAATCAGAGGCTATTACTACTGTTCAGATAAATTAGCATAGCAATGAACCCTGGTAACAGAGGTCTATCGCTAACTGCTAACTGATGAGCCCTTGTAATCAGAGGCTATCACTACTGTTCAGATAAATGAGAATAGCAATGAACCCTGGTAACAGAGGTTTATCACTAACTGCTAACTGATGAGCCTTGGCAATCAGAGGCTGTCACTACTGTTCAGATAAATTAGCATAGCAATGAACCCTGGTAACAGAGATTTATCACTAACTGCTAACTGATGAGCCCTGGTAATCAGAGGCTATTACTACTGTTCAGATAAATTAGCATAGCAATGAACCCTGGTAACAGAGGTCTATCGCTAACTGCTAACTGATGAGCCCTGGTATTCAGAGGCTATTACTACTGTTCAGATAAATGAGCATAGCAATGAACCCTGGTAACAGAGGTTTATCACTAACTGCTAACTGATGAGCCCTGATAATCAGAGGCTATCACTACTGTTCAGATAAATTAGCATAGCAATGAACCCTGGTAACAGAGGTTTATCACTAACTGCTAACTGATGAGCCCTGGTAATCAGAGGCTATTACTACTGTTCAGATAAATTAGCATAGCAATGAACCCTGGTAACAGAGGTTTATCACTAACTGCTAACTGATGAGCCCTGGTAATCAGAGGCTATTACTACTGTTCAGATAAATGAGCATAGCAATGAACCCTGGCAACAGAGGTTTATCACTAACTGCTAACTGATGAGCCCTGGTAATCAGAGGCTATCACTACTGTTCAGATAAATTAGCATAGCAATGAATCCTGGTAACAGAGGTTTATCACTAACTGCTAACTGATGAGCCCTGGTAATCAGAGGCTATTACTACTGTTCAGATAAATTAGCATAGCAATGAACCCTGGTAACAGAGGTTTATCACTAACTGCTAACTGATGAGCCCTGGTAATCAGAGGCTATCACTACTGTTCAGATAAATTAGCATAGCAATGAACCCTGGTAACAGAGGTCTATCGCTAACTGCTAACTGATGAACCCTGGTATTCAGAGGCTATTACTACTGTTCAGATAAATGAGCATAGCAATGAACCCTGGTAACAGAGGTTTATCACTAACTGCTAACTGATGAGCCCTGGTAATCAGAGGCTATCACTACTGTTCAGATAAATTAGCATAGCAATGAACCCTGGTAACAGAGGTTTATCACTAACTGCTAACTGATGAGCCCTGGTAATCAGAGGCTATTACTACTGTTCAGATAAATTAGCATAGCAATGAACCCTGGTAACAGAGGTTTATCACTAACTGCTAACTGATGAGCCCTGGTAATCAGAGGCTATTACTACTGTTCAGATAAATGAGCATAGCAATGAACCCTGGTAACAGAGGTTTATCACTAACTGCTAACTGATGAGCCCTGGTAATCAGAGGCTATCACTACTGTTCAGATAAATTAGCATAGCAATGAACCCTGGTAACAGAGGTTTATCACTAACTGCTAACTGATGAGCCCTGGTAATCAGAGGCTATTACTACTTTTCAGATAAATTAGCATAGCAATGAACCCTGGTAACAGAGGTTTATCACTAACTGCTAACTGATGAGCCCTGGTAATCAGAGGCTATCACTACTGTTCAGATAAATTAGCATAGCAATGAACCCTGGTAACAGAGGTCTATCGCTAAATGCTAACTGATGAGCCCTGGTAATCAGAGGCTATCACTACTGTTCATATAAATTAGCATAGCAATGAACCCTGGTAACAGAGGTTTATCACTAAAAGCTAACTGATGAGCCCTGGTAATCAGAGGCTATCACTACTGTTCAGATAAAGTAGCATAGCAATGAACCCTGGTAACAGAGGTCTATCGCTAACTGCTAACTGATGAACCCTGGTAATCAGAGGCTATCACTACAGTTCAGTTAAATTAGCATAGCAATGAACCCTGGTAACAGAGGTTTATCACTAACTGCTAACTGATGAGCCCTGGTAATCAGAGGCTATTACTACTGTTCAGATAAATTAGCATAGCAATAAACCCTGGTAACAGAGGTTTATCACTAACTGCTAACTGATGAGCCCTGGTAATCAGAGGCTATTACTACTGTTCAGATAAATTAGCATAGCAATGAACCCTGGTAACAGAGGTTTATCACTAACTGCTAACTGATGAGCCCTGGTAATCAGAGGCTATTACTACTGTTCAGATAAATTAGCATAGCAATGAACCTTGATAACAGAGGTTTATCGCTTACTGCTAACTGATGATCCCTGGTAATCAGAGGCTATCACTACTGTTCAGATATATTAGCATAGCAATGAACCCTGGTAACAGAGGTTTATCACTAACTGCTAACTGATGAGCCCTGGTAATCAGAGGCTATTACTACTGTTCAGATAAATTAGCATAGCAATGAACCCTGGTAACAGAGGTTTATCACTAACTGCTAACTGATGAGCCCTGGTAATCAGAGGCTATCACTACTGTTCAGATAAATTAGCATAGCAATGAACCCTGGTAACAGAGGTTTATCACTAACTGCTAACTGATGAGCCCTGGTAATCAGAGGCTATTACTACTGTTCAGATAAATTAGCATAGCAATGAACCCTGGTAACAGAGGTTTATCACTAACTGCTAACTGATGAGCCCTGGTAATCAGAGGCTATTACTACTGTTCAGATAAATGAGCATAGCAATGAACCCTGGCAACAGAGGTTTATCACTAACTGCTAACTGATGAGCCCTGGTAATCAGAGGCTATCACTACTGTTCAGATAAATTAGCATAGCAATGAATCCTGGTAACAGAGGTTTATCACTAACTGCTAACTAATGAGCCCTGGTAATCAGAGGCTATTACTACTGTTCAGATAAATTAGCATAGCAATGAACCCTCGTAACAGAGGTTTATCACTAACTGCTAACTGATGAGCCCTGGTAATCAGAGGCTATCACTACTGTTCAGATAAATTAGCATAGCAATGAACCCTGGTAACAGAGGTCTATCGCTAACTGCTAACTGATGAACCCTGGTATTCAGAGGCTATTACTACTGTTCAGATAAATGAGCATAGCAATGAACCCTGGTAACAGAGGTTTATCACTAACTGCTAACTGATGAGCCCTGGTAATCAGAGGCTATCACTACTGTTCAGATAAATTAGCATAGCAATGAACTCTGGTAACAGAGGTTTATCACTAACTGCTAACTGATGAGCCCTGGTAATCAGAGGCTATTACTACTGTTCAGATAAATTAGCATAGCAATGAACCCTGGTAACAGAGGTTTATCACTAACTGCTAACTGATGAGCCCTGGTAATCAGAGGCTATTACTACTGTTCAGATAAATGAGCATAGCAATGAACCCTGGTAACAGAGGTTTATCACTAACTGCTAACTGATGAGCCCTGGTAATCAGAGGCTATTACTACTGTTCAGATAAATGAGCATAGCAATGAACCCTGGCAACAGAGGTTTATCACTAACTGCTAACTGATGAGCCCTGGTAATCAGAGGCTATCACTACTGTTCAGATAAATTAGCATAGCAATGAATCCTGGTAACAGAGGTTTATCACTAACTGCTAACTAATGAGCCCTGGTAATCAGAGGCTATTACTACTGTTCAGATAAATTAGCATAGCAATGAACCCTCGTAACAGAGGTTTATCACTAACTGCTAACTGATGAGCCCTGGTAATCAGAGGCTATCACTACTGTTCAGATAAATTAGCATAGCAATGAACCCTGGTAACAGAGGTCTATCGCTAACTGCTAACTGATGAACCCTGGTATTCAGAGGCTATTACTACTGTTCAGATAAATGAGCATAGCAATGAACCCTGGTAACAGAGGTTTATCACTAACTGCTAACTGATGAGCCCTGGTAATCAGAGGCTATCACTACTGTTCAGATAAATTAGCATAGCAATGAACTCTGGTAACAGAGGTTTATCACTAACTGCTAACTGATGAGCCCTGGTAATCAGAGGCTATTACTACTGTTCAGATAAATTAGCATAGCAATGAACCCTGGTAACAGAGGTTTATCACTAACTGCTAACTGATGAGCCCTGGTAATCAGAGGCTATTACTACTGTTCAGATAAATTAGCATAGCAATGAACCCTGGTAACAGAGGTTTATCACTAACTGCTAACTGATGAGCCCTGGTAATCAGAGGCTATCACTACTGTTCAGATAAATTAGCATAGCAATGAACCCTGGTAACAGAGGTGTATCACTAACTGCTAACTGATGAGCCCTGGTAATCAGAGGCTATTACTACTGTTCAGATAAATTAGCATAGCAATGAACCCTGGTAACAGAGGTTTATCACTAACTGCTAACTGATGAGCCCTGGTAATCAGAGGCTATCACTACTGTTCAGATAAATTAGCATAGCAATGAACCCTGGTAACAGAGGTCTATCGCTAACTGCTAACTGATGAGCCCTGGTAATCAGAGGCTATCACTACTGTTCAGATAAATTAGCATAGCAATGAACCCTGGTAACAGAGGTTTATCACTAACTGCTAACTGATGAGCCCTGGTAATCAGAGGCTATCACTACTGTTCAGATAAAGTAGCATAGCAATGAACCCTGGTAACAGAGGTCTATCGCTAACTGCTAACATATGAACCCTGGTAATCAGAGGCTATCACTACAGTTCAGTTAAATTAGCATAGCAATGAACCCTGGTAACAGAGGTTTATCACTAACTGCTAACTGATGAGCCCTGGTAATCAGAGGCTATTACTACTGTTCAGATAAATTAGCATAGCAATAAACCCTGGTAACAGAGGTTTATCACTAACTGCTAACTGATGAGCCCTGGTAATCAGAGGCTATTACTACTGTTCAGATAAATTAGCATAGCAATGAACCCTGGTAACAGAGGTTTATCACTAACTGCTAACTGATGAGCCCTGGTAATCAGAGGCTATTACTACTGTTCAGATAAATTAGCATAGCAATGAACCTTGATAACAGAGGTTTATCGCTTACTGCTAACTGATGATCCCTGGTAATCAGAGGCTATCACTACTGTTCAGATATATTAGCATAGCAATGAACCCTGGTAACAGAGGTTTATCACTAACTGCTAACTGATGAGCCCTAGTAATCAGAGGCTATTACTACTGTTCAGATAAATTAGCATAGCAATGAACCCTGGTAACAGAGGTTTATCACTAACTGCTAACTGATGATCCCTGGTAATCAGAGGCTATCACTACTGTTCAGATAAATGAGAATAGCAATGAACCCTGGTAACAGAGGTTTATCACTAACTGCTAACTGATGAGCCCTGGCAATCAGAGGCTATCACTACTGTTCAGATAAATTAGCATAGCAATGAACCCTGGTAACAGAGGTTTATCACTAACTGCTAACTGATGAGCCCTGGTAATCAGAGGCTATTACTACTGTTCAGATAAATTAGCATAGCAATGAACCCTGGTAACAGAGGTCTATCGCTAACTGCTAACTGATGAGTCCTGGTATTCAGAGGCTATTACTACTGTTCAGATAAATGAGCATAGCAATGAACCCTGGTAACAGAGGTTTATCACTAACTGCTAACTGATGAGCCCTGGTAATCAGAGGCTATCACTACTGTTCAGATAAATTAGCATAGCAATGAACCCTGGTAACAGAGGTTTATCACTAACTGCTAACTGATGAGCCCTGGTAATCAGAGACTATTACTACTGTTCAGATAAATTAGCATAGCAATGAACCCTGGTAACAGAGGTTTATCACTAACTGCTAACTGATGAGCCCTGGTAATCAGAGGCTATTACTACTGTTCAGATAAATGAGCATAGCAATGAACCCTGGCAACAGAGGTTTATCACTAACTGCTAACTGATGAGCCCTGGTAATCAGAGGCTATCACTACTGTTCAGATAAATTAGCATAGCAATGAACTCTGGTAACAGAGGTTTATCACTAACTGCTAACTGATGAGCCCTGGTAATCAGAGGCTATCACTACTGTTCAGATAAATTAGCATAGCAATGAACTCTGGTAACAGAGGTTTATCACTAACTGCTAACTGATGAGCCCTGGTAATCAGAGGCTATCACTACTGTTCAGATAAATTAGCATAGCAATGAATCCTGGTAACAGAGGTTTATCACTAACTGCTAACTGATGAGCCCTGGTAATCAGAGGCTATTACTACTGTTCAGATAAATTAGCATAGCAATGAACCTTGATAACAGAGGTTTATCGCTTACTGCTAACTGATGATCCCTGGTAATCAGAGGCTATCACTACTGTTCAGATAAATTAGCATAGCAATGAACCCTGGTAACAGAGGTTTATCACTAACTGCTAACTGATGAGCCCTAGTAATCAGAGGCTATTACTACTGTTCAGATAAATTAGCATAGCAATGAACCCTGGTAACAGAGGTTTATCACTAACTGCTAACTGATGATCCCTGGTAATCAGAGGCTATCACTACTGTTCAGATAAATGAGAATAGCAATGAACCCTGGTAACAGAGGTTTATCACTAACTGCTAACTGATGAGCCCTGGCAATCAGAGGCTATCACTACTGTTCAGATAAATTAGCATAGCAATGAACCCTGGTAACAGAGGTTTATCACTAACTGCTAACTGATGAGCCCTGGTAATCAGAGGCTATTACTACTGTTCAGATAAATTAGCATAGCAATGAACCCTGGTAACAGAGGTCTATCGCTAACTGCTAACTGATGAGTCCTGGTATTCAGAGGCTATTACTACTGTTCAGATAAATGAGCATAGCAATGAACCCTGGTAACAGAGGTTTATCACTAACTGCTAACTGATGAGCCCTGGTAATCAGAGGCTATCACTACTGTTCAGATAAATTAGCATAGCAATGAACCCTGGTAACAGAGGTTTATCACTAACTGCTAACTGATGAGCCCTGGTAATCAGAGACTATTACTACTGTTCAGATAAATTAGCATAGCAATGAACCCTGGTAACAGAGGTTTATCACTAACTGCTAACTGATGAGCCCTGGTAATCAGAGGCTATTACTACTGTTCAGATAAATGAGCATAGCAATGAACCCTGGCAACAGAGGTTTATCACTAACTGCTAACTGATGAGCCCTGGTAATCAGAGGCTATCACTACTGTTCAGATAAATTAGCATAGCAATGAACTCTGGTAACAGAGGTTTATCACTAACTGCTAACTGATGAGCCCTGGTAATCAGAGGCTATCACTACTGTTCAGATAAATTAGCATAGCAATGAACTCTGGTAACAGAGGTTTATCACTAACTGCTAACTGATGAGCCCTGGTAATCAGAGGCTATCACTACTGTTCAGATAAATTAGCATAGCAATGAATCCTGGTAACAGAAGTTTATCACTAACTGCTAACTGATGAGCCCTGGTAATCAGAGGCTATTACTACTGTTCAGATAAATTAGCATAGCAATGAACCCTGGTAACAGAGGTTTATCACTAACTGCTAACTGATGAGCCCTGGTAATCAGAGGCTATCACTACTGTTCAGATAAATTAGCATAGCAATGAACCCTGGTAACAGAGGTCTATCGCTAACTGCTAACTGATGAACCCTAGTATTCAGAGGCTATTACTACTGTTCAGATAAATGAGCATAGCAATGAACCCTGGTAACAGAGGTTTATCACTAACTGCTAACTGATGAGCCCTGGTAATCAGAGGCTATCACTACTGTTCAGATAAATTAGCATACCAATGAACCCTGGTAACAGAGGTTTATCACTAACTGCTAACTGATGAGCCCTGGTAATCAGAGGCTATTACTACTGTTCAGATAAATTAGCATAGCAATGAACCCTGGTAACAGAGGTTTATCACTAACTGCTAACTGATGAGCCCTGGTAATCAGAGGCTATCACTACTGTTCAGATAAATTAGCATAGCAATGAACTCTGGTAACAGAGGTTTATCACTAACTGCTAACTGATGAGCCCTGGTAATCAGAGGCTATTACTACTGTTCAGATAAATTAGCATAGCAATGAACCCTGGTAACAGAGGTTTATCACTAACTGCTAACTGATGAGCCCTGGTAATCAGAGGCTATTACTACTGTTCAGATAAATGAGCATAGCAATGAACCCTGGTAACAGAGGTTTATCACTAACTGCTAACTGATGAGCCCTGGTAATCAGAGGCTATCACTACTGTTCAGATATATTAGCATAGCAATGAACCCTGGTAACAGAGGTTTATCACTAACTGCTAACTGATGAGCCCTAGTAATCAGAGGCTATTACTACTGTTCAGATAAATTAGCATAGCAATGAACCCTGGTAACAGAGGTTTATCACTAACTGCTAACTGATGATCCCTGGTAATCAGAGGCTATCACTACTGTTCAGATAAATGAGAATAGCAATGAACCCTGGTAACAGAGGTTTATCACTAACTGCTAACTGATGAGCCCTGGCAATCAGAGGCTATCACTACTGTTCAGATAAATTAGCATAGCAATGAACCCTGGTAACAGAGGTTTATCACTAACTGCTAACTGATGAGCCCTGGTAATCAGAGGCTATTACTACTGTTCAGATAAATTAGCATAGCAATGAACCCTGGTAACAGAGGTCTATCGCTAACTGCTAACTGATGAGCCCTGGTAATCAGAGGCTATTACTACTGTTCAGATAAATTAGCATAGCAATGAACCCTGGTAACAGAGGTTTATCACTAACTGCTAACTGATGAGCCCTGGTAATCAGAGGCTATCACTACTGTTCAGATAAATTAGCATAGCAATGAACCCTGGTAACAGAGGTCTATCGCTAACTGCTAACTGATGAGCCCTGGTAATCAGAGGCTATCACTACTGTTCAGATAAATTAGCATAGCAATGAACCCTGGTAACAGAGGTTTATCACTAACTGCTAACTGATGAGCCCTTGTAATCAGAGGCTATCACTACTGTTCAGATAAAGTAGCATAGCAATGAACCCTGGTAACAGAGGTCTATCGCTAACTGCTAACATATGAACCCTGATAATCAGAGGCTATCACTACAGTTCAGTTAAATTAGCATAGCAATGAACCCTGGTAACAGAGGTTTATCACTAACTGCTAACTGATGAGCCCTGGTAATCAGAGGCTATTACTACTGTTCAGATAAATTAGCATAGCAATAAACCCTGGTAACAGAGGTTTATCACTAACTGCTAACTGATGAGCCCTGGTAATCAGAGGCTATTACTACTGTTCAGATAAATTAGCATAGCAATGAACCCTGGTAACAGAGGTTTATCACTAACTGCTAACTGATGAGCCCTGGTAATCAGAGGCTATTACTACTGTTCAGATAAATTAGCATAGCAATGAACCTTGATAACAGAGGTTTATCGCTTACTGCTAACTGATGATCCCTGGTAATCAGAGGCTATCACTACTGTTCAGATATATTAGCATAGCAATGAACCCTGGTAACAGAGGTTTATCACTAACTGCTAACTGATGAGCCCTAGTAATCAGAGGCTATTACTACTGTTCAGATAAATTAGCATAGCAATGAACCCTGGTAACAGAGGTTTATCACTAACTGCTAACTGATGATCCCTGGTAATCAGAGGCTATCACTACTGTTCAGATAAATGAGAATAGCAATGAACCCTGGTAACAGAGGTTTATCACTAACTGCTAACTGATGAGTCCTGGCAATCAGAGGCTATCACTACTGTTCAGATAAATTAGCATAGCAATGAACCCTGGTAACAGAGGTTTATCACTAACTGCTAACTGATGAGCCCTGGTAATCAGAGGCTATTACTACTGTTCAGATAAATTAGCATAGCAATGAACCCTGGTAACAGAGGTCTATCGCTAACTGCTAACTGATGAGTCCTGGTATTCAGAGGCTATTACTACTGTTCAGATAAATGAGCATAGCAATGAACCCTGGTAACAGAGGTTTATCACTAACTGCTAACTGATGAGCCCTGGTAATCAGAGGCTATCACTACTGTTCAGATAAATTAGCATAGCAATGAACCCTGGTAACAGAGGTTTATCACTAACTGCTAACTGATGAGCCCTGGTAATCAGAGACTATTACTACTGTTCAGATAAATTAGCATAGCAATGAACCCTGGTAACAGAGGTTTATCACTAACTGCTAACTGATGAGCCCTGGTAATCAGAGGCTATTACTACTGTTCAGATAAATGAGCATAGCAATGAACCCTGGCAACAGAGGTTTATCACTAACTGCTAACTGATGAGCCCTGGTAATCAGAGGCTATCACTACTGTTCAGATAAATTAGCATAGCAATGAACTCTGGTAACAGAGGTTTATCACTAACTGCTAACTGATGAGCCCTGGTAATCAGAGGCTATCACTACTGTTCAGATAAATTAGCATAGCAATGAACTCTGGTAACAGAGGTTTATCACTAACTGCTAACTGATGAGCCCTGGTAATCAGAGGCTATCACTACTGTTCAGATAAATTAGCATAGCAATGAATCCTGGTAACAGAGGTTTATCACTAACTGCTAACTGATGAGCCCTGGTAATCAGAGGCTATTACTACTGTTCAGATAAATTAGCATAGCAATGAACCCTGGTAACAGAGGTTTATCACTAACTGCTAACTGATGAGCCCTGGTAATCAGAGGCTATCACTACTGTTCAGATAAATTAGCATAGCAATGAACCCTGGTAACAGAGGTCTATCGCTAACTGCTAACTGATGAACCCTAGTATTCAGAGGCTATTACTACTGTTCAGATAAATGAGCATAGCAATGAACCCTGGTAACAGAGGTTTATCACTAACTGCTAACTGATGAGCCCTGGTAATCAGAGGCTATCACTACTGTTCAGATAAATTAGCATACCAATGAACCCTGGTAACAGAGGTTTATCACTAACTGCTAACTGATGAGCCCTGGTAATCAGAGGCTATTACTACTGTTCAGATAAATTAGCATAGCAATGAACCCTGGTAACAGAGGTTTATCACTAACTGCTAACTGATGAGCCCTGGTAATCAGAGGCTATTACTACTGTTCAGATAAATTAGCATAGCAATGAACCCTGGTAACAGAGGTTTATCACTAACTGCTAACTGATGAGCCCTGGTAATCAGAGGCTATCACTACTGTTCAGATAAATTAGCATAGCAATGAACCCTGGTAACAGAGGTCTATCGCTAACTGCTAACTGATGAGCCCTGGTAATCAGAGGCTATCACTACTGTTCAGATAAATTAGCATAGCAATGAACCCTGGTAACAGAGGTTTATCACTAAAAGCTAACTGATGAGCCCTGGTAATTAGAGGCTATCACTACTGTTCAGATAAATTAGCATAGCAATGAACCCTGGTAACAGAGGTCTATCGCTAACTGCTAACTGATGAACCCTTGTAATCAGAGGCTATCACTACTGTTCAGATAAATTAGCATAGCAATGAACCCTGGTAACAGAGGTTTATCACTAACTGCTAACTGATGAGCCCTGGTAATCAGAGGCTATTACTACTGTTCAGATAAATGAGCATAGCAATGAACCCTGGTAACAGAGGTTTATCGCTAACTGCTAACTGATGAGCCCTTGTAATCAGAGGCTATCACTACTGTTCAGATAAATTAGCATAGCAATGAACCCTGGTAACAGAGGTTTATCACTAACTGCTAACTGATGAGCCCTAGTAATCAGAGGCTATCACTACTGTTCAGATAAATTAGCATAGCAATGAACCCTGGTAACAGAGGTTTATCACTAACTGCTAACTGATGAGCCCTGGTAATCAGAGGCTATCACTACTGTTCAGATAAATTAGCATAGCAATGAACCCTGGTAACAGAAGTCTATCGCTAACTGCTAACTGATGAACCCTGGTAATCAGAGGCTATCACTACTGTTCAGATAAATTAGCATAGCAATGAACCCTGGTAACAGAGGTCTATCGCTAACTGCTAACTGATGAGCCCTGGTAATCAGAGGCTATCACTACTGTTCAGATAAATTAGCATAGCAATGAACCCTGGTAACAGAGGTTTATCACTAACTGCTAACTGATGAGCCCTGGTAATCAGAGGCTATCACTACTGTTCAGATAAAGTAGCATAGCAATGAACCCTGGTAACAGAGGTCTATCGCTAACTGCTAACTGATGAACCCTGGTAATCAGAGGCTATCACTACAGTTCAGTTAAATTAGCATAGCAATGAACTCTGGTAACAGAGGTTTATCACTAACTGCTAACTGATGAGCCCTGGTAATCAGAGGCTATTACTACTGTTCAGATAAATTAGCATAGCAATAAACCCTGGTAACAGAGGTTTATCACTAACTGCTAACTGATGAGCCCTGGTAATCAGAGGCTATTACTACTGTTCAGATAAATTAGCATAGCAATGAACCCTGGTAACAGAGGTTTATCACTAACTGCTAACTGATGAGCCCTGGTAATCAGAGGCTATTACTACTGTTCAGATAAATTAGCATAGCAATGAACCTTGATAACAGAGGTTTATCGCTTACTGCTAACTGATGATCCCTGGTAATCAGAGGCTATCACTACTGTTCAGATATATTAGCATAGCAATGAACCCTGGTAACAGAGGTTTATCACTAACTGCTAACTGATGAGCCCTGGTAATCAGAGGCTATTACTACTGTTCAGATAAATTAGCATAGCAATGAACCCTGGTAACAGAGGTTTATCACTAACTGCTAACTGATGATCCCTGGTAATCAGAGGCTATCACTACTGTTCAGATAAATTGGCATAGCAATGAACCCTGGTAACAGAGGTTTATCACTAACTGCTAACTGATGAGCCCTGGTAATCAGAGGCTATTACTACTGTTCAGATAAATTAGCATAGCAATGAACCATGGTGACAGAGATTTATCACTAACTGCTAACTGATGAGCCCTGGTAATCAGAGGCTATTACTACTGTTCAGATAAATTAGCATAGCAATGAACCCTGGTAACAGAGGTCTATCGCTAACTGCTAACTGATGAGCCCTGGTAATCAGAGGCTATCACTACTGTTCAGATAAATGAGAATAGCAATGAACCCTGGTAACAGAGGTTTATCACTAACTGCTAACTGATGAGCCCTGGCAATCAGAGGCTATCACTACTGTTCAGATAAATTAGCATAGCAATGAACCCTGGTAACAGAGGTTTATCACTAACTGCTAACTGATGAGCCCTGGTAATCAGAGGCTATTACTACTGTTCAGATAAATTAGCATAGCAATGAACCCTGGTAACAGAGGTCTATCGCTAACTGCTAACTGATGAGCCCTGGTATTCAGAGGCTATTACTACTGTTCAGATAAATGAGCATAGCAATGAACCCTGGTAACAGAGGTTTATCACTAACTGCTAACTGATGAGCCCTGGTAATCAGAGGCTATCACTACTGTTCAGATAAATTAGCATAGCAATGAACCCTGGTAACAGAGGTTTATCACTAACTGCTAACTGATGAGCCCTGGTAATCAGAGGCTATTACTACTGTTCAGATAAATTAGCATAGCAATGAACCCTGGCAACAGAGGTTTATCACTAACTGCTAACTGATGAGCCCTGGTAATCAGAGGCTATCACTACTGTTCAGATAAATTAGCATAGCAATGAACTCTGGTAACAGAGGTTTATCACTAACTGCTAACTGATGAGCCCTGGTAATCAGAGGCTATCACTACTGTTCAGATAAATTAGCATAGCAATGAACTCTGGTAACAGAGGTTTATCACTAACTGCTAACTGATGAGCCCTGGTAATCAGAGGCTATCACTACTGTTCAGATAAATTAGCATAGCAATGAATCCTGGTAACAGAGGTTTATCACTAACTGCTAACTGATGAGCCCTGGTAATCAGAGGCTATTACTACTGTTCAGATAAATTAGCATAGCAATGAACCCTGGTAACAGAGGTTTATCACTAACTGCTAACTGATGAGCCCTGGTAATCAGAGGCTATCACTACTGTTCAGATAAATTAGCATAGCAATGAACCCTGGTAACAGAGGTCTATCGCTAACTGCTAACTGATGAACCCTAGTATTCAGAGGCTATTACTACTGTTCAGATAAATGAGCATAGCAATGAACCCTGGTAACAGAGGTTTATCACTAACTGCTAACTGATGAGCCCTGGTAATCAGAGGCTATCACTACTGTTCAGATAAATTAGCATAGCAATGAACCCTGGTAACAGAGGTTTATCACTAACTGCTAACTGATGAGCCCTGGTAATCAGAGGCTATTACTACTGTTCAGATAAATTAGCATAGCAATGAACCCTGGTAACAGAGGTTTATCACTAACTGCTAACTGATGAGCCCTGGAAATCAGAGGCTATTACTACTGTTCAGATAAATTAGCATAGCAATGAACCCTGGTAACAGAGGTTTATCACTAACTGCTAACTGATGAGCCCTGGTAATCAGAGGCTATCACTACTGTTCAGATAAATTAGCATAGCAATGAACCCTGGTAACAGAGGTCTATCGCTAACTGCTAACTGATTAGCCCTGGTAATCAGAGGCTATCACTACTGTTCAGATAAATTAGCATAGCAATGAACCCTGGTAACAGAGGTTTATCACTAAAAGCTAACTGATGAGCCCTGGTAATTAGAGGCTATCACTACTGTTCAGATAAATTAGCATAGCAATGAACCCTGGTAACAGAGGTCTATCGCTAACTGCTAACTGATGAACCCTGGTAATCAGAGGCTATCACTACTGTTCAGATAAATTAGCATAGCAATGAACCCTGGTAACAGAGGTTTATCACTAACTGCTAACTGATGAGCCCTGGTAATCAGAGGCTATTACTACTGTTCAGATAAATGAGCATAGCAATGAACCCTGGTAACAGAGGTTTATCGCTAACTGCTAACTGATGAGCCCTTGTAATCAGAGGCTATCACTACTGTTCAGATAAATTAGCATAGCAATGAACCCTGGTAACAGAGGTTTATCACTAACTGCTAACTGATGAGCCCTTGTAATCAGAGGCTATCACTACTGTTCAGATAAATTAGCATAGCAATGAACCCTGGTAACAGAGGTTTATCACTAACTGCTAACTGATGAGCCCTGGTAATCAGAGGCTATCACTACTGTTCAGATAAATTAGCATAGCAATGAACCCTGGTAACAGAAGTCTATCGCTAACTGCTAACTGATGAACCCTGGTAATCAGAGGCTATCACTACTGTTCAGATAAATTAGCATAGCAATGAACCCTGGTAACAGAGGTCTATCGCTAACTGCTAACTGATGAGCCCTGGTAATCAGAGGCTATCACTACTGTTCAGATAAATTAGCATAGCAATGAACCCTGGTAACAGAGGTTTATCACTAACTGCTAACTGATGAGCCCTGGTAATAAGAGGCTATCACTACTGTTCAGATAAATTAGCATAGCAATGAACCCTGGTAACAGAGGTCTATCGCTAACTGCTAACTGATGAACCCTGGTAATCAGAGGCTATCACTACTGTTCAGATAAATTAGCATAGCAATGAATCCTGGTAACAGAGGTTTATCACTAACTGCTAACTGATGAGCCCTGGTAATCAGAGGCTATCACTACTGTTCAGATAAATTAGCATAGCAATGAACCCTGGTAACAGAGGTTTATCACTAACTGCTAACTGATGAGCCCTGGTAATCAGAGGCTATTACTACTGTTCAGATAAATTAGCATAGCAATGAACCCTGGTAACAGAGGTTTATCACTAACTGCTAACTGATGAGCCCTGGTAATCAGAGGCTATTACTACTGTTCAGATAAATTAGCATAGCAATGAACCCTGGTAACAGAGGTTTATCACTAACTGCTAACTGATGAGCCCTGGTAATCAGAGGCTATCACTACTGTTCAGATAAATTAGCATAGCAATGAACCCTGGTAACAGAGGTCTATCGCTAACTGCTAACTGATGAGCCCTGGTAATCAGAGGCTATCACTACTGTTCAGATAAATTAGCATAGCAATGAACCCTGGTAACAGAGGTTTATCACTAAAAGCTAACTGATGAGCCCTGGTAATTAGAGGCTATCACTACTGTTCAGATAAATTAGCATAGCAATGAACCCTGGTAACAGAGGTCTATCGCTAACTGCTAACTGATGAACCCTGGTAATCAGAGGCTATCACTACTGTTCAGATAAATTAGCATAGCAATGAACCCTGGTAACAGAGGTTTATCACTAACTGCTAACTGATGAGCCCTGGTAATCAGAGGCTATTACTACTGTTCAGATAAATGAGCATAGCAATGAACCCTGGTAACAGAGGTTTATCGCTAACTGCTAACTGATGAGCCCTTGTAATCAGAGGCTATCACTACTGTTCAGATAAATTAGCATAGCAATGAACCCTGGTAACAGAGGTTTATCACTAACTGCTAACTGATGAGCCCTTGTAATCAGAGGCTATCACTACTGTTCAGATAAATTAGCATAGCAATGAACCCTGGTAACAGAGGTTTATCACTAACTGCTAACTGATGAGCCCTGGTAATCAGAGGCTATCACTACTGTTCAGATAAATTAGCATAGCAATGAACCCTGGTAACAGAAGTCTATCGCTAACTGCTAACTGATGAACCCTGGTAATCAGAGGCTATCACTACTGTTCAGATAAATTAGCATAGCAATGAACCCTGGTAACAGAGGTCTATCGCTAACTGCTAACTGATGAGCCCTGGTAATCAGAGGCTATCACTACTGTTCAGATAAATTAGCATAGCAATGAACCCTGGTAACAGAGGTTTATCACTAACTGCTAACTGATGAGCCCTGGTAATAAGAGGCTATCACTACTGTTCAGATAAATTAGCATAGCAATGAACCCTGGTAACAGAGGTCTATCGCTAACTGCTAACTGATGAACCCTGGTAATCAGAGACTATCACTACTGTTCAGATAAATTAGCATAGCAATGAATCCTGGTAACAGAGGTTTATCACTAACTGCTAACTGATGAACCCTGGTAATCAGAGGCTATTACTACTGTTCAGATAAATTAGCATAGCAATGAATCCTGGTAACAGAGGTCTATCGCTAACTGCTAACTGATGAGCCCTGGTAATCAGAGGCTATCACTACTGTTCAGATAAATTAGCATAGCAATGAACCCTGGTAACAGAGGTTTATCGCTAACTGCTTACTGATGAGCCCTGGTAATCAGAGGCTATCACTACTGTTCAGATAAATTAGCATAGCAATGAACCCTGGTAACAGAGGTTTATCA
Organism: Bathymodiolus brooksi; assembly: GCA_963680875.1. NCBI lineage: Eukaryota > Metazoa > Mollusca > Bivalvia > Mytilida > Modiolidae > Bathymodiolus > Bathymodiolus brooksi. Next base: position 2,018,095 of record OY804585.1, on the reverse strand, counting down.
CTAACTGCTAACTGATGAGCCCTGGTAATCAGAGGCTATCACTACTGTTCAGATAAATTAGCATAGCAATGAACCCTGGTAACAGAGGTTTATCACTAACTGCTAACTGATGAGCCCTGGTAATCAGAGGCTATCACTACTGTTCAGATAAATTAGCATAGCAATGAATCCTGGTAACAGAGGTTTATTGCTAACCGCTAACTAATGAGCCCTGGTAATCAGAGGCTATTACTACTGTTCAGATAAATTAGCATAGCAATGAATCCTGGTAACAGAGGTCTATCGCTAACTGCTAACTGATGAGCCCTGGTAATCAGAGGCTATCACTACTGTTCAGATAAATTAGCATAGCAATGAACCCTGGTAACAGAGGTTTATCACTAACTGCTAACTGATGAGCCCTGGTAATCAGAGGCTATCACTACTGTTCAGATAAATTAGCATAGCAATGAACCCTGGTAACAGAGGTTTATCACTAACTGCTAACTGATGAGCCCTGGTAATCAGAGGCTATCACTACTGTTCAGATAAATTAGCATAGCAATGAACCCTGGTAACAGAGGTTTATCACTAACTGCTAACTGATGAGCCCTGGTAATCAGAGGCTATCACTACTGTTCAGATGAATTAGCATAGCAATGAACCCTGGTAACAGAGGTCTATCGCTAACTGCTAACTGATGAACCCTGGTAATCAGAGGCTATCACTACTGTTAAGATAAATTAGCATAGCAATGAATCCTGGTAACAGAGGTTTATCACTAACTGCTAACTGATGAGCCCTGGTAATCAGAAGCTATCACTACTGTTCAGATAAATTAGCATAGCAATGAACCCTGGTAACAGAGTTTTATCACTAACTGCTAACTGATGAGCCCTTGTAATCAGAGGCTATCACTACTGTTCAGATAAATTAGCATAGCAATGAACCCTGGTAACAGAGGTTTATTGCTAACCGCTAACTGATGAGCCCTGGTAATCAGAGGCTATTACTACTGTTCAGATAAATTAGCATAGCAATGAATCCTGGTAACAGAGGTCTATCGCTAACTGCTAACTGATGAGCCCTGGTAATCAGAGGCTATCACTACTGTTCAGATAAATTAGCATAGCAATGAACCCTGGTAACAGAGGTTTATCACTAACTGCTAACTGATGAGCCCTTGTAATCAGAGGCTATCACTACTGTTCAGATAAATTAGCATAGCAATAAACCCTGGTAACAGAGGTTTATCACTAACTGCTAACTGATGAGCCCTGGTAATCAGAGGCTATCACTACTGTTCAGATAAATTAGCATAGCAATGAACCCTGGTAACAGAGGTTTATCACTAACTGCTTACTGATGAGCCCTGGTAATCAGAGGCTATCACTACTGTTCAGATAAATTAGCATAGCAATGAACCCTGGTAACAGAGGTCTATCGCTAACTGCTAACTGATGAACCCTGGTAATCAGAGGCTATCACTACTGTTCAGATAAATTAGCATAGCAATGAATCCTGGTAACAGAGGTTTATCACTAACTGCTAACTGATGAGCCCTGGTAATCAGAAGCTATCACTACTGTTCAGATAAATTAGCATAGCAATGAACCCTGGTAACAGAGGTTTATCACTAACTGCTAACTGATGAGCCCTTGTAATCAGAGGCTATCACTACTGTTCAGATAAATTAGCATAGCAATGAACCCTGGTAACAGAGGTTTATCACTAACTGCTAACTGATGAGCCCTGGTAATCAGAGGCTATCACTACTGTTCAGATAAATTAGCATAGCAATGAACCCTGGTAACAGAGGTTTATCACTAACTGCTTACTGATGAGCCCTGGTAATCAGAGGCTATCACTACTGTTCAGATAAATTAGCATAGCAATGAACCCTGGTAACAGAGGTCTATCGCTAACTGCTAACTGATGAACCCTGGTAATCAGAGGCTATCACTACTGTTCAGATAAATTAGCATAGCAATGAATCCTGGTAACAGAGGTTTATCACTAACTGCTTACTGATGAGCCCTGGTAATCAGAGGCTATCACTACTGTTCAGATAAATTAGCATAGCAATGAACCCTGGTAACAGAGGTCTATCGCTAACTGCTAACTGATGAACCCTGGTAATCAGAGGCTATCACTACTGTTCAGATAAATTAGCATAGCAATGAATCCTGGTAACAGAGGTTTATCACTAACTGCTTACTGATGAGCCCTGGTAATCAGAGGCTATCACTACTCTTCAGATAAATTAGCATTGCAATGAACCCTGGTAACAGAGGTTTATCACTAACTGCTAACTGATGAGCCCTGGTAATCAGAGGCTATCACTACTGTTCAGATAAATTAGCATAGCAATGAGCCCTGGTAACAGAGGTTTATCACTAACTGCTAACTGATGAGCCCTGGTAATCAGAGGCTATCACTACTGTTCAGATAAATTAGCATAGCAATGAACCCTGGTAACAGAGGTCTATCGCTAACTGCTAACTGATGAACCCTGGTAATCAGAGGCTATCACTACTGTTCAGATAAATTAGCATAGCAATGAATCCTGGTAACAGAGGTTTATCACTAACTGCTTACTGATGAGCCCAGGTAATCAGAGGCTATCACTACTGTTCAGATAAATTAGCATAGCAATGAACCCTGGTAACAGAGGTTTATCACTAACTGCTAACTGATGAGCCCTGGTAATCAGAGGCTATCACTACTGTTCAGATAAATTAGCATAGCAATGAACCCTGGTAACAGAGGTTTATCACTAACTGCTAACTGATGAGCCCTGGTAATCAGAGGCTATCACTACTGTTCAGATAAATTAGCATAGCAATGAACCCTGGTAACAGAGGTTTATTGCTAACCGCTAACTGATGAGCCCTGGTAATCAGAGGCTATTACTACTGTTCAGATAAATTAGCATAGCAATGAATCCTGGTAACAGAGGTCTATCGCTAACTGCTAACTGATGAGCCCTGGTAATCAGAGGCTATCACTACTGTTCAGATAAATTAGCATAGCAATGAACCCTGGTAACAGAGGTTTATCACAAACTGCTAACTGATGAGCCCTTGTAATCAGAGGCTTTCACTACTGTTCAGATAAATTAGCATAGCAATGAACCCTGGTAACAGAGGTTTATCACTAACTGCTAACTGATGAGCCCTGGTAATCAGAGGCTATCACTACTGTTCAGATAAATTAGCATAGCAATGAACCCTGGTAACAGAGGTTTATCACTAACTGCTTACTGATGAGCCCTGGTAATCAGAGGCTATCACTACTGTTCAGATAAATTAGCATAGCAATGAACCCTGGTAATCAGAGGCTATCACTACTGTTCAGATAAATTAGCATAGCAATGAATCCTGGTAACAGAGGTTTATCACTAACTGCTAACTGATGAGCCCTGGTAATCAGAAGCTATCACTACTGTTCAGATAAATTAGCATAGCAATGAACCCTGGTAACAGAGGTTTATCACTAACTGCTAACTGATGAGCCCTTGTAATCAGAGGCTATCACTACTGTTCAGATAAATTAGCATAGCAATGAACCCTGGTAACAGAGGTTTATCACTAACTGCTAACTGATGAGCCCTGGTAATCAGAGGCTATCACTACTGTTCAGATAAATTAGCATAGCAATGAACCCTGGTAACAGAGGTTTATCAATAACTGCTTACTGATGAGCCCTGGTAATCAGAGGCTATCACTACTGTTCAGATAAATTAGCATAGCAATGAACCCTGGTAACAGAGGTCTATCGCTAACTGCTAACTGATGAACCCTGGTAATCAGAGGCTATCACTACTGTTCAGATAAATTAGCATAGCAATGAATCCTGGTAACAGAGGTTTATCACTAACTGCTTACTGATGAGCCCTGGTAATCAGAGGCTTTCACTACTGTTCAGATAAATTAGCATAGCAATGAACCCTGGTAACAGAGGTCTATCGCTAACTGCTAACTGATGAACCCTGGTAATCAGAGGCTATCACTACTGTTCAGATAAATTAGCATAGCAATGAATCCTGGTAACAGAGGTTTATCACTAACTGGTTACTGATGAGCCCTGGTAATCAGAGGCTATCACTACTGTTCAGATAAATTAGCATAGCAATGAACCCTGGTAACAGAGGTTTATCACTAACTGCTAACTGATGAGCCCTGGTAATCAGAGGCTATCACTACTGTTCAGATAAATTAGCATAGCAATGAACCCTGGTAACAGAGGTTTATTGCTAACCGCTAACTGATGAGCCCTGGTAATCAGAGGCTATTACGACTGTTCAGATAAATTAGCATAGCAATGAATCCTGGTAACAGAGGTCTATCGCTAACTGCTAACTGATTAGCCCTGGTAATCAGAGGCTATCACTACTGTTCAGATAAATTAGCATAGCAATGAACCCTGGTAACAGAGGTTTATCACTAACTGCTAACTGATGAGCCCTGGTAATCAGAGGCTATCACTACTGTTCAGATAAATTAGCATAGCAATGAACCCTGGTAACAGAGGTTTATCACTAACAGCTAACTGATGAGCCCTGGTAATCAGAGGCTATCACTACTGTTCAGATAAATTAGCATAGCAATGAACCCTGGTAACAGAGGTTTATCACTAACTGCTTACTGATGAGCCCTGGTAATCAGAGGCTATCACTACTGTTCAGATAAATTAGCATAGCAATGAACCCTGGTAACAGAGGTTTATCACTAACTGCTAACTGATGAGCCCTGGTAATCAGAGGCTATCACTACTGTTCAGATAAATTGGCATAGCAATGAACCCTGGTAACAGAGGTCTATCGCTAACTGCTAACTGATGAGCCCTGGTAATCAGAGGCTATCACTACTGTTCAGATAAATTAGCATAGCAATGAACCCTGGTAACAGAGGTCTATCGCTAACTGCTAACTGATGAGCCCTGGTAATCAGAGGCTATCACTACTGTTCAGATAAATTAGCATAGCAATGAACCCTGGTAACAGAGGTTTATCACTAACTGCTAACTGATGAGCCCTGGTAATCAGAGGCTATCACTACTGTTCAGATAAATTAGCATAGCAATGAACCCTGGTAACAGAGGTTTATCACTAACTGCTAACTGATGAGCCCTGGTAATCAGAGGCTATCACTACTGTTCAGATAAATTAGCATAGCAATGAACCCTGGTAACAGAGGTTTATCACTAACTGCTTACTGATGAGCCCTGGTAATCAGAGGCTATCACTACTGTTCAGATAAATTAGCATAGCAATGAACCCTGGTAACAGAGGTCTATCGCTAACTGCTAACTGATGAACCCTGGTAATCAGAGGCTATCACTACTGTTCAGATAAATTAGCATAGCAATGAATCCTGGTAACAGAGGTTTATCACTAACTGCTAACTGATGAGCCCTGGTAATCAGAGGCTATCACTACTGTTCAGATAAATTAGCATAGCAATGAACCCTGGTAACAGAGGTTTATCACTAACTGCTAACTGATGAGTCCTGGTAATCAGAGGCTATCACTACTGTTCAGATAAATTGGCATAGCAATGAACCCTGGTAACAGAGGTCTATCGCTAACTGCTAACTGATGAGCCCTGGTAATCAGAGGCTATCACTACTGTTCAGATAAATTAGCATAGCAATGAACCCTGGTAACAGAGGTCTATCGCTAACTGCTAACTGATGAGCCCTGGTAATCAGAGGCTATCACTACTGTTCAGATAAATTAGCATAGCAATGAACCCTGGTAACAGAGGTTTATCACTAACTGCTAACTGATGAGCCCTGGTAATCAGAGGCTGTCACTACTGTTCAGATAAATTAGCATAGCAATGAACCCTGGTAACAGAGGTCTATCGCTAACTGCTAACTGATGAACCCTGGAAATCAGAGGCTATTACTACTGTTCAGATAAATTAGCATAGCAATGAATCCTGTTAACAGAGGTTTATCACTAACTGCTAACTGATGAGCCCTGGTAATCAGAGGCTATCACTACTGTTCAGATAAATTAGCATAGCAATGAACCCTGGTAACAGAGGTCTATCGCTAACTGCTAACTGATGAGCCCTGGTAATCAGAGGCTATCACTACTGTTCAGATAAATTAGCATAGCAATGAACCCTGGTAACAGAGGTTTATCACTAACTGCTAACTGATGAGCCCTGGTAATCAGAGGCTATCACTACTGTTCAGATAAATTAGCATAGCAATGAACCCTGGTAACAGAGGTTTATCACTAACTGCTAACTGATGAGCCCTGGTAATCAGAGGCTATCACTACTGTTCAGATAAATTAGCATAGCAATGAACCCTGGTAACAGAGGTTTATTGCTAACCGCTAACTGATGAGCCCTTGTAATCAGAGGCTATCACTACTGTTCAGATAAATTAGCATAGCAATGAACTCTGTTAACAGAGGTCTATCGCTAACTGCTAAGCCCTGGTAATCAGAGGCTATCACTACTGTTCAATGAATATATATATCTTTAAATGATTAAATTAAAGATAAAAGTATAGCAATGAACCCTGGCAACAGAGGTTTATCACTAACTGCTAACTGATGAGCCCTGGTAATCAGATAATATCACTACTGTTCAATGAATATATATATCTTTAAATGATTAAATGTTAATTTTACGCAGCGAAATCTGCCAAATTGACGCAGAAAGGAGATTTCTTCTCTCGACATATTCCTTTATCAGTCAAACGGCCACTGAAAAAGGGGCTGCGCTTCAGCTGTGTCAAATACCTGCAACATATATATATATCTACATCTAAATTTCTACACATAAATGTACATTTCCAAAATTGTCCAATGAAAAATAACTGAAATTGAATTAATCAACCAGATTTAACATAAGGGAATGTCAGATTTACACCCAAATTGTTAACAATCTTTTCAATGCCGTCTCAACATTACCGACAACAAATATTTGTAATAAAATTTCCAAACTAAACTAATCATCCAAATTGGCTAAATTCAAATAACTTGTGCTATATACTCTGTCTTCAATAACAAATATATTCCAAGCCAAATTGGCTATAGATGTGTAATTCTTACATCTCCGCTTATATTAATTTCCAAACTAAACTAATCAGCCAAATTGGCTCAATCCAAATAACTTGTGCTATATAACTCTATCTTCAATAACAAATAGATTCCAAGCCAAATGGGCTATAAATGTGTAATTCTAAACTAAACTAATCAGCCAAATTGGCTCAATTCAAATAGCATGTGCTATATAACTTTGTCTTCAATAACAAATAGATTCCAAGCCAAATTGGCTATCAATGTGTAATTCTTAGCACTCCACTTATAGCCCCAGTTCAACGCCACCTGGTGTGCGACGTACTTCGATGAAGGCATCATTCACAATACTGGATCCAACTATCCATACTTTGATTGTTCTGCCTACAATTCTTAGATAGCATTTAAATGCCAATTCCCAAGTATTAAGGTTACACGAAACTATCAAAAGAGAAAAGTAAAAATTAACTAAGAACATTACTTACTTTCAAATTAGAACCGACAAAATTACTTATATTCTGATATATTTCTTATAAACCTTTGATTTCCACCTGCGAGAGCATTTTATTTGGCTTTCCGGAATGCCATCAATGGCGCAACAAACATCTGATAATAAGTTCATATCAGTTATATATCTAATAATAAGGTAAGTACATATCGGTTAAACATCTGAAAATAATATAAGTACGTATCAGCTAAACATCTGAAAATAATATAAGTACGTATCAGCTAAACCTCTGAAAATAATATAAGTACGTATCAGCTAAACATCTGATAACAAGGAAAGTACATATCAGCTAAACATATGATAATAAGATAAAAAATGAAACACGTTTAACATGCGTGAACGTTGTCCAAATCGAAAATTTGTCACCAGACTAACAGCAATTTATCAACATTAATATGGTTTAGTCACAACATCAGTAAAAGAATAAACTATGATTAGATAACATCCTGTCATCCTACGTACTTTATAAGAAATGTGATTAATTATTGATGGTCAATAGATGTTTTAATTGACTCTTTTGACATATCAATTGACCTAGTTATATGAGAGTTGGCATTTTATTCACACGTGAATAAGGGTAATAACAAAATTACCGAACTCCGAACAATCTTACAAAGGGAAAGTCAAAACTCATAAGTATATAAACAGACAAAATTAGTCAACAACCGGAAAAATGTGAAAAAAGCACTTGCATATAGCCGCATCATTTTTTGCTAATAAAGTAGTGATGAATTACTATTCGTCGTGAATATAGCTGGCATACTGCCCATTTGACGATAAACAGCAACCAGTCAATCGATCAAACAATATCAATTCATCCACAATATGGTTAAAACACTATTACATAAAATAAAATAGCGTCCACTGGTACATGTACCAGTTAGAATATGCCAGTTGCCAAGATATACTAATATAATCAATATTATGTAAGCGACTGGTAGTATTGTATAAAAATAAAACTATCATTGTTTTGCCCTTCTGTGGTACATGAGTTCACTCCTCGGTTGTTAATGGATTTGGTGTTGATCGATCTTTAGTTTCTGTGTATTTTTTGTGGACCATTGCTTGGTTTTTTCCGCTGGCCATTGTTTTGTCTAGTTTCTGTGTATTTTTATGGACCATTGCTTGGTTTTTTCCGCCATTGTTTTGTCTAAGCTTCTTCTATCTTGATTTACTGCCTCTGATTATCCCTTTGGTATCATGTTTAATTATAGTATGAAATAATCTGGTTTATGGTGTTTGTACTTATTTCTAGATGTTTATTTTTAATGGATCGTCTTACTTTTCGACTTGGCAATCTAAGTTTCCAGTAATATTGCAATAACATAGTTATATTATTTCCCCTTTGGATAATTTAAAATCCTGTAATAATAGAATGTACAGTGCATTGTGTGAAAGAAATGTCACTCGGAATATATTGTATTGGCTTCGTAAATAAACATTAGAGAATACCGACGGACAACACAGAGAAACTAGCAACACAGGGTACTAAAGACACGAACATATAGTAAAAAACATCCATGTTCACCTTACAGGCTGTATTTCATGCTATCGACTTATACTGATCCAAATAAATTTGTAACTGACTATATTGCCAGACATTAACGCCATTGTCTAAATTGACTTCTTAAAATTATATACATTAAGAACTTAACTTATTTGTTTATTCTACATTCTATGTGCCATTATCCGGCTTGTGGTGTTTTCCTATTCTTATGTGGACAGCTATTATTCAATACCGTCCAGTTATTGCTGACTCCCTCCTTAATTTGGCACCTACACATTTATGAATAAAAGTTAGAGAACACCGAAGAGGCAATCGAAAATGGCCAATCCAGAGAAACTGACAACATGGGATATACAAAACAAAGAAAACTAAAAACCAACACAATATATGTTGGACACCACCATACGCAAACAAACAAAAATAACGTAAATAAGACATAAGCCCTCCTACAAAAAACAGAAGGAAAAGACGAGCCGAAAATCGTGTTCGTGCGGAAATCGCAACAAACATCAGAACACGGAACCCAGAAGGTAAAGACACATATTAGGTCAATACAAAAAAAGACTAAAAAGACTAGCAGCACGAACCACACCTAAACAACTGGGGATGAACTCAGGTGCTCACGAAGGGTAGGCAGTTCCTGTTTCTTATAAAACATCCGCTGTGTTACTCATATATACAGTTTCGTGTTTGCTTAATGCGTTTTGTCGCATAAAATCATGTCTCTTGTTATATTTAAATATCTGGAGCAATTAATTTTTTAACATTAATAATCAACAAATAACGGAATATTGATATATCAGAAAGCACAGATAATCAAGATAATCCTACCGTGAGTGATCATTAATAACATTACTGAATTGTTAAATTCGGAATTGTTGATACCCCTAACATGTTGACTCGATTTATCCGAGTCCCATGTTGCTAAATTTAATATAATTGATGTGTTGCGTTCATCAGTTGTGAGTTGTCATTTTTTTATTTCCTATTGTAATGAGATAAAACAACGACAAAATAATTAACGGACCGTCAAATGGCAATCATATACATAATATGGACCAATCAACACAATCAACCTGCGAGAAGTTTACATTTATTTATGGTAAATAACTATCATGTTCATTTCATATCTAAAAATAAAACCAAATTAGTAAAACCTACGCATTTCATCACATGCACTTTTTATTCAAATAGCTGCATATAAGTGCAACAATGTTAAAGACAGTAAATTCGATGATTTCACAATTTGAGCCAATTTAACTTTTAATTATGATAGACTGAGCATAGTTGTTTTTGCTGCTAGATATAGAAACAATGTCTATATAATACAACACTCCTCCTTATGAATCACTAAATACCGCCATTAAGATATCAGCAGTAAACATATTAGTCTCAAGAACAAAATAACTCTTTCATAATTCGATTCTTGAATACATTTATGGTACTTTTTAAATTGCCAGCTGACCACAATTCTCATTTCTTGCTGCAACCAGTCATAACGTGTGCCCAATCCCATTGCTTATATTAGATCAATTAAATATGCGTAATTCAAAACCAGACATAATCGGAAGAGGTATTTAATAAGTATTAGCGCCTTTGATAATACAATCATGTCACGAAATGTCAGCAGTCACAAATACAAATTATTCACCAAAAGGTTAGGAAACTTGCCATGTATATATAATTCGATTCCACTCCGTGTATAAATATCATAAACAAACTTAAATTGCAATGTACTCCCTGGTCCTAGAACATTGTTATGATGGTGGCTGTGTCAAGGTCGTTCATGTTATTCTATTTCTTTTTGGACTGTGACTTTTTGTACATGCAGTATTGCTTCGTGTAATTATTATTTTACGTTTGTCACTAGACAAAATAGGAATTGATTGGTGTTGAACGCCAATGTTAACATTATTGCAGCTATATCGTGGCGTGAACAAATTGTATTATCCCCGGCTGGATAAAAATGTCGGCTTTTGATTGGTCGATTACCCGTTGGTACAAAACCCATGCTACCGGCTTGTAGTTACGTGATGTCACGTTACGTTACTACGCACATGCAAGATGGCATTAAAAAGGTTTGCTTCACATACAGAGGATGAAATAATTAAAATAAAGACTTACAAATGTCCCTGTTAACACAGAGAGAAACAACAAGAAGGCAGCAAGTGTGTTGCGAGAATATCTTACGGAAACAGAACCGAGTAGTAACTTCGAAGCTCTCTGCACAACAATTAAATGACGTCCTTAAGCATATGTATCTCAGTGCTAGAAAAGCAGACGGCGAAATGTACAAGGTCAAGACACTTGAATCCACACGGTACTCTTTAAATATATACCTCAAATTACTTCCTGTGCAGAAAACATTTGACATTATCAAGGACAATGAATTTAATGAAGCCAATATGTGTTTTAAAACTGCCATCACAGAACTTAAAGCTAACGGAAAGGTACAACTGAACACCACCCCATTGTGTCAGAGGAAGATCGTAAAAAAATATACTCTTCAGTCCACACTAGTCCAAATACGCCCTTTGGACTGTATAACAAAGTACAGTGGGATATTCGCCTGTATTTTTTTCGCTGCGGCGCCGAAAATATGCGAAGCATGACAAACTAATAGGAACTATGTTACAAAAAACATTGATGAACTGACGAAAAATCACCGTGCGGATGATAACGGAAAGTGGACCGCTATGATGCAAGAACAACCCGATAGCCCCTTTTGCCCAGTCCGTTCATTTGAAAAAATATCTTTCTAAGTTACATCCAATTTGCAATAACCTTTGGAATCTTTTGTGGAGAATGCTGATGTATGGTATTGCAATTCACCTGTCGGTCGTGACAAAATTCATGTACAAACTGAGTGTTTCATGTGGTCTCTCTCAGAGTTATACAAACCATTCCATACATGCAACAGGTGCAACAATTTTGACTGAGTGCAGCAATTTCGCGGATGCTCAAATTATGTCGGTAACGGGCCATAAAAGTGTATCTAGTCTGGCAATATATCAGCGCACATCAGACCAGAAAAAAATCCAAATTTGAACAATTCTTAATTCTGCAATGACTGGAGAAAACAATAACAATAACGCCTTACCTTCGTGTAGACATTATCCAGCTTTACCAGCACCGTCAGCATCTCATTCCCAAATTATGTCGCAAACTTCGCAGTCACAAAGTCAAAGACAGTTAGAATTCCAAAATCAGATGACGGGAATCAATCTCAATGATATCATGGGTGATTTTGATAACATTCCTCAACTTCCAGTATTTCACAGTTTTTATATCGGTTCCATAAATATCACAATTAATAATAAGTAACTGGATGTCATGCCACTCATGGTCATAATGAATTATAATGTTGACACGTTTGTTGATTCACGCCACATGTAACTTTTGTTTGTGTTATTTCACATGTGTGTCTGAGAGAAATGTTCAAGTTGTTTTAATACAGATATTTGTTAATTGTTGTCACATGAATTCCTTCCTTTTCTATTTTATCCATATCACCCGCTCACTTATCCACAATTTTTAATTAATGGAATTCTTTACCCAATTACTGGTGACGTCATGACTATTTGACGTATGCACGTGACATTACGCGCGAAATACAAAAAAATAAATTACAACAAAATAAGACAAAATAAACGTTAAAAATTATTAGCTGTAGGGTGATACCAAAGGATAAAGGAGGTATCACCCTACACTTTATCGAAATTCACCCAAATTTTCACATGAGCTATGGCATTTTACTCCGCAAGTACAAAACCGTCATGATTACGTTATAAAAAGAACAAGAAAATCCATTAAAAATCAGTTTTTGTTTTCAAACTGGGGATAAAATCGTTATCTACGTGTCTATCCGTGGGCATTGAGATTGTACCACCCTTCAGCACCACTGTACAGCCTTCGGCTTCGCCCCAGGCTAAACAGAAGTGCTTCAGGGTGGTACAATATCAATGCCCACGGGGGGTCGACACGTAGATAACTTATATTATGAACTTAGACACATACAAGACCCTTAGAAATAAAACATACTTGTCAATAAAACAATCGGACTATATGTACAGAAAAAAAGAACAAAATAAATAGATACAACCATATATTTAGAACGTATGTTATCTAGCTATACCGTTGTATATCAATTAATTTTTTTGGAAAAATTCACAATTGTGTCGCCTGCAACATTTGTATATCACCTAAGACTGTATACGTTGTGTAAATAGCCCAATGGACATTGGATATCCTTCTCTCAAAGACTGTTGAATTATTTTGATTTCAATTCTTTTGGCCGTGGCCATAAATGATGAAGATAATTAAGATAATTCCAGAAACGCGTTGAGCACATCAACTCTGATATCTACGACTTTATCTTAAGTATTAATGTTTCTGTTCTAAGGGCGTGATATTTCCCGTTTTTAATTTTATTTATATGTGAAAATTAACATGTAATGTTTAGTCTTAAAAGTACACATATTTTTTATTATATTTATATGATGCATAATTGATTGGTTGATGGCATGTGTTAGTAATTTGACCTTCAGCAAAAGTCTAAGATGTATAAATTATAATAATGTGCCAATGTCCTCTGAAAATGCCTTTCCTATTAGACGGTGAGTAACGCAGCTACTTCTTCCAAGATTCGCCTTCTATATGTCAAATTAATGATTATTTTATCTATTTTATTCATTTTATATAACCGATTTAATTATTGAAAGTATCACTCAAAAATAGCTATTGCAATAGCTTGTAAATAATCTCATATGATAATATACAATTATGGCCCTCGGAAGAGGGAATAATATCCAAAATTGTCAACCCCACTAGGGTTATTTCCCCGAGGGCTTTAGCTATTTAGATATTCACCGATTCAGAGGGCCGTAACTGTTTTATTATACCGAACAAACAGTTGAAATATACTGTTTAATATTTGAATTGTTAAAGTATTATTCCATTAGTGTTATTCACTGGACGTTGTAATTTTCGAGGGTTATTCACCGTTGAATAATAGGGTTATTCAATGGACGTGTGTAATTCTTGAGGTTATTCACCGTTGGCGGCGAATAGAAGCAAAAATATCCAGATTATTTTATGTCATGTGATTATCTTTTAACCAATAGAACTGATTCTTTATTGTGTGAGGTATAATAATCACGATAGTCAAAAACATCAGACGGACGGGCAAGTTATGAAATATGAAACAAACTCCCATCTGTTATTTTAATAGACAATGAGACTTAAACAGTGATAATGTATTTGACATTTGTCTTTCTTGTGGTATTTTAAACGTATTCACGTAATGGAAACTTTACCACACTCACAACCTCCAAAAAAAATGGAAAAGACATACAATGTAAAAATAATATCGCACATATATTGATGAAATTACACATCTTATACATGGACTGCTTACTGGTGAATGTTCCCATCACTGAAACTCGCAGGCACGTCCCCTGGTTGCGGATAGATGTGTCCTCTCGATGGGAGTCATCAAGTAATACCACGGAAAGTCGGAATATAGACTATATTAGGAAACGTGTGTGGAGACTGTCACACGCCGTTCACGCTATAGACCTATTTTATAGATTTCGAATGAGAGTAGATACATTGTATCCGCTAACAAGACTAATTTTTCGCCTCTACCAAACTTTTCATACTTTTCTAGCGTCAGTCAAATGTCGTTACTCCGGTTGCCCCATCATTCCCTCATTTTTATGTAACTTCTTCTCTTCCTGAAAATAGCTGAAGTACTGCTCGTTGGACGTCGCTCAGCAATAATTAATCAATTCATACATGGAATACCATTATGATTGGACAGAACTAAACAGCAACCTAAAACATTTGTTTTCTATCACTGAATCAAACGAGAAACGCGAATTATAAAATATTATATGACAAACGGTTGTTAAGTTTAGATATGTATGTTTAAGATCATGGTTGAGATAGGAACGACCATTATGATGAGTCTTAATTTGAAGATAAATTTTGGATAATGTTCTTTTTCTCTTTAGTTCTCAAATGACTGATAATGTTGTCTGTACAAAATTGCAGCGCGCTATGGTAATTCTATATCTGAAAAACCAATACCTAAATAGAAGATATTAAAATTGGTTGAGTGAGTGATTGTTGTTTAACGCCAATTCAGCAATTTGTCAGCTATATCATGGCGCGAGCAAGTTAATTGTCAATGAGATGATGATGATGATGTCAGTTTTGTACTAGACCAACACAATGAGTTGGAGTTGTATAGTGCTAGTTCACTGAAACAACAGTCCACTGGTGGACATGTTGCTCCACACTGACACATTATTCTGATTTCGAGCCATGCAGTCTTTGCTCTTTATCCTTAATGCTGCGTCTTTAGCAGAGAAACAACAAATACCAATTTTATAGTCGTTGGTTTGACACGATAAGGGCTCGAATCCACGATCTACCGGACTCGATGTGAGCACGCTAACCGTTACGGCACCGATGCGGTATATTAAAATTGGTCCTGCAAGCGGTTGGATAATAACTATTAAGACGGAATAAAAAAAATTGTTTCGATGTGTTCGATTTCACGCCTGTTAATAAAAAATATTTGACGAAAATAAAAACAATTTTATTTCACAGTTAGGTTTTCTGATATCTGTAATCAATCAAGACATGATAGAATACAATCTATAAATGTAGAAGATGGATTGCTAGATAATTGTTTATTACACATTTAATTAGTTTTTATTGAAGTGTATGTACCAAGACAGGAAAGTGCGCGATCCAGAGACACACACAATGCTGTGTATCCGAAATATGGCTGCGAGTTAAGTATGCCAATGTTGTCTTACTTCGTCTGCCAGTGTTTCGCCGTCATTTTACCTACTTTGTTGACAATCCATCTGAATGGTTCTTGGTTACCCTTCCGGTACAAACAAAGGTCGCAAGCCTAATGTTAAATATCTTATGACAAAAGAATAAAATCCCTATATGTAAATTACTTCAAATGTAGAATATATCAAAGTTTGATTTAATTTGAGGCAGAATAAATTTTGAGCTGCACATGAGTGTTATACATCGCGACATGTAGTTTTCATGTCCCGTCCATTTTAGCTGACATTTGAAAGGGCGACACGGTACATATGTTATTTATTTTTTGTTTTAATTTTGATGTTTCTTTTGTTTATTATTCGGATAAAACCAATATCTATTGTCGTAAAAGTACAAATATTTTTTATTTACCGGATTTGACATTAATAACCAAATTTATATATAGAGATGTCAATAATTCCTTCATTTCCTGGTGGAAAAACAATTAATGGCAGACGATATGAAGTATGTAATAACAGCTGAAGAAATCATTCCTCGTTCGTGTCAATCATCAATTTATTCACTTAAGTGTTTATTTAGATATTGAAGACAGATATATTTATACAGACCGCCTCGGTACTGTAATAAATGAGAGTTTTCGCCTCGAGTGCGGTAGATCGTTGATTCCGTTCTAGCTCGTGAAATACTATAACATTAGTATTTCCTACAGTCATTATTAAAGATGGACGACATACTGGTTAGGTCACGTGGACAATTTTCTCAGTGAGTTGGCACTATAAATATCCAAATCAAGTCTTTGTCTAGTACAAAGCAAACAGAATCATCATTTGACAAGAAATAACTTTTTCTCGCCATTTTTTATCTAATAAATTGGCGTCAAACAATAAGCACTCACTTTACATTGCATAAAACATGAATGGTATTGTGGAGCTGGGACGTAGAAATGGGAAATCATCTCTGAAATTCAGGTAAAAACTAAAACTATACGAAACAGAGTAACTATTGCTGTATATTCAACTACATTAACTGTCGGATTGTTCATACACCTATGCTGTGCTAATACTAGAAGGTACGGCTGAATACTGTTAAATTAGTCTTAGGAAATAATGTCATCAATTTGTCAGATAGCGCATCGAAATAGAAACAAACAGGAAATTGATGGAAAGCCTGAAGCCAGATAAACAATATGTGTAAAACAACATATAGTGACAGTGTGAAACATATGAGAAAAAATAGGGGGCAAGAATGGTCGAGTTCTTATGATCGTTGACTTCCGATAAACAAGCCAAACGCCACTTACGTGAGTTTGCGCCCGGTATCTACATTAAGCAATATTTCCAGACACTCACCAATAGCCAATTGTTTTGTGTACGATGGGATATGATTATTCGTTTTGTTTATTCTTGTGCTATTGTTGACGAGGACTGAATAAACTTTCTGTTTATAATAAGGTGATGGAAATCTAGGTCTTGACTCTGGATAGACAGACACAAACCGTGTAGATTTAATGGAGTCATAAAATAACTTATTTATCAGTTATAGAATATTGCATGAATTTTATGCCATCTATTAAATCAGAAATATTTAAGAGAAAAAGTAATTATGGCAAATGAAAACACGTAATTCTAATTGCACAAACAGACAGATGTAGCATGTTAAAATGCACCTAAGCGTTTTATTACAAAATGAATTAATGCGTGGAGCAATAACATTCAATATAACAATAAAACAATATATAATGACGTTGTATTATACATAAATAAACGACACAGCAGTTAGTGTTATGGTAGAAAGACATAAATAGTCTTTTACAAATATAGCTGATATTTTGAAGTAGATGCTTTTTTGACGTTACATTGGGAAACATTGTACTAAATAAACAGTAAGTGTGGTCAATGTAACCAACGACAACAATATGAAACACCTCACCTCCGGCCGACACACAAGCGTGGCGAGATTTAACTGGTTACGTTTCTACCAACTTGCATTACTTGATAGTCAGATCTGCAGAGTTTAAACAATAAAAACCCTGCACAGACGTGCTATTACAACGTATGTCACACAATCGTGTCCCATTCTAAATCAATATGAAATGATTTCATCATTGATCAGTGTCGTACATATTTCTATGGGTGTATGACAGGTCAAACAGCTTCTTGCTTAAGAGTAATATGAGAATACGGCATTGTATTACATGGTGAGAAGTGTAAGTAATGTTGAAATGCATTTTACTATTAATAATAATAGTAATACAAACGTAGATATCAAATTTAGTGCGCACGAATCGTTTCTGGAATTATATTCATTAGGTATGCTCCAAATCGAAAGGTTGGAAAGCCAAATAATTAAAAACACGTTGGAAACAAGTAAACCAAAGGGTCTAAACAGGGTCTCCAAAATATGCTACCGTTGCCTATCTATGAGGGAGGAGAACCTTAGTTTTAATTAAGAAATAATTCATACCGGCCATACTTTATTGTTATTCAAATATGGGTAGGCATTATATTCATGATTATTTAACCCCGAGCGATAGTATGGCCGGCATGAATTATTTCGATTCTAATAGGACAAATACGGTAATTTTAAAATTCGAGGCGGTCAAGGTAATGCCCTGGCTATTCCATCAATCTCCTACGCTACGGAATTTTAAAAATGGTAAAACTGGGAATTAAGAGATTGAAAGCCGAATTGTGGTTGAAACTGTGGCTTAAAATACCGAAAAGAATTTTATTGACAAGGTTCAATATAAATTTTATTATAGGATTAAACGCATTTTTTCCGGAGTTTATTTATCTATAACCTGGACCAATTCACTCACAAACAAATAAAAGTCCGAAGCGTGCAGATGTGGAAAATGTGCGATAAAAAATAAAAATCTGCGAATATAAAACCTGAAAAAACTATATCTCCAAAACGAACGTGTGTTATCCAATAATATACGTAAATATGGTTCAATATTCTGTCTTTTATTAGATACTTGATTATATCTGATTCTAATATTATCAATATAAACAAAATCGTTTCTAAAATGGGAAAATTGACAATTAAACCAATGTAAAAATAAATTTAGAATAATTTGTTAGATGTAATATTATAGCAAAAGTGAATGTATTGATCAAGTAACACTCGTTTTAACTTATGAAATATATCCATAAATCTTTCCAAAGATCAAGGGAATAAGCTGAAAATTCGTTGAACAACTGATTCTATGGTAATTATCTTATTTAGTAAAAAAAAACCAAACCATACCACCCTGTCGGAACATTTACAATAAACAGCTGCGCCAAGAGCGCATGATACGCCCGTCTTCAACATTAATACACTATTTGTAAAGATTTTCTTTCCCATAACTCTTGAATGAAAAATTTAAATTTCACCAAAAGTATACAGACCGTAAGACTATCAATTCCAATAACTGTGCGAAGCTTGAAGTCAATTGGCCAAGGGGTTCTCAATTTACAGCGCAACATACGAAAAATCGCCTACAATTTGATGAATAAAGTCCCATAACTCTGGAATGAAAATTCGAAATTTCACCATAAAGTAAACAGACCGTAAGACCATCAATTCCAATACCTCTGTGAACTTTGAAGTGAATTGGCCAAGGAGTTCTTAAGTTAGAGCACGACATGTGAAACAGAAGGACATTGGTATACCATAATACGTCTCGTCTTAAAGACGGGCGTATACAAATCAAATTCGATACGCCTAACACACAAATACTTCAAACAGTGTATCCATATTACGATCGATTAATTATAAGTTCATTATGATTATTTAGACGGTCAGTAAATTGTTGAAGGGTGAGTGCTTTAGCGCGAACCCTTGAACTATTTACTTACCGTCTAAATAATCATAGTCGGTCACGGGAGCTTAGAACATTTGTGTACGATGTTGCTGATCTATAACTTGAAACAGTAACTATGTTTGACGGACTTTCTTGGAAGTTCTAAGGCTAAATACGTAATGGTCACTAGACAAATTTAAGCACCACCCACTGACCTTCTGTAATTTTCCGTCTGCATGGTTTCGTATCTGCATGTTTATCTATCGTCTGCATCGATGTGTAACGGACTAACGTAACAATGGAGAAAAAGAGATTTGTTTCAACTACCGATGTCGGATGAGGAAATCGAACAAAAGCGTACATTCTTTTAAGTAGTTTACTAGAAACGTTAATTTCTTTCTGTTTTAATGTGTCTCAAGAAGAGTTTTTTTTTACTGTGTTATTTTAGAAGAAAATATAAATCATCATTTTTCTTGCAATTGTGTTTAATTATGCTAAATCAAAATACACACACATATATATAGTGAGCCTGGTCAAATACGCTTGGCATACGTCGTCTCAGTTATCGATTACACTATTTCTTTATTTCGGACAGCGTCAAGATCAAATTACGCAATAATAGATTACACAATGCTGCAGTCACCTGACATATGGAATTTTCCACTGGCCAGTAAAGCGTATTAATCTTATTCTCCAGATTTCCATATATGGCTCTGCCTTCTATCGTTATTTTTAGGAATGATTTTATCCAATCATAGGTCGTCAAATAAATGCAACATCGTACAATATTCTTTTTTTTCTGTTCTGGTCTTGTACTTGTCCGCTGTGATTATAGGCAGGACTGTGAAGCATGAATAACATATACTAATAAAGACTGCATCAAATATACTTCTTATTGGATGTAGGTTAGTTTTTAATCTAAGCATGTTTTATTGTACAAAAACCATGACAATGGGATCAGGTACAGGTTTATTTGTCTTAAAAAACACTTTTTGTTCGAATTTTAATTGTCACATTTTTAGATTGTCCTAATAAATGATATTCATAAGAAATTTCCAAAGTTAATGCAATCTGTCCCCCGAAGGAGGAAACAGATTGAGAGTTGTTTATTTTTTTTATTATTTTTTCCCCCAACATTATCATAGCCGCAATCGATTTCTTGTCATTACATTTTGCTTTGGTTTTTTTTCAAATACGTAATAATATGTTGTATGCAGCTGTTCCCTCTTTATGGCATATTTTTGTAAATCAATTGTTTTTTTTATTTAATGTATAATCTCGAATGACACCTTGGTGAGATAATTAAAACAAAAGACCTCTAGTTATAATTTGAGGGAATAACATAAAAATAAGAAATCACCACCTATTCAATCAGAAGTAACAAGCGATCTTCAGAGTTACTGTGACAATAGCTACTCCAAAGGTGGTGAAAATTACTCTGATTCACAATAAAAAGTTCTCAGAAAATGAATTGGGTTTTTTTTCTGATAGACAACACACTTGTTATATCTTTGGTGGACATGTTTTTCTGTGTAGTGTTTTCTCGACCACTGTTTGTCTTTTGTCCTTCTTTCTTTCGGTCATTTTATTGTCTATCATTCTTGAACTTGAATTTAGTGCTCAGAGTATTTTTCATATCAATTAAACAAATGGGCTTTTAAGACAGTTTGGTATGAGTATTCGTTGGTGGTCCTGTTGTTAAAACAACTGATTTTTATACTCCTGTCATCACCTTCACCTACTTTACCCATTTTATTTTATATTTTCAATTGGTATCATCACTAACGTTCTGAGTTGGAATCCCGCTCCAGCGAGGTGTACTCGATACAACATTATGTGATAAAGTTTGTCAGTGACTTGCGGTAGGTCGGTAGTTTCCTCCGCCAATTAAACTGACCCCCACGATATAGCTGAAATATTGTTGAAAGTATCGTTAAACTCCATAACCCGAACCCCTAGTTGGGTGGTGCTGTTGTTAAAGCAACTGACTGTTATACTCTATCTTCATCATCACTGAGTAGTACTCAATAGTTACGACCTTTCTAAGAAGTTTGATTGATCGGTTTTACATTATATTTCCTCATTGACGTAAGTCTACCATCTTTGCCGATGCTTTATTTATTAACAGTTTTGTTTACTGTTTTGTTTTGCATTTAACTACAACATAACTTTAATAATAATATCATAAAGTCAACGAGTTTGAGTCTTGAGACTAACGGCAGGTTGCGTTGTTTATCTGTATTACCTAGTAATGAAACTCAGACAGAATGTAAATTATATATTGATTCTTAAATTAATTTATTCCAAAGGGGATATATTATTCAAATATACTGTATTTCTTATCCAGGCCAATATTTCGAAACTACTCTTCTATCCACGATTGCTTCTCACATAACACTGCATGGATGTTCTGGTCAACGATATATTATTGTCTAACAAGCTCATGATAATTTGCATAACATTGGTAAATATTAAGTATACACAACTGTTTGGCTCGGAATCAGGCTAATATATCTGAGTGGACCAACATGTCTACCTATGGACTGCTCTTTTGAAATCAGTGAGCTAGCACTGAGCAATCCTGCTCAACAGGTTTGTCTAATAATAAATCAGACACCATATCATTAACAAGTCACATTTTCTCACAATGATATAGCTGCTGAATTATCGCTCATTTGGCTTTAAACAACAATCATTTACTTCACCAATATACGTTACGATAGTCACGCCCGTCTATATTTAGTTACTACCTCAATGTGTTATCAGATATATCTGATCATTGTAAATACTTTGGTTAGGATTCAGAAATCAGGTCAATATCAATAATTGCCATGAAGTATATTTTATGTTCTATAAAACGGTCATGAATACATGTTTGTAATAAAATAAAAAATAAAAATACCCCACTGTCGGAACAATACAAAAATCGCAAAAATGAGGCAAAATCAATATATCAATCCCACAAATACATGATCCCTTCATTTTCCTGGCTTGATACAGGCACTTCAATAAAACGTGGCGGGGATAAACTAGCTTTATGGGCCCAAATATCCCCCATTAATAAAATGATGCAGTCATACAAGTGATTTCCACGTGTGAGAAAAATGCAAATCCTCGCATATAACCAGGCGAACAGTGTAATTATAAAGAATGCTATAATCTTGAACTGTATACATATATTAAGTCTTCGTGACACCTAATACAGTCGGGAAGCCAACGTCAGCTTCCGTAACTCCTCCCATAAGGCTAAAAACATTTACGCAAGGGCAGATAATAATAACCCACCAGGTGTCGCCCATAATCGTAATAGGTATTGACGTTTGTTTACCATGACGATTACAGAATAAACCTTATATGAGAGACAAATATAAATAAATACATTCCCAAAAAACATGCATTATCATGGTTAAATTTATAAGTTGCAGAAAAACCCCCAAGAAAGTGTTTATTAGACATAATATCGGTATAAAACAAGGTATTTCCCGAGGTATTTGTTTTTGTTGTTGTAGTTAAGAATATATGGCGGGAAATTCTCGAGGCTAAGAATAACTGACACAAGCGCATCCCATTGGTTGTCAGTAAAAACTATGGTCAAAAATAGGTTTACCCATCATTCAAATGTGTAACGAAATATAAAAATAGCCATCATTCCGCCTTTAATTTGCAAAACGAGGTTTGTAACTTAGGACGCTGTCAGCCGCCATTTTTTATAAAGAAGACGCTGAATAAATAAATAAATAAATAAATAAGTTTTATCTAAAGTCGGCATGGTTAAAAACAACAAGCATACAAATATAAGCTCTAATGAGCTTTTGACCGACATACAACATAAATAACAATAATTAAGGCATGCAAAAATAAATTAAAAACAAAGAAAAACAAAGCTAGCACTACAAGAAAAGCACAGACATATGTAAGTTGGTAAGAAATCTGAAATAACTAAAACATGAAATTAAAAGCAATTTAAAAGCAGATATTATAGCTGAACAGAATTAAAAATAATAAGCTTACATGAAAGCTAAGCATAACTAAAACTAAAAGCTACACAATATTCAATAATAAAACTAAGTACAACATATAAAGTATAAAAGATGGACATGAGAAATTGACCTATTGTAGTATTGATGGTAAAAAGCATACTTTAAAAGTCAGCACAAACTGAGCATTTGCAATGATTCCCATTCCATGACTTCAAAATATTCTTGAACTGGTTAAAATTAGATATTAGAAGAAAGAGTAGGCTTTGTTTTATTTGCATTTAGGAGTATCATAACATAATTAATTTGATTAATAGTTATTCCTGTGATATAGTTTGAGATATTTATGATGTATTTAACATATCCCCCCCCCCCCTCCCAAATAGATCTCGAGTATTCTGTATATCTTGAACCATATTTAAACTGACATCATGTGAACATATTCCAGTCTCAGCTTCTGGTTTTTTTTTTAACATTTACAGTACACTTTAACAATAATATATTTCAGATTTACCGCACAGGTGACCATGATTAAATAAGATTTTGTCTTTTTTATTTTGTCAGTATTTGCATTTATTATTTAAAACAGGTATCAAACCCTATAAACTGATTTCATGTTGTTTTAACATTTAAAACTTGTATGATCTTGTGGTCAGAAATTTAACCTGTAAAATTATATGGTCTTGTGGTCTGAAATTTGACTTGTTAGCTTAGGGATATTTCAGTCTCTGCTTCTGATTTTTTACCATTGTTCACTGATCAATCATATATTTCAATTATTTCAGAATACAGTTCAGATGATTAAATAAAAGTATTTATGATTGTTTTATCTTATTTTGTTAATGTTGTTATTACCTATATTTGAACCCTTTAAACTGACTTCATGATGTTTTAACATTTAAAATTATATGGTCTTGTGATCAAAAATTGGACAGGTAAGGATATTCCAGTCTCAGCTTCTGATTTTGTACCTTCCAGATTGTTAATTGATCAATTATGTATTTCAATATTTCAGATTTACAGCACAGAAAATATAATGATTAAACAAAACTATTGATGATTTTTTTTCTTTGTTTATTTTCTCAGTGTTGTGCTTGCCTGGATGTGCATTTAACAAGGCAAAGGGGTTTGAAAATGGCTATTATTGGTTCAGATGCTCCTGAATTTTACAAACTTGTGTCGATAATTTTAATATATCTGAAAATGCCTGTGTATGTAGGAAATGTGATTTAAAGTTGTATATAAATATATATGTTTTTTTCTCTTCTAAAAAATCCATGAAGTAAGAAAATGGACCAGCATTCCAATTATTTTTAAAGTACATCATCAAACAAATGCAGGCCCTTGGATATAATTGTGGGCAGAATATATCTTCTAACTGATACATTCATTTAATTCAAAAAGTTTCAGATGCTCCTGAATTTTGTTTGTTTGTAAAAAGAAATTTAACATTTTTTCTGAATTGTATTGTATTTGTAAGAAATGTGAAATTAAGTTCAAACTTTGTATTCTATGTCTACTGAAAATAATCTGCTTGAAAATGATGAGCCATGCAGTTAATCAAAAGGCATTTTCTAATGGAAGTAAGAGTGTTGAAGGTGAAAAAACAAGTTTTTTAAACCATTTTAATTTAAGTAAAAAGAGTGGAGATGACATTAGTATTTGATGTTTGGATAAATGACAAATTTTTAGACAAGGATCAGAGTTTTCAAGACACCTTGTGTCATAAACATTATAATATATTTAGTCATTCAGAAAAGAACTTTTTGATTGTGTAATTTGTGAAACTTCATCTGAAACTGAAAGTCAAAAGGTTTATTTCAATTTCAATTGAAAACCAGGACTTGTTAAAGTTGTTCTTAAATATTTCAAGAATGAATTAAATTTCTGTAAAGAATTTGGCTCAGAAGATAAATTATATTGTGGTACATATTGTTATAACAGTTGTAACACATTTTCTAGGTCAGAAAGTGGAGCTGAAACAAGATCTCAAACTTTTCATTTCATGTGAATGCAAGTCCTTCTGTATGTGTCTTACAATTATGTGAATGGTAGTCATTCAATATGTGTCTTTTATGTGAATGCTAGTCAGTTTGTGTGTGTCTTTTATGTGAATTCTAGTCATTCTGTTTGTGAATGTCATGGGGGAAAAAATATTGCAACCTATAAGTACCTATATTTGTAAATGCTGGTAATTTTGTGAATGTCCTGGAGAAAGAATTATTGCAAACTAAGTATCTATATTTGTAAATGCTGGTCATTTTGTGAATATCCTGGAGAAAGAATTATTGCAACCTATGTACTCAGTCATATTTGTAAATGCTGGTCATTTCATCTTGTGAAGTCATGGGGAAATAATTATTGCAACCCAAGTACCCATATTTGTAAATGCTGGTCATTTTGTGAATGTCAAGGGGAAAGAATTATTACAACTTAACCACCCCTATATGTTATAGAAGCTAGTTTGTAGTTGTGTCAAACACATGAATATTCCAAATACATTGATATTTATATTGTCAGATAAACATGAAACTTGGTAGCTTTCATTCAGATAATAAAATTTCCTAATTTCAAGAAAAATATTTGCTTACACTGAATTTGTTTTTAATTTGCTTTGATATAATATGAAGGGTTAAGATATCTGAATATAATTTTGTATGCCCCTTTTTGTCTCAAGGTTTCATTTTTTTTAGATTTTCAAAAATTTATTAATTGTTTTACTGGCATGTTTTTTTTATAATATTTTCATATTTTTTCAATTCACTTAATTTTTGTTTACATGCTTTTATTTTTTCCACACATTTGTTTCTTTCTATTTATCTTGTACCTGTTGTATTGAAATTAAATTAAATTGAAATTATTAATTGTTGTACATCCCCTGTGCATATATAGTATCATAGATGATTTTTTTTTATTTAAAGTGATGATAAATAGTAATTCCCCAGTCTAAATTACAAAATGCACAATGTCTAAAACAATATTGCAATAAAAATAAACTGAAAAATACGGTATTAATACAAGAAAATTAAAAAAAGACATAAAAATAGACACCCCTTTCCCAAATGAAATAGCCTCTTTCGGATGTACGCTTAGGTGTCGTTTATTGTTGATGTTAAGAAACACCACCGATGTGTTCCGAAAGACAATGAATTTCGATGTTTGGCAAATGGTCGATCGATCAAGGTGGGTGTAGAACTAAGTGACACAATTGCATCCCACAAGACATTGACACTAGTTGTCGGTATGACAATGATCCTATATGATTTCCTCAGGCAATGGATGTTACAGAAAGCCATCATATTGTTTGAATTAAATTTTCTGACTTAAATAGAACCACCTCGACATTTGTTTTGAAATTGAGTCCACTTCAAGTAGCAACATTCGATGTTTGTGCACTATATAAATAAAAACTGAAGTGATGCAATAAATTTCTATTTATCCATAGACATATTCCGTATATTTTAATTGATTTCAAGGGTACGTATTTATTGTAAACCGACGTATTTTAACCGAAGGGTTGAACGTCATTTTTCATCAAAAATGAAGAGAAAGTCACGTGACTTTGTTTTTAGATGAAACTCTCCTGCGTCACTGGCTTCCCGACTGATAGTTCAACCAGTAAGCTTTAAAGCATACCACTTAGTTTGATTGATTCCACTCAAGGTATAAAATGTTGAAAAAGTGACATTGTCAGCAGAAGTCAGTTAAGTTTTCAAAACATCATAACTGTAACCAATCTATATGTTTTGGTGCTGTTTGACCTTGGGCAGATCATATTCTAGTACTTAATAACCGTCAGTAGTTTTACCGAGATAAGGTTTCTACTTGAGAGTCTTCATCTTATATGAAATACTATGAAGATAATTGAACAAGGTATTTCAAGTACATACAAGGACTCATTCATGTTTTTTCTCTGTCTTAGATTATACAGAACTTATTATTTTCGATCATCTCTTGTTTTCAAGGAGACAGCGAAACCTTTAAAATTCGTTCAATAGTAATAGCTAAATAACTAAGTGACGAAATAACCCCAAGGTTATATAACAAGATGTGTACGACATCTTAAGATTTATTATGTGACAAATCACATTTTAAGATGATTGGAAGAGAGTATTAAGACAATAAAAGGAATCAATTAAACTCGGTGAGTTCGGTCATACCATAACTTGATCTAGTTTGTGTCTTATTGTACCACGATGTTTTACTGTTTAATGTAATTTAACTAGGTTTTGCAATATTTTGTAACTTTCGTTTTTTTCACCATTGTGTTACTTCCAACAACAATACATGTTATAATTGAACATCTATTTGAAACTAGGGGTGAAATTAAAAAGCTACTAAGGAATTGAGTCTGTCAGAACTTTATTCAATCGTCAAATTATGGGTGAAATTAAGAAGTTTTTAAGGAATAGGGTATGTGAAAACTTTATTCAATCGTCATGTTCGATTCCTGTGATTCTGTAATTTAATCTAGATTTGTACCAAATTACCATACAATCAAGATCACGGCGGTTTTAATAGAGATAAAGAAAATATCCAATACAATTTGATCAAATTTACCAAAGAGCAACAGAATCAAACTACGACTTAAAAACGCGTTTTTGTCAGATATCTTAATCTCCTTTATTTATTAATTAACCTATTTTTCCATTTTTTAACTAGCATGGAATATGGAGAAGAAATAGTAGTACTCTGATTTCACGGAATAATTAATTAAGCATTTTTAATAAACAGAAGTTATTATGAAACCTAATATGAATCAGTAGATGTGTCAATGTTATGTGTACTTAAGTCACCTGTTATTATAAATATTACCCTACATTATATGTAAAAACAATTATAAAATTTAATTATAAAAGTTCAATTGATTGATTGATTTTTGGTGTTTAACGCCACTTTCAGTAATATTTCAGCTATACCAGTTTTAGTGGTGGAAGAAGCAGGAGTATCCAGAGAGAACCACCGACCATGGGCAAGCAACTGGTATACTTGCGGCTGCGAGTCGAGTGCACCCTTTTTTGTAAATTACAAAGCAGGGCGCCAACCCACGCAGTATTAGTGATAGGCTTGTATGAGTTGTTAGGTAATCCAACTACCTAACTCATTGAGCCACCCGATGCTGGATTGATAATATCATCCTGTTGTATGTGAACGACATAATTGAAGGAAATCGCAAGAATATTCGATGGAAAAATTAAAAAATTAAATTAATATTTTTAGTGAGTTTTGTCGACTGAAAAAGGCAATCCCCAAAAAGTGATATGTGCTATTATCAGAAGAAAAATCTGTGAAAATTAATATTAATATCAAAAAGGAAAATATTATTTCTGCTAGAGTGATTAATATTGATAGTTAACAAAGAATTTTACAATATTATCAAAAAGATGGTTTTCGTCAAAACTAACACGGAAAATCCAGAACTTTCAAAATAAAACAGATTGATATGGATTTATTTTATAAATTTTGCTAGAAAACAAATCTGTTCAAAATGCAAAATATCAACTGACAGTTTATGTAATGTTTGTAAAGTAGAAGAAGATCATGATCACTTTTTTATGTCATGTAAATATTTAGACAAGTTTTGGAATAAAATTGATGCATTGTTATAGAAAATCAAATTGAAAACAATATCAGATTTCAGCATTTAGTATTTGGGTACAATATTTTTTTTAAAATAATTCTTTCACATAAATTACTTTTTAACTATATTGGCATTTACAATTTACAAATCCTATTATGTATCGGAACAAAAGACAAAGAAAATGATGTTTATCTGATATTTAAACATGAATTTCAAAGAAAAATGAAGTAAAATAAAATACTAGGAATGAATTCATTGTTAAAGAATATATTAATAGTGATAGTATTGTATGTAATAGAGTATATTGTAATTATTTATATTACACTTTACCTTTTTATTTTCCCTATTTGTCTTTGTTAGCGCAGCCGGTCACTATTTTCGTATATGGACCGGTCACTATTTTAATATATGAACCGGCCAGGTACCTGCATTATTATTTTAGATAAAAAGTATAATATAGCAAATAGTTCATATCACTTCGGGTCATATGGCAGTATATGGACCGGTCCGTCACCAAAAAAATAGTATATGGACCTCAGAAGCTTCGGTCCATATAATATTTATTTGGTGATGGACCGGTCCATATACTGCCATGAACTATTTGCTATATAGTATAGCTTTATATGTAATTATAGTTTTGCATATTTCAAACAGACAACACAATGGCCAAAAGAAAAAGTACAAAAGGACAAACAACGATATACAAAACATACACATAAAACTAAAGATCGAGTAACACGAACCCAACTAAAAACAATATTTTTTCCAAGGTGAATAAATA
This sequence comes from Bathymodiolus brooksi, assembly GCA_963680875.1. Classification (NCBI taxonomy): domain Eukaryota; kingdom Metazoa; phylum Mollusca; class Bivalvia; order Mytilida; family Modiolidae; genus Bathymodiolus; species Bathymodiolus brooksi. The sequence goes on along the minus strand of OY804585.1, from coordinate 1,988,126 downwards.
GCAAAAGAGTTTCGTATAAATGTTTTGAAACGTACAGGATTGTCTACGCACTTCTATCTTGTCTTTACCCCTAATTAAGACTGTTGGATTCAAGAACCATACAATGAGACAATTGATCATCCGTTGAAAGTTCTTCTACAGACGCATATTGTGAAAGCAATTAATTTAACAATAGTTTAACCGTTTAGAATGTTCTTTTGTGGAATATAATGGTTGTCAGTTATCGAAGAAAGGTTTGAAGATACCAAAGGGATAATCAAATGTCGTAACTCGAAGGATATACAATAGAATGGCCACAAGAAATAGGACAAAAGACGAATAATGCTCCGGTGATATTTCATGAAAGAGTAAATGAGGAGAGGATGGCAAGTCGCCAGTTTACAAAATATCGTTCCAAAGCGTTGTCAAAAGCATCAAAGGGCGGTTCTGGAGATTACTTTAAGGGGTGGACCATATGGTGTGGTGGGTATTATTCAAAGATACCTGATGCATGTTATTCATGGTGCGCACTAAATTGATATCTACGTTTTTATTAATTGTCAATTATATTCCGATGTATTTTTAAGTTTAAGATGAAAAACCTGTTTTTTATGTGAATATGATAAAAATCATCATGATAATTTTCATAGAAAATATTGCGCCTAATTTATTTGAGATGTATGTCTTTTTCGGAGGTCAGAATGTCCTGTTCATCGTTTAAATGATGGACACTGGGGTATGTTGTTCAACTTGTCGTTAACCCTAACGCTGCGTTAAATGTTTCTTTTGCATGTGATTAAATTTAATCATTGCGTTAGTTGTTGTTCAACTTGTCGTCAGATTTAATCATTCACTAATCTGTCGTTATAGCTAATCGACCTATAAGGGCTGCGTTAAATTTTAATCATTCGAATAAATATGGCCGCCAATGCAGCATTTAATATGCCAAGAGTGAGACACGATAGACATTTTAGGGGAACAGACCCTCTGATCATGGACTATAGGTGATGAGCAGCTGAGGCAGCGGTTTCGCTTTGGTAGAGAAACTATTGATTACCTGGCGAATGAACTGAGAGGTAGTTTGGAAAGACCCACAGCCAAGAGGACAACCCTGAGTGTTGAGCAACAGATAATGATAGCCCTAAGATTTTATACCAGTGGGGCCGCAGCTACAGGTGATTGGAGACACTCTAGGTTTCGACAAATCAACGGTTTCTCGGGTGGTTGATTCAGTTACAGATGATCTGGTGGCTAGGGCAGACCAAAACATAAAATGGCCACCGGAAATCCAGAAATTAAATATCATACAGGAAGGGTTTTATACGAAGGCACACTTTCCAAATATTATTGGTTGTGTTAATGGTACTCATGTACGAATCCAGGCGCTGACAGAAGATGAACCCAGCTATGTGAATAGAAAAGGGTATCACAGCATCAACGTATAGGGTATTTGTGATGATAATGGTATGTATTGTAACTAATTATTCTATGTAGCAAAATATAAACTGATTCGTTTTCACACTTTTGTTTTGATTTCCGCTAATATTATAAACATCCGGTTACATCCTATAGTATAAAGTAGACGGTGTTAAAAATCATAACAGAAATAAATGTAAGGTCATGATCGACGCATTTTTTGAAGTTTTATAGAAAGTACGCCTACATATCTCATCATACCATGAATTTTGATGATTATTTACCCTTAAAAGAACACTGCATCATACCTTGCATATTTATATCCGGAATAATAGCATAGAAATTACATTTTTTATTTTGACACTCCACTTCCGGTTTCATTGTTTACATCTGACGGCGCCAAACATGAAAGGGTTGACAGTGACCCTTGCAGTGTACATTAACATCCACCACAGAATATTAGCATTCAGAGTGCACACTAATGGTTAAAATAAGTGTATTTGTTCCGTAGACAACACACATGGCCATGGCCCATTCAACCTTGACAGTAAAAACTTCAAACAGCTGTCGATACTCTGTACTGATTTTTGGTGGCCATGTCGAACTAAACCCACGACCTAATATTAAATATCGGTGTCAATTTTTAATAAACCAGTACGATGGAATCAAAAAGGCATTTAAGGCATAGCATGTGATAACTGCAATTTATTATGGTACCAAATTCATCACTAGTCTGCTTGTGTAAAGCTTGCCATACACCAAACCACACCTCAATATTATACGAATCAATTTTATCAGATAACGAATTTAGCTTCTTGTATGAAACTAATTGTAATAATGAAAACTCTCACTACACCAGCTTTAATGATAGTTTATCAACCACCAATAGTCCACTTGCTTCATCATCTCGAAGGCAACATGGGAACAATAGAAACAACGACCGCTAAAATTGTCCAGTCATAATATGTTATTGCACTGTCCTCATCATTATTTAGTCAAACTGATGACAGGTCACATCTGATTTTATAAGGAAACGAATCGACCATTTAACTGTTAGGGAACATAGTCTGGTCGATCCATATCCCCCTAACTTTTGTTGGTCTTTAATGTTTTTGTTTATTTGTATTGTAAATATAATTTATTCATATGTAACCGATGACCCTAACTAAGGTTAATCCCACAATACGACTTCTAAAATATATTTTTTTTTTTTAAATTGGAGCTATGATAAATTCCAGGGCATGCTTTTAAATATATAGAGAAAGAAATAGTCAAATTGAATGAGCTATATACATATATTGCTATCTACTTTAATCTAGGCTTGTTACCAATATAAGTGCCCGATGGCCAGAGTCAACCCATGATACACATGTACTTAGGACATCTGCCAAAAGACTGTCATTGGTATTCACCTACAACACAGGTACAGGGGAATAGATCAAGGTGTTCTTCTGGGTGACAGTAGTATCCATGCAGGCCATTCCTTCTTACACCATACAGACAACCAGTGGAGATTAAGGAACAACGCTTCAACAGCAGCCATGTATCAACCAGATCCACAATAGAGAGAACATTTGGAATTTGGAAGAAAAGATAATCTGATGCACTCAGAGGTATTATGACAAGCAATATTTATTTATGAGTCAATTCAGAAAATGAGGCATTTTTATGGAAAGGGTTATAATTTTGAAATCTACACAATTTTTTGTTCATCCAATTTAATATGCATTTTCGCAATTGATTGTGACAAAGGCTTCGGATAATATTCCTGCGGATTTCCTCTATCACTCTTTGTTTTCTAGTTAAGCTAGACAGCAGTACAACTGTTGCAGAAGGAAGTCCTCATTGACTTGCTTCTGTCATATGCTACCTGCATTTATCATTATTATATAGTTCTTTAAAAAATTTGCGCAATGAAAACAGGCTTAAAATAAAATCCCAAGTCGAAGAATAACATACGCTTCCCTTGCTGTTTTGAAACTGACAAACAAGATTTTCAATGTCGTTCACTCATAATATAGCACATTTGAGACATCCAGCCCACAGGCAGTGCCGTCTTACCACATGGGCCCCATGTCAATCATTCTATGAATGTATATAGGTTGTGTAATTTTATTGACAATTACAGTTTTATTCATGTGAGTGGTTGTGTAGGTATGTACTGCTTTGCCCGGAGATTGGAGGGGGGATTTGCAGAATACAGATTTTTTCAATTGACAGATTGAATATCATTTTCATGTTATTTTTCACCCTTCTATTCATAACTGAATGACTTAAATACAATAAATACCGTCAAACAGTACTTTCTATTACTGGTATTTATATCCATACAGGATTACTGATATCAGTATTGTTTGGTCGTATTTATTGTATTCTGAGGGGCACCAAAGGGTAACACCATAAGACCAAACAAACCAAGTTCAAAAATGTCTTCTTCTTTTTTTTTTTTTTAGATCAGAATGAAACCAGGAATAGTGTGTAGGCTAGTTATAGCCTGTACAGTACTGCACAACATAGCAATAAAAAGGAACGAGCCCTTGGTAGATGATGATCAGGATGACCATCATGATGATCAACCCCAAATTCCACCTTTTAATGGATAACAAGATGGACGGGGGATACGTTCTCACTTTGCCGAATCCTTTTTTGCTTAAAAAATCATGCTTAAATCTGCTTAACTAACACCTGATTATTGATAGTGAATACACATAGTTTTACTTTGGAAATGCCTGTACCAAGTCAGGGCCATTGCGGTTTTCCCAGTTTTCCGGTTGTTGACTGAATTTGTCTGTTTATTGACTTATGAGTTTTGCCCTTCCCTATGGAAGATTGCTCGGTGTTCGGAAATTTTGTTATTACCCTTATTTGTCTCTTTGAGTTATTTTCTTATGTACTTAAGCTTTCTCTTCCTCATGAATGTGGACTGTTGCAATACTACAACTGTAGACTGCTAGTAATGTTGATTGATTGTATATTGATTTTATATATTTCTTTTTGGATTTATCAGCTTGTCTAACTAGAATAATGTTGCATTATTTGTAAAAACGTTGAATGCTAGAAATATCAACATTTTGAATAAATCTTCACAATTTCAAAGAGTGAGTGATTATATTGTTTTTTAATTCCAAGTAAGAATTTTTCAGCTATATAATGGCGAGAACATGATCCCAGAACCTTTTTGATGAGATAACAATACATAATGATGCCCACTTAGTAATAGACCAACAGGCTAAGCTGAATTTTTATATTGCTTAGTCATGGAAGACAACATTTTTTTTTAAACAACAGTCCACGAGTAGATTCTTTGGGTCTTCCAAGGACAAGGGGTCTCCTCAGGTTCAGCCATATTGATATAGGCAGTACACTTTTATCATTTGCATTGTGGGAAACACTGATTACTAATTACTTGCTAATCACATGATTAAAATATAATCAAGTGATTGGTTAACGCAATGATTAAAAATAGTTGAGCAACAGAATATAATCATTGCGTTAGCTAATCACTCGTTTAAGTTTTGAACGACTGATTAGGGCTAATCATGCAATTAAGGTAATGACAAGTTGAACAACAGACCCCTGGTCTTGCCACATTCGTCCTGTGTACCCAATGTTACAAGTGTCTCTGGATTGTCCATTCTGTATTGCTGCCCCTTCGGTTTTCTCTAACGTTTATTTAACTTTTATTCTAATATGACGTCATTCTTTCGCTTTGCAAACAAACGAGCGACCAATCAGATGACAACATCTCATTAGCAATGCGCGGTACAAATTTAAGCAAGGTGATAAAATCACAAAGTAAAATTATTTACACGGTTGCTAACGTTTAATACACGACGGGTGCCACTAGTGGAGCAGGAACAGCTTATCCTTCCGGTTTTTAGTGGGGTTCGTGTTACTCGATCTTTAGTTTTATATGTATGTTTTGTAGAACGTTGTGTGTCCTTTTGTTTTTTTTCTTTTGGCCATTGTGTTGTATGTTCTTCTTCGATATACGGATTCTGATTGCCTCTTCGGTGTCTTCAAACTCTTCATACATCTATATTCATTAACAATAATCAACATATCCAAAATTAATATGCGACGTGCAATTACAACATGGAAGCACAATGTTATTGATACGACTGACTTTCCCGTCGTAAAAGTACATGTTGATGAATTATCGTCTGCTCGAATTTGGCAGCATAACTTGTATGTGACATTGTCCGTAAACGTAAATATACATTGCCGTCTTCCAATCAAAGTATACTACCGTATTTGTAGTCTTAGACATTTCAGAATCGAAATAGTTCATGGAAGCCAGAATGTGCTTTGAGTTTTAACATGGGTTGGCGGATATTAGTAAATTTTATGTTAAAACTCAAAACACATTCTGGCTTCCATGATTTCTTTTTTAATTTGTACCATATTTTAGAGATGAAATTTCTTGTACGTACCCTTCTATATTTGTCGCGGAAGATGGTTTGTAGTTGGATGTTTATTGAATCATTGCTGATCCTGTTTTGCGATTCGCGTGACCTGCCTCTTTTTCACCATCAAACCATGGTTTATTACGGTGTTGATGATTTGTCTATGTGTTTAAAATTGTTTTGTCAGCTATAGGTAAAGAAATCTTTTTAGATATGTGTGCCCGTCTCTACATTAAAATTATTATAGAACAAACTTAAAAGACACAATCTCCTAACAGAAATCCGACAGTACTGGATTATTGATAATCCCATTAAAGTTTCTTCCCTTTGATTATGATTTTCAATTTTCATTTCCATTAGATGTATCTTGGAATTACTTTCTTCGTATTACTCTGACATATTAACAGAAATGTCAAGATGTTCACTAAGGACTGAAGTAACATCAAAGTGATGTTGGTATTACTTAAATCATCTTACCTTGTCTATATGAATGTGGAATAAAGGTAATAACAAAATTACCGAACTCCGAACAATCTTACAAAGGGAAAGTCAAAACTCATAATTATATAAACAGACAAAATCAGTCAACAACCGGAAAACTGTGAAAACCAGAGGAGTTTGATCTTTTTATTTCAATGGTAGCTTGATGTGAATAAATAATCAAATATGTCTTTGGTATTTTTTATAACAGTAAACTAGATATAGGATGGCAATTGTCTGCTTAACGGATGCATAATTTCTCATATTACACATTACAAACAGTAGATTTGACGCCCACAATTAATACAGAATTATCAAAGGTTGGTGCTTGATTTCGCCAGACTCTTTCGTATTCAACAATAAAGTACCATTACATAATCTAATCATTGTCTTTCAAAATATTGATGTCTTTTATGTTTTAGAGTAAATTACTGTAGGAAAACTGAATTCTTTCGCGACAACGTAATGATTTAATAGTGCGTATTTATTTATTTCGGTTATTTGGTCAACAATTCCACCGATATCTGTAAAACGAGCATCTACCTTTCACCTTAAATCAGTGAACAAACAGAAAGTCCACGACATATATACCGACAGATATCCAGATCCTCAGCTGGAGATTATCTAGACCATCGTTATGCTAAAGGAGGATACAACAGCAGAAGTAGTGTATGTAGCATTCGTCAGTCAATGCAATAACAAACAGATAAAACAACCACCACATACATGTTGTAATAAAACTGTTGACATTATTACAGGAACTGAACTCAAAACATGCAGCAATTCATTCAAGGTAACGCTCAAAATCCTTCGTAAAGGACGAGAAAGGGACAGATACAGCATGAAAAGTCAGCGTCGAAATGTGGTGTAAAACAGAATCAACATTCCCGCATCCCCGTGTATTCCATATTCTGTCTCCACGTAGATTATTGAATAAAGTATAATTTGAAGAGAAAAAAAACCTTTAATTTTGCCGAAAGCGTGCCAGGGAATTCTGCTCGAGCTGAAGCCGTCATATTTTGAGATAGAGGTTGAGGATGATGTCAAGCACTTTGTTTACAGAGCAACATTAGATATTGCCAAAAATCACCAGGGCGGGAAAGATGATTGATTGGTGTTAATAGACAATCTTAACAGTATGTCAGCTATATCGTGGGGTCGGTAAAAATGAAAACTATTAAGCGGTCCGTATATATGCTACAGTATGTCCAGTAGTAATTTTCAGAGAGCATCTTATTGAAGCGTAATCAAACAAAACAATACATTTTGATATGAATCTAGATATGTTTTTGAGAAGGAAACATGAGACCAACCATTAACACAAATAATAATTTAGTCTTTATGGTGTCAACTATACACCGTACCAAAGGTAAAACAATATTCTAAGTTCACTAAGTTCGTACTACATGTATAACTATCCGTATTGAATTATCGTTTGAACCTATGCATATGTGACAATGACAATGATATATGCAGTAAATTGTGTCTGTATCAATTAACCATTTCATCGTTTACAACGGGACAATCTGATATGAACAGAAAGAGAAATAATTCAATTAATGAAAACAGTAATCGCAAGCCTAAAGGAAATTATGTTGATAATGACATAAGTGAGAATAACTGTTATAGCAATGAACTGCTAATCCATCGCGAGCACCCGAGTTCAACCCAGGTCATCTTTTCAGTTTTGTGTATTATATATCTTTACGTTATGGGTTCCGTGTTGTGATGTCCGTTACGATTTCCACATACAAACGATGTTCGGTTCGTATTTACCTCCAGTTGTTTGTAGGAGGGCTCATGTCTTATTTACATTATTTGTGTTTGCTTGCGAATAGTGGTGTCCAACACACTTTGTGCTTTGTTTTGTTTTTCTCATCTTGTGTACCCTATATTGCCAGTTTCTCTGGATTGTTCAATTGTTATTGCCCCATCGCTATTTTCTAACGTTTATTTAATAGAAAATTGCTAATCTGAACTGTAACCACTATACCACATAGGTAACTGTAACCACTATACCACATAGGTAACTGTAACCACTATACCACAGAGGTAACTGTAACCACTATACCACAGAGGTAACTGTCACCACTATACCACAGAGGTAACTGTAACCACTATACCACAGAGGTAACTGTAACCACTATACCACATAGGTAACTGTCACCACTATACCACAGAGGTAACTGTAACCACTATACCACATAGGTAACTGTAACCACTATACCACATAGGTAACTGTAACCAATATGCCACATAGGTAACTGTAACCACTATACCACATAGGTAACTGTAACCACTATACCACATAGGTAACTGTAACCACTATACCACATAGGTAACTGTAACCACTATATCACATGGGTAACTGTAACCACTATACCACAGAGGTAACTGTAACCACTATACCACATAGGTAACTGTAACCACTATACCACATAGGTAACTGTAACCAATATGCCACATAGGTAACTGTAACCACTATACCACATAGGTAACTGTAACCACTATACCACATAGGTAACTGTAACCACTATACCACATAGGTAACTGTAACCACTATACCACAGAGGTAACTGTAACCACTATACCACAGAGGTAACTCACCACTATACCACAGAGGTAACTGTCACCACTATACCACAGAGGTAACTGTAACCAATATGCCACATAGGTAACTGTAACCACTATACCACATAGGTAACTGTAACCACTATACCACATAGGTAACTGTAACCACTATACCACATAGGTAACTGTAACCACTATACCACAGAGGTAACTGTAACCACTATACCACAGAGGTAACTGTAACCACTATACCACAGAGAAACCTGTCACCACTATACCACATAGGTAACGGTCACCACTATACCACAGAGGTAACTGTAACCACTATACCACAGAGGTACCTGTAACCACTATACCACAGAGGTAACTGTAACCACTATACCACAGAGGTAACTGTCACCACTATACCACAGAGGTAACTGTCACCACTATACCACAGAGGTAACTGTAACCACTATACCACATAGGTAACTGTAACCACTATACCACATAGGTAACTGTAACCACTATACCATATAGGTAACTGTAACCACTATACCACATAGGTAACTGTAACCACTATACCACAGAGGTAACTGTAACCACTATACCACAGAGGTAACTGTAACCACTATACCACATAGCTAACTGTAACCACTATACCACATAGGTAACTGTAACCACTATACCACATAGGTACCTGTAACCACTATACCACATAGGTAACTGTAACCACTATACCACATAGGTAACTGTAACCACTATACCACATAGGTAACTGTAACCACTATACCACAGAGGTAACTCACCACTATACCACAGAGGTAACTGTCACCACTATACCACAGAGGTAACTGTCACCACTATACCACAGAGGTAACTGTAACCATTATACCACAGAGGTAACTGTAACCACTATACCACAGAGGTAACTGTAACCACTATACCACAGAGGTAACTGTAACCACTATACCACAGAGGTAACTGTAACCACTATACCACAGAGGTAAGTGTAACCACTATACCACAGAGGTAAGTGTAACCACTATACCACATAGGTAACTGTAACCACTATACCACAGAGGTAACTGTCACCACTATACCACAGAGGTAACTGTCACCACTATACCACAGAGGTAACTGTAACCACTATACCACATAGGTAACTGTAACCACTATACCACATAAGTAACTGTAACCACTATACCACATAGGTACCTGTAACCACTATACCACATAGGTAACTGTAACCACTATACCACATAGGTAACTGTAACCTCTATACCACATAGGTAACTGTAACCACTATACCACAGAGGTAACTGTAACCACTATACCACAGAGGTAACTGTCACCACTATACCACATAGGTAACTGTAACCACTATACCACATAGGTAACTGTAACCAATAACCACAGAGGTAAATGTAACCACTATACCACAGAGGTAACTGTCACCACTATACCACAGAGGTAACTGTAACCACTATACCACATAGGTAACTGTAACCACTATACCACATAGGTAACTGTAACCACTATACCACATAGGTAACTGTAACCACTATACCATATAGGTAACTGTAACCACTATACCACAGAGGTAACTGTAACCACTATACCACATAGGTAACTGTAACCACTATACCACATAGGTAAATGTAACCACTATACCACATAGGTAACTGTAACCACTATACCACATAGGTAACTGTAACTACTATACCACATAGGTAACTGTAACCACTATACCACATAGGTAACTGATTGATTACCAGTTTGATATCTTCAGCTTTCTTTACTTGAATATTTATCTTTAAGCCATTTCCAATGTTTATTAATGCAGAAACATATTTCAATTAAGTACATTTGCAAATGTTGTTTATCTGACGATTTAAGATTAGTGACCAATAAAATATTCATGAAATAGACATTAGAAATCGAATTGTGTTAATAAATGTGTTATGTAAAACCTGACATTGCTGTTGCAATTAGTAATCTTAAGTGTACTAAAATTAAAAATCATATCACTTTAATAAGTGCAATATGCTAATCGTTATTGTTGCACTTGGTAATCTTAAGTGTATACGTATATCTATAAACCAATAATCTGCTTGTGACATTTTGATTATACATATGAAGCAACGATGGTACAATTCAATTATATTCAACATATATTCATTAATGCTTAAGACATATATGTATTCGCACTTGTAAAGAAGGCGGACAGGGGTGAAGTTCAGTGTGTCTATATTTGGAAATGGTTAAACAAAATAAGAGGGGATAAATGCTCTTGGCATAATACACCGAACATTTAACTACAAAGTTCAATATGAATTGCTACTGTTAATGCTGTGTTTTCGCACTTCCGGACAATGATCATTCATGCTGAGACTGCTTAGTCCAATGGTCGATACATCTACTGGTGAACCAGTAATCCCTCAGGGTATCATCCGCCCAAGTAGTCATTGTTTCGACACTGACATGATTTATTTGATATATCTATCATTGAAATCTGCTAGTCCTGAATAATGTAATTATTATCAAAACTAAGGTTCTCTTCCCTCAGGCATATGTGACGATAGTCGATTTTGGCTATCCTGTTTAGACTCTTTTGGCTATCCTATTCTGCAGGACAAACATCAAATCAGAGGAGAAGGAAATAATACAAAATGTGTTGGAAAGAAAAGATTCAATGGCAGTGTTACCCACGGGATTTGGAAAAAGCATGTGTTTTCTCCCCCCCCCCCCCCCTTTTTGGACAAGGCAAGATCATATTTTTTTTCTTATGGTTATCTGTAATTCACTATTGCTGTTAAAATCATTACCAATCAATGTAATCACCTGTATTAAATTTTATGTTAATTGTTCTACCCTAACAGGCGCCTATGATTAGTAATAAAAATATTTGTTTGTTTGTTTATATGCAAATCATCTTCCATGATACATTGCGGTAATCGTAGTTTTCTCGAAGTCACGTGACAAATGTTTGAAATAAAGTCAAAATGGAAGCCAAATGGCGGAATAAGAGTTGGAGAGGCAAAGCCGCTGTTTTCCTTATGTAGAGCTCTCTGACGTCCCACGGCTCTAGCAAAAAAAAATGCCATCGAACGGCAGAGGAATCTCCGACTATAATATAAGTTGACCTAATATTGCGAATGTTATATATATAAGATATAAACGTCTAAAATGTTAGCACAACGATATCAAAAAAAGATGTTAAAATATAACAAAAATAACTATAAGTCTACAAAAAGACTATAATTATAATTAAATCGACGGATATTTCGCTTGACCGACAAGCTTTATCAGCGTCTGTAATCTGATTTGAAAAATTGTCACGTGACCATCAGTTATCGTGACGTAAATTACTAAAAATCATAATCTTGAACTTTATACTTTATATCATTCAAGTAAATATATACACTAATTTATAAACAATATGAAAGCGAAATAACTACATGTAATTGAAAGCTCGTGCAATATGAAATACTGCCCGCGACAATGTTACGCAAAGTTTGATCTAGATTATTCCAGAAAGAAACAACCAACGATCAATTAAGTTTCTATACTTTAATAAAATAGCACAAATTACTTAATGATACTATACAATTACAAAAATCAAATTTATAAAGTTTACAACTGGCCTGAATGTTAACATTTAAATCCCTTGGGGTAATTGTACTTTTCCTTTCCAGAAGTAGCGTGATTCCTTTGAAATTGAATTGCTATTGAAATATAATATCCGTTGGTAATGTCAGACGACAAAAAAGTTTAGAACAAGTTCCTGAAACAAACAATAAAAACATAATATTCCTGAAAACGACAAACAACAGGTATTATTTATTCAGCCAGTGTTCTAAATAATATTCGGTGTAATTAAACAGATATATCATATTGGGAGGGGTATTTGCGAAAAATACCACCCTTGAGACTAAATTATCCTCGACTATCGGTTCGGAAAATATTTCGTCTCTCGACTGGTATTTTTCGTAAATACCCCTCCCAAACATGATATATCTGTTCAAAATCATATTACAAAGACGTGAGAGGACGAGTAGTCAAAGTCGTTGAAATCTGACTTCAGAATGATCGTATGGGGCAATGAATGTCTACGGATTTTTTATCTGCTCCGGTCAAAACGTAAATAGTCTAGCTAAAAGTACATAGTTTGATAAACCTTTAAGATTTATAGTTCTAGAAGATATTCAAATGGATGAAATAGGTAATTCAGCTTCAGAAGAAATGCCAGAATTAACTGAAACATTTGAAAACAAAAACAATAACAAAATACCTGAAGAAAAGATGGCTGCCTTGTATGCAACGGTAATAAAGAAAAACATTTATGAAGAATACGACGAGGAATATGGGGTGAAACCTATATTCATTCTCGAGTCAGACATCTTTGGTAGTTATAAACCAAAGCCTCAAGAATTCATAACACACAATGAAATCTACAAAGCCATTGATGAGCAAGTGTCCGCCAGTCACCTGAAAGGCATACAGAGAGTAAGGGGGCTCTGGAGAATTTACCCCGACAATGAAGATGATAAAAATGCACTTGTCACAAATGGTCTCACTATCAGAAATATGTTGATACAATTCTACACTAGAAACCCTAAAGTAGCAGCACGAGAAAAACCAGATCTTTACCGTATAAGGGTAAAAGATGTCCCCTGTTCTGCAGATGATGGACAAATATATAGATATCTAGAAAAACAGTTAATGTGCATGATACATAACCACTACAGAGAAAGACTTAGAGTAGATGGCTTTTTGACAAATTGTCACACAGGTGACAGAATATTCATCTGTGACAATCCAGGGAAATCCCTTCCAAGATCAGTAAGAATTGGCAAATACTTTGCCACAATTATACACAGAGGTCAAATTGATCCAAGGAAACAGACACTTAAATGCAATAAATGCCTACAGCAAGGCCATAAACAATATGAGTGTCCATATCAGTGGACATGTAGACAGTGCAACAAGCCAGGTCATAGAGAAAGTGAATGCCATGAAGATCTAAATGAGACCAGCCAACAAGAAGAGAAAGAAGAGAATCAGTCAGTCATTGATGATCAGAGTAATGATGTTGGTGGAGAAACTGAATATGAAACTGAGAGTGATGCGGACTGCGATGAGAGAAACGAAGAAAAATCACAGTCAACTGTTAAACCTCAGGAGAAAAATAAAAACAGTGACAAAATTGAAACATTACAGAACAAAACAAAAGACATCACAGAAGAGGAGGCAAAAGGCAAAACAGACAGTCAAGATATGCCAAACTTGCCTAAATGTCAAAACAAAACAAAAAGAAGAAAGAAAAAACAAAGTGAGTCAGCTAACGGTCCATTGGATGTTTATCTAATAAATGAGCCTCAACAAACGCCTAACAAGTCCAACAAACAGCCAGCGACAACTCCAACTGATGAGCTTCATCTAAGGACCACCAAAACCAAAAAACACAGAACTGAAGTAAAAAAATGAATTAACAATGGCGTTATGTAAATACTATATTTTTATTTATATATTATTTTTTTTCCATAACAATTTTATCATATGCAAAAAATGTACTATAAAAAATAATAGATGTGATATAATATTAGATTATATACATACGACAGGTAAAACGACCAGAAAAACAATAGGAACAAAAATAAATCGGATGAAATATCTCATTATTAATCCATCAGGCATACTACTAAATTCTCAGAGAAAAAATAAAAATAAGTGTAGTTCAAGAAATATCAATGAAATATTGAAAGCCTTTAAAACAACTCCAAGATCAATAAAATGCAAATTTCATATTTCTACAACACTAGCAAAATGTCAACATAAGTATTACAACAGTGTGTTATTAAAAAATATCCGCAAAAGACATATATATGAAAATACAATACACTCAATGCAACTGATATTATTCAAAGAAAAAAAACATGACTTCATGTACATCTTATGGATAAACAAAGAACACGTGGACTTTTTATTTATAAACAATGAACACGTGGGTGTCCTATTTATAGATACGAAGTCGACATCGACACCATTAAATTTTGACATACAAACAAGGAAAATAACAAACAACAGAATAAATACCACGAAACTTAACAACGTCATAAATAAAATCAATACAAGCATTACTACAACAACTATAATAATATTATCAAACAATAAAACAATGACATACCGTGATAGCCAATTAAGACGTAAACACAAATGTATTAGTACTGTTAACACGAGAAACTCTCCCATTGAACACGCTTGTAAATTGCCGGACTTCATTGACCATGAAAAGCTTATATCGTCTGTTAAACACAAAAAACACAATTATATTCCATGCATAGTCCATCTTTATAAAATTATGTTGAAAAACTGTCCATCTAAAACACACGAAAGTCCCTCAAAGCAAAATATCGTCACAGTCCGCAAAATCCACATGGTCAATAAATTCACGGTTTCTAGGGTGAAGGCCGTACAGGTGAACAAGGAGAACGACAAAATTCTATTAATAGCAATAGGGAATGTCCTGAAAAATAAATATATACATATTGTAAATAATATTGTTTGTGTATTTCAAATGAGCATTATTATGCAAATATTGTCAATGTATGTTATAACTGACAAACAGAAAGATGTATCACATGATGTAATAATGGTAAAATGTTATAAGTTTTGTTATTATTTGTACATTCATGTTCATAGAGGCATATTTTTATTGCCAATATTGCCAAACTTTCATTATTATGCATATTATTATAAGCTCCAAGCAAATATAAGGTAAAATGTTAGACACACTGCATTTATGTGCATTGAACTGTCAAGGGTTAGGACAAAAAGAAAAAAGACAAAGATTATTTCAATGGGCTAAAAACCAAAAAACCCATATTCTCTATGCACAAGAGACACATTTTACAAAAAATACAATATTGTCTCTAAAACAAGAGTTTAGTGGTGATGTTTACAATAGTCATGGTAACTCTCAGTCAAGAGGAGTTTCAATTTTTATAAAAAAGGAATTAAAATATACCATAATAGATGTACATAATGTTAATGATGGTAGAATATTGCTGATAAATATAGAAATAGATGAAAATATATTTACTTTGGTGAACCTATATGCCAACAATGTAGAAAAAAATAGAAATGCTTTCTTCAAAAAAGTAAATAACTTTATAGAGAACTATGCAATAGGTATTTTAATAGTGGGAGGGGATTTAAACGATACTCTTACATGTGCAGATAGAAAATATAGTATCTCAACCCAAAAGACTAAAAAACCTGTAAATAGTTTGAAAACTCTAATAAAAAAACATAAACTCATTGATATTTGGAGAGATATGAACACAAACTTGAGACAATACACATGGAGAAGAAAAAATAACATCAGCACTGCAAGTAGGATTGATTATTTTTTGATAAGTACAGATATAAGACCAAGAATTGTAAGTGCTGATATAAGGCCGGCTACTATTTCTTATACTGACCACCAAGCAATTTCATTAAAAATTAATCATAAAGCTGAAAGCAGAGGTAGGGGATATTTTAAGCTTTATAGTAAAATTCTCGAAAATGAGGAATATAAAGAAATAATAAAACAATTAATATCAAAATACCAGAAAAAACTTGTAATACAAAAGACAGACCCAAGAACACTTTGGGATGTTTTTAAGGCTGAGGTTAGAGATGTCACAGTCAAAATATGTAAACAAATATCCCACGAAAAAAATTATGAACTGAATAAATTAGAAAAAACTCTTCAATCTTTACAATTAGAACAAGATAATGAAAAAAATAAAGTTACAAAGGAAAATGCAAAGTTTCTTCAAGACAAAATTAATGTCATTGAAAATAAATTGTCAAAGATATATTCAGATAAGGCTAAAGGGGCCCAAATCAGGTCAAGAATAAAATGGGTAGAAGAAGGTGAAAAAAACACAAAATTCTTTCTGGGACTTGAAAAGGCTAGACAGACAAGAAAAAATATAACAGCTCTTAAAGATAATAAAGGTAAACTGATAAAAAAACAAAGTAAAATACTAGAATTAGAAAGAGAATATTATATAACACTCTATGAAACAAAAAATCCAGATCCAATTAAAATAGAAGAATATATTGAAGCTACAAATATTGAAAATAAACTATCTAGGGATGAAAGTAATGCTGCAGAAGGAGAATTAACCATAGAGGAATGTTCAAAATCTGTATTTCAAATGAAATTAAACAAGGCACCTGGAATTGATGGACTGACTGTAGAGTTTCATAGAACCTTTTGGCCTTTCTTAAAGCATTTTGCAGTAAAAGTTTTTAATAATTGTTATGTCAAAGAGGAACTATCAAATATGCAGAAAATTGGTCTCATTTCACTAATATATAAAAAAAATGACCCACTTAGCCTTGATAATTATCGCCCAATTACTCTTTTGAATATCGACACCAAAATAATAGCATACACCTTAGCTCAAAGAATTAAACCACTGTTGCATAAAATAATAAATAGCGACCAAAATGGCCATATAAAAAATAGGTATATAGGATTCAATATCAGACAAATACAGGATATTATAGACTATGCAGATAAATTTAATGTAGAGGGGGCAATTCTTTTTCTTGATTTTTCAAAAGCTTTCGACTCCTTAGAATGGGAGTTTATGTATCTATCCCTGGAAAAATTTGGATTTCAAAAATCTATAATTAAATGGCTAAGAACTCTCTATAGTAATATTAAAGGATGTATTCTGAATAACGGTTGGATTTCCTCACCTTTTAAAATAAATCGTGGGATCCGTCAAGGCTGTCCGTTGAGCGCGTTAATCTTCGTAATTGCAGTTGAAATTCTAGCTTGCAGGATCAGACAGAATAAAAACCTCAAAGGTATCCAAATTAAGCTTGATGGTAGGACTCACAGCTTAAAGCTTAGTCAGCTAGCTGATGATACCACAGTCTTCGTTCAATCTAAAATAGAAATATCTATAGCTTTTAATATAATTGAAACATTTGGTTCATTTTCTGGTCTAATACTAAATAGAAATAAGACAGAAGGTATGTGGATAGAATGCTTAAAACATTGCAAAGATAAGATAGAAAATATTAACTGGGTCACAGATTATGTAAAATGTCTAGGAATATATTTTGGTCACAATAAAGCAGAATGCAAAAAACTTAATATAGAAAAACAACTTTTAAAATCTGAAAAAATAATGAATTCATGGAAGAAAAGAAACATAACAATGGTAGGAAAGATTATGATAGTTAAGTCATTAATAATCCCAAATATAACATATGTAGCATCAGTTACCAATATAGACAAAGAATATGTATCAAAATTTAAAACCATGATATACAAATTCATATGGAATGATAAGCGAGAAAAGGTAAAACGAGAAACAATGAATAAAAACTATTTAGAAGGGGGGCTTAAAATGATTGACATAGACAAATATATAGAAGCTATACAAATAAAATGGATTAAAAAACTCACAAGCAAAAATTTTGCCAATTGGAAAGTCATTCCTTTCTATTACTTTAACAAGTTTGGCCCTGAATTAATGATCTTTAATATGAGCATAGATACTATTAAATCAGTCGATCAGTTTACAAACAATCTCAGTGATTATTACCTTAATCTATTAAAATCATGGATATCCATAAACAAATACACTAAAATACCAAGCAACTTCAGAACTGTAAGACAGGAAATAATATGGGGAAATCAACATATCAAGTTTAAGAATAAATCACTTATATATTTAAATTGGATAAATGATGGTATAATATTCATCAATGACATAATAGATCATGAAGGAAAGTTATCAGAAAACTTCATATTAAAAAAACTATCTTTAAAAACTAATTGGATATCAGAATTTACAAAACTGAAGAAATCAATCCCCAAAAATTGGCTAAATGAACTAGAATCTGAAAATTCAACCAAGACTGCAGTAAAAACCAATAAAATTCTTTATATAAATGAAAATTCCAAGAAAAAACTACAAGACTGTAATTCACAAGATATATATAAAACTCCAAACATAATGAATAAAAATATCAAAGAACATCCTACTGGTTTCATGAAATGGAGGCAAAAACTCGGAAATACTATTTGTATTAAAGATATGCTCAAATTTACATTTCATCATCTTAAAGAAAATAAACTCAAAATCTTCAGATGGAAATTATTACATTTCATACTTCCATGTAAACAGTTACTGTATCAATGGAAAATAGAAAACACACCATTATGTAATACCTGTCACATTATAGATGATTATGAACACTATTTTATTTCTTGCAAAAGCCTCGACTCCTTTTGGAATGATGTAAAAATATTACTAGAAAAACTAAGAATAGGAATTCATATACTTTCATTGAAAAATTTAGTGTTTGGATATAAAATAGAAGATGAATACTATAATAGCATCAATTATTTTCTTACAATTCTATTATTCACAATATATAAAAGTCATTATGTGTCAAAACAAAAGGAAAACCATATTAATGTACTTCAACTTTTTAAAATTGAACTCAAGAATCGATTTGAATTAGACAAACTAGTAAACTGCCATACAAATGTATTTGTGCAGAAGGTTATTGATCTCATTTAGATTCACTATAGAATACTGTTTTTTTTTTTTTTTTACTACAGTAATTGGGAAGCATATTTATGCCCCTTAATTTTCAGTAATAAATCAATAGTTATGAGGATGTATATGTGTGTGTGTAAATGTATGAATGTATATGTATGTATGTGTATGTAAAGGTGAAAGAAGACATGTTTGGGAGTGTATGTAATGTATGTATATCCTGTTAGTATAACATTAACTGTACAAATAATGTGTATGTCGCACACTATGTGTTGCCTCTGAGTCTTATGTGTTTGTACTTTCTTGTTTTGTTGTGTTTATTATCTGTATTTGTGTGTGTGTTGCCCTATGTATATTTTTTTTGTGGGGGGTTAGTTGTCACTCTTTTTGCTTACATATCAGACATATCTAGTAATATGCTATATACTTACACTTAGTAATGTGACGATGAAGATTCCATAGCTTGACCATTATCTATCCTTGTTAAAATTTAAAGTTATACGTTGTTGAATAGAAATTGAGACTATGAGTATGAGAGTGATTTCAAGTACATGTATCTCTTTTTCAATCTTAAATATTATCCGGATATTTTAATTTCGGAAACAAAGTATATTCTATCTCCGTTGATAATATAATTCCATATAGAATTAAAAAAAAAAACAAAAAAAAAAAACCACAACATTTTAGATTTTTCATAGCTCCCAACACGTGGGTCAAAACGAAAGTAGATCGGAAGTAAATAAATAAACAAAATTTAGAAACAATCATGAAATAACTCTCAAAATACGTATTGAATTTAGTGATCTATCATAATTGTATTACTATTGTACTAAAAAGACTAACAATTCCTATACATGCTACTAATATTAACGAGGCCAGGATAAGGTACTGGTATTTTATGTTTCTCTAACTAACAAATGTAAAGATTTCGAATAAAGATTTTAATTGGAAAAAAAAAAAAAAAAAAAAAAAAAAATAAATCTGACTTCAGTCAGTCCCACGTGGACCCTCTGGGGAGTGGGGTACGGAAATATGACATGGTTTCTCCCCTACTGGCCACAAACCCTCAGAAAGGTGCGTCTGCTTGCTGTGTGCGAATCTAATGCAACTCGTCTTGATGACGGAATGAAAATAAGTGCTTTTTGTTTTGAGAATGCTACGCACCTTGAACATAAAAGACAATCTCAAGCAGCCCCTAGTCAGAAGTAGGAGTGGTCGTCCGTGGCCCGCTACAGGGCACAATTTTATGAACTTATCCAATACATCCTCATGATAGATGAATTCAATGTCCGGCCCCTCACAGCGCGTTCTTTTCACCTATGAATTAGATGTTTGTACATCCGAAATACACTACCCACTTGGCATTAAGCAACAAACGTGTTCACCACAATGACAATACAACTGACGTGGTTTCTAGCCCCATTACTCACCTCGAAGTGTTACCAATTCCAGATACATACCAATGGCTGGGGTTATCACTGGTCGGTTCTTATAAATGTTCCTCCCTTAAGTATGGTTAAAATATTGTTGACAGGTGTTACAAAAATAGCTGACAGGGACGATAAATAACTAAACCACCACCCCAATATTACACCACAAAGACATCATTATTATGTCATCTAAAATTCTAATAACAGCTCCAGATATAGTCTAATCAGATGCGGATCAATCTAGCTTAAGCAATTTCCATGGAAATGAAGTTTATCCAGTTGTGAAATTGTAATTTGTGGCTTTCCACGTAAATAAGTCAGAATACTGTAGAAATTATGTCAGACATGAACGGAATAAGGCTTAAACCACAATTTCCTCGCTTAATCCGGATTAACTTTTTTTTTATGATTGAATCATGAAACGAAGCTATAACATCAACTGATCATGGAATCTATCTATCTCTTTTTATGATGTCATTATTCTCAACAATGCCATTTGGTTTGAAATGTATAGCTTTATTGGTTGATATTTTGTTTTTAATTGAGCTAAAGAACAAAAAAATCAACCAATAAACTAAGTAGTATTTGGACTATAATTATCACGAGAACAAGTTTGTAAACAGGGGCTATGGTGTTTAACGCCTGTTTCAACAATATTTCAGTTATATCGTGGCGGTCAGTTTTATTTGTGGAGGAAACCGGAATACCCGGAGAAAACTATGTCACTGACAAACTTTATCACATAATTGCATGGGTATTTGTAAATCTATCTCTCATTCGTCACGACCACGATGGCCCCCACTTTGCAAATAATATATATTATAGATACAAAAGTGATGCATGGTGAGAATTTAGACTGCCACAGTAAAAGACAGTGATGATTGATAGGGTCTGAATATTTGTCATGCAACGGGCAACTAACGACATAATGCAATTGCTGCATGTTGTTTATACTGTGTAAAGATCTAGAGTGTATTAGTATTCTATATGCGCAATGCATTCTGATGGCGAGTTGTGAATTGTATTGGTTCGGCACAAATGGCAGGCTTCCTATCAAATTAATGTAACACCGGCATAATTTCTACTTGTAGATAATAGTTATACACAGAAGTAGATGGATGTCTGGAATAGAAATACCTGAATTGTCCATATAGTGAAAACTGCAAGAAACATTCATAGGTGATTTCCTTTTAACAAAGAATGTCCCATTATCTTGCAAATTACGATTTGAAACAGGTTTTACTAATTGCAGATTTTAGATTTAGAATGGCTCAAAATTTGAACAACAAATTACAGTTGCAATATGATACTATTTACAGTTCAATCAATGAGGATTTTTCGTTTTCACATCCTACAGGAAATTAAACGATATTTCCAGGAAATTTAGAATTTGTCAAATAAATTTTACGAAAATGACATACGAATATATCTTTAAAAACAACCCTCAAAGCCTATGGATTAACTTTAAACTATAATTAGTAACTCATTGCCATTCTCAATATTTTTAAACTAAATTTATATATGTAAAGACATATAACATGGTCATATCGAGTATAAACAACTGGCACGATTTCATCCCACATAAAGAACATGCATATAATTGGTATTTTGTTATTTATAAAGTTTAATAAGTTGACTAGGACTGCATAAAAATGTTAACATGACGACTACCACCCTGTGATTATTTTTTTAATTAATTGATTATTTCTTAACGTTCAGCGAGCAGTATTTCAGCCATATATAGGACGAGAGATTTTAACAAGTTCAACAATATATAAAAAAATAGATAGAAAATAGGGATGAATGTGCCAACTGGAGCTATGATTTTTGACTGCCACTTATTGGTATTTGGGTAGGCACGAAATAGTTAGTCTTTCCTAGGGGCTACAACACATCTACTCATTTTTCGAAATCTACTAAATATGCCTTTTGCGGGGAGCGTGGCAATCTCCAAACACGACACCCATTGGTCTACGGTCAGACTTTCTGTATAATATGGACGTGCTGAGCAGCTCTGTGTTTTGGCCATAAGAACCTTCAGCAATACCCATTTAATGTTAAGACTACATGAATGTGACAATGAAAACATTTTAATAACACTCCACAACAATAGCTAACAATTATAACTTAAAAATGAAATTGTGACAATATCTAACCGATACTAATTCCTCCAAAAACTGTTAAATGTTTGGAGACAAATCGGTTGACTCTGAATTGACTTTATATATATGGACCGTTGTAGTAAATCGTTGTCTACCGGAACTAATTCAGCGAAATCAGATCACTTGGCACAATATTAACACAATGTGTCGTATTGTGATAGATATTAATCTTTGCCATTGCCATTCTTTAATACCACTCTCTCTTAGAGAAAAGATGTCTTGCAATGGTCCAATTTAAACTTTTTTATCTCTTTAATAATTGTTTTCTCATGCAGCAGAATAAATTCAATTTCGTATCTATAATAATAGAACCCAGGGTGCAAATAAGGGACAGTCATCTAACTTAAATAGATTAATACGTCCATCTTTTCAAACGATTTTAGTTGATATATTAAAACAAGATGAATGGCATCCATTATTTTTTTACAAAAAAACACGTGTTTGTTGGTTACAATGGTATTATGCACGATATTTAAATACTTTGACACCCTTGATCATTTATGTGTAAAACTAACTAGTTTGCTGGTGGCTTCCCTATCACATTGTTTGTTAGAATCGAGATTTACACGGTATCAAACAAATATAAATTTACCATTGAAATAGAAAAACATGTCAAATTCTGCGTGGTGGGGATTTCTATTTTGTCCAATTATATTTATGACAGTAACAGTAAATAAATTACATAATAATACGTGTGACCTCAGAGGATAGAAATATGACAAAGGAAAAACTCTCCAAACATAGTGATCGATATTCACTGTAAATTTGTATGTGTAGGTCAATGTATCTGTATATATTGTATCCTTTATATCAAGTTCAGTCGGATTGATAGATGAAGATGTTCGGCAGATTTATAATTATTCAACGAAAGGACATCATCTTTATAGAGGTAGATAAAATGCACTGCGGAGAGAGCAATGGACTGTACATACTCTCAACAGACCTCCAGAATTATTGCTGAATCCATATCTGATGCGCATCATTCCTGGGGCAGCTAGTGTCATAGTGACTGATGATATCGTAGATGTTAATAATTTAAGAATAAGTTTGGTCTGGGAGACCATGCAACATAACGATGTTTGTACGAAGATAATTACAGTTGGTATCCATAGGAATGCCGATTGTCTGTTATACAATATGTCCAACAAACATTACAAATATGTCGTGAATGAAACCAAATCGAGCATTTTAAGGACACTTGGGCAAAATGGCCAATAGTGTTGATTTAACGTTTGCCTGTTGTTTAACGTCCAGCGCCATATAGTTCATGCATATTCAGAAAAAGAGCAAATTCAACAGTATCAAAAAATATACAGAAATGACGAAGGTTTGGGACATCTGCCAATGAAAAAGTACGGAGAGCTAGATAGGGGCGAAACATTTAGTCTTCTGTAGAAACGGTACGGAGAGCTAGGTAGGGGCGAAACATTTAGTCTTCTGTAGAAAAAGTACGGAGAGCTAGGTAGGGGCGAAACATTTAGTCTTCTGTAGAAACAGTACGGAGAGCTAGGTAGGGGCGAAACATTTAGTCTTCTGTAGAAAAAGTACGGAGAGCTAGGTAGGGGCGAAACATTTAGTCTTCTGTAGAAAAAGTACGGAGAGCTAGGTAGGGGCGAAACATTTAGTCTTCTGTAGAAACAGTACGGAGAGCTAGGTAGGGGCGAAACATTTAGTCTTCTGTAGAAAAAGTACGGAGAGCTAGGTAGGGGCGAAACATTTAGTCTTCTGTAGAAAAAGTACGGAGAGCTAGGTAGGGACGAAACATTTAGTCTTCTGTAGAAACAGTACGGAGAGCTAGGTAGGGGCGAAACATTTAGTCTTCTGTAGAAATAGTACGGAGAGCTAGGTAGGGGCGAAACATTTAGTCTTCTGTAGAAAAAGTACGGAGAGCTAGGTAGGGGCGAAACATTTAGTCTTCTGTAGAAACAGTGCGGAGAGCTAGGTAGGGGCGAAACATTTAGTCTTCTGTAGAAAAAGTACGGAGAGCTGGGTAGGGGCGAAACATTTAGTCTTCTGTAGAAACAGTACGGAGAGCTAGGTAGGGGCGAAACATTTAGTCTTCTGTAGAAAAAGTACGGAGAGCTAGGTAGGGGCGAAACATTTAGTCTTCTGTAGAAAAAGTACGGAGAGCTAGGTAGGGGCGAAACATTTAGTCTTCTGTAGCGACTATGACGTGGCTACTCTTTCGAAATCTACAAAAGCGGTCTGTAACATGCAGGGAGGGTGGCAATCTCCAAGCAGGACACTCACTATTGTCCGTAGTATGGCCGAACACCCCTGTCTACCATCCGGTAACACACATGACAGCTATATGAGTCGAGCATGGGGAACCGCTACAAATAGCTAGACCGGCCAATGGGGACATTTGAGTGTTGTAATTGAAACCAAGCAATACCGATCAGTTACGGAACAAACATAGTGAAACATATGTGTGGTCATCTGTGACACAGATATTCTGTAAAGGTTAACCAGGTCATGGTTGCAACCGTAACACTGTCGAAGTGATGACTTCAGACTTAACCACTTGAAATCCTTGGTTCAAGGAAATCATGATAATAACCACAGCTCTGGAATATTGGATCAACTGAGAAATATAAACTCCATATGCAGGTGCTTCTTTTAATGTTGCTAGTGATTAAGTTGAAGTCATCACTTCGACAGTTTTACGGTCGCAACCATGACCTGGTTAACCTGTATATAATGATGACCACACATATGCTTCGTTTGTTTCTAATTACAATCCGGTCCTTTCCTCATTTATGATGTATCACAGTGTGTGTACAAAGAGTAACACGATGGGTGTCACATATGGAACGGGAACTGCTCACCTTTCCGGAGCACTTGTGTTCACTCTCCACCCCCCTCCCCTCATTTTGAGTGGGGTTCGTCTTGCTCGATCTTTAGCTTTCTTTGTAGTATTTTGAAGATAATTGTTTACTTTTGGCCATATTATTTCCTGTTCTACGTTTTACGGCTTCTGATTACCCCTTTGGTGTTTTCAAACTTTTCAAAGAATAAATGACGAAAATAGGATTTAATGGAATATTCTAGACTCGCTCTTCACATGGAATAAAACGGAAATGTATGTTATTACTTTATTTTATACAACATTTATTGTTCTAGTCAAATGGAAAAACACTGTTTTGTTTTTGTTCCAGAAAGGATATAAACATTTAACAGAATTTGTTGATATAAAATTATCTGTTCGAAGGGAGACAATGCAAATATAAATATGTACAGTGTGCAATAAAGATGTTAAATTGGAGTGAGTGAGTGATTTTTTAGCTATATCATGGCGAGAGCAAGTTCATTTTTAAGGAGATAATGATGATGTCCGCCCTAAAGATCAACACGCTGAATAGTTTTTTTTTATAGTGCTAGCTCACTGAAACAACAGTCCGCGGGAAAGACAAGTCGCTCCACTCGGACACATTATTCTGATTCCGAGCCAATCAGCCTGCTCTTCCTCCTTAATGCTGCGTTGTTAGCGGATAAGCAACACATACCAATCTTATAGTCATGGAAAATGGCGTCAAATACCATAACCTCTCCGTCCACCCCCCCCCCCCCCCCCCCCCCCCCCCCCCCCCCCGAACAAAACACTTTCTTGATATATAAGATGTTTTCAATTTCTTGTCTATTGAAACAAAGAAAAACGGTTATTGAAAGTTCAAGTTATGAACCAATGACACGTGGCATAATATGTGTTAGCTTGCCATGATTATGAAGGAAACTAGGAATCTAATAGCATATAATACTTAATGAAGCAATTGATTATTTCATACAAAGATACTACACTGGCAAAATAAATATAATTACAAAACCATAGAAACAGTCTAATTCGACACCCCTAACACACATATAGATCACCGCTCACTTTTGCGACTTGGTACAGGCTCTTCAATAAAATGTGTAAGGAATAACCTAACTTCCCCACTCCGCCACATATCAGTAAATGGGAGCAAATGAGAGATCTAATTACAAGGACTTTCCAAATCAGCATAATATTTAATTTGAAGTTGTACATGTTCATTCTAGCTCTATCTTGAGCTTTTTACAATTGTTGATATATTCCAAAATGCTTTTGAAAGATAAGATGAGACGATTCTGTGATATGTGGATCTGAAGAACTCTACAGGTCTGTTAAGAGTACATGCAATCTAGGCCCCTCTCCTCCTGCAATAGCATTAAAACGTTTAATTTTATGTTCCACTATATATATATGATGTACCTTTCACTGAATAATTCTAGGTCTCGTGATTTCGTTCATCGGATCTATCTCGTTGAACTTGAAATAAAGGATGCCACAGATACAGAAATAGGTCTGCTTCATACCTTGACCTACACATCGACATTGACTGTGAGGGGCGGTAAAGAACGAAGCTTTACGACGAAAGAAATGATTTCAATTTTCCAATTATGAACTTTCCATTTATATGTAGCAACATTCCAGCAGTACTAGCATATGGAGAATATATCTCTCAGTTGATACGATATTCCAGAGAGCTTGTGGTTTCTATCAGGATTTCCTGTGATAGAGGGTTGCTGCTAACATGGAAGATATTGAACCAAGGATATCTATTGGTTAAGTTGAAGTCATCACTTCAAAAGTTTTGCGGTCGCCACCATGACTTGTCGTAAACACTTCCCGGTCGTTTCCTATTTATAACTTACCACCGTGTTTGTAACTATATTAACACAACGGATGTCACTACTTGATCAGGAACTGCTTACCCTTCCGGAGTACCTGGATCCACCTCCGGTTTGTTGTGAGGTTCGTGTTACTCGATCTTTAGTTTTATGTGTATGTTTTGTAGATCATTGTTCGTCTGTTTGTTCT
Organism: Bathymodiolus brooksi; assembly: GCA_963680875.1. Classification (NCBI taxonomy): domain Eukaryota; kingdom Metazoa; phylum Mollusca; class Bivalvia; order Mytilida; family Modiolidae; genus Bathymodiolus; species Bathymodiolus brooksi. The sequence continues at coordinate 1,960,280 of OY804585.1, read as the reverse complement.
TTTTCTTTTGGTCATTGTGTTGTCTGTCCTTCGATTTACGGATTCTGATTACCCCTTTGGTATCAAACTCTTTTTAATAATCAAGGACCTAATAGTTTAGTATTTAGAAGACGGTCACTTTACAAAAAGAACGAATACAAACTACAAGCTCCAGCGTAACGTATCAGTTTTGAAATACATGAGAGGGGTTCGTAATATTACTATCAAGGTGTAGAAAATTTATAGGACAAAACCTGAAGTCGTCTGTTTTATCATAGTCAGGTGGGAAGTTGCACATTGGTGTCAACATTTCGGTAAATGTGAAGAATAAAATCGGGATGCCAATGATGTGTTGAAAAATGTGCCTTTCCACTCGACAAATATAAACTAGAACAAAAATCGTTTTGCGAATACTTATTTACAGCCGCATCTAGAACAAGATAAAACATTGCACAATATTTTAATAATAACACTTTTGAACAACATAAAAAAATATACAATATTTTAATAATAACAATTTTGAACAATATAAAACAGTACACAATATTTAAACATCTTAAAGAGGCATTAGCTATGATTTTGACCAAAAATGTTAAATGTTTTGGAAATTGGTAAATAGCTTTAAAATGATGAAAAAGGGTAAATATTTCACATTAAACAGCTTATCGTACCACTTTTCGCCTTTTGAGAACGAAAATTACCACCGATTTATTATTTCCTTGCAATCGCTTATTAACTGCAAACTTGCATGGTTCTTTGTCCGTAATTAAAGCAGATTCACAGAAAATAAGAAATAAGTGCATTGTTGTACTGATTTAATGACGATTCGGCAAACTCCGTAAACAATACCGATAATTAATAAGACGGCGTCCATTTCTTGATCGATCTCAAAACACGAGCAGTTGCACCTTTTTTCCCCGATGCGCGTACATTTCATAACATTTATAAGTTACAGAAACACGTTTTGTTAAGGCATCAATCATATCTAATAGTTTTGATGGGTAACAAATAATTACGATTTTGGCAGATAATGCGCCTTAAATACCGGGATGCTCAGTTATTTATAAATCGTCAAAGTTTTGTAATTTCCTGGACAATAGCCACACTATCCGTCGTTACAAAGGCGGAGCCGTTTATAAAATATATTGCATCAAAAACGTCATGGAATAGTAGTTCTTTTGGAAATGTATCAAAGAAGCCAGCTGCAAGCAAAGTGCCCTTCATTTTCCTTGAACAACAAGCAAAATATACATTGATGCCTACTGCTTTATATTCTTGTAACACCTCTTTCAGAATATTTACACCCGATATATCGATGTAACTGATCATTTTACAATCGAAAACCACATGTTTTACTGTATCGTGCACTGCTTTGTCGCCATCTTGATTACCTGTCACGTGACATTCTGTCGAAGCGTTTCTGACATGATTATCATCGGTCGCGACTGAGTTGTTTGTTTGTGTACGTTTTCCATTCGTTATGATAGTTTTCGGATTTATTACTAGCTTAAAGAGTTGCTCTCGGAATATGTCTGCATTTGCAAAATGTATCGAGGCTTCAAACAAAAATACTTTTATCGATGGGAATTCTCTAACATGAATTCTACTTCTTGCATCAATAAAGATATCTTCTTGATCGGAAAAGCCAATTAATCGACCTTTTGCATACTGATCTTGAACGACAACGGTAATGAATGAAATTGCTATCCCCGTTAATAGTCCATATTCTAAATCTGCAAAGACTGAGACCAGAAAGGTCATGACCCATGTCAAAAAGTCGAATTTATTGATTTTCCAATATTTTGGCATATCAACAAACTGTACCAGTAAGTCTTTCAAAGATACAATTATGACAGTTGATACCATGGACACGGGAAGTGGACTAAAGACGCGTACAATCCACAAAACCACCAGTGTCAACACAACTCCGACCGGAATCGCATTAAACGTTGTTTTTATATGCGAGCTCATTTGAACCATAGTCCTAGGTGGAGACGTTGCCTGGGGAAAGCAATGGAAAAAAGATGATACTATGTTACTGATACCATAGGCTAATAGTTCTTGGTTACTGTCGACGTGTTTCTGTACTTCTTTGTCTGTTTTTGTTTTGGCCAGTGAAATCGACATCGTAAATGATAAAATGGCTATCACTATACTATCTGTTGCGATTCGAGAAGCACGGTTGAAGGGAGGAATTGTAGGTTGAGGAATTCCAGACGGTACATCCCCCAATACTGTCGCATTATAACTACTCTCAAGCTTCCCGAAATATGATGCAATAACGCCTATTAATAGAAGGGCAATTTCAAAAGGCATGGGAAACTTCAGTCGGTGGTCATATTTATCCTTTATCATCCTGGCAGTTATCAGGACTGACAGTGTTATCAATGCAATCATCAGATCAGCGATGGTGGTCGTCCTGATTTTTGTAAGCACATCGATGTACAGTTTTATCAACCTTGCTGCACCAAAATGATTAGGAACAATAATACCTAGCATTTTAGGAACTTCTAAAGACGCCGTGTGAATCGCCATTGCCGTTGTAAAACCTCCAATGAAACTATTTGACATATATTTTGAAAGCCATCCTAAGCGAAAAATACCAAGACCAAGCATGAATATTCCCGTAAAGAACGATGCCGTCATTGCGACTTCAACTTTAACCTGCATTAGATCAGTATCAAGTACTGTTCTGGATATTGCTGGTATTGTTCCCGTGTTCATGGTGGTTTCTTGTGACCCACTCTCTATGGCTGGTCCTGTAGTCTGCCTTGTCAGCATATTTGATAGTGATTCGGTTGACAAATGTGGTAATGAATAGTTTTGGAAAACATCAGAACTTGTAAAGGTGGAGCTTGTTACGTTCGTCTGATGTGTGTCGATTGTGTAGAATCCAACTTCCCTTTCTATTATATATCGTGTATAAATTGCTAAAATGGCATTTGTTCCGAATGAGATATGTGGAGATGTTCCGAACAAAAGATACAAAATGGTGGGGAAAAGGGAAGTATATAACCCATGTTCTGGTTTCAAACCTGCCATGATAGCCAAGCTTATACTCTGTGGTACATGTAAAATGGCTACTGTCAAACCACCAATCAAATCTGCCAGAATGTTTTCTACCTTGTACCTTGAAATGATCTTCACCGATGGTACAACGGTCGTCAATAACGTCCATACTCTCTTCTTTGAGCAGAAACAATTTGTCTTAATTTCTTCAAACACTGATTTCTTTGGAATTTTAACTCTGCGGTACATTTCGTCGATTTTCTCAGTAGAATAAAATCTTCTCTTTACAGACATTTCATCTTTTCTTTCCTCCATTTACCTAGAACACGATAACAAAAATGTCAAGTAAACTGTTATAATTGGTGAAATATTATTATGATTGCTTAATTTGTCTAAAGGATAATAGTCTTTAACCTACATATTCTACCTTTCCTAGCTAATAGTCAGTAACATATGAGCATTCATTGACCCTGGTATGTTATTGTCCATGTTTATGTTGCTATGCATTTTTGTGATAGTGTGTAGTGTTATTGAGTAGAAATGAATCAGTGTATGTTTATAGTCTGTTTATATATGTATTGACGATATCACGTGATCAAGAGGGGATGGTTGGGATCCCATTAACAGGTATAACCCCACCATATTGTTATACCTGTCCCAAGCCATGACCTGGATTTCCATTGTCATATGTCTTAACCTTTTTGTGAGGGATGATTGTTCGTTTTGTTCATATTGGTGAAATTGTTGACCAATACTGCTTACAATTTCTTTTCGTTATATGTTCGCTGTAAATCTATATAAAGTTTAAACTTTAAACTTACTATATATACATTCGTTTTATTGTTCGTAATAACATTCGCTCGTTCGACACCAGTATATTGTCATACTCCTTATTGGTGTACACCAGCGGAGAAGCAGCAATCATTACATTTTTATATGAATAACCGTGTTTTACTCCGAATATGTAAGAATAATTAAAATATGTGTCTTAATTAATTTTTTGTCGTGCCTAAATACAAAAAAATTAGAGAACATATATATTGACATTATACGCTACAATTTCTTTTTATTTATCATCAAATTGCGAAATTGTTTGTCTCTCATTTCTGTTCGATAAATTACAAAACGCGAACCTATAATATTTCAAACACTACTACATCGCATCGTGTCAATATATAAAACCTCTGAGACAGTGTTTAGATTTATTGCAGATGTTATGTAATCTATTTTTTTTTTTTAAACAGAATCAATTTATATATGATGGAATGAAAAACAAGGAACCGTCTTAGAAAAGCTTAAAGATACCAATAGGGTAACCAACGCCAGAAATCACAAAAGGACAAACAATGATTTACAAAACACTACACAGAAAGCTAAAGATTGAACAATACGAACCCGGTTAAAACCCGGCATGAAGTCAGGTGTTCCGTAGGGATATGAAGTTCCTGCTCCACTAGTGACATCCGTCGTGTTATTCAATACAAGTTATAAACCCAGTAATAAGTCATGAATGAGGAAAGAGATGGTCATAAATGCGTCAAATCTTTGTTGCACGGAAAGTGGGATTTAGGTGCGGAATATCTGGTATAATATTTTACAAAGTTTTCAGATCAAAATGTAAGATGATCATTGGCCTTGATGTCAGTTAAAAAAGACTCCGTTTGTAGGTAACATGTATTGATGATCATTTTTGAAGAACTTGCGTGTCTATGGTAACGGTTCTGAATTGTTTTCTAAAAAAAAAGCAACAAAAAATACTACACGTGGCACTAACTCGCTACCGTAGATTAACTTAGAGATCGAAGTAAATGAAATCAAACTAGGATCTGTGAATTAATTACTCCATTCAGATATTTTTTCATTGCTATTCAAATACAATAGAGTTCACGAATACCACTAATGCGACTTTTGTTAGTCGAAATGTACATCCGCTACACGTATTAAAGGAATCGGATGTCATATTCCTGAATCATGATATCAAATTATATTTCCCATTAATAGTTCGCTGGAATTATTATTGAATGATATTTATTGTGACATTGGTGTCTATTGAGACAAAACAGAGAACATGATATGTAAACGAACAAGAGACAGAGACGGCGCTTTTATTGCTGTGTCACATTTCACAATCACAGTAGCGCCTTCAATAATGATCATAACTGCTACGCTAAAATGAGAAACTGTCCCTATCCTGTAGTTGAGTTGTACTCTTTACTCCTGTTGATAAAAGTCACATCTGTGAATATATTTGTCGTTCTGATGTTATTTTGTGTTGCAAATGTTATTTCCGAAATGCAAGGTTATCAATTGGGTTATCTACAAACCTTTCTTACAGTATCATACAATACATTTCCTTTACTATACAAGGTTGAAAATGTATAATCAAACCATTCCTAGCCTGCTAGCCCCCCCAATTTATCAAGTGCGTTACAAAGAAAACAGTTTACATCCCATAGGCAAGGAAGAAGAGTTTGAAAATACCAAATGGGTAATCAGAAGCCATCAATCGAAGAAAGACAGACAATACAAAAGAAAAGCAACAAACGATGATCTACAAAATACTACACAGAAAACTACAGGGTGAGCAACGTGAACCCCACTAAAAATCGTAGGTGAATTTGGGTGCTCCGGAAGGGTTAGCAGTTCCTGCTCGACTAGTGACAACCGTGACATGATGTTTACATATAAGAGGAAAATTATGAATTACATTACCTACATTATTACATACAATATATACAGTAGGGATGAAAATACATTTCTACTCTTAGCATATTTACCCAGTTGTTTTAATGTACGTTATAGTTCTAATCGCCATCTTGGTCACATTTATGAATGAGAATTTCCGTCAATTTCCTTTCGACGGTCAATAACGACGAAAATTAACAACTTATAACTAACTTTGTCGTATTGGTTATTGGAGAAACATATAAAATCTAGAGGGGGATATTGTAATCTAGAGGGGGGATATTGTAATCTACAAATCTAGAGGGGGGATATTGTAATCTAGAGGGGGGATATTGTAATCTAGAGGGGGGATATTGTAATCTAGAGGGGGATATTGTAATCTACAAATCTAGAGGGGGGATATTGTAATCTACAAATCTAGAGGGGGGATATTGTAATCTACAAATCTAGAGGGGGGATATTGTAATCTAGAGGGGGGATATTGTAATCTAGAGGGGGGATATTGTAATCTAGAGGGGGATATTGTAATCTACAAATCTAGAGGGGGGATATTGTAATCTACAAATCTAGAGGGGGGGGGTATTGTAATCTACAAATCTAGAGGGGGGGTATTGTAATCTACAAATCTAGAGGGGGGATATTGTAATCTACAAATCTAGAGGGGGGATATTGTAATCTACAAATCTAGAGGGGGGATATTGTAATCTACAAATCTAGAGGGGGGATATTGTAATCTACAAATCTAGAGGGGGGATATTGTAATCTACAAATCTAGAGGGGGGTATTGTAATCTACAAATCTAGAGGGGGGGTATTGTAATCTACTACATTTGTAGTTGCAGAAGAAGAATATACATGTATATGGTTAAGTTTCATTGTGTACTCAAGTTCATATACGTATACCGTATTTAATTTGTATATGCTTAAATGGACTGTAAACACTTCCAAATGACATTACAAGTGTATAATATCTACAGCAATCTTCGGCTATATCATGGCGAGAGCAAGTTAATTTTCAATTAGATCATGATGAGGTCCACATTTTACTAGACCAACACATTATCCTGATTCCAAGCTCACCAATCTTTTTTCTTACACCTTAATGCTTCGTGCTTAGCAGAGAAGCAACACATACCAATTTCAGTCTTTGGTTTGACCCGATCGGGGCTCGAACCCACGAACAACCGCCCTCGAGGCGAGCACGCTAACCATTACACACACCGATGCGGTTTAATTAATTAGTGCAGTTTTTGAATTTCGAATATTTTTTGCACAATTGCGTTATTTAAAACATTGTTTTTTTAAATTCGTTGCATCTCAATATTTTACTAAAGCTTATATGGAATATTGTGAACATATATACATGTGTGTAATAAGAAAAATATACTTACAATAAATTACTTGTTTTTTTCTTCCTAATCTAGTGTCTAATCATCTCTCTGTTTCCGTGTATATAAACAGAATCAAGTTCCAATTATATTTATACACGTTTGTAGAAATAAGATATGTCTATTAATTGAAAAGACACAAATCCGTTACTATAGAAACAGTATGACAATTCCAATAATTCCTGTGAAATTACAAAACGGAAAGTTGTGAAATCGTTAGGTTTTGTTAGTAAAGTCTAATAGCGCATTAAATATAATATTTGTATTGTGCGTTTTTGTAAGCATGAACTCTTACACCCTGATCAACACCGACCGTCGTTTTTAAAGCAAACAAAATCAAATGTCAAATTTGTATTATTCAACGGGGTGAATGTACGTCACAAGAAGAGTTTGAAGATACCAAAGGAGTAATCAGAATCCGTAAAAAAAACAGACAACACAATGGCCAAAAGAAAAAGTACAAAAGGACAAACAACGATCTACCAAACATACACGTAAAACTAAAGATCGAGTAACACGAACCCCACTAAAAACCGGGGGAGAATTCAGGTGCTCCATAAAGGTAGGCAGTTCCTGCTCCACTAGTGGCACCATGAGGTTGGACCTCCAATCTGGAAGCCATTTTGTCACGCCCGAATGTCATTGTTTACTTACAGCATTATTTATTGTAAGGAAAACATTAGATGTGATGTGATTTTGTCACGCCCGAATGTCATTGTTTACTTACAGCATTATTTATTGTAAGGAAAACATTAGATGTGATGTGATATTGCGTCAAATTCCCCTAAAGGTCGGCTAAGCAACGATGTGTCCATCGTTCAAAAGCATATTGTCACACTCCCAAACACTCCTACAATGTTTGGCGATAGTTGAAAATGACGTAGGATAACGGAGGCACTTTCAATAAAAAAAACCGGATCCCGTTTTTCATTATTTCACATATTTAGACAAGAGAAACATAATACGGAGAGCTTAAAAATTAATTAGAAATCCAACCGACATATAAGTTCTTTGGACTTTGTCTACTGAAGACCGCATCGGTGGCATAATGGTTAGCGTGCTCGCCTTGAGTGTGGTAGATCGTGAGTTCGAACCCCGGCGGGTCAAACCAAAGACTATAAAATTGGTATTTGTTGCTTCTCCGCTAAGCACGCAGCATTCAGGAGAAAGAGCAAAGACTGGTTGGCTCAGAATCAGAATAATGTGTACCGAGTAGAGCGACATGTCTACCCGCGGACTGTTGTTTCAGTGAGCTAGCACTATAAAACTCCAACTCAGCGTGTTGGTCTAGTACAAAGCGGACCTCGTCATCATCTCATTTAAAATTAACTTGTTCTCGCCATGATATAGCCGAAGATTGCTGTAGATATTATACACTTGTAATGTCATTTGGAAGTGTTTACAGTCCATTTAAGCATATACAAATTAAATACGGTATACTTATATGAACTTGAGTACACAATGAAACGTTAAACAACAATCACTCACTCACTCTAGTGAGGACGAAATCGTAATTTGATGTCGGCTACGCGCACCCATGTGTAACGGGGGATGTCGACCGCACACGCATGTTTTAAACGCTTTCCCTATGACATCCCCTGGTTCAATGATGCTGCTGTTCAAATATTGCACAAGAGATAAACAGCCAGAATCATTTTAGTTTAAATGTTGTGTAATCCATTTTGTATTACTATTGGATTTATAAATGTCATCAGAGGAGGCACGCAAAAATTTAACTTGTAACTCAACCGGAAGTCGGCATCAATATATCGTTATCTGATGAGGGTGACATTATCGAATTTTCAGTTTTTTACTAAGCCGATTACTGCGTTCATGGATGATTAATGGTGAGTCCCTCTCGGTAAATTATTGATAGATATCTATATATGAATAGAATTAACATAAGAATGTTTGGGTTGAATGTTAAATGTGATCATCTGCAATTTTCGAGAGGGACATTTTGTCGCCATCTTTTTTTTCATTCATAGCGTCCTCAACCGATCAACATTAAAAATGAAAAAAATTGTCAAATCTGTTGGAGACTATCCCTTTTAGTATGACATAGATCAATAATTTTGCTTTCAATATTTCCTTAAGTCTCCATCCATTGCGCCACAATTTACCTTGAAAAAGCCCCCAATTTTTCGTGATTTGTGTTGTATCAAACATCTCCTGTGACAATTTGAATCCACAGAATATCATATTTTAGCCTTTTTAATGGTGATTATACGATTTCACACTAAAACATATTGAGGATCACGTGAACTTTATGTATACAAATATATAATAAAAAAAATATATGATAAAAAAAAGTACAAGTATTGTCGAAGTATTGTTACCTGTATTTTACCTGAGAACTAATTAGTGCATACACTGTATGTGATTTTGATAAGAATGTTTTAGTATTGTTGCGTAACTAAATGTAATTAAGTTTAATGATCTTTAATAATTATGATAAATGTTGTAGATGTGTATTGCAGAGACATGTTTGTGTATTGTGCAATAACTAAACTATGACCGTTTTTCTATAAAAAAAAATGTCAAATAAGTGAAAAAAAATATGGACAATTAATTTTGATTCTTTAAATAAAAACACAATTTCATTAAAACTCCATAGCAGAACAGAAAAATAATCATAATCAATAGAGTTCAACTTTTGGGAGGAGGGAATAACAATACTTGTACACTTTTTTATACAAGTATTGTTGACAAATATTGCGATCATACATTTCAAGAGATCCCATATTGAAAATAAATTTAGACAGCTGGATAAATTCACGGTTGTCAATAATATACTTGCTATATGCGTGTCGTGTGCAAAGCGTCGCGCCTCCTCTGAAATGTCATGGTGTGTGATTTTATAATATGTTTTTCCTATCAACAAGAGTCGTTAAAAATGTGTGTCTCTCTGTGATACGTCATTGACATACTTGACATGTAAAGTCATCGTACGATTAAAGTGCAGCTTTAACAGGTAAGGAAATAATATTCAGTTGTATTTTAATGGATTTTAGATAATATTTTAGTGTAGATGTGACACAATTCTGCTTCTATGTTTATTAATCGTACATTTTTTACAATACAAATATTTTTCTTTCTTTGATAAGTTTAATGTTTGCATGATATTCGTAACGAAACAATTATAGTTATACAAATCTTGAATGGTAATTCTCATTTACTACTGACGCACTCTTTATTGTGTATAGCAGGACAAGTGGATATACACATCAGGGGCCGCTAACAATCGTCGCACTATAAATTTGTTAGCTTGTTTCCAAATCATGTTGTCAAAATAATGTATAATCATATTGTAATATGTTTGTTTAATTCTATTATTGACATTATATTTGAACAATAAAATATGTTTACACGAAACCAAAAAAATACTATTTTACAAAGTACATGTATATACATGTACATGTAGTAGATATACGTGTATAAGGATTTGGATAAAGTCTTGCAATGTTTCTTTCCTGCCCCTGTCGTGCAGCTCTTGCGAGTACCGGGGATTGTTGATGAATGTCTGTGATCTGACAGAGCCCGTAAATCTATATCTAGAGAAGAAATGTGCATGGTGCGCCGAGCTAGAAGACAAATCACTTACTACATCACCTTTTCTTTGTGATTAAATCTTTTTATGACCAAATTGTGTTGAAAAGCAAGCTCAAACAAATATGACTAACATTTCCATCAAACGTAACGAAACGAACAACTACTTCTCACTTCAAGTAATTGAACACAAAAATAACGATGAAAATTCAGATTCTGACCTTGTAACAAAGCCTCCAACAGACACCACTAACAAGCTATAGCTGAATAAGATATGTTATATTTTGTCTTTTATTTGCAATGAGCATGGAACTCTCTAAACCCGAAACACTCATTTACGCACCGTCATAACAGCGATGATTGATTATGAATTGTCTAGCGCCAAGCAAGAAATACCCCATTCGGATGAGTTCGCAGTAGCTCGCAGTTGCAAAAGTATATTCTATCTCTTAACACTGGAGCACCCCCCCCCCCCCCCTCCCCCCTCAAAGCAAATTGTATAAATAAAAAAATAAAAAAAGGCAAGCAATAAAAAAACAAAACAAAAGACAAAAAAAAAGAAAAATTATAAATGATAGAATGTAAATATATAAAGATTTTAAGATTTTGCTTGTTTCGGTAAAATTAACATTTTTATCGTTTATAATTTGTATCAATAAAAGTCGTATAAATAGTTACGATTTACCACATATTTATATTCCATAAAATATTTTTACAATATGTTAACAAAATTCCTATGTTGAATTTCCTTCTCAATGTAATATTTTGTACTTTCAAAACAAGTTGGAAATATAAATTTAAAATAAATATTTATTAATAGATTATGTTGATCTTAATTTATCCCGGAAGTTGTTCAAGAATCGTTATCATGAACGTGGCAGGTTTAATATTAAATTAACACCGGTGCTCAGAGAACCCGATAAAGTGTTCGTGAGTAAATTATCTAAATATATTCTCACTCTCTACGATCAATTTACACGCAGAGGCGGATCCAGACATTTCCATAAAGAGGGGGGGGGGGGGGGGGGGCGGTTTTTTTTATAAAAAAATCTCCAGAATCTGCGTTAGTTTATCAAAATCAATACTAGTTTTTATTTTCAAACTAAGACTTGCTTAACCGTATGATTTACAGTCAATGGACCCTCGATTTTACGCTATATATCTCATATAAAACCACATTTTTCAATTTTATTTATTGTGAAGTCATTTCTAAACGGATTTTGGTCATTTTTGCACAGGAGAAAGCAGAAATATTTATAGATTATTGTTTATTTTAGCATGATTCTCCGTTAGATTGCCTTTATTTTCTTATGATTTAAAGACAGCGTTTGTTTTCTGACGTCAAATTTGCTATATATTTTAACCAAAATAAAATCGGAAAAATCAACATTTGTGTTTAAATCATCAGAAAACAAAAACCACGCAGACAACAAATTTTATCAGTTAAACAAATAAAATTCAAAGAATTCTGCGTGTCTTCAAATAAATTTCATAAAAATCTGCCCAGAGATAGCTTTAAAATATTTTTTTGAAAAAAATGTGGTTTTATATGAAATATTTATTACAAAATCGAAGGTGACGAATACTTATGTCCATGGACTGTACCTCATATTGCTACACGTGGCCATTATCGTCATTTTCGTAATTTTCGCCGAATTTCGGGAATTTTCAACCTATATCGCAACTATATCAAACTAATTAAACAAAAGTAAGGCCCGAGTTTTATCAAATTGACCGGTGAAAGCTTAAAACACATACAACGTGTCACGTATATATTAATAATTGTTTTATCATCTTACAAGCTGTTTAAGTTGATACCAGATTGTTTTACATTTATAATTAATTAGAATCTAGAGTGTTATACAACATACAGGTGAGGTACACTTATGTGCATTGTGTTACAAGTGTATTGTCAGTGTAGGAACGGTAATACAGTACATAAAATAGACCAGAGGCGGACTGGGCATTTAGACGATGCTTGGTGAAACGCTCAGATAAGCAACGTATTAATGAACAATTGACCGACCTAATATGTGACAAGTATTTAATAAAAACTCATTTGATTTCTTAAATTGAAGGTTTGGGGATATCAATGTTCTACACACAAGAAACGCAATCATTGTGAAGAATTTGAGCACTGGGGACCGCTTAAGGTCCCCAGTGGGACAAGGACAGAGCCCTGGTAGTGGGCCCAAGGGGGCTTGCCCCCCGAAGCTCTGGGGGTTTGAGGAATTACAGACATTTATTTGAACGACAATTTTGAACCAACCACACCATTTTTATCAAACCAAAAAAACTTGACTTTGAGTCTTAATTTTGTTGGATAATTGTTAACAGTATGTTTTTGTCAGATTATAAGAACCTAAAGTAAAACTTTTTTTGAACAACCGTGATGCGAATTGTTCAACTCATGACTGATCGATCACGATATTTTAACCCTTCAAAGAACTATTGGTTTAGTTTTAACGCATTCCTCATTTTACTAATTGGTCTGCACTTTAGGTGCTTGTCCTTTCGGGTAGTTCTAGTTAATACTGCCCGTCCGGATGGAGCTTTTCTTTTCGTCGTTTGATTCATTCATTGAAAACGTATGATTCGACCGTTCTTGTTTATAGACAAACAAAAGCGGAAATTATCAATACATGAACTTGTTGTTGATTTCTGATTAGCTAACGTAGCTAAATTAGATGATCAGAATGGCTTCATGCAGCATTAATGTTAACATATTCGCCTTTGTTTGTCTATAAACAAGAACGAATCATACGTTTCAATCAGAATGGAATAATCTTTGAACTACTGACGGCGAATCCATATATGAATCAGCGAACACACCCAACGTGTATTTACAATGTGTAGGAATATTTTACTACAGGTTACGAGTTAACCATTCATGTTAAAGTTGTTTGTTGAACTGCTTAATTAACGTTGTATAACATATGCTTTGCGAATTTTAGGGGGGCGCACGCCCCCTCTATATCCGCCTCTGAGCAGGGTATAATTGCACCAATGGTATGTTATTCCGGATAATATAAAACACATAAGGTGAGATTGTAATTTTTATTTAAAAATATTTTAAAGGTTACACTTGTAACATCATTAAATATGTTATCATTTAATTTTCTATTTTAAATGTCAGTACAACCAGACATTTTAAGTGTTGTGTATGTCCGTGTTTACTCAACCTGTTTAAGTAATCTAGAATACACATGGATCGATATGTTATAACGTGAACTAGTGTATGTTTATATTTATGTAGATTTAATTTAAGCAATGCCTAGTCCATAATATTTAAGACTAGCCATATGCTAGACACAAACAATTATGGTTTGCCATAATTCGACTGAAGGTCAGCCATTAACATTAGTGACTTTCTGTTGTTTGATTTACGTGCAGGCATGAATAGTTAAGGCTAAGCATAAACCAGGGGCGGGCGCGCCCCCCCCCCCCCCCCCCCTAAAATTGGAAAAAATATGATTTTTTTGCGTAAAATCGTGATTTTTCACACGAAATACCCCAAAACTTTTCGCGCCTCCCTCCGCAATTGGGAAAAAATAAGATTTTTTGGTGTAAAAAATACCCCTTAAAACCTTTAGACACATTTATACTATGGTTATTTTATAACCACTAATTCCTTCCGCTCTCATTTTGCATATAAATAAAATAACACGGAAATAAGATAAATGTTGATTATTTTGGCATATTATATACATACATATTTTATAAATGTTTAGAACAAATTATGTAATTAATGTTCATAATAATTCAATTAACATAAATTAATATAAAGCACCAATCAAATGTCTTTAACTATCATGAATGTTAACTAATCCATCACAAATATCAAGTCCAATTACGCAATGTGATATCAACCTGCAAAAGACTAACAACTTTTGTTGATATCAAATTAATGTGAAAAGTAAAATACAACATTCATCAAAGAAAAATTTACAATTATAAAGTGACATATTAATCAAACAAAATTACACTGATTTATGTAAAATTATAAATGAGGGCGGGAGAGTGGGTAAATTAAACCGTGTTGTCTCAACCAAATAGTTTAACCGAATGATAAACGCATGTGGAAAATTTACAAGTGAGTACTAATTATGAATCAACCTTCTTCTTCTTCTTCTTCTTCTTCTTCTTCTTCTTCTTCTGTGTATTAGCCTCCTTTGAATAGGAGCACCTCAAGCAGTGGAGTAAATCCCTACGTATTGTCATTATAATTAACTATTTTAATGTTAAAACTTAAAATACTTTAAAATATTAAAAAATATTAAAAATAATTATTTACATATCTATATGCAAAGTAGGGGTAGGATGGAGAGCTTCATTTACTTAATCATTAAAAAAAAAAACTATTTCAATATTAAAACATAAAACGATTTCTTTCATAAGAAGGAAGCATGGATATAACTTTTGCAGACGTGTTTCTTAATAGATAGGTCTTTTATCATTTAGGAGGCATATTTCAGAAATAATGTTTATAAAAATATATGATTAAAATCTAAAATGAGGGAGAGTTAAATCTAAGCAGAAAGGTCACGTGTACACATGAGTGAACTTAATTTGAATATCGGCGAGAGAATTAATAATTTTTACAAATAAAAATTTACCTATATCAAAACAGGTTACATTTAAACTTGTTTTAATCAATGACGGTTTGTTACACATCCTTATTATGCCTTTTTATTATTACAATTTTAGTGGTGATAGGCACTGATTACCAAGGTATAGTTGTAAATCCATCTAATTCTGATTTATATCGCATAAACATTACAAATGACCCCAAATGTCAATGTGGTGCACCGTATGAAGATTCAAGTCATTATCTAATGGAATGTCCATTATACCAGAACGAGAGATATTGTTTTTTTAGAAACTTAAGAGAAACCAACAAAAATATAGAAAAATTACTCTTTGGAAACGATGAAAATAATATAAACGAAAATTCTAATATCTTCAATAAAGTTCGAGTATATATTAGACAAACAAAAAGATTCTAATCAGTGGTCGGTTATCTGGTCTACATCAACAAAAAGATTCTAATCAGTGGTCGGTCATCTGGTCTACATCAACAAAAAGATTGTAATCAGTGGTCGGTTATCTGGTCTACATCAACACAAAGATTGTAATCAGTGGTCGGTTATCTGGTCTACATCAACAAAAAGATTGTAATCAGTGGTCGGTTATCTGGTCTACATCAACAAAAAGATTGTAATCAGTGGTAGGTCATCTGGTCTACATCAACAAAAAGATTGTAATCAGTGGTCGGTTATCTGGTCTACATCAACAAAAAGATTGTAATCAGTGGTCGGTTATCTGGTCTACATCAACAAAAAGATTGTAATCAGTGGTCGGTTATCTGGTCTACATCAACAAAAAGATTGTAATCAGTGGTAGGTCATCTGGTCTACATCAACAAAAAGATTGTAATCAGTGGTCGGTTATCTGGTCTACATCAACAAAAAGATTGTAATCAGTGGTCGGTTATCTGGTCTACATCAACAAAAAGATTGTAATCAGTGGTCGGTTATCTGGTCTACATCAACAAAAAGATTGTAATCAGTGGTCGGTCATCTGGTCTACATCAACAAAAAGATTGTAATCAGTGGTAGGTCATCTGGTCTACATCAACAAAAAGATTGTAATCAGTGGTAGGTTATCTGGTCTACATCAACAAAAAGATTGTAATCAGTGGTCGGTTATCTGGTCTACATCAACAAAAAGATTCTAATCAGTGGTAGGTTATCTGGTCTACATCAACAAAAAGATTGTAATCAGTGGTAGGTTATCTGGTCTACATCAACAAAAAGATTGTAATCATTGGTCGGTTATCTGGTCTACATCAACAAAAAGATTCTAATCAGTGGTCGGTTATCTGGTCTACATCAACAAAAAGATTCTAATCAGTGGTAGGTTATCTGGTCTACATCAACAAAAAGATTCTAATCAGTGGTAGGTTATCTGGTCTACATCAACAAAAAGATTGTAATCAGTGGTCGGTTATCTGGTCTACATCAACAAAAAGATTGTAATCAGTGGTCGGTTATCTGGTCTACATCAACAAAAAGATTGTAATCAGTGGTCGGTTATCTGGTCTACATCAACAAAAAGATTCTAATCAGTGGTAGGTTATCTGGTCTACATCAACAAAAAGATTCTGATCAGTGGTAGGTTATCTGGTCTACATCAACAAAAAGATTCTAATCAGTGGTCGGTCATCTGGTCTACATCAACAAAAAGATTGTAATCAGTGGTCGGTTATCTGGTCTACATCAACAAAAAGATTGTAATCAGTGGTCGGTTATCTGGTCTAAATCAACAAAAAGATTCTAATCAGTGGTCGGTTATCTGGTCTACATCAACAAAAAGATTGTAATCAGTGGTCGGTTATCTGGTCTACATCAACAAAAAGATTGTAATCAGTGGTCGGTTATCTGGTCTACATCAACAAAAAGATTGTAATCAGTGGTCGGTCATCTGGTCTACATCAACAAAAAGATTGTAATCAGTGGTCGGTTATCTGGTCTACATCAACAAAAACATTGTAATCAGTGGTCGGTTATCTGGTCTACATCAACAAAAAGATTCTAATCAGTGGTAGGTTATCTGGTCTACATCAACAAAAAGATTGTAATCAGTGGTCGGTTATCTGGTCTACATCAACAAAAAGATTGTAATCAGTGGTCGGTTATCTGGTCTACATCAACAAAAAGATTGTAATCAGTGGTAGGTTATGTGGTCTACATCAACAAAAAGATTGTAATCAGTGGTCGGTTATCTGGTCTACATCAACAAAAAGATTGTAATCAGTGGTCGGTCATCTGGTCTACATCAACAAAAAGATTCTAATCAGTGGTCGGTTATCTGGTCTACATCAACAAAAAGATTGTAATCAGTGGTCGGTTATCTGGTCTACATCAACAAAAAGATTGTAATCAGTGGTCGGTCATCTGGTCTACATCAACAAAAAGATTCTAATCAGTGGTAGGTTATCTGGTCTACATCAACAAAAAGATTGTAATCAGTGGTCGGTTATCTGGTCTACATCAACAAAAAGATTCTAATCAGTGGTCGGTTATCTGGTCTACATCAACAAAAAGATTGTAATCAGTGGTCGGTTATCTGGTCTACATCAACAAAAAGATTGTAATCAGTGGTCGGTTATCTGGTCTACATCAACAAAAAGATTGTAATCAGTGGTCGGTTATCTGGTCTACATCAACAAAAAGATTGTAATCAGTGGTCGGTTATCTGGTCTACATCAACAAAAAGATTGTAATCAGTGGTCGGTTATCTGGTCTACATCAACAAAAAGATTGTAATCAGTGGTCGGTTATCTGGTCTACATCAACAAAAAGATTCTAATCAGTGGTCGGTTATCTGGTCTACATCAACAAAAAGATTCTAATCAGTGGTCGGTTATCTGGTCTACATCAACAAAAAGATTCTAATCAGTGGTCGGTTATCTGGTCTACATCAACACAAATATTGTAATCAGTGGTCGGTCATCTGGTCTACATCAACAAAAAGATTGTAATCAGTGGTCGGTTATCTGGTCTACATCAACATCAATTTATTTCCTATGTTTCACTATATTGTGTTAAAATTTATCTATATTTATGTATGTGCTAGATTTGTTGACATTATTATATGTGTATTACTTGTAGGGAGAGGACAGTACATAAGTTGTGATAACGTTTTGTCCAATCCCATTGCTGTTTTATTTGCAATGAAATAATATTAAACTAATCCATCTACGATCATGACCACGACGTCTCCTATATAATTAGTGAACTTGTTCTCATACTGAATATAGCTGAATTACTATTCGATGGAAGTTAAGCAATAATCAATCAATCAATCTTATGATATCTTTGTTAACCCCCCCCCCCCCCCCCCCCCCCCACCCCAGATTTGTATTGTTTGTCATAATTTCACGGAGATTGACTAGACCACCACGCTTTTGTTTCGCCATGCAAGGCCTGGGTTATTTTGTCCCAAGAGAAATTTACTGCGACTACTGATGCAGTAATTTTGTTTTACGCTTCAAATGAGAGGTTATAATATCAATATCAACAGTAGTTTTTTATGGAGATATTTTAATCGAATACATTGTTCACTACAGTGGCGTAGGAGTGGACCGGAAAGTGAGGGAAGGGGCTTAAAAAATGGACAAGAAAGTAAAGGAGCAAGCCTCAGAAGTGGACCGGAGGGTGGGGGACAAGCTTAAAAGTGTGTGAGAATCTTCAAGCCATAACTGAAAAAGGTGGAATTTCCAAAAACTGACAAACAAAAGGGTCGTTTGAAATCGAAACTACACAAAAGCATCTTAGTTGACGGTGTATTTATTAATTCCATGCTAAATATTCCACTTATTATTAACTATGCCGAACAATTCAAAGTGCCACCTTTGAACACCCCACCCCCGTCCTGGTTCATATGCACCTGCATTGTTTATTGATTTCACGGGATTTCAGAAGAATTTTACCAAATTAAATACAACTTTTTATCTTAATGACAATGTTATCAGGAAAATAAGTTCAATGACAACTAAATCGCTCGTATGATTATTCGTGCACTACTAGTATTTGAGATCACAAATTTGTAGTATCGAAGACAAACAATGAGGAATCATTATAGAACACCCCCATACATAATTTGCTCTACTTTTAAAATCAAATGGCCAAGCAGATTAAGAGAAAATGATAAAAATTTGATATTTTAAGGGTGAAAACGCATTACCGTTGCTTTGGAGTTTTCCTTGTTGCCATGGGAACTGCACGTTGCCATGTGTATCATCATATTGTAATTTTATTCAAGTATGATATTTAAAACAAAACCATATTTGTTTCTGAAGATATGCTTAAAAATAGACGTCAATATTTTAATTAATATGCAAATTTGTACTACAGAACTGAAGAAATTATCTCTCTTTAAAGGGTTAAAATGCACCAAATTATACAGGCTAAAAAAAATATTTAATCTTCAATATATCCATGGCGAACTTTTTCTGTTAAAGGGGATGCAGCAAAGTTGCTAAAACACCACTTAGAAATTCTTTGGCATTTTGTTCCCGGTTAGGTTATTTTTCTCATAGGTTGACTGGACTATAATATTGTTTGTATGTTCCAAATTGTTGATATTATTACGTGATCATTTCTATATTGGTATTGTTGGTTCTAGGCTAGCTGTATTGGCATTATTACTAGTTTGAGGATATTTATATTGGCCTTATTGTTCCGCGACTAGTCAATATAATGTGAATAAAAATGTGGCCATGAAGCTTACACACAAAGAAAACTATTTTCAGAGACATACAGTGTATCTATATATACTTCTGTGATTTTAATTTTTAACCATATATTCATATTTCATAAAACGTCGATTAATAATGTTTGTAATGTATACAAAGCCATCATAAGCAGTATTAATTTCGCTACCAAATGGAAGCCGGGTGCAGCCATTTCGACATTTCTGTATTTTCATATTGCATACTAAATAGGAAGAAATATTGACAAGAAAACCCCATAAAGCGAGCAAACGGAAAGTCGAAATTATTACACGAAACTCGGAAGTTTTATTTCGCTTCTCGTGTTCATAGTTTTTTTCGTGTGAATATTTTGCCTTTTTTCTCCCCAATTAATATGCAAGACTAAAAGTCGAGATGGCTGCATGCAGCTTCCATACTACAATGCTTCATTTATTTCTTTTCCAGATCCATTATCCTGCCGGCACAGAGTAATGACGTCTGGTGTTGTGCAGTTATCAAGGACAGTGAGAACACAGAATGAACTGTACGAATTCTATGGAAAACCATCGCCGTCATCTAAACCATTATTACAGAATATAGAAGAAAAATGTTCAACGTCAGCGGTTGCTTCGTATATTCTGTCACTTTTTCCAATTATACATGTCATCAAGACATACAAATTCCGGAAGTATATTGTAGATGACGTCATCAGTGGAATATCAGCAGCTTGCCTTCATTTTCCTCAAGGACTTGCATTTGGAATATTGGCGTCGTTGACACCCGCATACGGATTATACACATCATTTTTTCCAGTTCTTCTTTACGTGTTTTTCGGAACATCTCAGCATGTATCTTTTGGAACAAACGCCGTAATTGCAATATTTACTGCCGAGTTGGTGGAGTCGCAACTTCAAAACTCACATAGTGTTAGTATGCACACAGTGTTAAATATGTCATCAAACTTTAATGTGACCACGATTCCACCTGTCGTCAGTCTGGACGATTTAAAATATAAAGCGTCTGTGGCGGCAGGCTCATCCTTCATAGTCGGAATTCTATTGCTTGTAATGGGGATGTTACGAATGGGCTTTATCACTTCGTACTTATCTACCTCTTTCATTTCAGCTTTTACAATGACCGGTGGAATTCATATCATATCGAGTCAGATTCCTAATGCTTTAGGTATTAAAATACCGGCAATTAATAAACCTGGAAAACTCATCTACAAATATATTGAAATTTTTAAAGCTTTTCCGAGAATCCACGTGGCAACAGTGATAGTTTCAATTATATGTTTAATAATTCTTATATTAGTGAAGGATGTCATTAATGACAAATGTAAGCATAGGATGAAGATGCCGATTCCTATTGATGTCATTTTAGTTGTCATGGCAACCATCCTTTCTTATTTTGGTAAATTACATGACAACTATGGGATTGGAGTAGTTGGTGAAATACCAATGGGTCTACCAGACCCAACACTCCCACATGTCTCCGTTGATATCATAGGACAAAGCTGTGTTATTGGAATAATCGTTTTTGTCCTTACAATTTCAATGGCAAGACTTTGTGAAGTGAAGCACAATTATTCGGTAGACGATAATCAAGAACTAGTTGCTTATGGTGTTGCTAACTTAGGGGGTTCTTTCTTTTCCTGTTTCCCATCTTGTGTTGCACCCCCTCGTACAGTCATTTTAAGCACAATGGGCGCAAAGACAACCTTAAATGGCCTGGTTTCCGCCATCGTGATCTTGCTCATTATACTGTTTATTGGCAAATATTTAGAAGAATCGCCAAAATCTGTGTTAGCTGTAATGATAATTTGTGCAGTGAAAAATCTGCTCTGTCAGGTTAAAGAATTGCCAAAACTTTGGAAAATTAATCGTTATGATTTTGTAATATTTGTTGGAACTGTTTTATCTGGTGTCCTTATTGACTTTCCATACGCGTTATATGTCGGTGTTTTACTGTGTCTTCTTACTGTTGTTGTCCAAAGCCAGAATTCTGTCGCTTATACCATTGCAAAAGTAGATCAGGAAGATCGTCTGCTAGATTTGAAAATGCACGATGTGCCGTGCATGAACCCGAAAGTAGCTGTGTTCCGAATGGAATCTTCTCTTTACTTCGCTACAGTAGATATGTTTAGACGAACTTTATACGAATCGACAGTAAATCCAAAGAAATACCGTAAAAGTATGGACCACGATTTAATCAATGTTGCTCAAATAACTGTTGACAACAACGTGACAGATGAAAGGAGGTCACTTTCAAATTCAAATGTTAATATTGACATTCCGTCTTCTCCTCTGACACACATTATTCTTGACTGTTCTTCAATTAATTATATTGATTTGAATGGTTCAAAGGTATTGATGCAAATATCATCAGAATTTAAACAGATAGGGGTTACTGTTTTATTTGGAAATTGTACACACTATATGAGAAATTTTATTGAAAGGTCTCCATTGAAGGACGAGATAGATCAAAATGATATATATCCAGATATTTTAGATGCATATTTAGCAATAACATGCAAATAAGATATAAATGCGTAGATCAGAAAACTTCTTGTTAGTATTTTTTTCAAATGGTTTAGAGGGGGGTAGTGATTTTATGGTAGTTTGAACTTAAAATATCTGCCTATACAATCACTTTCTAATGCTCAACAAATATGTGAGTTTGACTCAGTCATGGAGAGGTGTGAGGACCCGGGTGGCTCAATGAGTTAGGTAGTTGGATTACCTAACAACTCATGCAAGCCTATCACCAATACGGCGTGGGATCACGCCCGGCTTTGTAAATTACAGAAAAAGGTGAACTCAACTCGCAGCCACAAGTGATAAAGTTTACCAGTTGCTTGCCTATGGTCGGTGGTTCTCTCCGGGTGCTCCGGCTTCTTCCACCACTAAAACTGGTTGCCATGATATAGCTGCAATATTGCTGAAGGTGGGGTTAAAACACCAAAAATCAAATAAAAAAATCATGGCGAGGTGTATTATTTCTTGTTAACCTTACATGTTAATGTCATGGTTAATTGAAGTTATCTTTCTCCAACGTTAAAAACAAAACAAACAGATGAACTGTGAGCTAATGCTCACTTATGATATCCCCGCATATATGTTCAATGTGTATAAAAACCAACCAACTAAGTCGGCAAACAGGAAGTAGGAATCTGACGGGTCCAAAAACACTTCCCACAATATGTCATACCTATATGAAGCTATCAGATTTCTGCCATCAATAGTTGCAGAGAAAAATGTGACGAAAAATATCTTGGACGGACGGAAGGACGGACAGGTAAAACAGTATACCTCTCCCCTCCCGTCCGGTGGAGCGAGGGTATACAAATATCCTCGTTCTTGTGAAGAGTAAATACTATACCAGATATAATACATTTCTAGTATTAATTTTTAATTGACTTTTTATGTCCCCGCCACTAAGTGGCTGGGACATATACAAAAAATGTAGTGTTGCCCATGTCTGTATTTCCGAAATAAAACAGTTGTGACCACTTTTTTCGCTATGCTTTGATATATTGACTTGATATTTGGTATGTGGGTGTATAAGAATAAGTTACAGATCAAGTTTACGTTTCGTTCCGGTCCAATGATTGTTGGCCGAGTTATGGCCCTTGGACTTTGAAATTTGGCCAAATATTTAGTTGTCACCACTTTTGTTCGCTATGCTTGGATATATTGATTTGATTTTTGGTATATGCATGAGTGTATAATGATGAGTTACAGATCAAGTTTACATTTCGTTCCGGTCCAATGATTTTTGGCCGAGTTAAGCCCTTGGACTTTGAAATTTGGCCAAATATTTAGTTGTCACCACTTTTTGTACGCTATGCTTGGACATATTGACTTGATTTTTGGTATGCAAGTGTATAATCATAAGTTACAGATCAACTTTGAAATTCGTTCCGGTTGAATGATTTTTGGCCAACTTACAGCCGTTGGGCTTTGAAATTGGGTGACATATTTAGTTGTCATAACTTTATTTCACTATGATTTGAGATATTGACTTGATTTTTGGTATGAGAGTTTATAATGAGTTACAGATCAACTTTGAAATTCATTCCGGTTGAATGATTTTTGGCCAACTTACAGCCGTTGGGCTTTGAAATTTGGCCAAATATTTACTTGTCATCGCTTTTTTTTCACTATGATTTGAGATATTGACTTGATTTTTGTTATGTGAATTTAAGGAGGCTTGAGGATATAGATCTTAAACATTAGTTTGTTATTCTTAGCCTATTACTGAGGGAATTAAAAAAAGGTGAAACATTTGCGAGCCTCCTTAATATTCACGGCGGGGACATTCGTGTCGTTCCGACACATCTAGTTTTTTCTTAATCTAACACGCTCAGGTGAGGTGTACTCGACACTACATCATGTGATAAAGTTTGTCAGTGTCTTGCGACAGGTCAGTGGTTTTCTCCGGGCACTCCGCTTTCCTCCACCAATAAAATTGAACGCCACGATATAACTGAAATATTGTGGACTTAACACATAACCCTACTCCTAAATCAAATTTAGTTCCTTTATACCGCTATACCTCGTACTATTAGTTTTATTTTCGTAACTCTCAATATGTATGTACTTAATAGAAATCAAGACACTGTTTAACGCAAATATGGAATAATCTTAGTCAGTATTGCAAGCAAAACGACATACCTACAATATCATAATTAACGTCGTTACAACATATCAGGTATATATCATAGGGAGAGAAGACAATTACAGTCAATGAAATGATGATGAAGATGTCCACTTTGTATTAGACCAACACACTTAATTGGATCATTAATTTATAGTGATAGCCACTGAAGCAACAGTCCGAGTGTAGACATGTGATCGTATGGTATTTGGATTTACAACTACCTATGCAATCGGTTCCTATCGCCACTGATATGAGCTCGAATCCCGATCAGGGCGAGGTGAACAACATTATGTCAGTGACTTGCAGCAGGTTGACGGGATTTCTCCGGGTGCTCCAATTTCCTCCACCAATAAAACTGATCGCCACGATATGGTTGAAATATTTTTGAAAGTGGCGTTGATTATATAATTACCATAAAACCAAACCAAGCCAAAGTAGACATGTAGCCATAATTGGACACAGTTACCCTGATTCCCAGCCAACAAACCTTCGCTCTTCCTCCTTAATACTGCATGCGTAGCAGAGAAGCAGCAAATACAACATTTTATAGTCTTTGGTTTGACACGAAGGTGGCACGAAACCAAGATTTACCGCAATCGAGGCGAGTACGCTAACCATTACACCAGCGATGGATGTCCTGTTGCAAGGTAAATTATTTCTAGCGTATTCATTATATACTATTTATCCACATGCATCTATCGATTGGTGAGTACCACTGCCATCTGTTTTACCTATGTGATGTATTTTCTTTAAATATGTCATCGTAGTAAACATACATGTAATATTTATACTGCGTTTTTCCGAGTTAAACGGTTAAACAATCGAACGTGAAATGATTTCTAACATAAAGCCATGCAATATCACATCTAGGTCGTTGATTATTGTACGGGTCTCTGAGAGTAATAAAGCTACAGCCCAGATTTAAAGTGTGCACTATCTCGAATCTGCGTGTATTATTTCATAGTTCTTAGCTGTTGCTTACATTCTGGTATATAAACCAAAACAGATCAAAGGGAAAGAATGCATTCATTTTACAAAGTAGCAATACCACTCAAATGGCGCTAAACAACAATTTAGTTTATCAGTAGCGATTGTGAAGTGATCCACACTCTGCAACATTAATCACAACTTTCTATTGATAAGTGTATGATTAGTATTGAGATGTGTACATGTTTTGAGTGGTGGAAACAGTAAGTACATGTATTTCCGCCATTGTTCATAATAATACAACACAGATCATGTCATACATATGGTAAGGAAATGATAACAGATTAAACAATGGACGATTGGTGGAAAGTTTTATGTATTTGGATTTTATTCACTCCACCAATAATGACTATGAAAGGTAAAATAAAAATATATTGTAACTGCAGGGGAACCCTATTGTATGTAGGTGTCAAAGTGACCAATTGTATCAAGGGGGTCGTCGTGGTCGTATACGTATGGTAGTGGAATTTACAAATACCTATGCAATAAGTTGCGAGTTCGAATCACGTCTATGGCGAGGTGTACTCGATACAACCTTATGTGATAGTTTGTTACTGACTTGCGACAGGTCGTTTTTTTCCCGGGTACTCCGGTTCCCTACACCAATAAAACTGACCACCACGATATAACTGAACTAGTGCTGATAGTGACGATTAACACCATAAACTGACCACCATGATATAACTGAACTAGTGCTGATAGTGACGATTAACACCATAAACTGACCACCACGATATAACTGAACTAGTGCTGATAGTGACGATTAACACCATAAACTGACCACCATGATATAACTGAACTAGTGCTGATAGTGACGATTAACACCATAAACTGACCACCACGATATAACTGAACTAGTGCTGATAGTGACGATTAACACCATAAACTGACCACCACGATATAACTGAACTAGTGCTGATAGTGACGATTAACACCATAAACTGACCACCACGATATAACTGAACTAGTGCTGATAGTGACGATTAACACCATAAACTGACCACCACGATATAACTGAACTAGTGCTGATAGTGACGATTAACACCATAAACTGACCACCATGATATAACTGAACTAGTGCTGATAGTGACGATTAACACCATAAACTGACCACCATGATATAACTGAACTAGTGCTGATAGTGACGATTAACACCATAAACTGACCACCACGATATAACTGAACTAGTGCTGATAGTGACGATTAACACCATAAACTGACCACCATGGTATAACTGAACTAGTGCTGATAGTGACGATTAACACCATAAACTGACCACCATGATATAACTGAACTAGTGCTGATAGTGACGATTAACACCATAAACTGACCACCATGATATAACTGAACTAGTGCTGATAGTGACGATTAACACCATAAACTGACCACCATGATATAACTGAACTAGTGCTGATAGTGACGATTAACACCATAAACTGACCACCATGATATAACTGAACTAGTGCTGATAGTGACGATTGACACCATAAACTGACCACCATGATATAACTGAACTAGTGCTGATAGTGACGATTAACACCATAAACTGACCACCATGATATAACTGAACTAGTGCTGATAGTGACGATTAACACCATAAACTGACCACCATGATATAACTGAACTAGTGCTGATAGTGACGATTGACACCATAAACTGACCACCATGATATAACTGAACTAGTGCTGATAGTGACGATTAACACCATAAACGGACCACCATGATATAACTGAACTAGTGCTGATAGTGACGATTAACACCATAAACTGACCACCATGATATAACTGAACTAGTGCTGATAATGACGATTAACACCATAAACTGACCATCATGATATAACTGAACTAGTGCTGATAGTGACGATTAACACCATAAACTGACCACCATGATATAACTGAACTAGTGCTGATAGTGACGATTAACACCATAAACTGACCACCATGATATAACTGAACTAGTGCTGATAGTGACGATTAACACCATAAACTGACCACCATGATATAACTGAACTAGTGCTGATAGTGACGATTAACACCATAAACTGACCACCATGATATAATTGAACTAGTGCTGATAGTGACGATTAACACCATAAACTGACCACCATGATATAACTGAACTAATGCTGATAGTGACGATTAACACCATAAACTGACCACCATGATATAACTGAACTAGTGCTGATAGTGACGATTAACACCATAAACTGACCACCATGATATAACTGAACTAGTGCTGATAGTGACGATTAACACCATAAACTGACCACCATGATGTAACTGAACTAGTGCTGATAGTGACGATTAACACCATAAACTGACCACCACGATATAACTGAACTAGTGCTGATAGTGACGATTAACACCATAAACTGACCACCACGATATAACTGAACTAGTGCTGATAGTGACGATTAACACCATAAACTGACCACCATGATATAACTGAACTAGTGCTGATAGTGACGATTAACACCATGAACTGACCACCATGATATAACTGAACTAGTGCTGATAGTGACGATTAACACCATAAACTGACTACCATGATATAACTGAACTAGTGCTGATAGTGACAATTAACACCATAAACTGACCACCATGATATAACTGAACTAGTGCTGATAGTGACGATTAACACCATAAACTGACCACCATGATATAACTGAACTAGTGCTGATAGTGACGATTAACACCATAAACTGACCACCATGATATAACTGAACTAGTGCTGATAGTGACGATTAACACCATAAACTGACCACCATGATATAACTGAACTAGTGCTGATAGTGACGATTAACACCATAAACTGACCACCATGATATAACTGAACTAGTGCTGATAGTGACGATTAACACCATAAACTGACCACCATGATATAACTGAACTAGTGCTGATAGTGACGATTAACACCATAAACTGACCACCATGATATAACTGAACTAGTGCTGATAGTGACGATTAACACCATAAACTGACCACCATGATATAACTGAACTAGTGCTGATAGTGACGATTAACACCATAAACTGACCACCATGATATAACTGAACTAGTGCTGATAGTGACGATTAACACCATAAACTGACCACCATGATATAACTGAACTAGTGCTGATAGTGACGATTAACACCATAAACTGACCACCATGATATAACTGAACTAGTGCTGATAGTGACGATTAACACCATAAACTGACCACCATGATATAACTGAACTAGTGCTGATAGTGACGATTAACACCATAAACTGACCACCATGATATAACTGAACTAGTGCTGATAGTGACGATTAACACCATAAACTGACCACCATGATATAACTGAACTAGTGCTGATAGTGACGATTAACACCATAAACTGACCACCACGATATAACTGAACTAGTGCTGATAGTGACGATTAACACCATAAACTGACCACCATGATATAACTGAACTAGTGCTGATAGTGACGATTAACACCATAAACTGACCACCATGATATAACTGAACTAGTGCTGATAGTGACGATTAACACCATAAACTGACCACCATGATATAACTGAACTAGTGCTGATAGTGACGATTAACACCATAAACTGACCACCATGATATAACTGAACTAGTGCTGATAGTGACGATTAACACCATAAACTGACCACCATGATATAACTGAACTAGTGCTGATAGTGACGATTAACACCATAAACTGACCACCACGATATAACTGAACTAGTGCTGATAGTGACGATTAACACCATAAACTGACCACCATGATATAACTGAACTAGTGCTGATAGTGACGATTAACACCATAAACTGACCACCATGATATAACTGAACTAGTGCTAATAGTGACGATTAACACCATAAACCAATCTATAACTCTATTAATTTGCTTCGAAATATTCACAATATTTGAGTTGTCTTGCAAAAATCTGCTGAAGACTAACTATGAACAGACAATATGATTAATTGGATGTATCCATGGACACGTCTTAATTGTCAGCGTGAGAGATAAAGAGAGGCGACTATAGTCAGTTCGTGTGCTATGATAGTTTTGTGTCATATGTAGGCGACTATTTTAAGAAAAAGTCAGTGGAATTGTTTACCTCTTGAATTGTTTTTTTGTTTCTTTGGGAATTTTCAGAGCCAGCCTTAAGCCAATTGGACTAATTGCTCCCAACTGAGCCAATCGCTTAAGGGAACCCCGCGCTGGTGTTTCTACTCTCGGCTGTTCAAGAACACACAACACACACTGCAGGTTTTACAGGGAACAATATTGGGCCCCGCACGTCATAATCCTGGCCATGGGTACTTCAATGCACGCCCAATGGAAATGCAATACCCCCGTGGAAACCTACAGGTATGGAGAATGTCCTGCTTCCTGCATGCACGATCTACCAAACTCAATGCGAGCACCATCCTCAAGTTATAAACAGTGTCTCTTTGCTTTAGAAATTGCTTATACCTGTAATGACGGATTAGTCTCATATGAGCTAATAACTATTTGATCAATACAGTGAGTGTGTGATTGTTGTTTAACACCAACTCAGCCATGTTTCAGCTATATCATGGCGAAAAGAAGTTTATTGTAAATGAGATGATGATGAGATCCGCGTTGTACTAGACCGATACTCTTAGTTGGATTGTAATAGTGCTAACTTCGCTATGCAAGGGCCAGTAGCAATTATTCTGATTTCCTGAAATGTCATCTTCATCTGAGAAACAGGCTACTGGACTAGGGCTATGATAAGATTCGCCTTATTCGATCTCTTAAAAAGTTTATATTCCGATACCAAGATCTTGTCGAAATATATTCCGTCTCTGCAGAAAAGATTATAAACGATGGATTTTCATATAGTGAAAATGTATAAAGATAAGGTGTCAACAAAAAAGTCAAAAATATTTTTTTATCAATGTGTGACGTAAAAGTGTCTTTGTCATTTACTTCACTGAGCTTGGTGCTGCTTTGACAAATGTTTTACCTGTTTTGTTCAAGCATTGTTATAAATACTGTTATAGTGACAGCCGGAAACTTTGAGCCGTAATGAAAGGGGGAGGTCTGGCGCTTTACAATCTGATTCAACCCACCATTTCTTTAGAAATGCCTGTACCAAGTCAGGGTCATTACGGTTTTCACAGTTTTCCGGTTGTTGACTGATTTTGTCTGTTTATATACTAATGAGTTTTGACTTTCCAGTAGGAAGATTGTTCGGAGTTCGGTAATTTTGTTATTGGCATGCCTTTGTTATTACCCTTACTCCTATTATGGACAATTTTATTCATATTCTTATTATGGACAATTGTATTCATATTCCTATTAGGGAAAATTTTATTCATATTCCTATTATGGACAATTTTATTCATATTCCTATTATGGACAATTTTATTCATATTCCTATTATGGACAATTTTATTCATATTCCTATTATGGACAATCCTCCATTTAGGTTGCTAAGCAACAAAGGACAAAGTGAAATCATCCAAAAATTTATTTTTCTTACCTTTTAATGATTGTGTTTAATATTATATCTATATAAACAGTTTCTGAGATTGGGCCAATATTGACCCTTATCATACCCACTCCTTTGTGTAGTGCTGAGCATAATACACACAAATTATATATAGGTAGATGTTAATACAATTACACGACCGTAGCCACTAAGTTGGTAAGTAATCATTGTCACGGGCACTCGGGTATACTCTGTGATTTTCGTTATTTTATTAAAATTAAATATTTTCCCTTTAAGTGCCTCTATTCTAACCTTCTCTACGCAGAATCAGCTAATTTTACACATTTTGATACAACCCATTTTTTCTATAAATACTAATATGAAACCACAGGGGCTAGTTAAGATTTTTTTTCACTCTACTCTAAAAAAACACAAGGGAGGAATCTCAAATGCCAAATTGCCATACCACACTTTTTCAAAATAGTTTTGTATCGGTGTCTTGACCTGATTCGCCATAATATTGGTACCTATTTGAAGCATAAGAAATATATGTTTGATATTCCTATTCCTTTTTGTCATAATCTTTACCTATCTGCAACTTTAAAGCAATTTTTAACAGAATTTGCAGCACGCTACAACCTCCTTCATCATGTTTACATGTCAATACCGGGCCGAATTCCTACGTGCGATTTGATTGGTCGGTTATTTTCTTGTTCCCGTCGTGATATTGGTGGAGATGAAGATGCTGTACTCTCTTTTTGTTGGTATTTTCCTAATTTAAATCTACAACATATAACATCAGAAATAAATCCACTCCAGTTGTGCATCATTCCTGGAAATATAAAAAATACACTAAATTCAACGAAATAAAATGAAATTAAAACAATATACCACACTGTCGGAACAGTTCCAAAATCCAATGGAAAAATCATAGAAAGATGCAAAATTGATGCCTATGACATACATATACATGACCACTTACTTTCCTACATTGGTACAGGAATTTCAATAAAATTGAGCGCCACGATATAACTGAAATATTGTGGACTTAATGTAACCCTACCCCTAAATCAAATTTAGTTCCTTTAGTCTCACTGCTATTCCTCGTACAATTATTTTTATTTAGTAACGCTCAATATGCATGTACTTAATTGAAATCAAGACACTGTTTAACGCAAATATGGAATAATCTTAGTCAATATTGCAAGCAAAACGACATACCTACAATATCATAATTAACGTCGTTACAACATATCAGGTATATATCATAGTTAACGTCGTTACAACATATCAGGTATATATCATAGGGAGAGAAGACAATTACAGTCAATGAAATGATGATGAAGATGTCCACTTTGTGTTAGACCAACACACTTAATTGGATCATTAATTTATAGTGATAGCTCACTGAAGCAACAGTCCCCGTGTAGACATGTGATCGTATGGTAGTAGGATTTACAACTACCTATGCAATCTGTTCCTATCGCCACTGATGTGAGCTCGAATCCCGCTCAGGGAGAGATGTACAACATTATGTCAGTGACTTGCAGCAGGTCGGTGGGATTTCTCCGGGTCCTCCAATTTCCTCCACCAATAAAATAAGGGTAATAACAAAATTACCGAACTCCGAACAATCTTACAAAGGGAAAGTCAAAACTCATAATTATATAAACAGACAAAATCAGTCAACAACCGGAAAACTGTGAAAACCGTAATGACCCTGACTTGGTACAGGCATTTCTAAAGAAATGGTGGGTTGAATCAGATTTTAAAGCGCCAAACCTCCCGCTCTCATTACGGTTCAAAGGTTCCGGCTGTCACTATAACAGTATTTAAATACAGGAACAAAATAGGTAAAGCAGTCGTCAAAACAGTACCATATTCAGTGAAGTAAATGTCAAAGACACTTTTACGTCACACATTGATAAAAAAATATTTTTGACATTTTTCTTGGCTTCCTTATCTTTATACATTTTCACTATATGAAAATCCATCGTTTATTATCGTTTCTGCAGAGACGGAATATATTTCGACAAGAGCTTGGTATCGGAATATAAACTTTTTAAGAGATCGAATAAGGCGAATCTTTTGATAGCCCTGGTCCAGTAGCCTGTTTCACAGATGAAGATGGCGTTTCAGGAAATCAGAATAATTGCTACTGGCCCTTGCATAGCGAATCAATTGCGAGATGTAAGCACCATATGCAGGAGAAGCTGGTATATTGCTGCACATGTTTGGAAAATTTATGATTTTAAAATTGAAGTCGTCCCGTTTATCATATATATTAGTACTGAGTTGACCACTGTCGTCAATTTCGAGGTATATGTCCAAAAATGATGCGGACAAAGTTGTATCTATGGTCTCTTTAACTTCCAGCTCTGGATGATATATCAATGGAAGACATTCTGCAAATCTAGAATTATTGATAGATAAAACGTCATCAATATACCTGTATGTGAAATTAAAGGCTCTAGCCTCATGAATCTTCTTATCTTTTACAAGCTTTTAAAGAAACTCCGACTCATATGAGTACAAAAATAAATCGGCTAGAAGAGGGGCACAATTCGTACCCATTAGTATGCCAACGACCTGCTGAAACAGTGTCCCTCCAAAGGAGACAAATATGTTATCGATGAGGAACTCCAGCATACTGATCACTTGTTCCTCGGAGTAGCATGTTTTACCTTTCTGAATTTGTTTGAAAAATATGTGGAATTGTAGCCTAACACAACAAATTTTGAGCCATAATTTCTATGACTGAAAACTTTATGAATTGTTTCTTTTTTAGCGGGTTTTTAATTTGTCATGCGGTAGGGTGGTATATAGAGTTGACAAATCAAAAGTTTTGATGGAGGATACCTGAGAGAAAGATCTTGATTTCAGGTTATCCAAAAGATCTTTAGAGTTTTTCAAAATCCACATGTGATTTATGCCACTACGCGAGTAAACAGTTTCACAATATTTCTGTTGTCCCTCTTTTACTGCAGACAGAATCTTTGTCAGGTGAATAGACAATTCTTTCGTCGAACAAGTTGATGATCCCGCTATGTACCTTTCTTTGTATGGTGTCTTATGGAGTTTAGGCATCCAATATAAATAAGGTAAATCCTCAGACTCTTTACCAGAGGGAATGTTTAAAGAGATCATGAATGATCTGTGGTTAGCTAGGATTTCATCTTTGTCGAACGAAGTTGGCTTGTATGTGGTATTACTAGAGGTGTTGCTATTTATGCCTAATTCTTTGATTAGGCATTCGAAGTAATATGATTTACATACAAACACGATATTGTTGGAAGCCTTGTCCGCAGGAACGATAACATATTTGTCATGAAGAGATGAAAGACACTTAACAGCTTCTTGGTCTTTAAATACAGACTTAGATCGACTATTAACACAATTTTTGAGTTTGTGAATCCGACCTTGTACTAGAGACCTAATTGTTCTAACCCAGTCTGACAAGGACTCTAACGCAGGATCTTGGTCTACTTCTCTCTTTATCCACCTTCTGGCATAATCTTCAACAGCATCCATAATTATCTTGAAATTATGTTTCCAATTGATGTGATGTGTTGAGGTTCCCTGAATTTAGGACCATGAGAAATTTTTGAAAGTGGCGTTAATTATGTAATTACCATAAAATCAAACCAAGCCAATGTAGACATGTGGCCATAATTGAACACAGTTACCCAGGATTCCCAGCCAACAAGCCTTGGCTCTTCCTCCGTAATACTGCAGAGAAGCAGCAAATACAAAATGTATCAGTCTTTGGTTTGACACGAAGGCGGCACGAAACCAAGATTTCCCGCAATCGAGGCGAGTACGCTAACTATTACACCAGCGATGGATGTCCTGTTGCAAGGCAAATTATTTCTAGCGTATTCATTATATACTATTTATCCACATGCATCTATCGATTGGTGAGTGCCACTGCCATCTTTTTTACCTATGTGATGTATTGTCTTTAAATATGTCATCGTAGTAAATATACATGTAATATTTATACCGCGGTTTTCCGAGTTAAACGGTTAAACAATCGAACGTGAAATGATTTGCATAATGAAGCCATGCAATCTCACATCTAGGTCGTTGATTATTGTACGGGTCTCTGAGAGTAATAAAGCTACAGCCCAGATTTAAAGTGTGCACTATCTCGAATCTGCGTGTATTATTTCATAGTTCTTAGCTGTTGCTTACATTCTGGTATATAAACCAAAACAGATCAAAGGGAAATAATGCATTCATTTAACAAAGTAACAATACTACTCAAATGGTGCTAGACAACAATATGGCTAATCACTCGTGATTGTGAAATGATCCACACTCGGCAACATGAATCACAACTTTATATTTATTAGTGTACGATTAGTTTTGAGATATGTACCTGTTTTGAGTGGTGGAAACAGTAAGTACTAGGGATGGCAAGCCGTTCAGAATTTACTAACCGGTTACTCAAATAATCTTCCGACCGATTACCCGGTTAACCGGTAGATATCATTGTTCAGATGTAATCTTGCAAGGGACAAATCAATAAAGCGATGTCAATAATAAACTTATATTGCATAAAGAATTTTACTGTATTTCGTGAAGGAACCTTATAATCTGGAGCTAGGATACTCATTAGATTTAAAAATCCTTTGCCTTTTACGAGTTTTAACGGCATACAATCCAATACCACCATTTCAACTATTGCTCTTGTAATGTGTTCATTTTGGGAAGATGACAATTTCCGTGATCGTGGTGAATTTGCAAATTCTGCTACAGGTGGCTGTTTTTCAGGCGTAAACCATCCAGAAATGTCTGACGAATGTTTTAGCTTTAAATGATTAAGCATATTGCTAGTTCCTCCCGTATATGTCATTTCTAAATTGCACAGTTTGCATTTCACAATTTTCGACTCCACATCTCGTTTAAAATACGACAAGTTTTCGATTGTGGTGGAGGCATTTTGTAATGAAACTTCAAACATTTCAATTGCAAGTTAATTAGACAGATGAACAGTTTTTACAATTGTTGTGATTAGTTATGGTTGTAAAAACACGAATGCTCGAGGGATAGTTATCGTGTCTTATCACAGTTATTTAATTATTGATTAAATCCGATATCTAAGTTTATTTACTGTTACATTATGCATGTACTTTAAATATTATTTAACTTTTATGAATTGAAAAAAACAGTGACAAGATGGAGATATTTTCATCATATTTTATCAAAACTTAACGAATAATCGAATCGCAAAATAGCTAACCGGTTACGATCTTTCCGACGGTTAACCGGTTAACCGAGTAATCGTTGCCATCCCTAGTAAGTACATGTATTTCCGTAATTTTTCATAATAATACAACACCGATTATATCTTACACATGGTAAGGAAATGATCATAGATTAAACAATGAACGATTCGTTGAAAATTGTGTGTTTTGGGATTTTATTCACTCCACTAATATAATATAAAAATATATTGTAAAGTGACTAATTGTATCAAAGGGTCGTCGTGATCACATACGTATGGTAATTGGAATTACAACTACCCATGCAATCAGTTGCGAGTTCGAATCCCATTTATCACATAATGGTGTACTGGATACAACATTATGTGATCAAGTTTGTTAGTGACTTGCGACAAGTTGGTTGTTTTTTCCGGGTACTCTGGATGCCTCCACAACTGAAAATGACCACCACGATATAACTGAAATATTGTTGAAAGTGCCATTAAACACCATATACATTACCATAACTCAATTATTATGCTTCGAAAAATAACACTATTTGAGTAGTCTTGAAAACATTCTACTGAAAACTACTATAAACAGACAATATGATTAATTCGAGGTATCCATGGACACGTCTTGTCAGCGTGAGAGATAAAAAGAGACGACTGTAGTCAGCTCGTGTACGTGTTACGATAGTCTACAATAGCTTTGTGTCATATATAGGCTACTATTTTAAGAAAAAGTCAGTGGAATTGTGTACCTATTAATTCGTTTTCGTTTCTATGGGTATTTTCGGGGCCAGCCTTAAAGCCAATTGGACTAATTGCTCCTAACTGAGCCAATCGCTTAAGGGAACCCCGTGCTGGTGTTTCTACTCTCGGCTCTGCAAGTACACACAACACGCACTGCAGGTTTTACAGAGAACAACATGGGGCCCCGCACGTCATAATCCCGGCCATGGGTACTTTAACACATGCCCAATGTATATGCAATACCCCCGTGGGAACCTACTGGTATGGAGAATATCCATCTCCCTGCATGCACGATCTGCCAAACTCAATGCGAGCACCATCCTCAAGTTATAAACAGTGTCTCTTTGTTATATAAATTACTTAATATGTTATGACAATAAGTTTAATGTGATCTAATAACTAGTTGATCAATACGATGAGTGAGTGATTGTTGTTTAACGCCAACTCAGCCATTTTTCAGCTATGTCATGGCGAAAAAAAGTTTAACGTAAATGAGATGATGATGAGATCCGCGTTGTACTAGACCAAACAACAGTCCGCTGATAGACATATCGCCCCACTCAGACACATTATCATGATTTCGAGCCAACCAGTCTTTGCTATTTTTGCGTGCTTAGCGGAGAAGCAATACTTACCAATTGTATAGTCTTTGGTTTGACCCGGTCGAGGCTCGAACCCACGATCTACAGCATTGGAGGCGAGCAGGCTAACCATTACACCACCGATGCGGTTGCTGATCCATCCAGGTTCAGGTGAGTATCTAGTTATTGTTTGTTGCTTGTCAAGACAAAAGCTGGAATGATCCTCACTTAAGGTAAATAACAACCAATTTATCTTTCTCATTGATAGTACACAACTCACCTATGACCTCATGTATAAATCTCATTTATTAAAGGAATACAAATGTATATATCTAATATCCCGCTTCTAGAATGTGTTGTATTGCCACCAATAGTCCCATTCCAGAATCACAAGATAAAATGTTGGAAAACTTGTTATCCTCATGAATATAGCTGAATTATTACTGACCTGAGGTTTAACAACAATCAATCAATCAATCAATCAATCAATCAATATATTTGATATATTGCTTTCATTTCAGTAGAAACGGAACATGCGTATTTGTTTGGTGGTCATTATTCATGGACAGAGGCAAAGCGTGCGTGTACATTGATAGGATCACAGCCATTGGTCAACATTTCGACGAGCAGGAACCAATCAGGATGGATTAATGAAACTGCTTTTTATTCTCCATGGTTAGAATACTTAGGTATGTAGTCGATGGTAATTATAAGTAATTATGAAAAGAAACATATTAATGGTCATTGAACACAAAAAAGACAACGACATATGTCACATGAAATCCAGTTTCTGGCCTGGGACAGACACAGAAATATGGCGGGGTAAAACTGGTTACTGGGATTCCAACTCTCTCCTCTTGTTAATTAAACCTCCAATAGCAATGTTGTTTTTTTTTCCTCTTCAAAATAACATTCGTTAATATATTTCTCGAAAACGGAAACAATTATAAAATAATAAGTGTTGAATGCAAATTATGAAATAATTATGGTTTTTTTATGCATACATTATACAAGTAGACATATTTATAGAGGGAATACAGAATATTTTTAGATATATACCGGGAGTGAAAGGATATTTAGACATAATAGATTTATGATTTCAGCAGTATTAGGAGAAAGAGATGTTCGATCAAATACACGTACCCGATGCAAAAACAACAAGAACAAAAACAATATATGATAAAACGGGCGCAAGTCTGGATTGGATAGGATTGAATAGTGTCTTCATTCTTCGTGTAATTTCCTTCAGATTTTATTGAAGATCGTCTTATCAAAACATTGATTCTCAGAAGGTGAACCGTAAGTTTCTCAAAGTGCAATGTACGGATGAGAGCTCTCAGATACTCGTGATCGTCACCCGTTGGTAAACTAACAGAAAAATCCTCGTAGTCACGAACTTTATGAGTCATTTCAATATATTTATATTTTTTTTTAAATAACATAATACTTTATTGTTTGACTCGCCTGTTAACAAAACACCTTAGACGCCCAGGTAAGCAAAACATAATCTAAGGTTCCCTGTTTTACAATATATCTCTTACCCAGGGTTAATAAGAGATTAATTAGAGGCTACATATACCCATTTCAAAAATACCACTAAATATATCAATTTTAAAACCAATATGTTCTCATTTCAAAAATACAACTATATTTATCAATTTAAAAAAACCAACATATAGGTCAATCTACAAAAAAAAATGTATAAAGGCATTTTATGATAGCTTCAACATATACCATTTACATACATATATTATAACTAACTACTAATAACGGATAGAATTGTCAAGATTTTGGTTTTATCTATTGTATCATTACAATTGGCCTTTAGCAAAATATTTAGTTCAGATTTTAAAGTCTGTTACCATATATTATAAAGTAAAGTTTGGTTGATATGAATTTTGTCATATTTTACTTTATTTCTCGCCTTCCAAATAGACCACTTAGATATATTTTGATTAGTGCCGACTTACCGTGTTACATCCAATCAAATTGGTTTTAAAATTATGATTTCATTGCAAATTAAAATGATATGAGAAGACGAACGGGACGTGATTTTCCGTGAGTTTTCGACAATGATGTTTATATCGAGAAGTAATTTACGTCGTATTTTTCATACTGTGTTCAGTTGGTCAAATAGGGAAAATTTGAGTGATCTTATGTTGTTATGTAACTTACTTGATACTAAGGAGTTGCGTAACAAACCAGAAACAATGCTTTTCTTATGAATTGACATCTAGTAATGAGAGAAGAGTATCACATCGTGATCATCCATGGGATACCGACGATGCATAAAGGGGAATTTGGCCAATTTATTAACATTATCTTTATGTTTGCGTGGGTGTATGTCAACTTGTTTATAAATGCTCTTTAATTGTTTCGCTGTTTAATAACTAGCACTAACTAGACAAACAGACAGATGAACATTTAAAGAAAAACTTATGTCTGCGTATTTTGAATTATCTGACGTATTTGACTGCATGTCTAATTTTTCACATTCAGTCCTGTGGATCATATAGAAATAATTTTCCTCACTACCCAACTCTCCAAACTTTTCCACAAAGTCCAAAGTCGTTGCCCAATTTCCCCATTCTTCCCTTATTCCTATATATATATAATTTTATACACATTGGTGATCTTGTTGACATAGCTTTAATATACATTAAATACTTGTCGATAACATTAATCAATCAAACAATCCATCAATCAATCAATCAATCAATCAATTAATCATGGTTTTTTAACCAAACACGTTAGAAAATATCATGTGGCATTATTTTTGTAGGCTGTTTCGGTATCAGAGAAAAGCAAATTTTGGACGTCTCTATTGTTGATGCTGGAACACAAATGAAGGAATGCATACTATTCTGTGAGAATTATTTCTTCGTAGGATTACAGGTATATATACACATTATAACTTATCTTAAGGCCTCTTCATTGGATTACAGGTACATACACTTTGTTACTTTTTTAAGACCACCATTGAATATTGTGTTATCGTTTGTATATTTATCTTTTTTGTATATAACAGTATGCATAAATTTATGCGCTAAGAAGAGTCTGAAGATACCACAAGGGTAATCAGAATTCGTATATCGAAGAAAAAGAGACCGCACAATGACCAAAAGAAAAAGGACAAAAGGACAAACAACGATCTACAAAACATACAAATAAAACTGAAGATCGAGTAACACTAACTCCACTTAAAACCGGGGGTGAACTCAGGTGCTCCAAAAGGGTAAGCAGTTCCAGCTCCACTAGTGGCACCCGTCGTGTTAATCTAGTTACAAACCCGGTGATATGTCATGAATGAGGAAAGGACCGGAAAGTGTCTACGACAAGTGGAAGATGGAGTAAATGTATGGGTCTTAATAAAGGTTTTGCTATTTCAGCAATCCCGATGTGCGTGTTTAATGAACACTTCGATAGATGACGGACATATATATGCACGATGTGATGCTGACTCATCAGCCAATTGTCAACGAGACCAGAACGCAATTTGTGCGGTGAACAACAACTTGCATATATTTGCGTTATACAAGAAAGGTAATTAACAATTGAAGGATATACAATTATATTTTGCTT
Organism: Bathymodiolus brooksi; assembly: GCA_963680875.1. Lineage (NCBI taxonomy): Eukaryota > Metazoa > Mollusca > Bivalvia > Mytilida > Modiolidae > Bathymodiolus > Bathymodiolus brooksi. The sequence goes on along the minus strand of OY804585.1, from coordinate 1,919,203 downwards.
CACATAAAGTAAATAAGTTGATTGAGGAATATCTGAGTGAGAGTAGTTGTTTTAAGAGGCTAACAAGAACAACAACAGTTCAAACACAAAGGTCAAAAACACACGAACAAGAGCTCGAACAAAAACTGAAATACACAGGAAATGTTACTGAAGAGTAAACTACTCCAACTTAGGTTAATTTAAACATATTTTATTTTCTAAATAATGACAAAAGAATCAGACACAAGTTTTTCAACTTAGTATTGTCTTCTCCATATACATACAATAAACAATATACAATATGATATGCATTATCATTACATAATTTCTCTAAAATTTTTAACATGAAGACATGAAACAACTTAGGTGGCGCTATGGCTAAGATGCTTGCCTCGATTGTGCTAGGTCATAGTTCGGATCCCGTCAATTCTTAGACTGTGAAATGGATATTTGCTGCTTATTTGGTAAACACAGAGCTTAAAGGGAAAATTAAGGGCTAGATGGCTCAGAGTCAGAATAGCGTGTCATGGTGAAACGCCACATCAACATGTGGACTGTTGTTGCAGTGAGCCAAAATTATATACAATCTCACTGAGTGTATAGCTCTAGTACAAATCAGATTTTGTCATCATCTCATCAAATGTAACTTGTTCTCACTATGATATAGCTGACGAATTGCTCTCTTGGCGTTAAACAACAATCATTCACTCACTCATGCGCATATTTAACACTTGTCAGTTATCCTTTATATCGATAACAGTTAAGACAACAGTAGAAGCAGATTCGCAATTCCTTAAATCATCTGGATTGCTGTCACAAGAAGCATACAGTTTTAATAATATGATCATTGTGAAAGTCTACTTGTATAATCGTCAGAGATCTTACTGTAATCATTATTACTTATGGTAGTAGTACTGAATTCATATAATTACAAAATGTTTAATAATTTGACTTTCCAATCGTTTGACATTTAGCGTACCTGGTGAATGGTATTCCTCCAGAAACACGTCGTGAACACTAAATTAGATATCAACGCTTTTATTAATTTGTACACGACGATACTTGCATCAGTAATTGCGATGGTGTAAAAATAAGGATCTTGTGTTTATCACATATATTTAATCTACTATAATTTAATATAGCGGTAGAGTTCTCCACTTGAAAAATGTGAATCGAAAAAGAATAATTTTATTAAAATACAAAGACAAGCAATAAGTAAATTTGATAAATGTTTAGATTCAAAAGTATGCGCAAAACGGGTCCATAACAAAAGAGTGGTGATCTCAATTGTTCCTCAAGGGTATACATTTTCCGCTCCTAAAGTATCATTCACCGTGTTACTCTGGGTTATAGTCAAAGTCCAGTAATTTTTTTTTATATATTATCACCGGGTTTCTAACAAGAGTAACACGACAGGTACCACGTATGGAGCAGGAACTGCTTACAATTCCTGAGCATCTGTGTACACTTCCGGTTTTCAGTGGCCTTCGTGTTATACGATCTTTGCTATTTTGTGTGATGCTTTGGATCGTTGCTTGTCCTTTTCATTTGGCCATTGTGTTGTCTGTCCTTCTTCTCTTTGCGGTTTCTGGTTTTTCTAAGAAGATACAAAAGGTGTATTCAGACGTCGTAAATCGAAGGACACCACAATGGAGAAAAGAAAAATGACGAAAGGACAAACAATGATCTACCAAACAATACACAGAAAACTAATTATTAACGAACCCCACAAAAAATACGGTGAACACAGGTACCGTGGAAGGATAGGCAATTCCTGCTCCACTAGTGATACCCTACGCGTTACTGTTAAATGACACGAATACCGTGTGATATTGAAACCAACGTTTTTGAAATCCAGTATACGTAGATAAATACAAATAACATAAACATGATCCTCTACAAAACAAATGAAGATAAAGACAAACCGAACATGTCGCAAATGAGATTAGATGGGATGACAGAGATTAACACGGTAATGATGTGAATTTTTGTCATGTCGTGGGACATACACCAAATTCTGGAAATATGAACGTTAGATAATACCAAAGGGGCAATCAAAAATGGACAATCCAAAGTAACTGGCTACACAGGTCACACAAGCCGAAGAAAACCAAAACAAAAACACAACACAATATGTGTTTGACACCACTATCAGCAACCAAGCACAAACAACGCAAAGAAGACATGGGTCTACCTACAAACAACTGGAGGTAAAGACGAACCGAACATCGTTTTATGTGAAAATCGTAACGGACATCACAACACGGAATTCAGAACTACTTAATCCATGATTATATGTCTAGATAGTAATAAATATGATATTATGTTTGTATCAGTTGACATCAATGGCAATATAGGCATAGGCGACTGTTTAACGGTCACTTCGAACAGCCAAGGGTCGATATGCTACTGGGCGAGTCGATGTGATTTGCAATTGTTCCAGATATGTTCCAATGGTGAGTATCTAGTTGATTATTTATTATTAGAAAATTTAATATAAGTGTTCATTTATTTTTTTATTTTTTTTTGGGGGGGGGGGTTCCTTTCAATAATACGATTAACATTCTGCGTGTTTAATTCCAAAAAACGATATATGTCCTACTTATCGTGCAGGTCAGCTTTATTCGTGAAGGAAACCGTAAGCTACCGGTGACCATCTGACATGATGTACACAGATTTATAACATGAAATTGATTCCAGTACGCATGGGCATGGATGTGAATAAATCTCGCAAACGTCGATAGTAATAGTCCTTGATAGCATTAATAGATACCACTTTTTTACCATATTTATATTACACTCCTGTTGTGCTTCCATATACTGTAACGAATATAATACATTTAGAGCTTTAGAGATAAATACTGTAATTGTAACTGTGATGACATGATTTATGCCATCACCTTTTTGCTAGACAATATTTATGCTCATTTTGGCTACGAAATGTTTTGTCAAATTGATCGAATTCCAATGCGAACGAATTGCGTTCCTCTCATTGCTGATTTGTTTTTATTCAGCTGTGAATTTCCATTTATTGCTAAACGTCTTCAACAAGACATTCAAAGCACCCACTGACCAGACCATTTAACCATACATTAAAATTGCAGATACTGTTACGATAACTAAAATGTAAATAATACTTATTTTCTAACGTTTGTATTACAAATATATTCCAAGGAACTTACGTAGAATAATACTAATATTACAAACATATAATACTAATATTACAAACGTATAATACTAATATTACAAACGTATAATACTAATATTACAAACGTATAATACTATATTACAAACGTATAATACTAATATTACAAACGTATAATACTAATATTACAAACGTATAATACTAATATTACAAACGACTCGTGTCAATCTATGAATTTAAACACATTTCTTTCTCAATGTAAAACTAACACACTCGTACTATATATAGATACGTTTTTACGTCTCTATCGTCAATTGTTCAACTTTTTGGATGGAGTCGTTCCTTTGGCCCGCCATATGGCATTTGCTTTTCTCTGTTGGTTCGTTTCCCTTGTATATAAATAAACGCTATAGATTACCGAAGGGGCAATCAAAAATGGACAATCCAGAGAAACTGTCAACACAGAGCACACAATACGAAAAAAAACAATATAATATAAAAAAAATTATGACTTTAATTACAGTAATAAAGCAATAACGAGAAAACGTTTACATCAATGATACCTTGTTGATAAATTATTGAAATCTCCACTATCGCTATGCAGATCTTGTATACAAAAACAATTTTCCGAATTGGTAAGCAGGTCCTACTTACTGAAAGGGACTATTAACACACAATAACACTTACTCTAAATGTCTTAATGTTTTGTAGATGGAGTCCTTTCTCAAGCAACCTTTACAATATCCGAGATACAAAGGGCTGACAGGGCTGCTTCCGTTATGGAATGTACATACCAAATTCTCGCCTCATATGCAGGTGCCACTCAAGGAAATTTACAGCTGTCACCTCATAAATACTACTGGTTAGACAACACGAGGAGACACTTTTTTCAGTCAGGTAATTAAACAGTTAGTAAGTTTGTTAGAAACATATTCACCCCATAATGCACTTTCGACAATTTTTAGTAGCAACGCATATTATCATATTCGAACAATCATTGGGAGAAATGCAAAACTTGTTTGATATTTGCTTTTGAATCTCTTCTCCGGAGAGACACATGAGTATAGAAATAGCAGTTATTTTGTCCCATGCCGGCAAAAACCAGATTTCTTGTACCTACTCACTCCTTATTGTTTACATTTATTTACAGTATTTCTGTTTGTTTTTTGTGTGTATTGTTGTTTGTTTCCCATATGTACTGTTCACAACATTTCAATACTATATATATATATATGCTAGAATATACAAATACAGATTATTGTAATTTAGTAAACGAACAGCAGCCGGAATATTGTGTTGCTGCAAAAACTGACATAAATGGCCGAATGATAAAAGAAATTCGAGACTGTAAAACTAAATTACCAGCACTTTGTTCTGGCAGTGAAGTGGCAGATGTAAATACAAAACAATCGTCTATCCATGGTGAGTTCTCTTCTGCATGGTCTCGTTTATGTTAATTGTGTGAAAGTTATATGTAATTTGCTAAGGTTTTTAAGACTTACAGTAATTGAAAAACAACCAAAAATACCATACTGTAGAAACAGTTCCAAATACCAATAGAAAAATCGTAGAAAGAAAGAGGCAAAATAAATACCTCTAACACACAAATACATGACCACTCACTTTACTGGCTTGGTACCTCTAACACACAAATACATGACCACTCACTTTACTGCTTGGTACCTCTAACACACAAATACATGACCACTCACTTTCTGGGCTTGGTACCTCTAACACACAAATACACGACCTCTCACTTTACTGGCTTGGTACCTCTAACACACAAATACATGACCACTCACTTTACTGCTTGGTACCTCTAACACACAAATACATGACTACTCACTTTACTGCTTGGTACCTCTAACACACAAATACATGACCACTCACTTTACTGGCTTGGTACCTCTAACACACAAATACATGACCACTCACTTTACTGCTTGGTACCTCTAACACACAAATACATGACCACTCACTTTACTGGCTTGGTACCTCTAACACACAAATACATGACCACTCACTTTACTGGCTTGGTACCTCTAACACACAAATACATGACCACTCACTTTACTGGCTTGGTACCTCTAACACAAAAATACATGACCACTCACTTTACTGGCTTGGTACCTCTAACACACAAATACATGACCACTCACTTTACTGGCTTGGTACCTCTAACACACAAATACATGACCACTCACTTTACTGGCTTGGTACCTCTAACACACAAATACATGACCACTTACTTTACTGGCTTGGTACCTCTAACACACAAATACATGACCACTCACTTTACTGGCTTGGTACCTCTAACACACAAATACATGACCATTCACTTTACCGGCTTGGTACCTCTAACACACAAATACATGACCGCTCACTTTCCTGGCTTGGTACCTCTAACGCACAAATACATTACCACTCACTTTACTGGCTTGGTACCTCTAACACACAAATACATGACCACTCACTTTACTGGCTTGGTACCTCTAACACACAAATACATGACCACTCACTTTACTGGCTTGGTACCTCTAACACACAAATACATGACCACTCACTTTACTGGCTTGGTACCTCTAACACACAAATACATGACCACTCCCTTTACCGGCTTGGTACCTCTAACACACAAATACATGACCACTCACTTTACTGGCTTGATACCTCTAACACACAAATATATGACCACTCACGTTACTGGCTTGGTACCTCTAACACACAAATACATGACCACTCACTTTACCGGCTTGGTACCTCTAACACACAAATACATGACCGCTCACTTTCCTGGCTTGGTACCTCTAACGCACAAATACATGACCACTCACTTTACTGGCTTGGTACCTCTAACACACAAATACATGACCACTCACTTTACTGGCTTGGTACCTCTAACACACAAATACATGACCACTCACTTTCCTGGCTTGGTACCTCTAACACACAAATACATGACTACTCACTTTCCTGGCTTGGTACCTCTAACACACAAATACATGACCACTCACTTTCCTGGCTTGGTACCTCTAACACACAAATACATGACCACTCACTTTCCTGGCTTGGTACAGACACTTCAATGAAAAGTGGCGGAATTAAACTAGTTGTATGGGTTCAAACTTCCCCTATTATGCGTAAATCAACATAAAAATGTTATACATTGTAATGATTATAGCAGATTGGTGTCTAAGGTTGAAGACACCAAAGGTGTAATCAGAAGCTGTAAATCGAATAAGGAGAGACATTGCAATGACCAAGAAGATAAACAAAAGACAAACAATGATGTACAGAGCACTATGCAAAAAACTAAAGGTTGTGAGCAACAAACTAATTTATTTTTGAAATGCATCGGCTTGGTACCTCTAACACACAAATACATGACCGCTCACTTTCCTGGCTTGGTACCTCTAACGCACAAATACATTACCACTCACTTTACTGGCTTGGTACCTCTAACACACAAATACATGACCACTCACTTTACTGGCTTGGTACCTCTAACACACAAATACATGACCACTCACTTTACTGGCTTGGTACCTCTAACACACAAATACATGACCACTCACTTTACTGGCTTGGTACCTCTAACACACAAATACATGACCACTCACTTTACCGGCTTGGTACCTCTAACACACAAATACATGACCGCTCACTTTCCTGGCTTGGTACCTCTAACGCACAAATACATGACCACTCACTTTACTGGCTTGGTACCTCTAACACACAAATACATGACCACTCACTTTACTGGCTTGATACCTCTAACACACAAATATATGACCACTCACGTTACTGGCTTGGTACCTCTAACACACAAATACATGACCACTCACTTTACCGGCTTGGTACCTCTAACACACAAATACATGACCGCTCACTTTCCTGGCTTGGTACCTCTAACGCACAAATACATGACCACTCACTTTACTGGCTTGGTACCTCTAACACACAAATACATGACCACTCACTTTACTGGCTTGGTACCTCTAACACACAAATACATGACCACTCACTTTCCTGGCTTGGTACCTCTAACACACAAATACATGACTACTCACTTTCCTGGCTTGGTACCTCTAACACACAAATACATGACCACTCACTTTCCTGGCTTGGTACAGACACTTCAATGAAAAGTGGCGGAATTAAACTAGTTGTATGGGTTCAAACTTCCCCTATTATGCGTAAATCAACATAAAAATGTTATACATTGTAATGATTATAGCAGATTGGTGTCTAAGGTTGAAGACACCAAAGGTGTAATCAGAAGCTGTAAATCGAATAAGGAGAGACATTGCAATGACCAAGAAGATAAACAAAAGACAAACAATGATGTACAGAGCACTATGCAAAAAACTAAAGGTTGTGAGCAACAAACTAATTTATTTTTGAAATGCATTTGAAATTAGTCTACACTTAAATTTAACGGAAGTGTGTGCAAACCAGTAAAGACTTGCAATCAACCGCGAAACGTTCATATTTACGAACACTTTCACTAAATCACAATAATTTCATAAAAGACCAAACACTCAGGGAAGCAAAAAATAAAAATTGACTAGCATTACATATGCTTTATGCCATAAAACAAGGCGATTAAAATGTGATTAATTTAATTTAATTTGAAAGAGAACAGTTTGTCCTGTAGAATTACATCATTTGTTATTAAATGGTAGAAAATCATCTTTAAACTATTATGGATTATGGATTCATCATTGGATTGTACCAGAACATTTGTGTAATGTGGTTTTCTTTATCAATTTATATTTTATGTTTACTGATAGGCCACTGATGTTGTTTTCTTGTTTTCTTTGCTGATACTGTTTTTTTTTGCTGTATTTTTATTTGATTTTTTTTTGTTGGTTTTTTTTTAGTGTTTTTCGTTTATTGTTTTTTGTTTTATATATTTTTTTTATTTCATTTCAATGAATAGTTGATTTAGAAAGAGCAAACACGTTCATTACATAATGCACACACTGCTTACTTCATTGTAGGAGAGAGTCGTTAGGACTTCATATAAGATGGTATAACTTGCTGTCCAATCCTATTGTTTATGTACAATAAAATATTATTAAACTAAAAGTCGTTAGCACGTTGCAGATCCAAACTGGGCGCTATGCTTGTTTTCCTGTGTCAAGGTCATGTTAGACCAATCCAAATACTATCTCTTTATTTCATAGATTTACTATAACCTTGTTCTGGACATGAACGTAGCTGAAATACTGCCCACTTGAAGTTTAAGAACAATAAATCAATCTTGTTCTCGACATGAACGTAGCTGAAATACTGCCCACTTGAAGTTTAAGAACAATAAATCAACCTTGTTCTCGACATGAACGTAGCTGAAATACTGCCCACTTGAAGATTAAGAACAATAAATCAACCTTGTTCTCGACATGAACGTAGCTGAAATACTGCCCACTTGAAGTTTAAGAACAATAAATCAACCATGTTCTCGACATGAACGTAGCTGAAATACTGCCCACTTGAAGTTTAAGAACAATAAATCAACCTTGTTCTCGACATGAACGTAGCTGAAATACTGCCCACTTGAAGTTTAAGAACAATAAATCAACCTTGTTCTCGACATGAACGTAGCTGAAATACTGCCCACTTGAAGTTTAAGAACAGTAAATCAACCTTGTTCTCGACATGAACGTAGCTGAAATACTGCCCACTTGAGGTTTAAGAACAATAAATCAACCTTGTTCTCGACATGAACGTAGCTGAAATACTGCCCACTTGAAGTTTAAGAACAATAAATCAACCTTGTTCTCGACATGAACGTAGCTGAAATACTGCCCACTTGAAGTTTAAGAACAATAAATCATCTTTCACTGAAATCAAACATTCCGCTTCAAAACTAATGTTGGTTACCATGCATTAAGATTATCATAAATTATATATCATTTGTTTTTGTTTGTAGATTACCTGGTCATTGCATTGATAATAACAGCTACAGCTACGTGTCTTATGGTCGTTGTTGTCGTCCTTTTATTTTGCAGGTTTGTAAAATATAATGAACCCCAAAAAAAAAAACATAAATAAACAAACAAACACACAAACGAAGAAACAAATAAACAAACAAAACAGCTATGTTTCAATAAAAGGGCAATGACATTTATATCTCTAACAATAAAACCGTAGATATTGAGTGAGCACGACGTGTTTCTGGAATAATATCTATTCTGTACACTTATAGTCAGAAGATTGGACAACCAAATAAAATAAAAGCATTTGGGAGCAAACTTATGTTAGAGAATACCGAAAGGGCTATCAAAAATGAAAAATCTAGAGAAACTGACAACATAGGGTATACATGACGAAGAAAAACAAAACAAAAACACAACACAATGTGTTGGACACCACTATATGCAAACAAACACAAATAACGTATATAAGACAACCAAAGACGCTAACCATGATAGAAAACTCGGCTAAAGTCACATATTCCTGAGAGAGGAGACCCTAAGTTTGAGTAATAATTCCATTATTTATAAACTTTAAATATCAATAATAAATACACATATCTAATAAACCATGTCTGTGATGAAACACTGACTTCTGTGCGGATCATACCCTTGGGGACTAATAGTTCACCAGAAGAGATATCGACCAAGTGATAGTAATAAAAACGTAGATATCAAATTTAGTGCGCACGACGTGTCTCTGGAATAACCGTCATCGGGTCCCTCAACACAAAAGATTGGAGCTGAAAACTGAAGTGAAAATAGGTCTAATAAGATAGACTCGTGTCACCAGATTTTTATTGTGTCCTATAGAAATACACTGTAGATACAAATATAGAAATGCAAGCCTACTAAGAGTTATTTTGCTGCTATTTGTTTTCTTTTTGTAAATCATATGACACAAATTTAGTTCTTCTTTCTTAAAGTAGAGATATTCCTTCTAAGGTTGATTTATTTTCACATTTACATATTTTAAAATTCTAACATTATAAACTAACATATGTAATATAATCTTCTTGTAGGTTTAAAAGGTCTTCATTGAGACATACTCTCCAACCATTGCCTGAAATTAAGAAAGAAGTGGTTTATGCCCAAGTTGATAAATCAACTAAATCTACAACAAAAAAAGTTGGTGATAGAGACAAGACACTTGCAAATGATTGTGATGATTATGACCATACAAACCACTTCTCTTCACCGGATGTTCCTCTAGTAACAGATAATACCTATGATACAATGCAATCTATTGAGAGAGGGGAAGAAAACAATTATAATTGTGCACACGAAGCAGAAAAACATCCTCCTGTAATACTTGACATTGACGAATATAGTGCAATTGAAATTACAAAATGATTTTTTATTTTTGTTGTTATGAACTGAATTTGTTTTTCTATATTGCTTTAAATAAATGATTTAAATTGCATGTGTTATTTGACAGAGAAAAAATTACTTGAACAACGCATTGACAATTGCGTTATGCATATATTGTGAAAGGGTTCTATTTTCGATCTGGTCAATAAAAACTGTATTTGAGATAAAAATAAAAGGGTGTTGTGGTCGGGCAAATAATGTCATCATTGTGTCCGCCATTATTTCACGAAACAACACAATACAGACAGCAATACACCATGTAGTTTCCATCTATTACGTATTTACGCCTGGGAAGCCAAGCGTTAATGAAATAATACCTAGTTTTTCTTTGGCTTACTTTCTCCCAAAGAATTATTTGACGTTCCAATATTTATTTATTTGTTGGTCTTTTTTTATCTTTGGATCGTATCAGTGTTGTATCCTTGTTGTCTCTTTGTAATATTTGTTATCGTCAGTTCGATATCCATATGAATAAAATTGTCCATAATAGGAATATGAATAAAATTGTCCATAGTAATAATATGAATAAAATTGTCCATAATAGGAATAGGAATAAAATTGTCCATAATAGGAATAGGAATAAAATTGTCCATAATAGGAATATGAATAAAATTGTCCATAATAGGAATAGGAATAAAATTGTCCATAATAGGAATATGAATAAAATTGTCCATAATAGGAATTTGAATAAAATTGTCCATAATAGGAATATGAATAAAATTGTCCATAATAAAAATATGAATAAATTTGTCCATAAGAAGAATATGAATAAAATTGTCCATAATAGGAGTAAGTGTAATAACAAAGGCATGCCAATAACAAAATTACCGAACTCCGAACAATCTTCATAAGAGAAATTAAAAACTCATTAGTATATAAACAGACAAATCAGTCAACAACCGGAAAACTGTGAAAACCGTAATGACCCTGACTTGGTACAGGCATTTCTAAAGAAATGGTGGGTTGAATCAGATTTTAAAGCGCCAAACCTCCCGCTTTAATTACGGCTCAAAGGTTCCGCTGTCACTATAACAGTTTTTATAACAATACTGGAACGAAATAGGTACAATAGTTGTCAAAGCAGTACCAAATTCCGTGAGGAGGGTGGAACATCTATCGTGAACCATCTCCATCAACAACCTCGAGTCATCTGAAGTATTTTAACTACGAAAGTAAATGTCAAAAACACTTTTACGTCACACATCGATAAAAAATATTTTTGACATTTTTGTTGACTTCCTTATCTTTATACATTTTCACTATATGAAAATCCATCGTTTATTATCGTCTCTGTAGAGACTGAATATATATCGACAAGATCCTGGTATCGGAATATAAACTTTTTAAGTGATCGAATAAGGCGAATCTTTTCATAGCCCTGGTCCAGTAGCCTGTTTCTCAGATAATATGAAAAACAGAAAATATCACACATTCGGTACAGTTCCAAAATCCAATAGAAAATCATTGAAAGGTGCAAAATCGATACTTCTAACACACAAATACATTTTTGACCGCTCACTTTCCTGACTTTGTACAGGAATGTCAATAACAAGTGGCAGACTAAAATGTTTTATGGCTCCAAACCTCCTGTCTTAGTGAAATGATGCGATCATGTCAGTGTTTTCCATATAAGAGTTACATGTAAATGCCAACCCTCACAAAATAAAACCGGCGAAGAAGTGTTTGAAGATAGGTAATCAGAATCCGTAAATCGAAGATGGCCAAACGAAAAGCACAAACGGACAAACAATGATCTGCTAAACATTACACAGAAAACTAAAGATCGAGCAACACGAACTCCACTAAAAACCGGAGGTGAACTCAAGTGCTGTGTAAGGGTGGGCAGTTCCACAATGTGGCACCCGTCGTGTTTCTCTTGTTACAAACTCAGTGATGAGTAATGAATGAGTAAAGGGTCGGGCTGTGATTACGACAAGCTCACAATGGGAAAATTGAAATCATCTCTTTTTAGCCATCATTTTAAATATTAGATAGTAAACAAGGTCGTTGTAAGACATACATGTAATACTGAAACAATAGTCAACTTTGTTATATATATACAAGTAATATATATAAAAGACCCCAGTCGCTGTAATTTTTTATTCACGTATCTTCACTGTCAGTTATTTTATTTGCATTGAAAGTGAATACGTAAATACGTCGTTGGTAAATTACAGCAGCTTGTGTCTTTTATTGTTAACACTGCAGCTCCTATATATGGTTTCTCTTTCCAAATGAGTCACGCCTCCCTGATTTTGAACACATCATGGTCGCCTCGAATGCGGAATATCGCGTGTATTTAATAAATAATTGGATCAAACCAAAGACTATACAACTATTTTTTTCTCTAAGCATGCAGCAATAAGGCATAGGATAGTTTCGCTGGTAGTCCCTGGAATAATACTTAGACATTCCAAATTGCCAGCATGTCGCGTTTTTTACCAGCATAATGCTATTTGTAATTGATTTTCCACTGACCAGTTATATATATAATGAATCACTAATAAAGCGAAAAATGATTGACCCTTTCATGAAAATGAATTTGATAACTATACAAAAGATATGTGGAGTTGCTACTGAATGTCTAGATTCTAATATTCATTAAATATATCTGCGAGTTTAAAATTAAGCTAAAAATTAACTAAGACTAGAAAACGTTTAAATTGCAACATTAAAAAAAATAAAAATTATTTGGCTTTCCAACCTTTTGGCTTTGAGCGTACGTGATGAGAAGGTGATTCCAGAAAGACGTCATTCGCACTAAGTTTGATATATACATTTTTACTAATTCCATCGGATCGATGCATCTGCTGGTGGACTGTTTGTCTCCGAGGGTAGCATCCACCCATGGCCACTAGTAGTCAGTGGTTCGGCACTGACATCGTTTATTAGATTATTTATCATCGAAATTTATAGTTGCTACATTATGTAATTAAGGAATAATTCATGGAAGCCATAGTTTGTATCCAGTTTTAACATGGGTAACATCATTTACGTAAAATGCAACAAAAATAATGTTACCCATGTTAAAACGTTATACAAACTCTGGCTTCCATGAATTATTTCGATTCTAGTAGGAACAATCTAACTTATTTTTCGAAGTGGAAGTCTGTATTCTGTATTCTGTATTCCTTATCTTCACCTCCAATCTAGGAGATCGTGGATCTATATACGTTACTTATTAAATCCACCAGTCTTTAAAATATGTTATGGAATAAAATGTTCTTCCAATATGCACACATGAATATAATACACTATAGTTTATATGTACATACGAATATAATACACTATTGTTCGTAAAATATTAATCCGCCATAAAAAAAATTCTGTCAACCTCAAACGTTAATGGTAAATATTGGCGAGCTCTTTATGGGATAACATGTGAACTTAGGATTTTTTGACAAACATGGCTGCACATATACTGACGAATAAAAAAACATTCGACGCTTTGTAAACACGTTCCTTGTATCACACTCAACTAATGAAGATCTTCTTAACATATGTCTCGTACCCTCTCTCGTACGTCCGTTACCACTGAAACCAGGAACCCGTGTGTAATAAAAGTCATTTTGTTAGCTTGTTTTACTTATATTGATATTTTGTAATTTATTAAATCTCTTCTTAAGTTAAAGAGACCACAGATGCAGCTTCGTCCGCATCATTTATGGACATATACCTCGAATTTGACGACAGTGGTCAACTCAGTACTAAAATTTATGATAAACGGGACGACTTCAATTATAAAATCATAAATTTTCTAAACATGTGCAGCAATATACCAGCTTCTCCTGCATATGGTGTTTAAATCTCGCAATTGATTCGCTATGGAAGGGCCAGTAGCAATTATTCTGATTTCCTGAAACGTCATCTTCATCTGAGAAACAGGCTACTGGACCAGGGCTATTAAAAGATTCGCCTTATTCGATATCTTAAAAAGTTTATATTCCGATACCAAGATCTTGTCGAAATATATTGCGTCTCTGCAGAAACGATTATAAGCGATGCATATTCATATAATGAAAATGTATAAAGATAAAGAAGTCAAGAAAAATGTCAAGGATATTTTTTTGATCAATGTGTGACGTAAAAATATTTTTGATGTTTACGTCACCGAATATGGTACTGCTTTGACAACTGTTTTACCTATTTCGTTCCTGTATTTAAATACTGCTATAGTGACAGCCGGAACCTTTGAACCGTAATGAGAGCGGGAGGTTTGGCGCCTTAAAATCTGATTCAACCCACCATTTCTTTAGAAATGCCTGTACCAAATCAGGATCATTACGGTTTTCACAATTTTCCGGTTGTTGACTGATTTTGTCTGTTTATATAATTATGAGTTTTGACTTTCCCTTTGTAAGATTGTTCGGAGTTCGGTAATTTTGTTATTACCCTTATTTTCTAGACCTTATCAATGTCATCATTCTATATCTGGCACTGTGCATATTATATAGATGTCTTCTACATTGAAATGCTAAGTCAGTCAGCTTATTCACTGACAATTGTCTATATTCTAGCTTCATGGTTATGTCATTATTTAACAAGAATGAACAGTCCAGAATTATCTGAATGTTTTCCTCATTTGACATTTGATGCATTCTTCTGTTAATTAGTTATTAACTTCGTTATCAATTGCATATATAGTTACTTGTCTTGTAGTCTCACGTAGTTGACATCTGAGCAAAAAATGTTCCAAATCCTCATCTTCTTCTCCACACAATAGGCACGTAGCATCAATTTGGCTTTGGTTAAATTTGGACCGGTTTGATTGGAAGATGTAAGATCCACTAACCAGCTTCAGTTTTATTGGTATTCTGTCTGTATCCATTGCAGACATTGTTGGTAGAAATATAAGAGGATGTTGTTTTCCTGGTTTGAAGGCTTCAACAATTATCGTATTTCAGATATGCATAATATTCAGAAAGGCTAGTTAGATGGTTTTACTAATATTGATAGACTTTCTCATAGGGTAGTTTTTTCCATTCAGTTTTTGTATTTGGTGCTTCCAGTATTAAATAGATTTCTGGGAGATTGTATTTCCATATCATCCTTTTTACATATATGAACCAACTATTACTTTGTCCTGATTTTACAGATATTTGTCTTTTGGCTATTTGGTTCTCAGTTGAGGTGCTTGGTAATAGGCAAATACTGTATAAAAATGTAAGTACTTTTATATGGATTTGTCCTTCAATAGGTATTAGACCTGAAATGATGTATGGTACTATATCTGGAGCATTTTGTGGTAGAGAGAGAATTCGTTTCACCATCCTTTTATGGAACTTTTCCAGTTTTTCTAGATTTTCCTTATCTGGAGTTATTACTTCTAGGCCATATAATAATGTTGGAACGACATATGTCTTCATTTTGTGTATACAAGTACTTGGGTCTAGTCCATTATTGCCGTGAAAGCCTGCTGACATAATGCTATAGGCAGTTCTTCGTGCTTTCGTGCTGTTTTCAATTACGGCATTTTCGATGGTATCTTTGTCAGTTTTGGACCTTTGTATACCCAGATGTGTTGTTCTTTCTACGTTTGGTAAATTAGTTCCATTGAGTTGCAGTTTTAATTGGTGTACTTTTTCCTCTTTTTTTGACTTGACATATCTATCACGACACTCTTTTGTGGATGAAGTTTGTAGTGTTCTTTGCAGCTATAATCGTAGGCCATATTTAGGAGATTGTGTGCCTCTTCTATATTTGTACTGTTTATGGCTATGTCATCAGGACACGCCGATGCTGCACATTGTATGTTTCCGATATTCATTCCTAAGCCGCTGTGTTTTAGGCGATGCAGTAATGGGTCTACATAGATTTTATATAAGTCAGCGCTTAAGACTCCATTTTGACGGTAACCTTGCTGGATTTCAAAGATATCTTATACGAGACCATTAAATTTGACAGCTGAAGGCTGTTTATCAGAGTCCAATGTTTATCTTGTACTCCTAGATGGTATAGTCTTCGCATCATGCTCTGGTGTACAACAACATCGAATGCGGATTTTGCATCTAATAAGATTATGATGAAGAGTTGTTCCAAGCCAAGTGCCTCTCGTCTTATTTCTTCCAGTAAGTAAGTAATGGAAGTGCATGTCATAACAAAATCCACTAACTTTCATGGTTACAGTTTTTTCTTCTTATATGGATAACTAGACGGTGATTCAATTAAGTTACCGATATTTTCCAATTTGATGCATCCAACGATAATAAAAATATTTGACTTTCCAACCTTTTTGCGAAACGCGTTTTCCCACTTTTAAATTGGAAATCTACGTTATTATTTTTTATGAAAAAACATGATCAACAATTTCAAGAATTTGTATGGTGAACATTAGACATCATCATCACTAATGAGATACACACTGATAATCATATAACTTAAATCATTTTAAAAGTCAATGTTTCGTTTCCTATTCGTGGTTGAACCGCATACATTTTGTATGTTATTTCACTCTAAGTATTTCCGCCACGGTTTTTTCCCCATTTATTTATTTCGAACACATGGTAGATCAGGGAATGTCATGAGAAGGAAATATAGATGGATAGATAAAGGAGTAGACATTATAAGGGTAGAAATTGGCCTAAAAAATAGAAAAAATTATAAATGAAACGTATAGCTTTCGTTGTTTCTTGATTTTATAAGACCTTTACCCCAACTACTATTTTGGTAACAATTTTCCATATTTGCACGTGCGATGACGTCACACTAGTCAATGACAAGTCTATCGTTTCGTGAAAA
Source organism: Bathymodiolus brooksi (assembly GCA_963680875.1). Lineage (NCBI taxonomy): Eukaryota > Metazoa > Mollusca > Bivalvia > Mytilida > Modiolidae > Bathymodiolus > Bathymodiolus brooksi. Next base: position 1,901,992 of record OY804585.1, on the reverse strand, counting down.
TATATGAAATCTAACAAGAAATGTATATTTAATGTCAATTTTCAGTATAACCACAAGCAGGTACCAACGGCATATTTTAGTATGATGTTTAATATACATAAACACATATCTCATTTAATTTTTGTGTTGGTACCCGAGTGTGGAGAGTATGAAATCTGCAATCAAAAAATAATTGTAAGGTCGATTTCTCGTCAGCGGCCATTTGTTATTGACCATTTTCATCCGTAATAGACAGAAATAGAAATCGGCCTTTTAATCTCATCCAAAATAAAGTTGGTTATCGTAGTTGTTTTGCTAGGGAGTAAAACTTGAACAATTTTTATGAAAACGTTTTGACGTTATTTAAATAGAAAAAAACCCGCTAAGTTTTGGAGGTGATTTAATTACTGCCGAGCTGATTGTGCATCGAGTCCGAAGTGGTTTTTTTCTAACCCTCAGTTACTATACTAAATCATACTTTAATATTATCCCCACAATTCACAAAAAGTACAGAAAACAAAACAAACAACCAAAAAGAAGAATCACGTAATACTATTAGTACGTCTGATTACCCTAGAAATTAATTCATTGGACATGTAGACGACACATCGGAACTTTCTATTTTTAGTAGTCCCTTTACTTTTATTATTTTATTTTGACAAATATATTTTATCTAGCTCTTTCGCAAAGTGAATTCCCGATGAATAATTGTAATAACGTAAATTTGATTTATATATAGCTTAATTCTACCCTCTCAATATTCACGTTGCGGAGGCGTAATGGTTGGCAGACATGACTGCCGATAACAACATCGTGAGATCGAATCACCGATTTCTTTTTCTGTTTTTTTTTTTGCGTCATAAGAAAAAGTTTTTGATGTGCTAACATTATTTAATGTTAGAATAACCGTTAAAACAAAATATCAAATATTCATAGATTTGGGTTAGCTACTCAGGGCAAACTTTTTTAAAGCATGACAAATAAAATAACTTGATATTTATTATACAGACACAAAATGAAATTCACATGTTCAGATTTTGAGAACTGATTAATGATTATTTTGATATATTGTCATTATACATGTATTAAAGTTTTTCTCCATTTTCCATGATATTACAATTTACATACAGATACTTATTTAATATCGGAACTTCAGTATCCATTCATTGGAGTGTTAGAATGTAAGTTTAATCTTGATGGATCATTGCAAGTAAATTATGAACTGACCATAATGAGAATAAAACATGGTTTTCCCCTACAACTAGAGAAAGTTGATCTGGTGATCACAGATACCCCCGCATTCCAAATTTTCATCCATAAACCTTTAAAGTCCCTATCTTCTAAAAAAAAAGGGCCATAATTCATGAACGGTATATGTCAATTTCACCATAATCGAACTTAATCTGTATTTTATGGTACATCGCATCGTGTTAAAGTTTGAACAGATGTGGTTGAGTCGTACCTTAAATAGCATCCGGAAACCTAGAAAGTCCCTATTTTCTAAGAGATAAAGGGCCATATCTTATGAACGGTAAATGGGAAATACACCATAATCAAACTTAACCTGTATTCTATGGTATACAGCGTTGTATGAAAGTTTGAAAAGATTTGGTTGAGCGGTATTTTAAATATCATTCGGAAACCTAAAAAGTCCCTATTTTCTAAGAGAAATGTTGGGTAACATAATAAGAAAGAAATATAGCTGATTATTTTCTAGTACAAATTCTTAATCATTAGTAAAAGTGATCGTTGCTTACCGCCAAGTGAAGAATTCTGCAGCTATACCATGGCGAGAGCAAGTTAAGCTTATATCAAAATGGTGCTGTCTGGTTTGTTCTAGACTAACACACTTAGTTTGAATTTTTAGTGCCATCTCACTGCTCCGCGGATAGATATGGGGATTCACACATTATCATGATTCCGCGCCAACCAGTTTTTGTTCTAATGCTTTACTGTCGTGTGCTTAGCAGTGATGCAATACATACCAATTGTATACAACTTTTAATTAAAAAAATAAAAAATAAATAACGTTAGAGAAATAAAGGAAGGAAAACGGATCGTATAATAAAGGTTAACATTGCTATCGTTGCCTTGTTTAGTGCCGACTGAAAACTGATATAATGAACTGAAATTCATCCCTTTTATACAATTTAAACCATAAAAGTGTTTAAAAAAACAAAGAACACGACTTATTCTCATAAAGAAATATATATTTACGGTAAACATATCGTGTTCGTATATGGCAGAATATTTGTTTTTCAAATCTTAATAGCATATTATACATGTACATTAAAACTCAAAAGCAGAAAAAGGAGAAATTATAAAGTTAAAAAAAAATTAAAAAAAACCCATTACTTCCTAAATGTTGCATTATTGTGGCCAGAGATTGTTATGTGGTTACAGTGATGTGCTCGTCACATGGATATTGACTTTCGTAATGACTGGAGTGCAAATCTCACCGACACTAAAAGTTAATTGATTATGACAATGAAGTGAAGCTTCTACTGAAGAATATAATGCACCTATGGCATTGGATTTTTTTTCGATAAGCATTATTATTTTTGATTAGCATTATCACAAAGAAGTACAAGTATGTACCCTTGTCCATCGGTCTGCACGTCCATACGACCATGCACCCTAGGTTTTGGTTAACTTACGGATATACGTCAAGATCTTGAATATAATAAATGGTATAGTCACGATAGTACATTAATGATATTTTGTATTGGATAATGCCTGATTTTGTCCTTGATATGTCATTGTTGCCTCCGTGTTACCCTAAAGCACCATTGCTAATTATATAGGAATAGGTTCAATTTTCATTTACTAGATAGGTATGATTAAGCAATGGATTTTGATAAAAAGTACAACAGTATTTACTAATGGTTAGGTCACTGTTAACTGAGAATTCGAATAAAATGTTGTGCCTTTAAGACTAGACATCAGCTACTAGATATAGCTTAGCAATCATATGCGGGCATTATATGATCGATAGTACATTTCTTTTGGCCATTGTGTTGTCTGTTTTCCCCCACTATAAGATGTTGTATCTCGGGTATTATTAATTTAAAGGAAAAAACTATCTGAACCTCTAGCCATACAGTGATTTCATAGGTTTTCATGATTTATTTCATTATTATAGTATTCTAGTTTTTTTAAGGTAGGCAGGTGAGGTAAAATAAAATTAAGAAGATTTGACATCTCAAGGTCTACATTAATTTGTCATTTTTTCTTTTCTGTTTGATGTTTACGTATTACCTCGTTCGGACGAACTTACGCACGCGACGTACGTCCGTCCAAACGATGTTTCCGTGCCATAACGTTTGAAGCCTCAACCAATTGATTTGATATATGGATATGTTGTTTATAACAACAAATGACAGATTAATTAGATTTTGGGGTAAATTTGGTGAAGGTTTTTCAGTTAGAAGGGCATCCGTGTCCATGGACACGAATTTAAAATTGTGTATTATTCAACATGGATTATATCCTCTCCTGCCGCTGTAGCGCTACTTTACCATGTTATGCAGTTGACTTGGTTCCTTTGACATTATAATTACTGAGAATAATTTCCTCTCATGATTTAAAAGATAAAAAGATCAACATTCGGTTATAAAAAGAAAAAAAAAAACAATTTACAGAGCTCAGCATTGACGAGTTTCTGCGGTTGCTAGGGATAATATTTGGTTACATTTTAAGGAATTCTTATAATATATACCGGTTAGTAAATGATAAGATGTCTCTGCTAAGGTGCTGTTGTAGAAATGTTTTTCTTGATTAAATAAAAGGTCCATGAGATCTATAGGAAAATACTGTGCATAGGGAAACCTGTTGCTAGGGACGGGGCATAGCTATGAATAAAAATATCAAAATGTATTTTTGAAATATGAAATGACATTTGTAGTGTGTATAGCTTGACAAAAATGTACCGCTTAGTCAAATATCAAGTCAAAAGATCATAGATGTCAAAATTCAACCATTAATTGCAATAACATAGGCTAATTTAATGTTTACAAAACCGTTGCTAGGGTGACAAAACTACACAAAATACTATATGCTACCTTAGAGCATTGGAATATCATTTGTAGAATGTACATACACAGAATATAACATTTTGTCCAAAAGACTATGCAAGATATGTAAAATAAAACCACCATATTTGAATTTCCAATGATTAATTGACCCCTCCTCCATTTAGGTTGCTAAGCAACAAAGGACAAAGTGAAATCATCCAAAAATTTATTTTTCTTACCTTTTAATGATTGTGTTTAATATTATATCTATATAAACAGTTTCTGAGATTGGGCCAAAATTGACATTTATCATACCCACTCCTTTGTGTAGTGCTGAGCCTAATACACACAAATTATATATAGGTAGATGTTAATACAATTACACGACCGTAGTCACTAAGTTGGTAAGTAATCATTGTCACGGGCACTCGGGTATACTCTGTGATTTTCGTTTTTTCATTAAAATTAAATATTTTCCCTTTAAGTGCCTCTATTCTAACCTTCTCTACGCAGAATCAGCTAATTTTACACATTTTGATACAACCCATTTTTTCTATAAATACTAATATGAAACCACAGGGGCTAGTTACGATTTTTTTTCACTCTACTCTAAAAAAAAACACAAGGGAGGAATCTTAAATGCCAAATTGCCATACCACACTTTTTCAAAATAGTTTTGTATCGGTGTCTTGACCTGATTCGCCATAATATTGGTACCTATTTGAAGCATAAGAAATATATGTTTGATATTCCTATTCATTTTTGTCATAATCTTTACCTTTCTGCAACTTTAAAGCAATTTTTAACAGAATTTGCAGCACGCTACAACCTCCTCCATCATGTTTACATGTCAATACCGGGTCGAATTCCTACGTGCGATTTGATTGGTCGGTTATTTTCTTGTTCTCGTCGTGATATTGGTGGAGATGAAGATGCTGTACTGTCTTTTTGTTGGTATTTTCCTAATTTAAATCTACAACATATAACATCAGAAATAAATCCACTCCAGTTGTGCATCATTCCTGGAAATATAAAAAATAAATTAAATTCAACGAAATAAAATGAAATTAAAAAAATATACCACACTGTCGGAACAGTTCCAAAATCCAATGGAAAAATCATAGAAAGATGCAAAATTGATGCCTATGACATACATATACATGACCGCTTACTTTCCTACATTGGTACAGGAATTTCAATAAAATTGTGCGCCACGATATAACTGAAATATTGTGGACTTAATGTAACCCTACCCCTAAATCAATTTTAGTTCCTTTCGTCTCACCGCTATACCTCGTACAATTATTTTTATTTTAGTAACGCTCAATATGCATGTACTTAGTAGAAATCAAGACACTGTTTAACGCAAATATGGAATAATCTTAGTCAGTATTGCAAGCAAAACGACATACCTACAATATCATAATTAACGTCGTTACAACATATCAGCTATATATCATAATTAACGTCGTTACAACATATCAGCTATATATCATAATTAACGTCGTTACAACATATCAGGTATATATCATAATTAACGTCGTCACAACATATCAGGTATATATCATAATTAACGTCGTTACAACATATCAGGTATATATCATAATTAACGTCGTTACAACATATCAGGTATATATCATAATTAACGTCGTTACAACATATCAGGTATATATCATAATTAACGTCGTCACAACATATCAGGTATATATCATAATTAACGTCGTTACAACATATCAGCTATATATCATAATTAACGTCGTTACAACATATCAGCTATATATCATAATTAACGTCGTCACAACATATCAGGTATATATCATAATTAACGTCGTTACAACATATCAGCTATATATCATAATTAACGTCGTTACAACATATCAGGTATATATCATAATTAACGTCGTCACAACATATCAGGTATATATCATAATTAACGTCGTTACAACATATCAGGTATATATCATAATTAACGTCGTTACAACATATCAGGTATATATCATAATTAACGTCGTTACAACATATCAGGTATATATCATAATTAACGTCGTCACAACATATCAGGTATATATCATAATTAACGTCGTTACAACATATCAGGTATATATCATAATTAACGTCGTTACAACATATCAGCTATATATCATAATTAACGTCGTCACAACATATCAGGTATATATCATAATTAACGTCGTTACAACATATCAGCTATATATCATAATTAACGTCGTTACAACATATCAGCTATATATCATAATTAACGTCGTTACAACATATCAGGTATATATCATAATTAACGTCGTTACAACATATCAACTATATATCATAATTAACGTCGTTACAACATATCAGCTATATATCATAATTAACGTCGTTACAACATATCAGCTATATATCATAATTAACGTCGTTACAACATATCAGGTATATATCATAATTAACGTCGTTACAACATATCAACTATATATCATAATTAACGTCGTTACAACATATCAGGTATATATCATAATTAACGTCGTTACAACATATCAGCTATATATCATAATTAACGTCGTTACAACATATCAGGTATATATCATAGGGAGAGAAGACAATTACAGTCAATGAAATGATGATGAAGATGTCCACTTTGTGTTAGACCAACACACTTAATTGGATCATTAATTTATAGTGATAGCTCACTGAAGCAACAGTCCGCGTGTAGACATGTGATCGTATTGTAGTTGGATTTACAACTACCTATGCAATCTGTTCCTATTGCCACTGATGTGAGCTCGAATCCCGCTCAGGGCGAGATGTACAACATTATGTCAGTGATTTGCAGCAGGTCGTCGGGATTTCTCCCGGTCCTCCACCAATAAAACTGATCGCCACGATATGACTGAAATATTTTTTGAAAGTGGCGTTAATTATATTATTACCATAAAACCAAACCAAGCCAATGTAGACATGTGGCCATAATTGGACACAGTTGCCCAGGATTCCCAGCCAACAAGCCTTCGCTCTTCCTCCTTAATACTGCAGAGAAGCAGCAAATACAAAATGTAATAGTCTTTTGTTGAACACGAAGGCGGCACGAAACCAAGATTTACCGCAATCGAGGCGAGTACGCTAACTATTACACCAGCGATGGATGTCCAGTTTCAAGGCAAAGTATTTCTAGCATATTCATTATATACTATTTATCCACATGCATCTATCGATTGGTGAGTACCACTGCCATCTTTTTGCCTATGTGATGTATTGTCTTTAAATATGTCATCGTAGTAAACATACATGTAATATTTATACTGCAGTTTTCCGAGTTAAACGGTTAAACAATCGAACGTGAAATGATTTCTAACATGAAGCCATGCAATCTTACATCTAGGTCGTTGATTATTGTACGGGTCTCTGAGAGTAATAAAGCTACAGCCCAGATTTAAAGTGTGCACTATATCGAATCTGCGTGTATTATTTCATAGTTCTTAGCTGTTGCTTACATTCTGGTATATAAACCAAAACAGATCAAAGGGAAATAATGCATTCATTTTACAAAGTAACAATACTACTCAAATGGCGCTAAACAACAATATGGTTAATCACTCGTGATTGTGAAATGATCCACACTCGGCAACATGAATCACAACTTTATATGTGTTAGTATATGATTAGTATTGAGATGTATACCTGTTTTGAGTGATGGAAACAGTAAGGTGTTTTTTTTTAGCTTAAGCATATTTTTATTTGCTAAATATAACAAATAGGGATCAGACACAAGTTTTTCCAACTTATGAAGTCTTCTCCTGAATACAATAATTTACAATATGTATTAGCATGCGCAATGAAATGATATAATATGTATATAATAGCATTGAGTTAGATTTCTCTAATTCTTGTTCAATTTTCACACTTCTCAACCCGTGTGAGAAGAAATCGATAATCAACGTGTGGATCACTTTGTTCTCAGTCGTTGTTTGGTCAATTACGTAATTATGTCTCAACCCGTGGGTGAAATAAGAATTTCACGCTACTTTTCCCGTAAAAATGTTACGTTTCGCAAAATGTCATTGTATCAATAAAATCGTTTAATTAACCGTAACTAACCGTAATTAACCGTACCGTCATCAAGAACCCCTCATCTGGAATGTTGTCCCCTCTCCATCATTGCTTCAACAACTTTCCTTAACGAGTGTGACGTCAATTGAAGTATACGTCAGTGACGTCATTTGACGTCGATTTGAGAAAGTGAAAAACGGCCATATATTTTGTTAAATTAGTGAGGAAAAGAATCAAACAAATATTTGTTAGTGGTTCATTAGAGAAACAATCTCTAACATTGTTTCCCGTTTATTACGATAATTTCTCAAATCTCGATAGTTAAACTTTCACATTTTAAAGTTTTCGGTAAACCTCGAACTTTAAATTGTGAAAATTTAACTATCTTGATTTGAGAAATTATCGTTTATTAAGATAATTTCTCAAATCTCGATAGTTAAACTTTCACATTTTAAAGTTCTCGGTAAACCTCGAACTTTAAAATGTGAAAATTTAACTATCTTGATTTGAGAAATTATCGTAATAAACGGGAAACAATGTTAGAGACTATATATACAAAGAATGATTATATACAAAAACAATATACGAAAAAAAAGAAAAGAGAATAAATACTTTTGGAGATGTGTGTTGGTTCTTTAGATCATTTAGACAATTGTAAATCTTTTGGAGTCTATTGTATTTAAAAGCATGTTTAAAAATAGTTATATTTTCTTGATATGTTAGGAGATCACTTCCTTTTGTCGGTAGATTTACATCAATATTAATGTTAGAAGGTAGCCAGTTAAGACTATTAAATATTATTTCCCCATTATCTGTATATTTATCACAATCAAAAAAGAAATGGTGAGAATTTTCACATGGTGCGCCACAGTTACAGGAAGCATTTGATAAAATTTTAACTTTACATAAATCGTAATTCAAGAAGGATGCATTGCAGCGAAGCTGTGTTAGAATTATATTTAGTTTTCTAGGACCATACGAATAGTGTCTCAGAATTGGCATTGAGATTGAACTGCGGATTGCCTTTTTAAATTTAGACAATGTGTCAAGATTACGCACTGAAAGATTAGTTAAAGATAGTCTACAGAATGGAACAATAATATCGTTGCCATTTCGAAGGGGATAAATAGTCGTACTTTGAATTGTTGGGGGAATAAGATCGAGTAAATAAGAGGGTGTGCTACCGTTTTGGATATTATATAGACCTTTTCACGGTTATTTTTGGACATGCGCACAAACGCTTCCGGAAGGCAAAGCTGCCCGATTCCATTGCAAAGTATTGTTTACATTGGCTACGTTGATTACGTTATGGCTAAGCGGGAGAATTTAAGCAAGTTAAACTTGAGTTTACTTAAAACCCTGACGTTGAAAGAAGAACTAGTGAAGGAAATTTAACTTGTCAGACTGAAGTTTCACCAGTGTCAGTGATCCATCAATGATCAAGCTTATAAAGTTAAATTTAAAAGCGATAGCTTTCTCCTAGTTCTTCTTTCTTCCAATCTCTCCCAGTCAGTTTCTCTATATAGATATTCTGTGTTGGTAAAGATTGGAAGTCCGGTGATAACTCTAGCTGCCTCCAACTGTAGCCTCTCCAATTTGCACGAATGAGAGACACCACAGTTGTCCCAGACGTCACATAGTGAAAATGTATAAAGATAAGTGGTCAAAAACAAAAATATCAAAAATATTTTTTGTATCAATGTGTGACGTAAAAATGTTTTTGACATTCACGTCACTGAGTTTGGTGCTGTTATGACAACTGTTTTACCTGTTTTGTTCAAGTATTGTTATAAATACTATTATAGTGACAGCCGGAGACTTTGAACCGTAATGAAAGGGGGAGGTTTGGCGCTTTAAAATCTGATTCAACCCACCATTTCTTTAGAAATGCCTGTACCAAGTCTGGGTCATTGCGGTTTTCAGTTTTCCGGTTGTTGACTGATTTTGTCTGTTTATATACTTATGAGTTTTGACTTTCCCTTTGTAAGATTGCTCGGAGTTCGGTAATTTTGTTATTACCCTTATGCATACTCAAATATTGGTCGAATGTAAATTAAGTATAATTTCTCTAAATTTTGTCTATTTAATTTATATTTCAATTTACGCAAAACACATATGTGTTTAGAGACACTTTTTATTAAATTTTCTACATGTTTATTCCATTTTGCTTCCTCGCTAAATGTTATCCCAAAAAATCCCCAGTAAGTACATGTATTTTCGTAATTTTTCATAATAATACAACACCGATCAAGTCATACACATGATAAGGAAATGATCATAGATTAAACAATGGACGATTCGTGGAAAATTGTGTGTTTTTGGATTTTATTCACTCCACTAATATAATATAAAAATATATTGTAACGTGACTAATTGTATCAAAGGGTCGTCGTGATCGCATACGTATGGTAATTGGAACTACAACTACCCATGCAATCAGTTGCGAGTTCGAATCCCATGTATCACGTAATTTTTCATAATAATACAACACCGATCATGTCATACACATGGTAAGGAAATGATCATAGAATAAATAATGGACGCTTCATGGAAAATTGTGTGTTTTTGGATTTTATTCACTCCACTAATAATGACTATGAAAGGTAATATAAAAATATATTGTAAAGTGACTAATTGTATCAAAGGGTCGTCGTGATCGCATACGTATGATAATTTGAATTACAACTACCCATGCAATCAGTTGCGAGTTCGAATACCATTTATCACATAATGGTGTACTGGATACAACATTATGTGATCAAGTTTGTTAGTGACTTGCGACAAGTTGGTTGTTTTCTCCGGGTACTCTGGATGCCTCCACAACTGAAAATGACCACCACGATCTAACTGAAATATTGTTGAAAGTGACATTAAACACCATATACATTACCATAACTCAATTATTATGCTTCGAAAAATAACACTATTTGAGTAATCTTGAAAAAATTCTACTGAAAACTACTATAAACAGACAATATGATTAATTCGAGGTATCTATGGACACGTCTTGTCAGCGTGAGAGATAAAAAGAGACGACTGTAGTCAGCTCGTGTACGTGTTACGATAGTCTACAATAGCTTTGTGTCATATATAGGCTACTATTTAAAAAAAGGTCAGTGGAATTGTGTACCTATTAATTCGTTTTCGTTTCTATGGGTATTTTCAGGGCCAGCCTTAAGCCAATTGGACTAATTGCTCCTAACTGAGCCAATCGCTTAAGGGAACCCCGTGCTTGTGTTTCTACTCTCGGCTCTGCAAGTACACACAACACGCACTGCAGGTTTTACAGAGAACAACATGGGGCCCCGCACGTCATAATCCCGGCCATGGGTACTTTAACACATGCTCAATGTATATGCAATACCCCCATGGGAACCTACTGGTATGGAGAATGTCCATCTCCCTGCATGCACGATCTGCCAAACTCAATGCGAGCACCATCCTCAAGTTATAAACAGTTTCTCTTTGTTATATAAATTACTTAATATGTAATGACAATAAGTTTAATGTGATCTAATAACTAGTTGATCAATACAGTGAGTGAGTGATTGTTGTTTAACGCCAACTCAACTATATCATGGCGAAAAGAAGTTTATTGTAAATGAGATGATGATGAGATCCGCGTTGTACTAGACCAAACAACAGTCCGCTGATAGACATATCGCCCACTCAGACACATTATCATGATTTCGAGCCAACCAGTCTTTGCTATTTCTGCTTGCTTAGCGGAGAAGCAATACTTACCAATTGTATAGTCTTTGGTTTGACCCGGTCGAGGCTCGAACCCACGATCTACAGCATTGGAAGCGAGCAGGCTAACCATTACACCACCGATGCGGTTGTTGATCCATCCAGGTTCAGGTGAGTATCTAGTTATTGTTTGTTGCTTGTCAAGACAAAAGCTGGAATGATCCTCACTTAAGGTAAATAACAACCAATTTATCTTTCTCATTGATAGTACACAACTGACATCATGTATAAATCTCATTTATTAAAGGAATACAAATGTATATATCCAATATCCCGCTTCTAGAATGTGTTGTATTGCCACCAATAGTCCCATTCCAGAATCACAAGATAAAATGTTGGAAAACTTGTTATCTTCATGAATATAGCTGAATTATTACTGACCTGAGGTTTAACAACAATCAATCAATCAATCAATCAATATATTTGATATATTGCTTTCATTTCAGTAGAAACGGAACATGCTTATTTGTTTGGTCATTATTCATGGACAGAGGCAAAGCGTGCGTGTACATTGATAGGATCACAGCCATTGGTCAACATTTCTACGAGCAGGAACCAATTAGGATGGATTAATGAAACTGCTTTTTATTCTCCATGGTTAGAATACTTAGGTATGTAGTCGATGGTAATTATAAGTAATTATGAAAAGAAACATATTAATGGTCATTGAACACAAAAAAGACAACGACATATGTCACATGAAATCCAGTTTCTGGCCTGGGACAGACACAGAAATATGGCGGTGTAAAACTGGTTACTGGGATTCCAACTCTCTCCTCTTGTTAATTAAACCTCCAACAGCAATGTTGGTTTTTTTTCCTCTTCAAAATAACATTCGTTAATATATTTCTCGAAAACGGAAACAATTATAAAATAATAAGTGTTGAATGCAAATTATGAAATAATTATGGTTTTTTTATGCATACATTATACAAATAGACATATTTATAGAGGGAATACAGAATATTTTTAAATATATACCGGGAGTGAAAGGATATTTAGACATAATAGATTTATGATTTCAGCAGTATTAGGAGAAAGAGATGTTCGATCAAATGCACGTACTCGATACAAAAACAACAAGAACAACAAAAATATATGATAAAACGGGCGCAAGTCTGGATTGGATAAGATTGAATAGTGTCTTCATTCTTCGTGTAATTTCCTTCAGATTTTATTGAAGATCCGTCTTATCAAAACATTGATTCTCAGAAGGTAAAACGTACGTTTCTCAAAGGGTAATGTACGGATGAGAGCGCTCAGATACTCGCGATCGTCACCCGTTGGTAAACTAACAGAAAAATCCTCGTAGTCACGAACTTTATGAGTCATTTCAATATATATATATATATTTTTTTAAATAACATAATACTTTATTGTTTGACTCGCCTGTTAACAAAACACCTTAGATGCCCAGGTAAGCAAAAAATAATCTAAGGTTCCCTGTTTTACAATATATCTCTTACCCAGGGTTAATAAGAGATTAATTAGAGGCTACATATACCCATTTCAAAAATACCACTAAATATATCAATTTTAAAACCAATATGTTCTCATTTCAAAAATACAACTATATTTATCAATTTAAAAAAAACCAACATATAGGTCAATCTACAAAAAAAAAATGTATAAAGGCATTTTATGATAGCTTCAACACTGATATACCATTTACATACATATATTATAACTAACTACTAATCACGGATAGAATTGTAAATATTTTGGTTTTATCTATTGTATCATTACAATTGGCCGGTAGGAAAATATTTAGTTCAGATTTTAAATTCTGTTACCATATATTATAAAGTAAAGTTTGGTTGATATGAATTTTGTCATATTTAACTTTATTTCTCGCCTTCCAAATAGACCACTTAGATATATTTTGATTAGTGCCGACTTACCGTGTTACATCCAATCAAACTGGTTTTAAAATTATGATTTCCTTGCAAATTAAAATGATAAGAGAAGACGAACGGGACGCGATTTTCCGTGAGTTTTTAACAATGCTGTTTATATCGAGAAGTAATTAACATCGTATTTTTCATACTGTGTTCAGTCGGTCAAATAGGGAAAATTTGAGTGATCTTATGTTGTTATGTAACTTACTTGATACTAATGAGTTGCGTAACAAACCCGAAACAATGCTTTTCTTATGAATTGACATCGAGTAATGAGAGAAGAGTATCACATCGTGATCATCCATGGGATACCGACGATGCATGAAGGGGAACTTGATCAATTTATTAACATTATCTTTATGTTTGCGTGGGTGTATGTCAACTTGTTTATAAATGCTCTTTAATTGTTTCGCTGTTTAATAACTAACACTAACAAGACAAACAGACAGATGAACATTTAAAGAAAAACTTATGTCTGCGTATTTTGAATTATCTGACGTATGTCTAACTGCATATCTAATTTTTCAAATTCAGTCCTGTGGATCATATAGAAATAATTTTCCTCACTACCCAACTCTCCAAACTTTTCCACAAAGTCTAAAGTAGTTGCCCACTTTCCCCATTCTTCCCTTATTCCTATATATATATATAGGGAGTGGATGTGGTCGAGTGGTCTAGGGCGCTGGACGTAAGGCTAAGCGAATGGTGCTGCAGTGTATCAATGGTGTTGGTTCAAATTCCGTCGAGGGAAGAACAAAAATTTGACAGCTCTAAAATCTAATTCTAACACTGTTTGGTTTAATTTTCAGACGTATATAGAGTTATATATACCTATATATTTGGCTTGTTCGCACGCAATTTTTCGTCACATTTATATATATTGGTGATCTTGTTGACATAGCTTTAATATACATTAAATACTTGTCGATAACATTAATCAATCAAACAATCCATCAATCAATCAATCAATCAATCAATCATGTTGTTTTAACCAAACACGTTAGAAAATATCATGTGGCATTATTTTTGTAGGCTGTTTCCTTATCAGAGAAAAGCAAATTTTGAACGTCTCTACTGTTGATGCTGGAACACAAATGAAGGAATGCTTACTACTCTGTGAGAATTATTTCTTCATAGGATTACAGGTATATATACACATTATAACTTATCTTAAGGCCTCTTCATTACATTACAGGTACATACACATTGTTACTTTTTTAAGACCACCATTGAATAGTGTGTTATCGTTTGTATATTTACCTTTTTTGAATAAAGCAATATGTATAAATTTATGCGCTAAGAAGAGTCTGAAGATACCAAAAGGGTAATCAGAATCCGTATATCGAAGACGAAGAGACCACACAATGACCAAAAGAAAAAGGACAAAAGGACAAACAACGATCTACAAAACATACAAATAAAACTGAAGATCGAATAACACTAACTCCACATAAAACCGGGGGTGAACTCAGGTGCTCCGAAAGGGTAGGCAGTCCCAGCTTTACTAGTGGCACCCGTCGTATTAATCTAGTTACAAACCCGGTGATATGTCATGAATGAGGAAAGGACCGGAAAGTGTCTACGACAAGTGGAAGATCGAGTAATTGTATGCGTCTTAATAAAGGTTTTGCTATTTCAGCAATCCCGATGTGTGTGCTTAAAGAACACTTCGATACATGCCAGACATTTATATGGACTATGTGATGCTGACTCATCAGCCAATTGTCAACGAGACCAGAACGCAATTTGTGCGGTGAACAGCAACGTGCATATATTTGCGTTATACAAGAAAGGTAATTAACAATTGAAGGATATACAATTATATTTTGCTTCACATAAAATAAATAAGTTGATTGAGGAATATATGAGAGAGGGTAGTTGTTTTAAGAGGCTAACAAGAACAACAACAGTTCAAACACAAAGGTCAAACACACGAACAAGAGCTCGAACAAAAACTGAAATACACAGGAAATGTTACTGAAGAGTAAACTACTCCAACTTAGGTTAATTTAAACATATTGTATTTTCTAAATAATGCCAAAAGGATCAGACACAAGTTTTTCAACTTAGTATTGTCTTCTCCATATACATAAAATAAACAATATACAATATGATATGCATTATCATTACATAATTTCTCTAAAATATTTAACGTGAAGACATAAAACTACTTAGGTGGTGTTATGGCTAAGATTCAGAATAGCGTGTCAGAGTGATGCGCCATATCAACCTGTGGACCGTTGTTGCAGTGAGCCAAACTTATAAACAATCTCACCGAGTGCATAGCTCTAGTACAAATCAGATGTTGTCATTATCTCATCAAATGCAACTTGTTCTCACTATGATAGTCAGGGTGAAGCGCCATATCAACATGTGGACTTGTTCTCACAATGATATAGCTGACGAATTGCTCCTTTGGCGTTAAACAACAATCATTCACTCACTCATGCGCATATTTAACACTTGTCAGTTATCCTTTAAATCGATAACAGTTAAGACAACAGTAGAAGCAGATTCGCAATTGCTTAAACCATCTGGATTGCGGTCACAAGAAGCATAGTTTTAATAATAAGATCATTGTGAAAGTCTACTTGTATAATCGTCAGAGATTTTACTATAATCATTATTACTTATGGTAGTAGTACTGAATTCATGTAATTACAAAATGTTTAATCATTTGACTTTCCAATCGTTTGACATTTAGCGTACCTGGTGAATGGTATTCCTCCAGAAACTCGTCGTGAACACTAAATTAGATATCTACGCTTTTATTAATTTGTACACGACGATACTTGCATCAGGAATTGCGATGGTGTAAAAATAAGGATCTTGTGTTTGTCACATATATTTAATCTACTATAATTTAATATAGCGGTAAAGTTCTCCACTTGAAAAATGTGAATCGAAAAAGAATAATTTTATAAAAATACAAAGACAAGCAATAAGTAAATTTGATAAATGTTTAGATCCAAAAATATGCGCAAAACGGGTCCATAACAAAAGAGTGGTGATCTCAATTGTTCCTCAAGGGTATACAGTTTCCGCTCCTAATGTATCATTCACCGTGTTACTCTGGGTTATAGTCAAAGTCCAGTAAGTTTTTTTTATATATTATCACCGGGTTTCTAACAAGAGTAACACGACAGGTACCACGTATGGAGCAGGAACTGCTTACAATTCCTGAGCATCTGTGTTCACTTCCGGTTTTCAGTGGCCTTCGTGTTGCCCGATCTTTGCTATGTTGTGTGATGCTTTGGATCGTTGCTTGTCCTTTTCATTTGGCCATTGTGTTGTCTGTCCTTCTTCTATTTGCGGTTTCTGGTTTTTCTAAGAAGATACAAAAGGTGTATTCAGACGTCGTAAATCGAAGGACACCACAATGGAGAAAAGAAAAATGACGAAAGGACAAACAATGATCTACAAAGTAATACACAGAAAACTAATTAATGAACCCCACAAAAAATGCGGTGAACACAGGTAGCGTGGAAGGATAGGCAATTCCTGCTCCACTAGTGATACCCTACGTGTTACTGTTGAACGACACGAACATCGTGTGATATTGAAACCAACGTTTTTGAAATCCAGTATACGTAGATAAATACAAATAACTCAAACATGATCCTCTACAAAACAAATGAAGATAAAGACAAGCCGAACATGTTGCAAAGGAGATTAAACGGGAGGACAGAGATTAAGATAGATCGTGGAAACATATCCTGGGTTATCTGTAGGGTATACTCTACGTAGGAATCAATCTATTTATGGTGGCGACCAAGACTTCAATCCCAGCATCATAAACACGGTAATGATGTAAATATTTGTCATGTCGTGGCACAGACTCCAAATTGTGGAAATGAACGTTAGATAATACCAAGGGGGCAATCAAAAATGGACAAATCAAAGTAACTCCCTACACAGGTCACACAAGACGAACAAAAACAAAACAAATACATAACACAATATGTCTTGGACATCAATATACGCAAGCAAACACAAAAAATGCAAAGAAGACATGGGTCTACCTACAAACAACCGGAGGTAAAGACGAACCGGACATCGTTTTTATACCGAAGTCATAACTACTTATTCCATTACCATATGTCTAGAAAGTAATAAACATGGTATTATCTTTGCATCAGTTGTCATCGATGGTAATATAGGAATAGGTGACTGTTTAACGGTCACTTCGAACAGCCAAGGGTCGATATTCTACTGGGCAAGTCGATGTGATTTGCAATTGTTCCAGATCTGTTCCAATTGTGAGTATTTAGTTTATTATTTATTATTAGAAAATTTAATATAAACGTGTTCATTTTGTTTTTGTTTTTTGTTTTTTTTTTTGGGGGGGGGAGGGGGGGGGGGGGGGTCTTTCAATAATATGATTTACATTCTGCGTGTTTAACTAAAAAAAAAACCCGATATATAACCTACTTATCGTGCAGGTCAGCTTTATTCGTGAAGGAAACCGTAAATTACCGGTGACCATCTGACATGATGTACACAAATTTATAACATGAAATTGATTCCAGTACGCATGGACATGGATGTGAATAAATCTCGCAAACGTCGATAGTAATAGTCCTTGATAGCATTAATAGATACCACTTCATATTTAAATTACACCCCTGTTGTGCTTCCATATACTGTAGCGAATATAATACATTTAGAGCTTTAGAGATAAATACTGTAATTGGAATTGTGATGACATGATTTGTGCAATCACCTTTTTGCTAGACAACATTTATGCTCATTTTGGCTACAAAATGTGTTGTCAAATTGATCGAATTCCAATGCGAAGGAATTGCGCTCCTCTCATTGCTGATTTGTTTTTATGCAGCTGTGAATTTCCATTTATTGCTAAACGTCTTCAACAGGACATTCAAAGCTGAGATAGAAAATATTTCCAGCGGATTTGAAACTTGCCCACATTATCCCGATATTCAAATCTGCTGACAAATCGTCCGTGTTCAATTATCGACCTGTTCCTTTACTTAGTACTATAAGCAAGGTGTTTGAGAAAGTTGTTTGCAAAAATATATTTAATTTTCTAATGGAAAATGCATTGATATACAAATTCCAGTCTGGATTTCTCCCTGGCCATTCTACAACACACCAGCTTATAGAGCTTATTAATGACATATTTATGGCACTTGATAATCGTGAGCTTATATGTTTAATATTTTGTGATGTGAGTAAAGCTTTCGACAGAGTGTGGTTACGAGGCTTATTATTAAATTAGAAAGATATGGTATTAAAGGAAATCTTCTTCAGTGGTTAGGTAATAATAAAAAAAATGCGAAAGATAATTATAAGGATGGGGTTCCCCGGGGGTCCATCCTTGGTCCCCTTCTCTTCTTTATATTTATTAATGGCATTGCTGATGAAACGATAGGGTTGTGCAGATTGTTTGCAGATGACACATCCATAGGAGAAAAATCTTATGAAATGAATAGTTTATGCAACATGGTAAATACTGACTTAAAACATATTTCAGAATGGTCCAAACAATGGTTAGTCAAACTTAATCCTACTAAAACTGACATTGTCTATTTTAATACTAGAGACATACCTCCTGGTTTGTTCTTCTGGATAGAAAACACTAGAATTTATCCGGTAAAATGTCATAAGCATTTAGGTATCACTTTAAGTGCAGATTGTAAGTGGTCAAACCACATACATACTATTAATGAAAAAATATCCAAACAAGTGGCAGTTCTGCGAAAACTTAAATTTAAGGTATCTCTAAATTTTCTTGAAACTATGTATTTAACTTTTATTCGTCCACTTTTAGAATATGCAGGAGAGGTTTGGGATAATTGTACTCTCGTTGACTCAGAACGGCTTGAACAAATTCAAATTGAAGCCGCACGTATAGTAACCGGTTTAACGTCTTATGCAAGCTTACTGTCTCTCTATAAGGAAACGGGATGGGAAAAACTTTCAGTTAGGCGTGAAAAAAGAAAACTTTCATTATTCTATGACATAGTCAGTGGTCAATCACCTGATTATCTTCAAGATTTTTTACCTATTACGGTGGGTCAAACCAATAACTATAATTTACGAAACTCTAAAAACATCACAATCCCCCCAGGAAGGCTTAGTTTATATCAAAGTTCTTTTTTCCCAAGTACCATTAGACTCTGGAACAATCTGCCAACAGACTTGAGAAATACTCCTTACCAACTAATGTTTAAAAACGAAATACGAAAAGTTGATGACATGCCTGACAAACCACCATTATATTTTTCTACTGATATTAGAATTACTAATATATTACATGCTCGTTTACGTCAAAAATGTAGTAGCCTCAAAAGTGATCTATTTAGATGTAATTTAATTGCCTCTTGTAATTGTGATTGTGGAAATTACATCGAGTCTGTGGACCATTTCTTTTTAAAATGTAATATATATACTGAACACAGAATACAACTATTCTGTGGCCTGAGTAATTTGGGTTTTGATATAGGCATCGACAAAATATTATTTGGAAATGCCTCTTTTGAAAACGACAAAAACTCTAAGCTGTTCTTGCTCGTCCAAAAATACATTGTTAACTCTAAAAGATTTGTCTAGTAAATTTATATATTGAATATACATCAGACGACAACGACCTTGTATATACGTTTCCGTATTTGTGTATAAAGATAAGTTTTATACAAAACCGACTCTTATATATTTCAGCCAATAGAACTGTTTTTGTCCTGTTATGTTATCTTCAATCTTTGCTATAGTAGTTATTCATATTATCTGCATTTATAATATATTGTCATTGCTAATGTTTATATATGTAGCGGAGAAGACTTCATAAGTTTACATCATGTGTCTTATCCATTGGTCTTGTTTTGTATGACAATAAAATATGTTTAAAGCAAATTGCAGATACTGTTACGATAACTAAACTGTAAATAATACTTATTTTCTAACGTTTGTATTACGAATATATTCCAAGGAACTTACGTAGAATAATACTAATATTACAAACATATAATACTAATATTACAAACGTATAATACTAATATTACAAACGTATAATACTAATATTACAAACGTATAATACTAATATTACAAACGACTCGTGTCAATCTATGGATTTAGACACATTTCTTTCTCAATGTAAAACTAACACACGCGTACTATATATAGATACGATGTTTACGTCTCTATCGTCAATTGTTCAACTTTTTGGATGGAGTCGTTCCTTTGGCCCGTCATATGGCATTTGGTTTTCCCAGTTGGTTCGTTTTCCTTGTATATAAATAAATGTTATCGAATACCGAAGTAGCAATCAAAAATGAACAATCCAGAGAAACTGTCAACACAGAGCACACAATACGAAAAAAAAACCAATATAACATAATACAAAGACATTATCTGAAGTCATATAATAAAATATAATATTGTTTATTGTAATAAAGCAATAACAAGAAAACGTGTACACCAATGATACCGTGTTGATAACTTATTGAAATCTTCACTACCGCTATACAGATCTTGTATACAAAAACAATGTTCCGAATGGGTAGGCATGTCCTACTTACTGAAAGGGACTATTAACACACAATAACACTTACTCTAAATGTCTTAATATTTTGTAGATAGAGTCCTTTCTCCAACAAACGTTACAATATCCGAGAAAGAAAAGGCTGACAGGGCTTCTTCCGCTACGAAGTGTAAATACAAATTTCTCGCCTCATATGCAAGTGCCACTCAAGGAAATTTACAGCTGTCACTTGAAGAATACTACTGGTTAGACAACACCAGGAGACTCTTTTTTCAGTCAGGTAATTAAACAGTTAGGAATTTTGTTAGAAACATATTTACTCCATAATGCACTTTCGACAATTTTTAGTAGCAACACATATTATCATATTCGAACAATTATTGGGAGAAATGCAAAACTTGTTTGATATTTGCTTTTGAATCTCTTCTTCGGAGAGACCCATGGGTATAGAAATAGCAGTTATTTTGTCCAATGTCGGCAAAAACCAGATTTCTTGTACCTACCCACTCCTTATTGTTTACATTTGTTTACAGTATTTCTGTTTGTTTTTTGTGTGTATTGTTGTTTGTTTCCCATATGTACTGTTCACAACATTTCAATACTATATATATATGCTAGAATATACAAATAAAGATTATTGTAATTTAGTAAACGAACAGCAGCCGGAATATTGTGTTGCTGCAAAAACTGACAGAAATGGCCGAATGATAAAAGAAATTCGAGACTGCAAAACTAAATTACCAGCACTTTGTTCTGGCAGTGAGGTGGCAGATGTAAATACAAAACAATCGTCTATCCATGGTGAGTTCTCTTCTGCATGGTCTCGTTTATGTTAATTGTGTGAAAGTTATATGTAATTTGTTAAGGTTTTTACCATACTGTAGAAACAGTTCCAAATACCAATGGAAAAATCGTAGAAAGAAAGAGGAAAATAAATACCTCTAACACACAAATACATGACCTCTCACTTTACTGGCTTGGTACCTCTAACACACAATTACATGACCTCTCACTTTACTGGCTTGGTACCTCTAACACACAAATACATGACCTCTCACTTTACTGGCTTGGTACCTCTAACACACAATTACATGACCACTCACTTTACTGGCTTGGTACCTCTAACACACAATTACATGACCTCTCACTTTCCTGGCTTGGTACCTCTAATACACAATTACATGACCTCTCACTTTCCTGGCTTGGTACCTCTAACACACAAATACATGACCTCTCACTTTACTGGCTTGGTACCTCTAACACACAAATACATGACCTCTCACTTTACTGGCTTGGTATCTCTAACACACAAATGCATGACCTCTCACTTTCCTGGCTTGGTACCTCTACCACACAAATACACGACCTCTCACTTTACTGGCTTGGTACCTCTAACACACAAATACATGACCTATCACTTTACTGGCTTGGTACCGCTAACACACAAATACACGACCTCTCACTTTACTGGCTTGGTACCTCTAACACACAAATACATGACCTCTCACTTTACTCGCTTGGTACCTCTAAAACACAAATACATGACCTCTCACTTTACTGGCTTGGTACCTCTAACACACATATACATGACCTTTCACTTTACTGGCTTGGTACCTCTAGCACACAAATACATGACCACTCACTTTCCTGGCTTGGTACCTCTAGAACACAAATACATGACCTCTCACTTTCATGGCTTGGTACCTCTAGCACACAAATACATGACCTCTCACTTTACTGGCTTGTTAAAATTGACTATCATTACATCTGCTTTATGCCATAAAACAAGGCGATTAAAATGTAATTAATTTAATTGAATTTGAAAGAGAATGGTTTTTCCTGTATATTTACATCATTTGTCATCAAATGGTAGAACATTATCTTTAAAATATCTCCATTATGGATTCATCATTGGATTGTACCAGAACATTTGTATAATGTGGTTTTCCTTGTCAATTTATATATTAGGTTTACTGATAGGCCACTCATGTTGTTTACTTGTATTTTTAGTTGATTCAGGGTTTGGTTTTTTGTTTTTGTTTTTGTTTTATTTGATTTTTTTTTGTTGGGATTTGATTTTTTAGTGTTTTTTGCTTATTGTTTTTTGTTTTATATAATTTTTTATTTGATTTCAATGAATAGTTGTTTTAGAAAGAGCAAACACGTTAATTACAAAATGCACAAACTGCTTAATTCAATGTAGGAGAGAGCCGTTAGCACTGTGCAGGTCCAAACTGGACATTATCCTTGTTTTACTGTGTCAAGGTCACGTTAGACCAATCCAAATACTATCTTTTTATTTCATAGATTTACTATAACCTTGTTCTGGACATGAACGTAGCTGAAATACTGCCCACTTGAAGTTTAAGAACAATAAATCATCTTTCACTGAAATCAAACATTCCGCTTCAAAACTAATGTTGGTTACCATGCATTAAGATTATCATACATTATATATCATTTGTTTTTGTTTGTAGATTACCTGGTCATTGCATTGATAATAACAGCTACAGCTACGTGTCTTATAGTCGTTGTTGTCGTCCTTTAATTTGCAGGTTTGTAAAATATAATGAACCCCAAAAATACAACATAAACAAACAAACAAACACACAAACGAAGAAACAAATAAACAAACAAAACAGCTATGTTTTAATAAAAGGGCAATGGCATTTATATCTCGAACAATAAAACCGTAGATATTGAGTGAGCACGACGTGTTTCTGGAATGGTATCTATTCTGTACACTTATAGTCAGAAGATTGGACAACCAAATAAAGTAAAAGCATTTGGGAGCAAATATATGTTAGAGAATACCGAAAGGACTATCAAAAATGAAAACTCTAGAGAAACTGACAACATAGGGTATACATGACGAAGAAAAACAAAACAAAAACACAACGCAATGTGTTGGACACCACTATATGTAAACAAACACAAATAACGTAAATAAGACAACCAAAGAGCCTAACCATGATAGAAAACTCGGCTAAAGTCACATATTCCTGAGAGAGGAGACCCTTAGTTTGAGTAATAATTCCATTATTTATAAACTGTAAATATCAATAATAAATACACAAATAAATATCTAATGAACCATGTCTGTGCTGAAACACTGACTTCTGTGTGGATGATACCCTTGGGGACTAATAGTTCACCAGAAGAGATATCGACCAAGTGATAGTAATAAAAACGTAGATATCAAATTTAGTGCGCACGACGTGTCTCTGGAATAACCGTCATCGGGTCCCTAAACACAAAAGATTGGAGCTGAAAACTGAAGTGAAAATAGGTCTAATAAGATAGACTCGTGTCACCAGATTTTATTTTGTCCTATAGAAATACATTGTAGATACAAATATAGGAATGCAAGCCTACTAAAAGTTATTTTGCTGCTATTTGTTTTCTTTTTGTAAATCATATGACACAAATTTAGTTCTTCTTTCTTAAAGTACAGATATTCCTTCTAATTTGAATAATTGTAATTATTAGATATAATTGTACACGTATATCTAATTTATATATAGAACAAATCTTATGAGGATAAAACCGCTATTCATTAACATTAAATTTTAAGGTTGATTTATTTTCACATTTACATATTTTAAAATTCTAACATTATAAACTAACATATGTAATATAATCATCTTGTAGGTTTAAAAGGGCTTCACTGAGACATGCTATCCAACCATTGGCTGAAATTGAGAAGGAAGTGGCTTATGCCCAAGTTGATAAATCAATTACATCTACAACAAAAAAAGATGGAGATAGAGACAAAACACTTGCAAATGATTGTTAATGTGATGATTATGACCATACAAACCACTTCTCTTCCCCGGATGTTCCTCTTGTAACAGATAATGACTATGATACTTGTGATGATTATGACCATACAAACCACTTCTCTTCCCCGGATGTTCCTCTTGTAACAGATAATAACTATGATACTTGTGATGATTATGACCATACAAACCACTTCTCTTCCCCGGATGTTCCTCTAGTAACAGATAATACCTATGATACAATGCAATCTATTGAGAGAGGGGAAGAAAACAATTATAATTGTGCACACGAAGCAGAAAAACATCCTCATGTAATACTTGACAATGACGAATATAGTGTAATTGAAATTACAAAATGATTGTTTATTTTTGTTGTTATGAACTGAATTTGTTTTTCTATTTTGTTTTTAATAAATGATTTAAAATGCATGTGTTATTTGACAGAGAAAAAATTACTTGAACAACGCATTAACAATTGTGTTATGCATATATTGTGAAAGGGTTCTATTTTCGATCTGGGGACGTGTTAATGAAAGTATCCTAAGATATGTCCTAAGACATGTCTTATGACATATTTTAGGACACTGATAGGACTATCCTAGGACATGTCAGAGATTGTATATCAAAGCTGTTTTAGCACTATCTTCGTGTAGGATGATCCTAGACATAATCGTAAATATGAATACGAGCTGATTTGTGTAAAGAAAGAATAATATAAATATAAATGCTACAAACATTAATGTGTTACGCAAAAGTTCACATAAAAAATAAAATAATAAGAGTAAATTTTATTTTATTTATATATTACATTGATTTAATTGTGATTTTTAGATAATAGATGTATATAAACCTAATAAAATCTGATAATAATTTAATAAAATAATATCAACGAAAGTGATGGTAAATTTTAATCAATACGTGTACTTTACATTAAACTTTTAGCCAAGTGAGCTGTTTTCAAGATGTCAATGTGTCACATCATCAGTTATTCAAAAGGGTTAAAGGATGATGTAAAACTTTGTCTGTCCATTATTTTGTACGTAACTGTTTCGTGTAATACATTTTGTACTTCTGTACCAAAATGAGCAGAAAAGGGATTAGGATTATCCTAAAACACTCTTAGGACACATATTTTGGTGTTTAGGACACCTATTTTGGCTTCCTAACTTTAGGATAAATTTTAGGACATATCGCAATTTAGGACACTTTCATTAACCCGACTTAGGACTAAGATATGTCATAAGACCATCCTAAGACACGTCTTAGTCCTAAGACACCTTTGTTAACACGGCCCCATGTCAATAAAAACTGTATTTGAGATCAAAATAAAAGGGTGTTGTGGTCTGGCAAATATTGTCATCATTGTGTCCGCCATTATTTCACGAAACAACACAATACAGACATCAATACACCATGTAGTTCCCATCTATTACGTATTTACGCCTGGGAAACCAATCGTTATTGAAATAATACCTAGTTTTTATTTGACTTACTTTCTCCCAAAGACTTTCAAATTATTTGACGTTCCAGTATTTATTTATTTATTGTTTTTTTTTAACTTTGGGTCTTATCAATGTTGTATCCTTGTTGTCTCTTTGTAATATCTGTTATCGTCAGTTCGATATCCATATGAATGAAATTGTCCATAATAGGAATAGGAATAAAATTGTCCATAATAGGAATATGAATAAAATTGTCCATTATAGGAATATGAATAAAATTGTCCATAATAGTAATATGAATAGAATTGTCCATAATAGGAATATGAATAAAATTGTCCATAATAGGAATATGAATAAAAGTGTCCATAATAGTAATATGAATAAAATTGTCCATAATAGGAATATGAATAAAATTGTCCATAATAGGA
Organism: Bathymodiolus brooksi; assembly: GCA_963680875.1. NCBI lineage: Eukaryota > Metazoa > Mollusca > Bivalvia > Mytilida > Modiolidae > Bathymodiolus > Bathymodiolus brooksi. The sequence continues at coordinate 1,875,167 of OY804585.1, read as the reverse complement.
ATATGAATAAAATTGTCCATAATAGAAATATGAATAAAATTGTCCATAATAGGCATATGCATAAAATTGTCCATAACAGGAATATGAATACAATTGTCCATAATAGGAATATAAATAAAATTGTCCATAATAGGAATATGAATAAAATTGTCCATAATAGGTAGTGGATGTAGTCGAGTGGTCTAGGGCGCTGGACGTAAGGCTAAGCGAATGGTGCTGCAGTGTATCAATGGTATGGGTTCAAATCCCGTCGAGGGAAGAACAAAAATTTGACAGCTCTAAAATCTAATTCTAACACTGTTTGGTTTAATTTTCAGACGTATATATATATTATATATATATCTATAGAAGTCTAGAAGATTGTGCAACGATACCGATAAAGATGTTACAAAAACTATATTGACAAAATTTTCGATCAGCAAATGACCTTCCTCAGTGTCTATCAAAGTTAGATTGAGTTTGTAAAGATTATATGGTATAATTACAACTCACTAAATAGTCAGGTGACAAAGTGTGTCTCGACGATCCGTTACTCATTAAGTTCTCTGGTTGGTAGATTCCCTTAGACTTTATATATATATATATATAAATAAAATGAAAAAAAAAAATATCACACTTTCGGGACAGTTCCAAAATCTAATAGAAAATCATTGACAGGTGCAAAATCGATACTTCTAACACACAAATACTTTTTTGTACATGATCGCTCATTTTCCTGGCTTTGTACAGGAACGTCAATAACAATTGGCAAAGTAAAATGTTTGATGGCTCCAAACCTCCTGTCTTAGTGAAATGATGCGATCATGTCAGTGTTTTCCACATAAGAGTTACATGTAAATGCCAACCCTCACAAAGTAAAACCGGCGAAGAAGTGTTTGAAGATACCAAAGGGGTAATCAGAATCCGTAAATCGAAGATGGCCAAACGAAAAAGCACAAATGGATAAACAACGATCTGCAAAACATTACACAGAAAACTAAAGATCGAGCAACACGAACTCCACTAAAAACCGGAGGTGAACTCAAGTGCTGTGTAAGGTTGAGCAATTCCACAATGTGGCATCCGTCGTGTTTCTCTTGTTACAAACTCAGTGATGAGTAATGAATGAGTAAAGGGTCGGGCTGTGATTACGACAAGCTCACAATGGGAAAATTGAAATCATCTCTTTTTAACCATCATTTTAAATATTAGATAGTAAACAAGGCCGTTGTAAGACATACATGTAATACTGAAACAATAGTCAACTTTGTTATATATATATATATATATACAAGTAATATATATAAAAGACCCCAGTCGCTGTAAATTTCTATTCACGTATCTTCACTGTCAGTTACTTTATTTGCATTGAAAGTGAATACGTAAATACGTGGTTGGTATATTACAGCAGCTTGTGTCTTTTATTGTTAACACTGCAGCTCCTATATATGGTTTCTCTTTCCAAATGAGTCACGCCTCCTTGATTTTGAACACATCATGGTCGCCTCGAATGCGGAATGTCGCGTATATTTAATAAATAATTGAATCAAACCAAAGACTATACAACTATTTTTTCCTCTAAGCCTGCAGCAATAATGCATAGGATAATTTCGCTCGTAGTCCCTGGGATAATACTTAGACATTCCAAATTGCCAGCATATCGCGGGTTTTACCAGCATAATGCTATTTGTAATTGATTTTCCACTGACCAGTTTTATATATAATGAATCACTCATAAAACCACAAATTATTGATCCTTTCATGAAAATGAATTTGATAACTATACAAAAATTATGTGGAGTTGCTACTGAATGTCTAGATTCTAATATTCATTAAAAATATTAGCGAGTTTAAAATTAAACTAAAAATTAACTAAAACCAGAAAACACTTAAATTGCAACTTTAAAAAAAATAAAAATTATTTGACTTTCCAACCTTTTGGCTTTGGGCGTACCTGATGAGAAGGTGATTCCAGAAAGACGTCATGCGCACTCAATTTGATATCTACGTTTTTACTAATACCACCGGATCGATGCATCTGCTGGTGGACTGTTTGTCTCCGAGGGTAGCATCCACCCATGGCCACTAGTAGTCAGTGGTTCGGCACTGACATCGTTTATTAGATTATTTATCATCGAAATTTACAGTTGCTAAATTATGTAATTAAGAAATAATTCATGGAAGCCATAGTTTGTATCCAGTTTTAACATGGGTAACATCATTTACGTAAAATGCAACGAAAATAATGTTACCCATGTTAAAACGTTATACAAACTCTGGCTTCCATGAATTATTTCGATTCTAGTAGGAACAATCTAACTTATTTTTCGAAGTGGAAGTCTGTATTCTGTATTCTGTATTCCTTATCTTCACCTCCAATCTAGGAGATCGTGGATCTATATACGTTACTTATTAAATCCACCAGTTTAAAAATGTCTTTAAAATATGTTACGGAATAAAATGTTCTTCCAATATGCACACATGAATATAATGCACTATAGTTTATATGTACATACGAATATAATACACTATTGTTCGTAAAATATTCGTCCGCCATAAAAAAAATTCTGTCAACATCAAACGTTAATGGTAAATATTGGCGAGCTTTTTATGGCATAAAATGTGAACTTAAGATTTTTTGACAAACATGGCTGCACATATACTGACGAATAAAAAAACATTCGACGCTTTGTAAACACGTTCCTTGTATCACACTAACACACTCAACTAATGAAGATCTTCTTAACATAAAGCGCAAAGGTGATCCTGAAATCTCGTACCCTCTCTCGTACGTCCGTTACCACTGAAACCCGAACCCGTGTGTAATAAAAGTCATTTTGTTAGCTTGTTTTACTTATATTGATATTTTGTAATTTATTAAATCTCTTCTTAAGTTAAAGAGACCACAGATGCAGCTTCGTCCGCATCATTTTTGGACATATACCTCGAATTTGACGACAGTGGTAAACTCAGTACTAAAATTTATGATAAACGGGACGACTTCAATTTTAAAATCATAAATTTTCCAAATATGTGCAGCAATATACCAGCTTCTCATGCATATGGTGTTTACATCTCGCAATTGATTCGCTATGGAAGGACCAGTAGCAATTATTCTGATTTCCTGAAACGTCATCTTCATCTGATAAACAGGCTACTGGACCAGGGCTATTAAAAGATTCGCCTTATTCGATCTCTTAAAAAGTTTATATTCCGATACCAAGATCTTGTCGAAATATATTCCGTCTCTGCAGAGACGATAATAAACGATGGATTTTCATATAATGAAAATGTATAAAGATAAGGTAGTCAACAAAAATGTCAGAAATATTTGTTTATCAATGTGTGACGTAAAAGAGTTTTTGACATTTACTTCACTGAATTTGGTACTGCTTTGACAACTATTTTACCTATTTTGTTCCTGTATTTAAATACTGTTATAGTGACAGCCGGAACCTTTGAACCGTAATGAGAGTGGGAGGTTTGGCGCCTTAAAATCTGATTCAACCCACCATTTCTTTAGAAATGCCTGTACAAAGTCAGGATCAATACGGTTTTCACAGTTTTCCGGTTGTTGACTGATTTTTTCTGTTTATATACTTATGAGTTTTGACTTTCCCTTTGTAAGATTGTTCGGAGTTCGGTAATTTTGTTATTACCCTTATGCATACTCAAATATTGGTCGAATGTAAATTAAGTATAATTTCTCTAAATTTTGTCTATTTAATTTATATTTCAATTTACTCAAAACACATATGTGTTTAGAGACACTTTTATTAAATTTTCTACATGTTTATTCCATTTTGCTTCCTCGCTAAATGTTATCCCAAAAAATCCCCAGTAAGTACATGTATTTCCGTAATTTTTCATAATAATACAACACCGATCAAGTCATACACATGATAAGGAAATGATCATAGATTAAACAATGGACGATTCGTGGAAAATTGTGTGTTTTGGATTTTATTCACTCCACTAATATAATATAAAAATATATTGTAAAGTGACTAATTGTATCAAAGGGTCGTCGTGATCGCATACGTATGATAATTGGAATTACAACTACCCATGCAATCAGTTGCGAGTTCGAATCCCATGTATCACGTAATTTTTCATAATAATACAACACCGATCATGTCATACACATGGTAAGGAAATGATCATAGAATAAACAATGGACGATTCGTTGAAAATTGTGTGTTTTTGGATTTTATTCACTCCACTAATAATGACTATGAAAGGTAATATAAAAATATATTGCAAAGTGACTAATTGTATCAAAGGGTCGTCGTGATCGCATACGTATGGTAATTGGAATTACAACTACCCATGCAATCAGTTGCGAGTTCGAATCCCATTTATCACATAATGGTGTACTGGATACAACATTATGTGATCAAGTTTGTTAGTGACTTGCGACAAGTTGGTTGTTTTCTTCGGGTACTCCGGATTCCTCCACAACTGAAAATGACCACCATGATATAACTGAAATATTGTTGAAAGTGACGTTAAACACCATATACATTACCATAGCTCAATTATTATGCTTCGAAAAATAACACTATTTGAGTAGTCTTGAAAAAATTCTACTATAAACAGACAATATGATTAATTCAAGGTATCCATGGACACGTCTTGTCAGCGTGAGAGATAAACAGAGACGACTGTAGTCAGCTCGTGTACGTGTTACGATAGTCTACAATAGCTTTGTGTCATATATAGGCTACAATTTTAAGAAAAAATTCAGTGGAATTGTGTACCTATTAATTCGTTTTCGTTTCTATGGGTATTTTCAGGGTCAGCCTTTAGCCAATTGGACTAATTGCTCCCAACTGAGCCAATCGCTTAAGGGAACCCCGCGGTTGTGTTTCTAATCCCGGCTGTGCAAGTACACACAACACGCACTGCAGGTTTTACAGAGAACAACATAGGGTCCCGCACGTCATAATCCCGGCCATGGGTACTTTAATACATACCCAATGTATATGCAATACCCCCGTGGGAACCTACTGGTGTGGAGAATGTCCATCTCCCTGCATGCACGATATACCAAGCTCAATGCGCGCACCATCCTCATGTTATAAACAGTGTCTCTTTAAAATCTGATTCAACCCACCATTTCTTTAGAAATGCCTGTACCAAGTCAGGGTCATTACGGTTTTCACAGTTTTCCGGTTGTTGACTGATTTTGTCTGTTTATATAATTATGAGTTTTGACTTTCCCTTTGTAAGATTGTTCGGAGTTCGGTAATTTTGTTATTACCTTTATTTGTTATATAAATTACTTAATATGTAATGACAATAAGTTTAATGTGATCTAATAACTAGTTGATCAATACAGTGAGTGAGTGATTGTTGTTTAACGCCAACTCAGCCATTTTTCAGCTATATCATGTCGAAAAGAGTTTATTGTAAACGAGATGATGATGAGATCCGCGTTGTACTAGACCAAACAACAGTCCGTTGATAGACATATCGCCCCACTCAGACACATTATCATGATTTCGAGCCAACCAGTCTTTGCTATTTCTGCGTGCTTAGCGGAGAAGCAATACTTACCAATTTTATATAGTCTTTGGTTTGACCCGGTCGAGGCTCGAACCCACGATCTACAGCATTGGAAGCGAGCAGGCTAACCATTACACCACCGATGCGGTTGTTGATCCATCCAGGTTCAGGTGAGTATCTAGTTATTGTTTGTTGCTTGTCAAAATAAAAGCTGGAATGATCCTCACTTAAGGTAAATAACAACCAATTTATCCCGCTTCTAGAATGTGTTGTATTGCCACCAATAGTCCCATTCCAGAATCACAAGATAAAATGTTGGACAACTTGTTCTCCTCATGAATATAGCTGAATTATTACTGACCTGATGTTTAACAACAATCAATCAATCAAATCAATCAATATATTTGATATATTGCTTTCCTTTCAGGAGAAACGGAGCATGCTTATTTGCTAGGTGGTAATTATTCATGGGCAGAGGCAAAACGTGCGTGTACATCTATAGGATCACAGCCATTGGTCAACATTTCTACGAGCCGGAACCAATTAGGATGGATTGATGAAACTGCTTTTTATTCTCCATGGTTAGAATACTTGGGTAGGTAGTCGATGGTAAATATAAGTAATGGTCATTGGATACAAAAAGGACAACGACACAGAAATATTGCGGTGTGAAACTGGTTACTGGGATTCCAACTTTCTCCTCTTGTTAATTAAACTGCCAACAGCAATGTTGGGTTTTTTCCTATTCAAAATAACATTCGTTAATATATTTCTCGAAAACGGAAATAATTATAAAATAAAAAGTGTTGAAAGCAAATTATGAAATAATTATGTTTTTTTGTATGCATACATTATACAAGTAGACATATTTATAGAGGGGATACAGAATATTTTTAAATATATACCGGGAGTGAAAGGATATTTAAACATAATAGATTTATGATTTCAGCAGTATTTGGAGAAAGAGATGTTCGGTCAAATGCACGTACCCGATGCAAAAACAACAAGAACAAAAACAATATATGATAAAACGGGAGCAAGTCTGGATTGGATAATATTGGATAGTGTCTTAATTTTTCGTGTAATTTCCTTCAGATTTAATTGAAGATCCATCTTATCAAAACATTGATTCTCAGAAGGTGAACCGTACATTTCTCAAACGGTAATGTACGGCTAAACTAACAGAAAAATCCTCGTAGTCACGAACTTTATGAGTCATTTCAATATATATATATATATCTTTTTTAAATAACATAATACTTTATTGTTTGACTCGCCTGTTAACAAAACACTTAATTAGACGCCCAGGTAAGCAAAACATAATCTAAGGTTCCCTGTTTTACAATATATCTCTTACCCAGGGTTAATAAGAGATTAATTAGAGGCTACATATACCCATTTCAAAAATACCACTAAATATATCAATTTTAAAACCAATATGTTCTCATTTCAAAAATACAACTAAATCTATCAATATAAAAAAACCAACATATAGGTCAATCTACAAAAAAAAATGTATAAAGGCATTTTATGATAGCTTCAACACTGATATACCATTTACATACATATATTATAGCTAACTACTAATCACGGATAGAATTGTCAAGATTGTGGTTTTATCTATTGTATCATTACATTTGGCCTTTAGGAAAATATTTAGTTCAGATTTTAAAGCCTGTTACCATATATAGTCAAGTTTGGTTGATATGAATTTTGTCATATTTAACTTTATTTCTCGCCTCCCAAATAGACCACTTAGATATATTTTGATTAGTGCCGACTTACCGTGTTACATCCAATCAAACTGGTTTTAAAATTATGATTTCCTTGCAAATTAAAATGATAAGAGAAGACGAACGGGACGCGATTTTCCGTGAGTTTTTGACAATGCTGTTTATATCGAGAAGTAATTAAGATCGTATTTTTCATACTGTGTTCAGTTGGTCAAATAGGGAAAATTTGAGTGATCTTATGTTGTTATGTAACTTACTTGATACTAATGAGTTGCGTAACAAACCCGAAACAATGCTTTTCTTATGAATTGACATCGAGTAATGAGAGAAGAGTATCACATCGTGATCATCCATGGGATACCGACGATGCATAAAGGGGAACTTGGCCAATTTATTAACATTATCTTTATGTCTGCGTGGGTGTATGTCAACTTGTTTATAAATGCTCTTTAATTGTTTCGCTGTTTAATAACTAACACTAACAAGACAAACAGACAGATGAACATTTAAAAAAAAACTTATGTCTGCGTATTTTGAATTATCTGACGTATTTGACTGCATGTCTAATTTTTCACATTCAGTCCTGTGGATCATATAGAAATAATTGTCCTCACTACCCAACTCTCCAAACTTTTCCACAAAGTCCAAAGTAGTTGCCCAATTTCCCCATTCTTCCCTTATTCCTATATATATATAATTATATATATATTGGTGATCTTGTAGACATAGCTTTAATATACATTAAATACTTGTCGATAACATTAATCAATCAACAATCCATCAATCAAAATAATCAATCAATCAATTAATCATGTTTTTTTTACCAAACACGTCAGAAAATATCATGTGGCATTATTTTTGTAGGCTGTTTCCGTATCAGAAAAATTCAAATTGTGAACGTCTCTACTGTTGATGCCGGGACACAAATGAAGGAATGTTTACTACTCTGTGAGAATTATTTCTTCATAGGATTACAGGTATATATACACATTATAACTTATCTTAAGGCCTCTTCATTGGATTACAGGTACATACACATTGTTACTTTTTTAAGACCACCATTGAATATTGTGTTATCGTTTGTATATTTATCTTTTTTGTATATAACAGTATGTATAAATTTATGCGCTAAGAAGAGTCTGAAGATACCAAAAGGGTAATCAGAATCCGTATATCGAAGAAAAAGAGACCGCACAATGACCAAAAGAAAACGGACAAAAGGACAAACAACGATCTACAAAACATACAAATAAAACTGAAGATCGAGTAACACTAACTCCACATAAAACCGGGGGTGAACTCAGCTGCTCCGAAAGGGTAAGCAGTTCCGGCTCCACTAGTGGCACCCGTCGTGTTAATCTAGTTACAAACCCGATGATATGTCATGAATGAGGAAAGGACCGGAAAGTGTCTACGACAAGTGAAAGATGGAGTAAATGTATGCGTCTTAATAAAGGTTTTGCTATTTCAGCAATCCCGATGTGCGTGTTTAATGAACACTTCGATAGATGACGAACATATATATGCACCATGTGATGCTGACTCATCAGCCAATTGCCAACGAGACCAGAACGCAATTTGTGCGGTGAACAACATCGTGCATAAATTTGCGTTATACAAGAAAGGTAATTAACAATTGAAGGATATACAATTATATTTTGCTTCACATAAAGTAAATAAGTTGATTGAGGAATATCTGAGTGAGAGTAGTTGTTTTAAGAGGCTAACAAGAACAACAACAGTTCAAACACAAAGGTCAAAAACACACGAACAAGAGCTCGAACAAAAACTGAAATACACAGGAAATGTTACTGAAGAGTAAAAAATCATTTACTGTAATGTTTTAAACCGGTAGATAATTTGGACAGCGTTTTGTCAAGCAATATAAAGTCATAAGATTCCGGTTCACATGAAGACATCTCATCAATCTAAAATTAGTGTAATTATAGAACATTAGAAAAATATAACAGTAAGTTTTCTGAAAAAATAAACAAAATCTAAATGGAAAGGTATAAATAATGGTAGTTGCAGGTAAATATGTAAGGATTATTTGGAACCCAAATTTGGTTACATTTAGTTTTATTGGAAACCTTTATGGAGGTCTTCATGAATGACCCATCAATACGGAAATTCCGAGAATGACGTTATTATTTGTAGAGTAGGGAATATCCCAGAGCATGGTACTTCACTGCATATCAAAGTTGATATTTGACACCCTGCTGTGGGTTTGAGGTGCGGAAACCCACACAGGCATTTAAATCAGTTAAAGACCTGGGCAATACCTTTGATTTAAACCCCAAGTGGCAAGAACTTTGCCGTCCTTGATATATTTTTCATGAGATATTTATAGAGACCCCCCCCCCCCTCCACAAACAAAATTCAAATATCAATGTTGATATTTGACACCCAGCTGTAGGCTTGAGGTGCAGAAACCCACCCAGGCACTAAGGTCAGTTAAAGCCCCGGGAAATACCTTTGACTTAATCCCCAAGTGGTCAAAAACTTTGCCGTCCTTAATATATTTTTCATGGGATATTTATAAAAACAAATCAAATATCAAAGCTGATATTTGACATCCTGCTGTGGACTTGAGGTGCAGAAACCCACCCAGGCACTTCAGTCAGTTAAAGGCCCGGACAATACCTTTGACTTAAACCCCAGGTGGTCAAGAACTTTGCCGTCTTTAATATATTTTTCATGGGATATTTATAGAGACCCCCCTCCATTAAAAAAAATCAAATATCAAAGTTGATATTTGACACCCTGCTGTGGGCTTGAGGTGCAGAAACCCACCCAGGCACTTCAGTCTGTTAAAAGCCCGGGTAATACCTTTGATTGACACCCCAAGTGGGCAAGAACTTTGCCGTCCTTAATATATTTTTCATGGGATATTCATAGACACCCCCTCCATAAAAAAAAATCAAATATCAATGTTGATATTTGACACCCTGCTGTGGGCTTGTGGTGCAGAAACCCACCCAGGCACTTAAGTCAGTTAAAGGCCCGGGAAATACCTTTGATTGAATCCCCAAGTGGTGAATAACTTTGCCGTCCTTAATATATTTTTCATGGGATATTTATAGAGACCCCCCTCCATAATTTTTTTTTCAAATATCAAAGTTGATATTTGACACCCTACTGTGGACTTGAGGTGCAGAAACCCACCCAGGCACTTAAGTCAGTTAAAGGTCCGGGCAATACCTTTGACTTAAGCCCCAAGTGGTCAAGAACTTTGCCGTCCTTAATATATTTTTCATGGAATATTTATAGAGACCCCCCTCTATAAAAATAATTCAAATATCAAAGTGGATATTTGACACCCTACTGTGGGCTTGAGGTGCAGAAACCCACCCAGGCACTTAAGTCAGTTAAAGGCCCGGGCAATACCTTTGACTTAATCTCCAAGTGGTCAAGAACTTTGCCGTCCTTAATATGTTTTCCATGGGATATTTATAGAGACCCCCCTCCATAAAAAAAATCAAATATCAATGTTGATATTTGACACCCTGCTGTGGACTTGAGGTGCAGAAACCCACCCAGGCACTTCAGTCTGTTAAAGGCCCGGGTAATACCTGTGATTGACCCCCCGAGTGGGCAAGAACTTTGCCGTCCTTAATATATTTTTCATGGGATATTTATAGAGACCCCCCTCCATAAAAAAAAATTCAAATATCAAATTTATATTTGACACCCTACTGTGGTCTTGAGGTGCAGAAACCCACCCAGGCACTTAAGTCAGTTAAAGACCCGGCCAATACCTTTGATTGAAACACCAAGTGGGCAAGAACTTTGCCGTCCTTCGATATTTTTTCACAGGTTATCTATAGGGACCTCCCAAATCCAAATATCAAAGTAGTATTTCGGGACAGCTCAAGGCATATTTCGGGGGGAGCAAAGGGGAGCAGGCTATTACGCATGGGTTACTGGAAGTGACGTCACCGGAAGCGGCCCTGACCGGAAATGACGTCACATGAAGTCACGTGACCGGAAGTTACGTCATAACCGGAAGTATGTTCTGCGTATTCCCGCGCTTATTTCTTACCATAGTAGTAGTACAAAATGTACCATTGCGTATGACCGTAAGTAGCATGGCTACCGGATGTGACGTGTTCGAAAGTGACGTCACAGGAATTAACGTCATAAGACCGAAAGTGGATGACTGACCGAGGGCTATGCGCAGCCTCCGCCGCTGACACAGGGATATACACCACCACCGCCTCCGCTGACAGATGGATATGTGCCGTCGTAGCCGCAGCAGCAGCAATACTCACAGAGTAATGAAGGAGAACCCTATTATATATTGAAAACCAATAATCCGGTTTTTTTGGGGTTCCAGACGGATACGATCCCGATCATTTCATGCCATGGGTACATCCGTTTACCAGTGTGATTGCCGGAACTACAGGCAGTGGATAATCGATGTTTGTCCGATGGTTCGTTCACAATATCAAACACATGATGACTCCCAAGCCAGATCGGATCTTAAGGTGTTATGGTGAATATCAGACGTTGTATGGAACCGTAAAAGGGATAGAATTTCAACAAGGTTTACCGGATATGGATAATTTAGATCCAAGAGAAAAACATTTGATCATTTTGGACGATTTCATGGACGAAACGGATCAAAGGGTGGCTTCACTGTTTACGAAAAAGAGTCACCACAGAAACATCAGCGTCATGTACATCGTTCAGAATCTGTTTCACCATAGAACCATAAGTCTCAATGCCCATTACATGGTTCTATTCCAAAACCTGACAGACGTATCGCAGATCATGGCGCTAGCACACCAAATGTATCCCAGGAGAACGGAATTTTTCCTGGAAGCTTTTGCCCGAGCTACAGCCAGACCTCATGGCTACATGGTGATCGATATGAAACAAAACACGCCGGATATCCTGAGATTAAGAACCTTCATCTTTCCCGGTGAAGAACAGAAAGCGTATGTCGAGTCATAAAAAGGATGTTACATCCCGTTTCTTGTCACTCTTGCATGAGACTCTGAGGGAATAACATGGTCTCTCAGCGCTTGAAAATGCACGGCAGTGATATATTATATTTACAAAAGACGAAACCATGTATTCGTAAACACATCATAACAAAAGCGGATGGCAGTCTCGTCGACTGTCTGTGTGAGTGTGCCGATAATATTTTAAGAGGCAACGTCCCGTTAACTAAACTGCAGAAGGAAAAACTCAAGAGAAATAAGGCCGGATTGAGAGCACCGACGAAAACGTCGTTCTCTCTCAAACAGAAGAAAGCGATCTTACAGAAAGGTGGATTTTTGGGATCCCTACTAGCACCGATTGCATCTGTAGTAGCACCGTTGCTCTCTACATTATTTAAATGAAGGAACTAACCTTAATAAATAGATACCACCAGACTCAAGAGCGCCCAAAACCTCCAGTGGAACAACGCGTGAAAGTCATGGACACCTTGGATAAGAAGATGCAAACCATACTAGAAAGAGAAGACCTGTCGGCAGACAAACGCCTCAAGCTATACGACCAATCGCTCACTCGATATTTGAATGTCTATGACGATTACAGACCCAGACCCGTGGCAGTGGCACCTGAACCCGTGAAACAGGACCTGATCGACAACGAAATTGTGGAAAGCGTACCAAAAACAATGAAGGCCAAGGTACAACTCTTGTTGAAAAAAATGAAGAGCAGTCCCGACATTAGCTTGAACGAGAAAGGGGAACTGAAATACAAGGGAGAAACCGTTTAAGGAAGCAACGTGGTGGATTTAGTCAACGACGTGCTGAGCAAAAAGAAATATTTCAACCCACAAGGATGGGAACCATTTGGAGAAGCCTTACGAGAAGCAAATGTTTCACAAGATTTGATTGGTCACGAGGACCGCTGGAGATACATCACTCAGACCAAAAAAACACCGAGATCTCGCAAACGACAACAGGGTCCATCCCCTATTAGACCGTACTCCCCAAAAACACAAAGAAACAGAAGGAAAGAAGTCCAGAACTGGGTCGAATTTAAAACGGAAGTTGAGACCACGAAGGGGCAGTTGTAAACATGGAATCGACCTATTACAACCTTTTAGCTCCCGCCAGTTATGGAGGATTGAATAAATTTAAGCCGAAAGGTTATACGAAGAAACAAATCAGAGAATGGTTACAGTCTCAGGACACGCACACTTTGCATAAACCAACTAGACGACGATTTCCCAGGAGACGCGTTGTAGTCTATGGAATTGACCACCAGTGGCAGGCGGATTTAGTGAATCTCGCAAAATTGTCTTCTTACAACAAAGGATTCAAGTACTTGTTGACATGTATAGACGTGTTATCCCGATATGCTTGGGTCGTTCCATTGACAGACAAGACGGGGAAGACTTTAAAATATGCGTTTCAGGTCATTTTTAAATCTGGGCGGCGGTAGTGAAATGCATCGAAACCAGACCCCCGGTATACTTAGTCAAAGACGACCACGGTGAAATTCGGGAAGGAACATTCTATGTCGAAGAATTACAGAAAGTCATTAAGACAGACGACGTATACAAGATTGAACCCATTTTTAAAAAGAGAAAAATGGGACAAAGAGTTCAGTATTTAGTCAAGTGTCTCGGATATCCAGAGTCCTTCAGCAGCTGGATCCTTAAACAGGACCTACAAAAGCACACAACACCTACTTGAAGTGTCAGTCTTGCGAATGGCACCGAGTGACGCGGACAGTTTATCGTCTTGTGTGACTTGTGGAAAGAAGACTCCACGTTCGGAGGTCGTATTTTTGTGTCAGGTACTCATTCTGTATACGGTTATCGTAGTCAGCATTTACAACTTAACGGTAAAATCGGAGAACAGTACCTTGTGGACGGCCTTGTTGAGCAGTTGTCTGGGATACCTGTTACCTAACCCCACGATCAAGACGAAGCATGTTTTACCTGACTCTGCCTAGTAACAGTTCCATGAATTACTGTCCGAACAATACGTTGACTCATTACACGACGAAATTGCCGAAAATAACGGATCTGGACAGAGCATGGAAAATCGGATTGGCAGAGATACAGTATACTCACAGTTGGTATATCGTCATGAATAACGAAGCCTGGTTGAAGGTCCACTTTTACAAGGAGTCAGAACTACAAAAGCATTTTGTCTTGTTACCGGATGGGTACTATTCTTCGGCCAAAAGGATTCCCCATCGAGGGGAAAAAGCACATGAAGGAACTCAAGAAAAAATTCGACATGGGTTTCAACAAAATCAATCATAAAATCGATATGAAAGTGAAAAAAGATTATCAAGTCATCATCAGTCCTTTAATACAATCCATGTTAGGATTCAGACAAGCTATATTCCCGGCGGGGGAGTATGTTTCTGATTGGGTAGTGGACGTCAAGAAAGGATTAAATTCTCTGTACGTGTATTGTCCCTTGGTGGAATCGAGAATGGTGGGAGATGCCCAAGTACCGTTATTGAGAATCGTACCGGTGGAAGGAAGAGACGGAGAAATGAGCACCCGGGTGCTTGATCTGATACAGTACTGTCCCCTGTTACAAAAACTATTTCAGACCGTGGAAATAGATTTAAGGGACGACACGGGCTCTATAGTGCCATTCGAAAGAGGACGAGTGGTGGTGACACTTCACTGTAGAAAACGAAAAGAATTCTCTCTAGAATGAAGCCAACTCATCGTAACATTACGAAAGCTTACCACGATTATTACATACACCAAGCAGGAAAAGGATATCCGGTATTTGCGGGAAGACGATATCAAAGAGGACATGGACTTGGCAGTCTCTTTGGAGGACTCTTTAAAGCAGCCATGCCTTTGTTGAAAAAGGGAACAAAGACCCTTGAACGCGAGGCTTTAAAAACGGGATTAAATATTGCCGGAGATGTCGTACAAGGAATAAATATCAAACAGGCAGCAACATCACGATTGAAATCAACAGGAGAAAACTTACTCCAAAAGACTATGGACACGGTAGGACCCCCAGGACAACGAGTTCTAAAAGGACCTGCCAAGCGAAAAAAGACCAGACGTCAGCAGACCAAGCAACGGAACACTTCGAATGACATTTCGGATAAAAATGGCACTTGTACATCCCAACTCATGCGAATGCACGAAATCAGAACTGGATTTATTTGAAGTTCCACCTACACAGACCAGTGTGGCTTATGGGTATTGGGAGCAGAAAGGATTGACATCGGCTCTGAAGGATCAAGGACCTTACGAATTTGCCGTCAGTGGCGCGGGGGACGACTACATCGACTTGGCTAATACTTACCCGTTTGTGGAAGCACAGATCATGGATGACGACGATACTGCATTGGATGGCGGAGCGAACGTTGGATCTGTCAACTTATGGATGCATTCCCTCTTTAGTGATGTCAGTGTTAGCCTCAACGAAAATCTGGTTTCACCACCGACCAGCTTGTACCCTTACAGAGCTTACATATAAATATTACTCAGCTATGGCCCAGCTGCCAAAGAATATCAATTAACGGGAGTCATGTGGTACAAGGATACACCGGGACATCAGGATAAGAGAACGACCGATAACAAAGGATTCACGTCCCGGAAAGCATTGACGGCCCAAAGCAAGTCTGTACAGATGATGGGAAAACTACACTTGGATTTATTTTGTCAAGAGAAATATTTACTGAATCACGTCGATCTGAAAATCAAATTACGACGAAGTCGAGACGTGTTCGCTCTAATGGCCGATGCCGACAACTATAAGATCATAATCAAGGATCTCGATCTATTTGTGAGAAATGTACAGTTAAGTCCTGCCGGAAGAATGGGTCACGTCAAAGCTTTGGAAAAGACCAGCTGTAGATACCCTATCCGACGTGTAGAAGTCAAAGTAGACACGGTTCCCCGTGGCAACATGAATTACGTCCAGGACAACATGTTTTTGGGACAGTTGCCGAAAAGACTGGTGATTGGTTGCGTGGACAGTGATACCTTAAATGGGACTATTACGAAAATCCCTTTCGATTTTAAACACTACAAGATCAATTTTGTGGCACTGAACGTGGACGGACGACAGATTCCCGCCAAACCGTTACAACCCGACTTTGAAAACGCAGGTTATATTCGCAGTTATATGGTACTCTATGCCAGTACGGGAAAGATGCATGAAGACGAAGGAAATACCATCTCCAGAGATGAATACGCTAAAGGAAACACCTTAATTGGATTCGATATGACTCTGGATAGGGCAATTTACGTGTGGAGATTCATTTCGACGAAGCTCTGGCAGGGACCATGAACATTGTGCTGTATACAGAATTTGACAACGTGATCGAAATCGGTAGAAACAGACAAGTCTTGTTTGACTACATTGCATAATGAATACGCTAGAGATTAACACTCTATTGAAAAACATCCCCACTCCAGACCTGTGTTTAATGGGGTCTATGCCAGAAACAGATTACACATATTATTAAATGTACCTTCGGCCCTTGTGGGAAATACGGATCCAGACCATCCAATGGGACAACACTGGATCGCTATATACATCGACGCCAACTCACGAGGGGAATACTACGATCCAACCGGACGTCCACCGCACGAATCCGCTTATGTCAATTTCATGAACAAACATTGCCTTCATTGGACTTACAATACCGTTCGAGTACAAGAAGAAGGATCTACCGTGTGCGAATTTCATTGCATTTCTTAACTCATTCACCGATGTACAGGACATAGCATGACAGACGTCACCAGGCTCTTAGAAAATGCCGTCGAAGCGACGGGTATTGTACAGAGAGTTGTGTTGTTACTTGTTAAACATGTGCTATGAAAAAAAAAAAGAAAAAAAAAGAAGGTTAATGCAACCTCTATATAGAGCCAGTCACAAGCATGGATAAATGCAGAGTGACCTTCTACTGGGTGACTTAGGGGATCGAATGTACCATTTCATTCATTTGACTCTTAGGTTATTTAGTAGAAATACCACAGTGAGAACGCAGACGTGATAGAAAACACCCTTGGAGTACTACACAACACCTCGAACAAATCAGAACACACCCCAAGGGAATCATCCACTTTCGGTCTTATGACGTCACTTCCTGTGACATCCCGTCAAATCCGGTAGCCATACTACTTCCGGTCATGCGCAATGATACATTTTATACTAATGCTATAGTAAGAAAAAAGCGCGGGGAAATAACGTCACTTCCGGTCACGTGACTTCCGTTCATGTCACATCCATTAGCCATGCTACTTCCTGTCATGCACAATTGTACATTTGTTACTTCTGCTATAGTAAGAAAAAAAGCGCGGGAATGCCCTTCCGGACATGTGCAGAACATACTTCCGGTTATGACGTAACTTCCACTCATATGACTTCATGTGACGTCATTTCCGGTCAGGGCCGCTTCCGGTGACGTCACTTCCAGTAACGCATACGCAATGGCACGCTCCCCTTTGCTCCCCCCGAAATATTCCTTGAGCTGTCCAGATACACTACTTTGATATTTGGATTGGGGGGACCCTATAGATAATCCATAAAAAAATATCGAAGGACGGCATAGTTCTTTCCCACTTGGGGTTTAACTCAAAGGTATAACCAAGGCCTTTAACTGACTGAAGTGCCTGGGTGGGTTTCTGCACCTCAAGCCCACAGTAGGGTGTCAAATATCAACTTTGATATTTGAAAAAAAAAAATGGAGGGGTGTCTCACCACTTGGGGTTTAAATCAAAGATATTGCCCAGGTCTTTAACTGATTTAAATGCCTGGGTGGGTTTCCGCACCTCAAACCCACAGCAGGGTGTCAAATATCAACTTTGATATGCAGTGAAATACCATGCTCTGGGATATTCCCTACTCTACAAATAATAACGTCATTCTCGGAATTTCCGTATTGATGGGTCATTCATGAAGACCTCCATAAAGGATTCCAATACAACTAAATGTAACCAAATTTGGGTTCCAAATAATCCTTACATATTTACCTACAACTACCATTGTTTATACCTTTCCATTTAGATTTTGTTTATTTTTTCAGAAAACTTACTGTTATATTTTTCTAATGTTCTATAATTACACTATTTTTAGATTGATTAGATATCTTCATGTGAACCGGAATTTTATGACTTTATATTGCTTGACAAAACGTTGTCTACCGGTTTAAAACATTAAAGTAAATGATTTTTTATTCTGTGTTTATTTAAAGTGGTAAGCTCGCCATCCGAAAAATATTTCTGTCTTCGTTATTTTGTATTGTGTGGGCGGGGGGCTCTAGATATATTTACTGTATGCCCCGATGTCGATCTATTGTGTTGGCTATGCATTTACAGTAATATATTTGTTATTGGACGCTAGAAATCTTTAAAAGTACATGTTGCTCTTATTTATTTTTTTTGGTTTTGAGACATATCGCCTTATTGCTCGCTAGCTTGAGCCTGGTTAGGTGGTGTCATGGCTAAGAGTCAGAATAGCGTGTCAGAGTGATTCGCCATATCAACCTGTGGACTGTTGTTGCAGTGAGCCAAACTTATAAACAATCTCACCGAGTGTATAGCTCTAGTACAAATCAGATTTTGTCATCATCTCATCAAATGTAACTTGTTCTCACTATGATACAGTCAGGGTGAAGCGCCATATCAACATGTGGACTTGTTCTCACTATGTTATAGCTGACGAATTGCTCCCTTGGCGTTAAACAACAATCACTCACTCACGCATGCGCATATTTAACACTTGTCAGTTATCCTTTATATCGATAACAGTTAAGACAACAGTAGAAGCAGATTTGCAATTGCTTAAACCATCTGGATTGCTGCCACAAGAAGCATACCGTTTTAATAATAAGATCATTGTGAAAGTCTACTTGTATAATCGTCAGAGATTTTACTATAATCATTATTACTTATGGTAGTAGTACTGAATTCATATAATTACAAAATGTTTAATCATTTGACTTTCCAATCGTTTGACATTTAACGTACCTGGTGAATGGTATTCCTCCAGAAACACGTCGAGAACACTAAATTAGATATCTACGCTTTTATTAGTTTGTACACGACGATATTTGCATCAGGAATTGCGATGGTGTAACAATAAGGATCTTGTGTTTGTCACATATATTTAATCTACTATAATTTTATATAGCGGTAAAGTTCTCCACTTGAAAAATGTGAATCGAAAAAGAATAATTTTATAAAAATACAAAGACAAGCAATAAGTAAATTTGATAAATGTTTAGATCCACAAATATGCGCAAAATGGGTCCATAACAAAAGAGTGGTGATCTCAATTGTTCCTCAAGGGTATACAGTTTCCGCTTCAAATGTATCATTCACCGTGTTACTCTGGGTTATAGTCAAAGTCCAGTAAGTTTTTTTTATATATTATCACCGGGTTTCTAACAAGAGTAACACGACAGGTACCACGTATGGAGCAGGAACTGCTTACAATTCCTGAGCATCTGTGTACACTTCCAGTTTTCAGTGGCCTTCGTGTTGCACGATCTTTGCTATTTTGTGTGATGCTTTGGATCGTTGCTTGCCCTTTTCATTTGGCCATTGTGTTGTCTGTCCTTCTTCTCTTTGCGGTTTCTGGTTTTTCTAAGAAGATACAAAAGGTGTATTCAGACGTCGTAAATCGAAGGACACCACATTGGAGAAAAGAAAAATTACAAAAGGACAAACAATGATCTACAAAGCAATACACAGAAAACTAATTATTAACGAACCCACAAAAAATGCGATGAACACAGGTAGCGTGGAAGGATAGGCAATTCCTGCTCCACTAGTGATACCCTACGTGTTACTGTTGAACGACACGAACATCGTGTGATATTGAAACCAACATTTTTGAAATCCAGTATACGTAGATAAATACAAATAACTCAAACATGATCCCCTACAAAACAAATGAAGATAAAGACAAACCGAACATGTTGCAAATGAGATTAGACGGGATGACAGAGATTAAGATACATCGTGCAAACATATCCTGGGTTATCTGTAGGGTATACTCTACGTATGAATCAATCTATTTATGGTGGCGACCAAGACTTCAATCCCAGCATCATAAACACGGTAATGAAGTAAATCTTTGTCATGTAGTGGGACAGACTCCAAATTGTGGAAATGAACGTTAGATAATACCAAAGGGGCAATCAAAAATGGACAATCCAAAGTAACTGCCTACACAGGTCACACAAGACGAACAAAAACAAAACAAATACATAACACAATATTTCTTGGACATCAATATACGCAAGCAAACACAAAAATGCAAAGAAGACATGGGTCTACCTACAAACAACCGGAGGTATAGACGAACCCGACATCGTTTTTATACCGAAGTCATAACTACTTATTCCATTACCATATGTCTAGAAAGTAATAAACATGGTATTATCTTTGCATCAGTTGTCATCGATGAGAATATAGGAATAGGTGACTGTTTAGCGGTCACTTCGAACAGTCAACGGATGATATTCTACCGGGCAAGTCGATGTGATTTGCAATTTTTCCAGATCTGTTCCACTGGTGAGTATTTAGTTGATTATTCATTATTAGAAAATTTAATATAAACGTGTTCATTTTGTTTTTGTTTTTTGTTTTTTTTTGGGGAGGAGGGGGGGGGGGGTCTTTCAATAATATGATTTACATTCTGCGTGTTTAACTCCAAAAAAAAACCCGATATATTTCCTACTTATCGTGCAGGTCAGCTTTATTCGTGAAGAAAACCGTAAATTACCGGTGACCATCTGACATTGTGTACACAGATTTATAACATGAAATTGATTCCAGTACGCATGGGCATGGATGTGAATAAATCTCGCAAACGTCGATAGTAATAGTCCTTGATAGCATTAATAGATACCACTTCATATTTAAATTACACCCCTGTTGTGCTTCCATATACTGTAACGAATATAATATATTTAGAGCTTTAGAGATAAATACTGTAATTGGAATTGTGATGACATGATTTGTGCTATCACCTTTTGGCTAGACAACATTTATGCTCATTTTGGCTTCAAAATGTGTTGACAAATTGATCGAATTCCAATGCGAAGGAATTGCGCTCCTCTCATTGCTGATTTGTTTTTATGCAGCTGTGAATTTCCATTTATTGCTAAACGTCTTCAACAAGACATTCAAAGCTGAGATAGAAAATATTTCCAGCGGATTTGAAACTTGCCCACATTATCCCGATATTCAAATCTGCTGACAAATCGTCCGTGTTCAATTATCGACCTGTTCCTTTACTTAGTACTATAAGCAAGGTGTTTGAGAAAGTTGTTTGCAAAAATATATTTAATTTTCTAATGGAAAATGCATTGATATACAAATTCCAGTCTGGATTTCTCCCCGGCCATTCTACAACACACCAGCTTATAGAGCTTATTAATGAAATATTTATGGCACTCGATAATCGTGAGCTTATATGTTTAATATTGTGTGATGTGAGTAAAGCTTTCGACAGAGTGTGGTTACGAGGCTTGTTATTAAATTAGAAAGATATGGTATTAAAGGAAATCTTCTTCAGTGGTTAGGTAGTTATATTTCAGCCAGAGAACAACAGGTAAAAATAAAAAATGGCGAAAGATAATTATAAGGAAGGGGTTCCCCAGCAGTCCATCCTTGGTCCCCTTCTCTTCTTTATATTTAATAATTGCATTGCTGATGAAACGATAGGGTTGTGCAGATTGTTTGCAGATGACACATCCATAGGAGAAAAATCTTATGAAATTAATAGTTTATGCAACATGGTAAATACTGACTTAAAACATATTTCAGAATGGTCCAAACAATGGTTAGTCAAACTTAATCCTACTAAAACTGACATTGTCTATTTTAATACTAGAGACATACCTCCTGGTTTGTTCTTCTGGATAGAAAACACTAGAATTTATCCGGAAAAATGTCATAAGCATTTAAGTATCACTTTAAGTGCAGATTGTAAGTGGTCAAACCACATACATACTATTATTGAAAAAACATCCAAACAAGTGGCAGTTCTGCGAAAACTTAAATTTAAGGTATCTCGAAATTTTCTTGAAACTATGTATTTAACTTTTATTCGTCCACTTTTAGAATATGCAGGAGAGGTTTGGGATAATTGTACTCTCGCTGACTCAGAACGGCTTGAACAAATTCAACTTGAAGCCGCACGTATAGTAACCGGTTTAACGTCTTATGCAAGCTTACTGTCTCTCTATAAGGAAACGGGATGGGAAAAACTTTCAGTTAGGCCTGAAAAAAGAAAACTTTCATTATTCTATGACATAGTCAGTGGCCAATCACCTGATTATCTTCAAGATTTATTACCTATTACGGTGGGTCAAACCAATAACTATAATTTACACAACTCTAAAAACTTCACAATCCCCCCAGGAAGGCTTAGTTTATATCAAAGTTCTTTTTTCCCAAGTACCGTTAGACTCTGGAACAATCTGCCAACAGACTTGAGAAATTCTCCTTACCAACGAATGTTTAAAAACGAAATACGAAAAGTTGATGACATGCCTGACAAACCACCATTATATTTTTCTACTGATATTAGAATTACTAATATATTACATGCTCGTTTACGTCAAAAATGTAGTAGCCTCAAAAGTGATCTATTTAGATGTAATTTAATTGCCTCTTGTAATTGTGATTGTGGAAATTACATCGAGTCTGTGGACCATTTCTTTTTAAGATGTAATATATATACTGAACACAGAATACAACTATTCTGTGGCCTGAGTAATTTGGGTTTTGATATAGGCATCGAGAAAATATTATTTGGAAATGCCTCTTTTGAAAACGACAAAAACTCTAAACTGTTCTTGCTCGTCCAAAAATATATTGTTAACTCTAAAAGATTTGTCTAGTAAATTTATATATTGAATATACATCAGACGACAACGACCTTGTATATACGTTTCCGTATTTGTGTATAAAGATAAGTTTTATACAAAACCGACTCTTATATATTTCAGCCAATAGAACTGTTTTTGTCCTGTTATGTTATCTTCAATCTTTGCTATAGTAGTTATTCATATTATCTGTATTTGTAATATATTGTCATTGCTAATGTTTATATATGTAGCGGAGAAGACTTCATAAGTTTACCTCTTGTGTCTTATCCATTTGTCTTGTTTTGTATGACAATAAAATATGTTTAAAGCAAATTGCAGATACTGTTACGATAACTAAACTGTAAATAATACTTATTTTCTAACGTTTGTATTACGAATATATTCCAAGGAACTTACGTAGAATAATACTAATATTACAAACGTATAATACTAATATTACAAACGTATAATACTAATATTACAAACGTATAAAACTAATATTACAAACGTATAATACTAATATTACAAACGTGTAATACTAATATTACAAACGTATAATACTAATATTACAAACGTATAATACTAATATTACAAACGTATAATACTAATATTACAAACGTGTAATACTAATATTACAAACGTATAATACTAATATTACAAACGTGTAATACTAATATTACAAATGTATAATACTAATATTACAAACGTGTAATACTAATATTACAAACGTATAATACTAATATTACAAACGTGTAATACTAATATTACAAACGTATAATACCAATATTACAAACGTATAATACTAATATTACAAACGTATAATACTAATATTACAAACGTATAATACTAATATTACAAACGTATAATACTAATATTACAAACGTATAATACTAATATTACAAACGTATAATACTAATATTACAAACGTATAATACTAATATTACAAACGACTCGTGTCAATCTATGGATTTAAACACATTTCTTTCTCAATGTAAAACTAACACACGCGTACTATATATAGATACGATGTTTACGTCTCTATCGTCAATTGTTCAACTTTTTGGATGGAGTCGTTCCTTTGGCCCGCCATATGGCGTTTGCTTTTCTCAGTTGGTTCGTTTCACTTGTATATAAATAAACGCTATCGAATACCGAGGGGGCAATCAAAAATGAACAATCCAGAGAAACTGTCAACACAGAGCACACAATACGAAAAAAAACAATATAATATAAAAAAAAATATGACTTTAATTACAGTAATAAAGCAATAACGAGATAACGTTTACATCAATGATACCTTGTTGATAAATTATTGAAATCTCCATTACCGCTATACAGATCTTGTATACAAAAACAATTTTCCGAATCGGTAAGGAGGTCCTACTTACTGAAAGGGACTATTAACACACAATAACACTTACTCTAAATGTCTTAATGTTTTGTAGATAGAGTCGTTTCTCCAGCAACCTTTACAATATCCGAGAAACAAAATGTTGACAGGGCTACTTCCGTTACGGAATGTACATACCAAATTCTCGCCTCATATGCAGGTGCCACTCAAGGAAATTTACAGCTGTTACCTGATAAATACTACTGGTTAGACAACACGAGGAGGCACTTTTTTCAGTCAGGTAATTAAATAGTTAGTAAGTTTGTTAGAAACATATTCACCCCATAATGCACTTTCGACAATTTTTAGTAGCAACGCATATTATCATATTCGAACAATCATTGGGAGAAATGCAAAACTTATTTGCTATTTGCTTTTTAATCTCTTCTTCGGAGAGGTCCATGGGTATAGAAATAGCAGTTATTTTGTCCAATGCCGGCAAAAACCAGATTTCTTGTACCTACTCACTCCTTATTGTTTACATTTGTTTACAGTATTTCTGTTTGTTTTTTGTGTGTATTGTTGTTTGTTTCCATATGTACTGTTCACAACATTTCAGTAATATATATATATACTAGAATATACAAATAAAGATTATTGTAATTTAGTAAACGAACAGCAGCCGGAATATTGTGTTGCTGCAAAAACTGACACACATGGCCGAATGATAAAAGAAATTCGAGACTGCAAAACTAAATTACCAGCACTTTGTTCTGGCAGTGAGGTGGCAGATGTAAATACAAAACAATCGTCTATCCATGGTAAGTTATCTCCTATATGGTCTCGTTTGTGTTAATTGTGTGAAAGGCATATGTAATTTGTTAAGGTTTTTAAGACTTACAGTAATTGAAAAACAAACAAAAAATACCATACTGTAGAAACAGTTCCAAATACCAATGGAAAAATCGTAGAAAGAAAGAGGAAAATAAATACCTCTAACACACAAATACATGACCTCTCACTTTACTGGCTTGGTACCTCTAACACACAATTACATGACCTCTCACTTTACTGGCTTGGTACCTCTAACACACAATTACATGACCACTCACTTTACTGGCTTGGTACCTCTAACACACAATTACATGACCTCTCACTTTCCTGGCTTGGTACCTCTAATACACAATTACATGACCTCTCACTTTCCTGGCTTGGTACCTCTAACACACAAATACATGACCTCTCACTTTACTGGCTTGGTACCTCTAACACACAAACACATGACCTCTCACTTTACTTGTTTGGTACTTCTAACACACAAATACATGACCACTCACTTTCCTGGCTTGGTACCTCTAACACACAAATACATGACCTCTCACTTTACTGGCTTGGTACCTCTAACACATAGATACATGACCACTCACTTTACTGGCTTGGTATCTCTAACACACAAATGCATGACCTCTCACTTTCCTGGCTTGGTACCTCTAACACACAAATACACGACCTCTCACTTTACTGGCTTGGTACCTCTAACACACAAATACACGACCTCTCACTTTACTGGCTTGGTACCTCTAACACACAAATACATGACCTCTCACTTTACTCGCTTGGTACCTCTAAAACACAAATACATGACCTCTCACTTTACTGGCTTGGTACCTCTAACACACATATACATGACCTTTCACTTTACTGGTTTGGTACCTCTAGCACACAAATACATGACCACTCACTTTCCTGGCTTGGTACCTCTAGAACACAAATACATGACCACCTACTTTCCTGGCTTGGTGCCTCTAACACACAAATACATGACCACTCACTTTCCTGGCTTGGTACCTCTAACACACAAATACATGACCTCTCACTTTCATGGCTTGGTACCTCTAGCACACAAATACATGACCTCTCACTTTCCTGGCTTGGTACCTCTAACACACAAATACATGACCACTCACTTTCCTGGCTTGGTACCTCTAACATACAAATACATGAATTTCACTTTACTGGCTTGGTACCTCTAACACACAAATACATGACAGCTCACTTTCCTGGCTTGGTACCTCTAACACACAAATACATGACCTCTCACTTTCCTGGCTTGGTACCTCTAACACACAAATGCATGACCACTCACTTTCCTGGCTTGGTACCTCTAACACACAAATACATTACCACTCACTTTCCTGGCTTGGTACCTCTAACATACAAATACATGACCTCTCACTTTCCTGGCTTGGTACCTCTAGCACACAAATACATGACCTCTCACTTTCCTGGCGTGGTACCTCTAACACACAAATATATGACCATTCACTTTCCTGGCTTGGTACCTCTAACATACAAATACATGACCTCTCACTTTACTGGCTTGGTACCTCTAATACACAAATACATGACCTCTCACTTTACTGGCTTGGTACCTCTAACACACAAATACGTGACCACTCACTTTCTGGGCTTGGTACCTCTAACACGCAAATACATGACCACTGACTTTACTGGCTTGGTACCTCTAACACACAAATACATGACCACTCACTTTACTGGCTTGCTACAGGCTTGGTAACGTTACCTCTCACACACAAATACACGACCACTCACTTTCCTGGCTTGGTACAGACACTTCAATGAAAAGTGGCGGAATTAAACTAGTTGTATGGATTCAAGCTTCCCGTCTTATGCGTAAATGAACATAAAAATGTTATTCATTGTAATGATTATAGCAGATTGTTGTCTAAGGTTGAAGACACCAAGGGGGTAATCAGAAGCTGTAAATCGAATAAGGACAGACATTGTAATGAAGAAGAAGATAAACAAAAGACAAACAATGATTTACAGAGCACTATGCAAAAAACTAAAGGTTGTGAGCAACAAACTAATTTATTCTTAAAATGCACTTGAAATTAGTCTACGCTTAAATTTAACGGAAGTGTGTACAGACCAGTAAAGACTTGCAATCAACCGCGAAACGTTCACTCGTTCGAGTACATCCTTTCATATTTACGAACACTTTCACTTAACTCACAATATAGAATTTCATAAAAGACCAAACACACTCAGGGAAACAAAAAGTTAAAATTGACTAGCATTACATCTGCTTTATGCCATAAAACAAGGCGATTAAAATGTAATTAATTGAATTGAATTTGAAAGAGAATGGTTTTTCCTGTATATTTACATCATTTGTCATCAAATGGTAGAACATTATCTTTAAAATATCTGGATTATGGATTCATCATTGGATTGTACCAGAACATTTGTATAATGTGGTTTTCCTTGTCAATTTATATATTAGGTTTACTGATAGGCCACTCATGTTGTTTACTTGTATTTTTAGTTGATTCAGGGTTTGGTTTTTTGTTTTTGTTTTTGTTTTTGTTTTTGTTTTTGTTTTATTTGATTTTTTTTTGTTGGCATTTGATTTTTTAGTGTTTTTTGCTTATTGTTTTTTGTTTTATATAATTTTTTATTTGATTTCAATGAATAGTTGTTTTAGAAAGAGCAAACACGTTAATTACAAAATGCACAAACTGCTTACTTCAATGTAGGAGAGAGTCGTTAGCACTGTGCAGGTCCAAACTGGACATTATCCTTGTTTTCCTGTGTCAAGGTCATGTTAGACCAATCCAAATACTATCTTTTTATTTCATAGATTTACTATAACCTTGTTCTGGACATGAACGTAGCTGAAATACTGCCCACTTGAAGTTTAAGAACAATAAATCATCTTTCACTGATATCAAACATTCCGCTTCAAAACTAATGTTGGTTACCATGCATTAGGATTATCATACATTATATATCATTTGTTTTTGTTTGTAGATTACCTGGTCATTGTATTGATAATAACAGCTACAGCTGCGTGTCTTATAGTCGTTGTTGTCGTCCTTTAATTTGCAGGTTTGTAAAATATAATGAACCCAAAAAATACAACATAAACAAACAAACAAACACACAAACGAAGAAACAAATAAACAAACAAAACAGCTATGTTTTAATAAAAGGGCAATGACATTTATATCTCGAACAATAAAACCGTAGATATTGGGTGAGCACGACGTGTTTCTGGAATGGTATCTATTCTGTACACTTATAGTCAGAAGATTGGACAACCAAATAAAGTAAAAGCATTTGGGAGCAAATATATGTTAGAGAATACCGAAAGGCTATCAAAAATAAACAATCTAGAGAAACTGACAACATAGGGTGCACATGAAGAAGAAAAACAAAGCAAAAACACAACGCAATGTGTTGGACATCACTATATGCAAATAAATGCAAATAACGTAAATAAGACAACCAAAGACGCTAACCATAATAGAAAACTCGGCTAAAGTCACATATTCTTGAGAGAGGAGACCCTTAGTTTGAGTAATAATTCCATTATTCATAAACTGTAAATATCAATAATAAATATACAAATAAATATCTAATGAACCATGTCTGTGATGAAACACTGACTTCTGTGTGGATCATACCCTTGGGGACTAATAGTTCACCAGAAGAGATATCGACCAAGTGATAGTAATAAAAACGTAGATATCAAATTTAGTGCGCACGACGTGTCTCTGGAATAACCGTCATCGGGTCCCTCAACACAAAAGATTGGAGCTGAAAACTGAAGTGAAAATAGGTCTAATAAGATAGACTCGTGTCACCAGATTTTTATTTTGTCCTATAGAAATACACTGTAGATACAAATATAGAAATGCAAGCCTACTAAAAGTTATTTTGCTGCTATTTGTTTTCTTTTTGTAAATCATATGACACAAATTTAGTTCTTCTTTCTTAAAGTACAGATATTCCTTCTAAGGTTGATTTATTTTCACATTTACATATTTTAAAATTCTAACATTATAAACTAACATATGTAATATAATCTTCTTGTAGGTTTAAAAGGTCTTCACTGAGACATGCTCTCCATCTATTGGCTGAAATTGAGAAGGAAGTGGGTTATGCCCAAGTTGATAAATCAACTAAATCTACAACAAAAAAAGATGGAGATAGAGACAAGAAACTTGCAAATGATTGTGATGATTATGACCATACAAACCACTTCTATTCCCCGGATGTTCCTCTTGTAACAGATAATAACTATGATACTTGTGATGATTATGACCATACAAACCACTTCTCTTCCCCGGATGTTCCTCTTGTAACAGATAATAACTATGATACAATGCAATCTATTGAGAGAGGGGAAGAAAACAATTATAATTGTGCACACGAAGCAGAAAAACATCCTCATGTAATACTTGACAATGACGAATATAGTGTAATTGAAATTACAAAATGATTGTTTATTTTTGTTGTTATTATCTGAATTTGTTTTTCTATTTTGCTTTAAATAAATGATTTAAAATGCATGTGTTATTTGACAGAGAAAAAATTACTTGAACAACGCATTAACAATTGTGTTATGCATATATTGTGAAAGGGTTCTATTTTCGATCTGGGGACGTGTTAATGAAAGTATCCTAAGATATGTCCTAAGACATGTCTTATGACATATTTTAGGACACTGATAGGACTATCCTAGAACATGTTTGAGATTGTATATCAAAGCTGTCTTAGCACTATCTTCGTGTAGGATGATCCTAGACATAATCGTACATATGAATACGAGCTGATTTGTGTAAAGAAAGAATAATATAAATATAAATGCTACAAACATTAATGTGTTACGCAAAAGTTCACATAAAAAATAAAATAATAAGAGTAAATTTTATTTTATTTATATATTACATTGATTTAATTGTGATTTTTAGATAATAGATGTATATAAACCTAATAAAATCTGATAATAATTTAATAAAATAATATCAACGAAAGTGATGGTAAATTTTAATCAATACGTGTACTTTACATTAAACTTTTAGCCAAGTGAGCTGTTTTCAAGATGTCAATGTGTCACATCATCAGTTATTCAAAAGGGTTAAAGGATGATGTAAAACTTTGTCTGTCCATTATTTTGTACATAACTGTTTCGTGTAATACATTTTGTACTTCTGTACCAAAATGAGCAGAAAAGGGATTAGGATTATACTAAAACACTCTTAGGACACATATTTTGGAATTTAGGACACCTATTTTGGTTTCCTAACTTTAGGATAAATTTTAGGACATATCGCAATTTAGGACACTTTCATTAACCCGACTTAGGACTAAGATATGTCATAAGACCATCCTAAGATACGTCTTAGTCCTAAGACACCTTTGTTAACACGGCCCCATGTCAATAAAAACTATATTTGAGATCAAAATAAAAGGGTGTTGTGGTCTGGCAAATATTGTCATCATTGTGTCCGCCATTATTTCACGAAACAACACAATACAGATATCAATACACCATGTAGTTTCCATCTATTACGTATTTACGCCTGGGAAACCAAGCGTTATTGAAATAATACCTAGTTTTTATTTGACTTACTTTCTCCCAAAGACTTTCAAATTATTTGACGTTCCAGTATTTATTTATTTATTGTTTTTTTTTAACTTTGGGTCTTATCAATGTTGTATCCTTGTTGTCTCTTTGTAATATCTGTTATCGTCAGTTCGATATCCATATGAATAAAATTGTCCATAATAGGAATAGGAATAAAATTGTCCATAATAGGAATAGGAATAAAATTGTCCATTATAGGAATATGAATAAAATTGTCCATAATAGTAATATGAATAATATTGTCCATAATAGGAATATGAATAAAATTGTTCATAATAGGAATATGAATAAAAGTGTCCATAATAGTAATATGAATAAAATTGTCCATAATAGGAATATAAATAAAATTGTCCATAATAGGAATATGAATAAAATTGTCCATAATAGAAATATGAATAAAATTGTCCATAATAGGCATATGCATAAAATTGTCCATAATAGGAATATGAATAAAATTGTCCATAACAGGAATATGAATACAATTGTCCATAATAGGAATATAAATAAAATTGTCCATAATAGGAATATGAATAAAATTGTCCATAATAGGTAGTGGATGTAGTCGAGTGGTCTAGGGCGGTGGACGTAAGGCTAAGCGAATGGTGCTGCAGTGTATCAATGGTATGGGTTCAAATTCCGTCGAGGGAAGAACAAAAATTTGACAGCTCTAAAATCTAATTCTAACACTGTTTGGTTTAATTTTCAGACGTATATATATATTATATATGTATCTATAGAAGTATCGAAGATTGTGCAACGATACCGATAAAGATGTTACAAAAACTATATTGACAAAATTTTCGATCAGCAAATGACCTTCCTCAGTGTCTATCAAAGTTAGATTGAGTTTGTAAAGATTATATGGTATAATTACAACTCACTAAATAGTCAGGTGACAAAGTGTGTCTCGACGATCCGTTACTCATTAAGTTCTCTGGTTGGTAGATTCCCTTAGACTTTATATATATATATATAAATAAAATGGAAAAAAAAAATATCACACTTTCGGGACAGTTCCAAAATCTAATAGAAAATCATTGACAGGTGCAAAATCGATACTTCTAACACACAAATACTTTTTTGTACATGATCGCTCACTTTCCTGGCTTTGTACAGGAACGTCAATAACAATTGGCAAAGTAAAATGTTTGATGGCTCCAAACCTCCTGTCTTAGTGAAATGATGCGATCATGTCAGTGTTTTCCACATAAGAGTTACATGTAAATGCCAACCCTCACAAAGTAAAACCGGCGAAGAAGTGTTTGAAGATACCAAAGGGGTAATCAGAATCCGTAAATCGAAGATGGCCAAACGAAAAATCACAAATGGATAAACAACGATCTGCAAAACATTACACAGAAAACTAAAGATCGAGCAACACGAACTCCACTAAAAACCGGAGGTGAACTCAAGTGCTGTGTAAGGGTGAGCAGTTCCACAATGTGGCATCCGTCGTGTTTCTCTTGTTACAAACTCAGTGATGAGTAATGAATGAGTAAAGGGTCGGGCTGTGATTACGACAAGCTCACAATGGGAAAATTGAAATCATCTCTTTTTAACCATCATTTTAAATATTAGATAGTAAACAAGGCCGTTGTAAGACATACATGTAATACTGAAACAATAGTCAACTTTGTTATATATATATATACAAGTAATATATATAAAAGACCCCAGTCGCTGTAAATTTCTATTCACGTATCTTCACTGTCAGTTACTTTATTTGCATTGAAAGTGAATACGTAAATACGTGGTTGGTATATTACAGCAGCTTGTGTCTTTTATTGTTAACACTGCAGCTCCTATATATGGTTTCTCTTTCCAAATGAGTCACGCCTCCTTGATTTTGAACACATCATGGTCGCCTCGAATGCGGAATGTCGCGTATATTTAATAAATAATTGAATCAAACCAAAGACTATACAACTATTTTTTCCTCTAAGCCTGCAGCAATAATGCACAGGATA
The DNA here is from genome assembly GCA_963680875.1 of Bathymodiolus brooksi. Taxonomy (NCBI): domain Eukaryota; kingdom Metazoa; phylum Mollusca; class Bivalvia; order Mytilida; family Modiolidae; genus Bathymodiolus; species Bathymodiolus brooksi. Next base: position 1,842,413 of record OY804585.1, on the reverse strand, counting down.
ATTTCGCTCGTAGTCCCTGGGATAATACTTAGACATTCCAAATTGCCAGCATGTCGCGGGTTTTACCAGCATAATGCTATTTGTAATTGATTTTCCACTGACCAGTTTTATATATAATGAATCACTCATAAAACCACAAATTATTGATCCTTTCATGAAAATGAATTTGATAACTATACAAAAAATATGTGGAGTTGCTACTGAATGTCTAGATTCTAATATTCATTAAAAATATTAGCGAGTTTAAAATTAAACTAAAAATTAACTAAAACCAGAAAACACTTAAATTGCAACTTTAAAAAAAATAAAAATTATTTGACTTTCCAACCTTTTGGCTTTGGGCGTACCTGATGAGAAGGTGATTCCAGAAAGACGTCATGCGCACTCAATTTGATATCTGCGTTTTTACCAATACCACCGGATCGATGCATCTGCTGGTGGACTGTTTGTCTCCGAGGGTAGCATCCACCCATGGCCACTAGTAGTCAGTGGTTCGGCACTGACATCGTTTATTAGATTATTTATCATCGAAATTTACAGTTGCTAAATTATGTAATTAAGAAATAATTCATGGAAGCCATAGTTTGTATCCAGTTTTAACATGGGTAACATCATTTACGTAAAATGCAACGAAAATAATGTTACCCATGTTAAAACGTTATACAAACTCTGGCTTCCATGAATTATTTCGATTCTAGTAGGAACAATCTAACTTATTTTTCGAAGTGGAAGTCTGTATTCTGTATTCTGTATTCCTTATCTTCACCTCCAATCTAGGAGATCGTGGATCTATATACGTTACTTATTAAATCCACCAGTTTAAAAATGTCTTTAAAATATGTTACGGAATAAAATGTTCTTCCAATATGCACACATGAATATAATACACTATTGTTTATATGTACATACGAATATAATACACTATTGTTCGTAAAATATTCGTCCGCCATAAAAAAAATTCTGTCAACATCAAACGTTAATGGTAAATATTGGCGAGCTTTTTATGGCATAAAATGTGAACTTAAGATTTTTTGACAAACATGGCTGCACATATACTGACGAATAAAAAAACATTCGACGCTTTGTAAACACGTTCCTTGTATCACACTAACACACTCAACTAATGAAGATCTTCTTAACATAAAGCGCAAATGTGATCCTGAAGTCTCGTACCCTCTCTCGTACGTCCGTTACCACTGAAACCCGGAACCCGTGTGTAATAAAAGTCATTTTGTTAGCTTGTTTTACTTATATTGATATTTTGTAATTTATTAAATCTCTTCTTAAGTTAAAGAGACCACAGATGTAGCTTCGTCCGCATCATTTTTGGACATATACCTCGAATTTGACGACAGTGGTAAACTCAGTACTAAAATTTATGATAAACGGGACGACTTCAATTTTAAAATCATAAATTTTCCAAATATGTGCAGCAATATACCAGCTTCTCATGCATATGGTGTTTACATCTCGCAATTGATTCGCTATGGAAGGACCAGTAGCAATTATTCTGATTTCCTGAAACGTCATCTTCATCTGATAAACAGGCTACTGGACCAGGGCTATTAAAAGATTCGCCTTATTCGATCTCTTAAAAAGTTTATATTCCGATACCAAGATCTTGTCGAAATATATTCCGTCTCTGCAGAGACGATAATAAACGATGGATTTTCATATAATGAAAATGTATAAAGATAAGGAAGTCAACAAAAATGTCAGAAATATTTGTTTATCAATGTGTGACGTAAAAGAGTTTTTGACATTTACGTCACTGAATTTGGTACTGCTTTGACAACTATTTTACCTATTTTGTTCCTGTATTTAAATACTGTTATAGTGACAGCCGGAACCTTTGAACCGTAATGAGAGTGGGAGGTTTGGTGCCTTAAAATCTGATTCAACCCACCATTTCTTTAGAAATGCCTGTACCAAGTCAGGATCATTACGGTTTTCACAGTTTTCCTGTTGTTGACTGATTTTTTCTGTTTATATAATTATGAGTTTTGACTTTCCCTTTGTAAGATTGTTCGGAGTTCGGTAATTTTGTTATTACCCTTATTTTCTAGACCTTATCAATGTCATCATTCTATATCTGGCACTGTTTATATTATATAGATGTCTTCTACATTGAAATTCTAAGTCAGTCAGCTTATTCACTCACAATTTTCCATTCCTAGCTTCATGGTTATGTCATTATTTAACAAGAATGAACAGTCCAGAATTATCTGAATTTTTTCCTCATTTGACATTTGATGCATTCTTCTGTTAATTATTTTATTAATTTCGTTATCAATTGCATATATAGTTACTTGTCTTGTAGTCTCAAGTAGTTGACATCTGAGCAAAAAATGTTCCAAATCCTCATCTTCTTCTCCACACAATAGGCACGTAGCATCAATTTGGCTTTGGTTAAATTTGGACCGGTTTGATTGGAAGATGTAAGATCCACTAACCAGCTTCAGTTTTATTGGTATTCTGTCTGTATCCCTTTCAGACATTGTTGGTAGAAATATAAGAGGATGTTGTTTTCCTGGTTTGAAGGCTTCAACAATTATCGTATTTCAGATATGCATAATATTCAGAAAGGCTAGTTAGATGGCTTTACTAATATTGATAGACTTTCTGATAGGGTAGTTTTTTCCATTCAGCTTTTGTATATGGTGCTTCCAGTATTAAATAGATTTCTGGGAGATTGTATTTCCATATCATCCTTTTTGCATATATCAACCAACTATTACTTTGTCCTCATTTTACAGATATTTGTCTTTTGGCTATGTGGTTCTCAGTTGAGGTGCTTGGTAATAGGCAAATACTGTATAAAAATGTAAGTACTTTTATATGGATTTGTCCTTCAATAGGTATTAGACCTGAAATGATGCATGGTACTATATCTGGAGCATTTTCTGGTAGTGAGAGAATTCGTTTCACCATCCTTTTATGGAACTTTTCCAGTTTTTCTAGATTTTCCTTATCTGGAGTTATTACTTCTAGGCCATATAATAAGGTTGGAACAACATATGTCTTCATTATGTGTATACAAGTACTTGGGTCTAGTCCATTATTGCCGTGAAAGCCTGCTGACATAATGCTATAAGCAGTTCTTCGTGCTTTCGGTCTGTTTTCAATTACGGTATTTTCGATGGTATCTTTGTCAGTTTTGGACCTTTGTATACCCAGATGTGCTGTTCTTTCTACGTTTGGTAAATTAGTTCCATTGAGTTGCAGTTTAATTGGTGTACTTTTTCCTCTTTGTTTGACTTGACATATCTATCACGACACTCTTTTGTGGATGAAGTTTGTAGTGTTCTTTGCAGCTATAATCGTAGGCCATATTTAGGAGATTGTGTGCCTCTTCTATATTTGTACTGTTCATGGCTATGTCATCCGGACACGCCGATGCTGCACATTGTATGTTTCCTATATTCATTCCTAAGCCGTTGTGTTTTAGGCGATGCAGTAATGGGTCTACATAGATTTTATATAAGTCAGCGCTTAAGACTCCAACCCTGACGGTAACCTTGCTGGATTTCAAAGATATCTTATACGAGACCATTAAATTTGACAGCTGAAGGAAGCGCTTGTATGAAGGCTGTTTATCAGAGTCCAATGTTTATCTTGTACTCCTAGATGGTATAGTCGTCGCATCATGCTCTGGTGTACAACAACATCGAATGCGGATTTTGCATCTAATAAAATTATGATGAAGAGTTGTTCCAAGCCAAGTGCCTCTCGTCTTGTTTCTTCCAGTAAGTAAGTAATGGAAGTGCATGTCATAACAAAATCCACTAACTTTCATGGTTACAGTTTTTTCTTCTTATATGGATAACTAGACGGTGATTCAATTAAGTTACCGATATTTTCCAATTTGATGCATCCAACGATAATAAAAATATTTGACTTTCCAACCTTTTTGCGAAACGCGTTTTTCCCACTTTTAAATTAGAAATCTACGTTATTATTTTTTATGAAAAGACATGATCAACAATTTCAAGAATTTGTATGGTGAACATTAGACATCATCATCACTAATGAGATACACACTGATAATCATATAACTTAAATCTTTTTAAAAGTCAATGTTTCGTTTCCTATTCGTGGTTGAACCGCATACATTTTATATGTTATTTCACTCTAAGTATTTCCGCCACGGTTTTTCCCCCATTTATTTATTTCGAACAAATGGTAGATCAGGGAATGTCATGAGAAGGAAATATAGATGAATAGATAAAGGAGTAGACATGATAAGGGCAGAAATTGGCCTAAAAAATAGACAAATTATAAATGAAACGTATAGCTTTCGTTGTTTCTTGATTTTATAAGACCTTTACCCCAACTACTATTTTGGTAACAATTTTCCATATTTGCACGTGCGATGACGTCACACTAGTCAATGAAAAGTCTATCGTTTCGTGAAAATATATGAAATCTAACAAGAAATGTATATTTAATGTCAATTTTCAGTATAACCACAAGCAGGTACCAACGGCATATTTTAGTATGATGTTTCATATACATAAACACATATCTCATTTAATTTTTGTGTTGGTACCCGAGTGTGGAGAGTATGAAATCTGCAATCAAAAAATAATTGTAAGGTCGATTTCTCGTCAGCGGTCATTTTTTATTGACCATTTTCATCCGTAATAGACAGAAATAGAAATCGACCTTTTAATCTCATCCAAAATAAAGTTGGTTATCGTAGTTGTTTTGCTAGGGAGCAAAACTTGAACAATTTTTATGAACAGGTTTTGACGTTATTTAAATAGAACAAAAAACGGCTAAGTTTTGGAGGTGATTTAATTACTGCCGACCTGATTGTGCATCGAGGCCGAAGTGTTTTTTTTTTTCTAACCCTCAGTTACTATACTAAATCATACTTTAATATTATCCCCACAATTCACAAAAAGCACAGAAAACAAAACAAACAACCAAAAAGAAGAATCACGTAATACTATTAGTACGTCTGATTACCCTAGAAATTAATTCATTGGACATGTAGACGACACATCGGAATTTTCTATTTTTAGTAGTCCCTTTACTTTTTATTATTCTATTTTGACAAATATATTTTATCTAGCTCTTTCGCAAAGTGAATTCCCGATGAATAATTGTAATAACGTAAATTTGATTTATATATATCTTAATTCTACCCTCTCAATATTCACGTTGCGGAGGCGTAATGGTTTGCAGACATGACTGCCGATAACAACATCGTGAGATCGAATCACCGATTTCTTTTTTTGTGTTTTTTTTTTTTACAAAATTATTATGCATCATAAGAAAAAGTTTTTGATGTGCTAACATTATTTAATGTTAGAATAACCGTTAAAACAAAATATCAAATGTCCATAGATTTGGGCTAACTACTCAGGGCAAACTTTTTTAAAGCATGACAAATAAAATAACTTGATATTTATTATACAGACACAAAATGAAATTCACATGTTCAGATTTTGAGAACTGATTAATGATTATTTTGATAGATTGTCATTATACATGTATTAAAGTTTTTCCCCATTTTCCATGATATTATAATTTACATACAGATACTTATTTAATATCGGAACTTCAGTATCCATCCATTGGAGTGTTAGAATGTAAGTTTAATCTTGATGGATCATTGCAAGTAAATTATGAACTGACCATAATGAGAATAAAACATGGTTTTCCCCTACAACTAGAGAAAGTTGATCTGGTGATCACAGATACCCCCGCATTCCAAATTTTCATCCATAAACCTTTAAAGTCCATATCTTCTAAAAAAAAAAAAAGGGCCATAATTCATGAACGGTATATGTCAATTTCACCATAATCGAACTTAATCTGTATTTTATGGTACATCGCATCGTGTTAAAGTTTGAACAGATGTGGTTGAGTCGTACCTTAAATAGCATCCGGAAACCTAGAAAGTCCCTATTTTCTAAGAGAAAAAGGGCCATATCTTATGAACGGTAAATGGGAAATACACCATAATCAAACTTAACCTGTATTCTATGGTATACAGCATTGTGTGAAAGTTTGAAAAGATTTGGTTTAGCGGTATTTTAAATATCATTCGGAAACCTAAAAAGTCCCTATGTTCTAAGGGAAATGTTGGGTAACATAATAAGAAAGAAATATAGCTGATAATTTTCTAGTACAAATTCTTAATCATTAGTAAAAGTGATCGTTGCTTACCGCCAAGTGAAGAATTCTTCAGCTATACCATGGCGAGAGCAAGTTAAGCTTATACCAAAATGGTGCCGTCTGGTTTGTTCTAGACTAACAGACTTAGTTGGAATTTTTAGTGCCATCTCACTGCTCCGCGGATAGATATGGGGATTCACACATTATCATGATTCCGCGCCAACCAGATTTTGTTCTAATGCTTTACTGTCGTGTGCTTAGCAGTGATGCAATACATACCAATTGTATACAACTTTTAATTAAAAAAATAAAAAAGAAATAACGTTAGAGAAATAAAGAAAGGAAAACGGATCGTATAATAAAGGTTAACATTGCTATCGTTGCCTTGTTTAGTGCCGACTGAAAACATCTGATATAATGAACTGAAATTCATCACTTTTATACAATTTAAACCATAAAAGTGTTTAAAAAAACAAAGAACACGACTTATTCTCATAAAGAAATATATATTAACGGTAAACATATCGTGTTCGTATATGGCAGAATATTTGTTTTTCAAATCTTAATAGCATATTATACATGTACATTAAAACTCAAAAGCAGAAAAAGGAGAAATTATAAAGTTAAAAAATAAAATAAAAATAACCGTTACTTCCTAAATGTTGCATTATTGTTGCCAGAGATTGTTGTGTGGTTACAGTGATGTGCTCGTCACATGGATATTGACTTTCGTAATGACTGGAGTGCAAATCTCACCGACACTAAAAGTTAATTGATTATGACAATGAAGTGAAGCTTCTACTGAAGAATATAATGCACCTATGACAAGCATTATTATTTTTGATTAGCATTATCACAAAGAAGTACAAGTATGTACCCTTGTCCATCGATCTGCACGTCCATGCGACCATGCACCCTAGGTTTTGGTTAGCTTATGGATATACGTCAAGATCTTGAATATAATAAATGGTATAATCACGATAGTACATTAATGATATTTTGTATTGGATAATGCCTGATTTTGTCCTTGATATGACATTGTTGCCTCCGTGTTACCCTTAAGCACCGTTGCTAATTATGTAGGAATAGGTTCAATTGTCATTTACTAGATAGGTATGATTAAGCAATGGATTTTGATAAAAAGTACAACAGTATTTACTAATGGTTAGGTCACTGTTAACTGAGAATTCGAATAAAATGTTGTGCCTTTAAGACTAGACATCAGCTACTAGATATAGCTTAGCAATCATATGCGGGCATTATATGATTCCCCGATAGTACATTTCTTTTGGCCATTGTGTTGTCTGTTTTCCTCCACTATAAGATGTTGTATCCCGGGTATCATTAATTTAACGGAAAACAAATATCTGAACCTCTAGCCATACAGTGCTTTCATAGGTTTTCATGATTTATTTCATTATTATAGTATTCTAGTTTTTTTAAGGTATGCAGGTGAGGTAAAATAAAATTAAGAAGATTTGACATCTCAAGGTCTACATTAATTTGTCAATTTTTCTTTTCTGTTTGATGTTTACGTATTACCTCGTTCGGTCGAACTTACGCACGCGACGTACGTCCGTCCAAACGATGTTTCCGTGTCATAACGTTTGAAGCCTCAACCAATTGATTTGATATATGGATATGTTGTTTATAACAACAAATGACAGATCAACTAGATTTTGGGGTAAATTGGGTGAAGGGTTTTTCAGTTAGAAGGTCATCCGTGTCCATGGACACTAATTTAAAATTTTGTATTATTCAACATGGATTATATCCTCTCCTGCCGCTGTAGCGCTACTTTACCATGTTATGCAGTTGACTTTGTTCCTTTGACATTATAATTACTGAGAATAATTTCCTCTCATGATTTAAAAGATAAAAAGATCAACATTTGGTTATAAAAAGAAAAAAAAACAATTTACAGAGCTCAGCATTGACGAGTTTCTGCGGTTGCTAGGTATAATTTGGTTACATTTTAAGGAATTCTTATAATATATACTGGTTAGTAAATGATAAGATGTCTCTGCTAAGGTGCTGTTGTAGAAATGTTTTTCTTGATTAAATAAAAGGCCCATGAGATCTACAGGAAAATACTGTGCATAGGGAAACCTGTTGTTAGGGACGGGCATAGCTATGAATAAAAATATCAAAATGTATTTTTGAAATATGAAATGACATTTGTAGTGTGCATAGCTTGACAAAAATGTACCGCTTAGTCAAATATTAAGTCAAAAGATCGTAGATGTCAAAATTCAACCATTAATTGCAATAATATAGGCTAATTTAATGTTTACAAAACCGTTGCTAGGGTGACAAAACTACACAAAAATACTATATGCTACCTTAGAGCATTGGAATATCATTTGTAGAATGTACATACACAGAATATAACATTTTGTCGAAAAGACTATGCAAGATATGTAAAATAAAACCATCATATTTGAATTTCCAATGATTAATTGACCCCTCATCCATTTAGGTTGCTAAGCAACAAAGGACAAAGTGAAATCATCCAAAAAAAAATTTCTGAGTTTGGGCCAAAATTGACCCTTATCATACCCACTCCTTTGCGTAGTGCTGAGCCTAATGTACACCAATTATATATAGGTAGATGTTAATACAATTACACGACCGTAGCCACTAAGTTGGTAAGTAATCATTGTCACGGGCACTCGGGTATTCTCTGATTTTCGTTATTTCATTAAAATTAAATATTTTCTCTTTAAGTGCCTCTATTCTAACCTTCTCTACGCAGAATCAGCTAATTTTACACATTTTGATACAACCCATTCTTTCTATAAATACTAATATGAAACCCCAGGGGTTAGTTACGATTTTTTTTCACTCTACTCTAAAAGAAAAGCACAAGGGAGGAATCTCAAATGCCAAATTGCCATACCACACTTTTCAAAATAGTTTTGTATCGGTGTCTTGACCTGATTCGCCATAATATTGGTACCTATTTGAAGCATAAGAAATATATGTTTGATATTCCTATTCCTTTTTGTCATAATCTTTACCTATCTGCAACTTTAAAGCAATTTTTAACAGAATTTGCAGCACGCTACAACCTCCTCCATCATGTTTACATGTCAATACCGGGCCGAATTCCTACGTGCGATTTGATTGGTGGGTTATTTTCTTGTTCTCGTCGTGAAATTGGTGGAGATGAAGATGCTGTACTGTCTTTTTGTTGGTATTTTCCTAATTTAAATCTACAACATATAACATCAGAAATAAATCCACTCCAGTTGTGCATCATTCCTGGAAATATAAAAAAATACACTAAATTCAACGAAATAAAATGAAATTGAAAAAATATACCACACTGTCGGAACAGTTCCAAAATCCAATGGAAAAATCATAGAAAGTTGCAAAATTGATGCCTATGACATACATATACATGACCACTTACTTTCCTACATTGGTATAGGAATTTTAATAAAATTGAGCGCCACGATATAACTGAAATATTGTGGACTTAATGTAACCCTACCCCTAAATCAATTTTAGTTCCTTTAGTCTCACCGCTATACCTCGTACAATTAGTTTTATTTTAGTAACGCTCAATATACATGTACTTAATAGAAATCAAGACATTGTTTAACGCAAATATGGAATAATCTTAGTCAGTATTGCAAGCAAAACGACATACCTACAATATCATAATTAACGTCGTTACAACATATCAGGTATATATCATAATTAACGTCGTTACAACATATCAGCTATATATCATAATTAACGTCGATACAACATATCAGGTATATATCATAATTAACGTCGTTACAACATATCAGGTATATATCATAATTAACGTCGTTACAACATATCAGGTATATATCATAATTAACGTCGATACAACATATCAGGTATATATCATAATTAACGTCGTTACAACATACCTACAATATCATAATTAACGTCGTTACAACATATCAACTATATATCATAATTAACGTCGATACAACATATCAGGTATATATCATAATTAACGTCGATACAACATATCAGGTATATATCATAATTAACGTCGATACAACATATCAGGTATATATCATAATTAACGTCGTTACAACATATCAGCTATATATCATAATTAACGTCGATACAACATATCAGGTATATATCATAATTAACGTCGTTACAACATATCAGGTATATATCATAATTAACGTCGATACAACATATCAACTACATATCATAATTAACGTCGTTACAACATATCAGCTATATATCATAATTAACGTCGATACAACATATCAGGTATATATCATAATTAACGTCGATACAACATATCAGGTATATATCATAATTAACGTCGTTACAACATATCAGGTATATATCATAATTAACGTCGTTACAACATATCAGGTATATATCATAATTAACGTCGATACAACATATCAGGTGTATATCATAATTAACGTCGCTACAACATACCTACAATATCATAATTAACGTCGTTACAACATATCAACTATATATCATAATTAACGTCGATACAACATATCAGGTATATATCATAATTAACGTCGATACAACATATCAGGTATATATCATAATTAACGTCGATACAACATATCAGGTATATATCATAATTAACGTCGTTACAACATATCAGCTATATATCATAATTAACGTCGATACAACATATCAGGTATATATCATAATTAACGTCGATACAACATATCAGGTATATATCATAATTAACGTCGATACAACATATCAGGTATATATCATAATTAACGTCGTTACAACATATCAGGTACATATCATAATTAACGTCGTTACAACATACCTACAATATCATAATTAACGTCGTTACAACATATCAACTATATATCATAATTAACGTCGTTACAACATATCAGCTATATATCATAATTAAAGTCGTTACAACATATCAGGTATATATCATAATTAACGTCGTTACATCATACCTACAATATCATAATTAACGTCGATACAACATATCAGCTATATATCATAATTAACGTCGTTACAACATACCTACAATATCATAATTAACGTCGATACAACATATCAGGTATATATCATAATTAACGTCGTTACAACATATCAGGTATATATCATAATTAACGTCGTTACAACATATCAGCTATATATCATAATTAACGTCGTTACAACATATCAGGTATATATCATAATTAACGTCGTTACAACATATCAGGTATATATCATAGGGAGAGAAGACAATTACAGTCAATGAAATGATGATGAAGATGTCCACTTTGTGTTAGACTAACACACTTAATTGGATCATTAATTTATAGTGATAGCTCACTGAAGCAACAGTCCGCGTGTAGACATGTGATCGTATGATAGTTGGATTTACAACTACCTATGCAATCGGTTCCTATCGCCATTCATATGAGCTCGAATCCCGATCATGGCGAGGTGAACAACATTATGTCAGTGACTTGCAGCAGGTTGACGGGATTTCTCCGGGTGTTCCAATTTCCTCCACCAATAATACTGATCGCCACGATATGACTGAAATATTTTTTGAAAGTGGCGTTAATTATATAATTACCATAAAACCAAACCAAGCCAATATAGACATGTGGCCATAATTGGACACAGTTACCCAGGATTCCTAGCCAACAAGCCTTCGCTCTTCCTCCGTAATACTGCAGAGAAGCAGCAAATACAAAATGTAATAGTCTTTGGTTGAACACGAAGGCGGCACGAAACCAAGATTTACCGCAATCGAGGCGAGTACGCTAACTATTACACCAACGATGGATGTCCTGTTGCAAGGCAAATTATTTCTAGCGTATTCATTATATACTATTATTCCACATGCATCAATCGATTGGTGAGTACCACTGCCATCTTTTTTGCCTATGTGATGTATTGTCTTTAAATATGTCATCATAGTAAACATATATGTAATATTTATACCGCGGTTTTCCGAGTTAAACGGTTAAACAATCGAACGTGAAATGATTTCTAACATGAAGCCATGCAATCTCGCATCTAGGTCTTTGATTATTGTACGGGTCTCTGAGAGTAATAAAGCTACAGCCCAGATTTAAAGTGTGCACTATCTCGAATCTGCGTGTATTATTTCATAGTTCTTAGCTCTTGCTTACATTCTGGTATATAAACCAAAACAGATCAAAGGGAAAGAATGCATTCATTTTACAAAGTAACAATACTACTCAAATGGCGCTAAACAACAATATGGTTAATCAGTAGTGATTGTGAAGTGATCCACACTCGGCAACAATAATCACAACTTTATATTTATTAGTGTATGATTAGGGTTGAGATGTGTACCTGTTTTGAGTGGTTGAAACAGTAAGTTTTTTTTTTAGCTTAAACATATTTTTATTTACTAAATATAACAAATAGGGATCAGACACAAGTTTTTCCAACTTATGAAGTCTTCTCCTGAATACAATAATTTACAATATGGATTAGCATGCGCAATGAAATGATATAATATGTATATAATAGCATAGAGTTACATTTCTCTAATTCTTGTTCAATTTTCACACTTCTCAACCCGTGTGAGAAGAAATCGATAATCAACGTGTGGATCACTTTGTTCTCAGTCGTTGATTGGTCAATTACGCAAATATGTCTCAACCCGTGGGTGAAATAAGAATTTCACGCTATTTTTCCCGTAAAAATGTTACGTTTCGCAAAATGTCATTGTATCAATAAAATCGTTTAATTAACCGTAACTAACCGTAATTAACCGTACCGTCATCAAGAACCCCTCATCTGGAATATTGTCCCCTCTCCATCATTGCTTCAAAAACATTCCTTAACGGGTGTGACGTCAATTGAAGTATACGTCAGTGACGTCATTGGACGTCGATTTGAGAAAGTGAAAAACGGCCATATATTTTGTTAAATTAGTGAGAAAAAGAATCAAACAAATATTTGTTAGTGGTTCATTAGAGAAACAATCTCTAACATTGTTTCCCGTTTATTACGATAATTTCTCAAATCAAGATAGTTAAATTTTCACATTTTAAAGTTCGAGGTTTAAACCTATTTTCACATTTTAAAGTTCGAGGTTTAAACCAACCTCGAACTTTAAAATATGAAAATTTAACTATCTTGATTTGAGAAATTATCGTAATAAACGGGAAACAATGTTAGAGACTATATATACAAAGAATGATTATATACAAAAGCAATATACGAAAAAAAACAAAAGAGAATAAAGATGTGTGTTGGTTCTTTAAATCATTTAGACAATTGTAAATCTTTTGGAGTCTAATGTATTTAAAAGCATGTTTAAAAATAGTTATATTTTCTTGATATGTTAGGAGATCACTTCCTTTTGTCAGTAGATTTACATCAATATTAATGTTAGAAGGTAGCCAGTTAAGACTATTAAATATGATTTCCCTATTATATGTATATTTATCACAATCAAAAAAGAAATGGTGAGAAATTTCACATGGTGCGCCACAGTTACAGGAAGCATTTGATAAAATTTTAACTTTACATAAATCGTAATTCAAGAAGGATGCATTGCAGCGAAGCTGTGTTAGAATTAAATTCAGTTTTCTAGGACCATAATAATAGTGTCTCAGAATTGGCATTGAGATTGAACTGCGGATTGCCTTTTTAAATAGATAATGTGTCAAGATTACGCACTGAAAGATTAAGGTTATTCCATTCCCTTACTGTAGCTGAGACGAAAGAATCTCTAGTTAAAGATAGTCTACAGAATGGAACAATAATATCGTTGCCATTTCGAAGGGGATAAATAGTCGTACTTTGGATTGTTGGGGGAATAAGATCGAGTAAATAAGAGGGTGTGCTACCGTTTTGGATATTATATAGACCTTTTCACGGTTATTTTTGGACATGCGCACAAACGCTTCCGGAAGGCAAAGCTGCCCGATTCCATTGCAAAGTATTGTTTACATTGGCTACGTTGATTACGTTATGGCTAAGCGGGAGAATTTAAACAAGTTAAACTTGAGTTTACTGAAAACCCTGACGTTGAAAGAAGAACTAGTGAAGGAAATTTAACTTGTCAGACTGAAGTTTCACCAGTATCAGTGATCCATCAATGATCAAGCTTATGAAGTTAAATTTAAAAGCGATAGCTTTCTCCTAGTTCTTCTTTCTTCCAATCTCTCCCAGTCAGTTTCTCTATATAAATATTCTGTGTTGGTAAAGATTGGAAGTCCGGTGATAACTATAGCTGCCTCCAACTGTAGCCTCTCCAATTTGCACGAATTAGAGACACCACAGTTGTCCCAGACGTCACATAGTGAAAATGTATAAAGATAAGTGGTCAAAAACAAAAATATAAAAAATATTTTTTTATCAATGTGTGACGTAAAAATGTTTTTGACATTCACGTCACTGAGTTTGGTGCTGTTATGACAACTGTTTTACCTGTGTTGTTCAAGTATTGTTATAAATACTGTTATAGTGACAGCCGGAGACTTTGAACCGTAAGGAAAGGGGGAGGTCTGGCGCTTTAAAATCTGATTCAACCCACCATTTCTTTAGAAATGCCTGTACCAAGTCAGGGTCATTGCGGTTTTCACAGTTTTTCGGTTGTTGACTGATTTTTTCTGTTTATATACTTATGAGTTTTGACTTTCCCTTTGTAAGATTGCTCGGAGTTCGGTAATTTTGTTATTACCCTTATGCATACTCAAATATTGGTCGAATGTAAATTAAGTATAATTTCTCTAAATTTTGTCTATTTAATTTATATTTCAATTTACGCAAAACACATATGTGTTTAGAGACACTTTTTATAAAATTTTCTACATGTTTATTCCATTTTGCTTCCTCGCTAAATGTTATCCCAAAAAATCCCCAGTAAGTACATGTATTTCCGTAATTTTTCATAATAATACAACACCGATCAAGTCATACACATGATAAGGAAATGATCATAGATTAAACAATGGACGATTAGTGGAAAATTGTGTGTTTTTGGATTTTATTCACTCCACTAATAATGACTATGAAAGGTAATATAAAAATATATTGTAAAGTGACTAATTGTATCAAAGGGTCGTCGTGATCGCATACGTATGGTAATTGGAATTACAACTACCCATGCAATCAGTTGGGAGTTCGAATCCCATTTATCACATAATGGTGTACTGGATACAACATTATGTGATCAAGTTTGTTAGTGACTTGCGACAAGTTGGTTGTTTTCTCCGGGTACTCCGGATTCCTCCACAACTGAAAATGACCACCACGATATAACTGAAATATTGTTGAAAGTGACATTAAACACCATATACATTACCATAGCTCAATTATTATGCTTCGAAAAATAACACTATTTGAGTAGTCTTGAAAACATTCTACTAAAAACTACTATAAACAGACAATATGATTAATTCGAGGTATCTATGGACACGTCTTGTCAGCGTGAGAGATAAAAAGAGACGACTGTAGTCAGCTCGTGTACGTGTTACGATAGTCTACAATAGCTTTGTGTCATATATAGGCTACTATTTTAAGAAAAATGTCAGTGGAATTGTGTACCTATTAATTCGTTTTCGTTTCTATGGGTATTTTCGGGGCCAGCCTTAAGCCAATTGGACTAATTGCTTGTGTTTCTACTCTCGGCTCTGCAAGTACACACAACACGCACTGCATGTTTTACAGAGAACAACATGGGGCCCCGCACGTCATAATTCCGGCCATGGGTACTTTAACACATGCCCAATGTATATGCAATACCTCCGTGTGAACCTACTGGTATGGAGAATGTCCATCTCCCTGCATACACGATCTGCCAAACTCAATGCGAGCACCATCCTTAAGTTATAAACAGTGTCTCTTTGTTATATAAATTACTTCAGCTATGTCATGGCGAAAAGAAGTTTATTGTAAATGAGATGATGATGAGATCCGCGTTGTATTAGACCAAACAACAGTCCGCTGATAGACATATCCCCCACTCAGACACATTATCATGATTTCGAGCCAAACAGTCTTTGCTATTTCTGCTTGCTTAGCGGAGAAGCAATACTTACCAATTGTATAGTCTTTGGTTTGACCCGGTCGAGGCTCGAACCCACGATCTACAACATTAGAAGCGAGCAAGCTAACCATTACACCACCGATGCGGTTGCTGATCCATCCAGGTTCAGGTGAGTATCTAGTTATTGTTTGTTGCTTGTCAAGACAAAAGCTGGAATGATCCTCACTTAAGGTAAATAACAACCAATTTATCTTTCTCATTGATAGTACACAACTCACCTATGACCTCATGTATAAATCTCATTTATTAAAGGAATACAAATGTATATATCCAATATCCCGCTTCTAGAATGTGTTGTATTGCCACCAATAGTCCCATTCCAGAATCACAAGATAAAATGTTGGAAAACTTGTTATCCTCATGAATATAGCTGAATTATTACTGACCTAAGGTTTAACAATCAATCAATATATTTGATATATTGCTTTCATTTCAGTAGAAACGGAACATGCGTATTTGTTTGGTGGTAATTATTCATGGACAGAGGCAAAGCGTGTGTGTACATTGATAGGATCACAGCCATTGGTCAACATTTCTACGAGCAGGAACCCATTAGGATGGATTAATGAAACTGCTTTTTATTCTCCATGGTTAGAATACTTAGGTATGTAGTCGATGGTAATTATAAGTAATTATGAAAAGAAACATATTAATGGTCATTGAACACAAAAAAGACAACGACATATGTCACATGAAATCCAGTTTCTGGCCTGGGACAGACACATAAATATGGCGGGGTAAAACTGGTTACTGGGATTCCAACTCTCTCCTCTTGTTAATTAAACCTCCAATAGCAATGTTGTTTTTTTTTCCTCTTCAAAATAACATTCGTTAATATATTTCTCGAAAACGGAAACAATTATTAAATAATAAGTGTTGAATGCAAATTATGAAATAATTATGGTTTTTTTATGCATACATTATACAAGTAGACATATTTATAGAGGGAATACAGAATATTTTTAAATATATACCGGGAGTGAAAGGATATTTAGACATAATAGATTTATGATTTCAGCAGTATTAGGAAAAAGAGATGTTCGATCAAATGCACGTACCCGATACAAAAACAACAAGAACAACAAAAATATATGATAAAACGGGAGCAAGTCTGGATTGGATAAGATTGAATAGTGTCTTCATTCTTCGTGTAATTTCCTTCAGATTTTATTGAAGATCCGTCTTATCAAAACATTGATTCTCAGAAGGTGAACCGTACGTTTCTCAAAGGGTAATGTACGGATGAGAGCGCTCAGATACTCGCGATCGTCACCCGTTGGTAAACTAACAGAAAAATCCTCGTAGTCACGAACTTTATGAGTCATTTCAATATATATATATATTTTTTTTTTAAATAACATAATACTTTATTGTTTGACTCGCCTGTTAACAAAACACCTTAGATGCCCAGGTAAGCAAAAAATAATCTAAGGTTCCCTGTTTTACAATATATCTCTTACCCGGGGTTAATAAGAGATTAATTAGAGGCTACATATACCCATTTCAAAAATACCACTAAATATATCAATTTTAAAACCAATATGTTCTCATTTCAAAAATACAACTATATTTATCAATTTAAAAAAACCAACATATAGGTCAATCTACAAAAAAAAATGTATAAAGGCATTTTATGATAGCACCTACATGTATATATTTATAATTTTATATGTATAAAGGCATTTTATGATAGCTTCAACACTGATATACCATTTACATACATATATTATAGCTAACTACTAATCACGGATAGAATTGTCAAGATTGTGGTTTTATCTATTGTATCATTACAATTGGCCTTTAGCAAAATATTTAGTTCAGATTTTAAAGGCTGTTACCATATATAAAGTCAAATTTAGTTGATATGAATTTTGTCATATTTAACTTTATTTCTCGCCTCCCAAATAGACCACTTAGATATATTTTGATTAGTGCCGACTTACCGTGTTACATCCAATCAAACTGGTTTTAAAATTATGATTTTCTTGCAAATTAAAATGATAAGAGAAGACGAACGGGACGCGATTTTCCGTGAGTTTTTGACAATGATGTTTATATCGAGAAGTAATTAACATCTTATTTTTCATACTGTGTTCAGTTGGTCAAATAGGGAAAATTTGAGTGATCTTATGTTGTTATGTAACTTACTTGATACTAATGAGTTGCGTAACAAACCCGAAACAATGCTTTTCTTATGAATTGACATCGAGTAATGAGAGAAGAGTATCACATCGTGATCATCCATGGGATACCGACGATGCATAAAGGGGAATTTGGCCAATTTATTAACATTATCTTTATGTTTGCGTGGGTGTATGTCAACTTGTTTATAAATGCTCTTTAATTGTTTCGCTGTTTAATAACTAACACTAACAAGACAAACAGACAGATGAACATTTAAAGAAAAACTTATGTCTGCGTATTTTGAATTATCTGACGTATTTGACTGCATGTCTAATTTTTCACAAAGTAGTTGCCCAATTTCCCCATTCTTCCCTTATTCCTATATATATATAATTTTATATATATTGGTGATCTTGTTGACATAGTTTGAATATACATTAAATACTTGTCGATAACATTAATCATCAAACAATCCATCAATCAAATAATCAATCAATCAATTAATCATGTTTTGTTTTACCAAACACATCAGAAAATATCATGTGGCATTATTTTTGTAGGCTGTTTCCGTATCAAAAAAGAGCACATTTTGGGCGTCTTTATTGTTGATGCTGGAACACAAATGAAGGAATGCTTATTACTCTGTGAGAATTATTTCTTCATAGGATTACAGGTATATATACACATTATAACTTATCTTAAGGCCTCTTCATTGGATTACAGGTACATATACATTGTTACTTTGTTAAGACCACCATTGCATATTGTGTTATCGTTTGTATATTTATCTTTTTTTGTATAAAACAAAATTTATAAATTTATGCACTAAGAAGAGTCTGGAGATACCAAAAGGGTAATCAGAATCCGTATATCGAAGAAAAAGAGACCACAAAATGACCAAAAGAAAAAGGACAAAAGGACAAACAACGATCTACAAAACATACAAATAAAACTGAAGATCGAGTAACACTAACTCCACTTAAAACCGGGGGTGAACTTAGGTGCTCCGAAAGGGTAAGCAGTTCCAGCTCCACTAGTGGCACTCGTCGTGTTAATATAGCTACAAACCCGGTGATATGTCATGAATGAGGAAAGGACCGGAAAGTGTCTACGACAAGTGGAAGATCGAGTAAATGTATGCGTCTTGATAAAGTTTTTGCTATTTCAGCAATCCCGATGTGTGTGCTTAAAGAATACTTCAATACATGGCGGACATATACATGAACAATTTGATGCCGACTCATCAGAAAATTGTCTACAAGACCAGAACGCAATTTGTGCGGTGGACAACACTGTGCATAAATTTGCGTTATACAAGAAAGGTAATTAACAATTGAAGGATATACAATTATATTTTGCTTCACATAAAGTAAATAAGTTGATTGAGGAATATCTGAGTGAGAGTAGTTGTTTTAAGAGGCTAACAAGAACAACAACAGTTCAAACACAAAGGTCAAAAACACACGAACAAGAGCTCGAACAAAAACTGAAATATACAGGAAATGTTACTGAAGAGTAAACTACTCCAACTTAGGTTAATTTAAACATATTTTATTTTCTAAATAATGACAAAAGGATCAGACACAAGTTTTTCAACTTAGTATTGTCTTCTCCATATACATACAATAAACAATATACAATATGATATGCATTATCATTACATAATTTCTCTAAAATGTTTAACATGAAGACAAAAAACTACTTAGGTGGTGTCATGGCTAAGAGTCAGAATAGCGTGTCAGAGTGATGCGCCATATCAACCTGTGGACTGTTGTTGCAGTGAGCCAAACTTATAAACAATCTCACCGAGTGTATAGCTCTAGTACAAATCAGATGTTGTCATCATCTCATCAAATGTAACTTGTTCTCACTATGATAGTCAGGGTGAAGCGCCATATCAACATGTGGACTTGTTCTCACAATGTTATAGCTGAATAATTGCTCCCTTGACGTTAAACAACAATCATTCACTCACGCATGCGCATATGTAACACTTGTCAGTTATCCTTTATATCGATAACAGCTAAGACAACAGTAGAAGCAGATTTGTAATTGCTTAAACCATCTGGAATGCTGGCACAAGAAGCATACCTTTTTAATAATAAGATCATTGTGAAAGTCTACTTGTATAATCGTTAGAGATCTTACTGTAATCATTATTACTTATGGTAGTAGTACTGAATTCATATAATTACAAAATGTTTAATCATTTGACTTTCCAATCGTTTGACATTTAGCGTACCTGGTGAATGGTATTCCTCCAGAAACACGTCGTGAGCAATAAATTAGATATATACGCTTTTATTAATTTGCACACGACGATACTTGCATCAGGAATTGCGATCGTGTAAAAATAAGGATCTTGTGTTTGTCACATATATTTAATCTACTATAATTTTATATAGCGGTAAAGTTCTCCATTTGAAAAATGTGAATCGATAAAGAATAATTTTATAAAAATACAAGGAAAAGCAATAAGTAAATTTGTTAAATGGTTAGATCCAAAGATATGCGCAAAACGGGTCCATAACAAAAGAGTGGTGATCTCAATTGCTCCTCATGGGTATACAGTTTCCGCTCCAAATGTATCATTCACCGTGTTACTCTGGGTTATAGTCAAAGTCCAGTCAGTTTTTTTATTTATTAAAACCGGGTTTGTAACAAGAGTAACACGACAGGTACCACGTATGGAGCAGAAACTGCTTACAATTCCTGAGCATCTGTGTACACTTCCAGTTTTCAGTGGCCTTCGTGTTGCACGATCTTTGCTATTTTGTGTGATGCTTTGGATCGTTGCTTGCCCTTTTCATTTGGCCAGTGTGTTATCTGTCCTTCTTCTCTTTGCGGTTTCTGGTTTTTCTAAGAAGATACAAAAGGTGTATTCAGACGTCGTAAATCGAAGGACACCACAATGGAGAAAAGAAAAATGACGAAAGGACAAACAATGATCTACAAAGCAATACACAGAAAACTAATTATTAACGAACCCCACAAAAAATGCGGTGAACACAGGTAGCGTGGAAGGATAGGCAATTCCTGCTCCACTAGTGATACCCTACGTGTTACTGTTGAACGACACGAACATCGTGTGATATTAAAGCCAACATTTTTGAAATCCAGTATACGTAGATAAATACAAATAACTCAAACATGATCCTCTACAAAACAAATGAAGATAAAGACAAGCCGAACATGTTGCAAAGGAGATTAAACGGGAGGACAGAGATTAAGAGAGATCGTGGAAACATATCCTGGGTTATCTGTAGGGTATACTCTGCGTAGGAATCAATCTATTTATGGTGGCGACCAAGACTTCAATCCCAGCATCATAAACACGGTAATGAAGTAAATATTTGTCATGTCGTGGGACAGACTCCAAATTGTGGAAATGAACGTTAGATAATACCAAAGGGGCAATCAAAAATGGACAATTCAAAGTAACTCCCTACACAGGTCACACAAGACGAACAAAAACAAAACAAATACATAACACAATATGTCTTGGACATCAATATACGCAAGCAAACACAAAAAATGCAAAGAAGACATGGGTCTACCTACAAACAACCGGAGGTAAAGACGAACCGGACATCGTTTTTATACCGAAGTCATAACTAATTATTCCATTACCATATGTCTAGAAAGTAATAAACATGTATTATCTTTGCATCAGTTGTCATCGATGGTAATATAGGAATAGGTGACTGTTTAACGGTCACTTCGAACAGTCAACGGCGGATATTCTACTGGGCAAGTCGATGTGATTTGCAATTGTTCCAGATATGTTCCACTGGTGAGTATTTAGTTGATTATTTATTATTAGAAAATTTAATATAAACGTGTTCAATTTGTTTTTGTTTTTTGTTTTTTGTTTTTTGTTTTTTTTTTTGGGGGG
Organism: Bathymodiolus brooksi; assembly: GCA_963680875.1. Classification (NCBI taxonomy): domain Eukaryota; kingdom Metazoa; phylum Mollusca; class Bivalvia; order Mytilida; family Modiolidae; genus Bathymodiolus; species Bathymodiolus brooksi. The sequence goes on along the minus strand of OY804585.1, from coordinate 1,820,250 downwards.
GGGGGGGTCTTTCAATAATATGATTTACATTCTGCGTGTTCAACTCCAAAAACGATATATATCCTACTTATCGTGCAGGTCAGCTTTATTCGTGAAGGAAACCGTAAATTACCGGTGACCATCTGACATGATGTACACAGATTTATGACATGAAATTGATTCCAGTACGCATGGGCATGGATGTAAATAAATCTCGCAAGCGTCGATAGTAATAGTCCTTGATAGCATTAATAGATACCACTTCATATTTAAATTACACCCCTGTTGTGCTTCCATATACTGTAACGAATATAATACATTTAGAGCTTTAGAGATAAATACTGTAATTGGAATTGTGATGACATGATTTGTGCTATCACCTTTTTGCTAGACAACATTTATGCTCATTTTGGCTACAAAATGTGTTGTCAAATTGATCGAATTCCAATGCGAAGGAATTGCACTCCTCTCATTGCTGATTTGTTTTTATGCAGCTGTGAATTTCCATTTATTGCTAAACGTCTTCAACAAGACATTCAAAGCTGAGATAGAAAATATTTCCAGCGGATTGGAAACTTGCCCACATTATCCCGATATTCAAATCTGCTGACAAATCGTCCGTGTTCAATTATCGACCTGTTCCTTTACTTAGTACTATAAGCAAGGTGTTTGAGAAAATTGTTTGCAAAAATATATTTAATTTTCTAATGGAAAATGCATTGATATACAAATTCCAGTCTGGATTTCTCCCTGGCCATTCTACAACACGCCAGCTTATAGAGCTTATTAATGAAATATTTATGGCACTTGATAATCGTGAGCTTATATGTTTAATATTTTGTGATGTGAGTAAAGCTTTTGAAAGTGTGATTACGAGGCTTATTATTAAAATTAGAAAGATATGGTATTAAATAAGGGTAATAACAAAATTACCGAACTCCGAACAATCTTACAAAGTGAAAGTCAAAACTCATAAGTATATAAACAGACAAAATCAGTCAACAACCGGAAAACTGTGACAACCGTAATGATCCTGACTTGGTATAGGCATTTCTAAAGAAATGGTGGGTTGAATCAGATTTTAAAGCGCCAAACCTCCCCCTTTCTCCAATGGTTAGGTAGTTATATTTCAGCCAGAGAACAACAGGTAATAATAAAAAATGCGATTTCTGGGAAAGGTAATCTTAAAGGCAGGCGGTTCCCCATGGGTCCATCCTTGGTCCCCTTCTCTTCTTGATATTTATTAATGGCATTGCTGATGAAACGATAGGATTGTGCAGATTGTTTGCAGATGACACATCCATAGGAGAAAAATCTTATGAAATGAATAGTTTATGTAACATGGTAAATACTGACTTAAAACAAATTTCAGAATGATCCAAACAATGGTTAGTCAAACTAAATCCTACTAAAACTAACATTGTCTATTTTAATACTAGAGACATACCTCCTGGTTTGTTCTTCTGGATAGAAAATACTAGAATGTATCCGGTAAAATGTCATAAGCATTTAGGTATCACTTTAAGTGCAGATTGTAAGTGGTCAAACCACATAAATACTATTATTGAAAAAACATCCAAACAAGTGGCAGTTCTGCGAAAACTTAAATTTAAGGTATCTCGAAATTTTCTTGAAACTATATATTTAACTTTTATTCGTCCACTTTTAGAATATGCAGGAGAGGTTTGGGATAATTGTACTCTCGCTGACTCAGAACGGCTTGAACAAATTCACCTTGAAGCCGCACGTATAGTAACCGGTTTAACGTCTTATGCAAGCTTACTGTCTCTCTATAAGGAAACGGGATGGGAAAAACTTTCAGCTAGGCGTGAAAAAAGAAAACTTTCATTATTCTATGACATAGTCAGTGGCCAATCACCTGATTATCTTCAAGATGTATTACCTATTACGGTGGGTCAAACCAATAACTATAATTTACACAACTCTAAAAACTCATAATCCCCCCAGAAAGGCTTAGTTTATATCAAAGTTCTTTTTTCCCAAGTACCATTAGACTGTGGAACAATCTGCCAAAAGACTTGAGAAATTATCCTTACCAACTAATGTTTAAAAACGAAATACGAAAAGTTGATGACATGCCTGACAAACCACCATTATATTTTTCTACTGATATTAGAATTACTAATATATTACATGCTCGTTTACGTCTAAAATGTAGTAGCCTCAAATGTGATCTATTTAGATGTAATTTAATTGCCTCTTGTAATTGTGATTGTGGAAATTACATCGAGTCTGTGGACCATTTCTTTTTAAAATGTAATATATATACTGAACACAGAATACACCTATTCTGTAGCATGAGTAATTTGGGTTTTGATATAGGCATCGAAAATATATTATTTGGAAATGCCTCTTTTGAAAACGACAAAAACTCTAAACTGTTCTTGCTCGTCCAAAAATACATTGTTAACTCTAAAAGATTTGTCTAGTAAATTTATATATTGAATATACATCAGACGACAACGACCTTGTATATACGTTTCCGTATTTGTGTATAAAGATAAGTTTTATACAAAACCGACTCTTATATATTTCAGGCAATAGAACTGTTTTTGTCCTGTTATGTTATCTTCAATCTTTGCTATAGTAGTTATTCATATTATCTGTATTTGTAATATATTGTCATTGCTAATGTTTATATATGTAGCGGAGAAGACTTCATAAGTTTACATCTTGTCTTATCCATTTGTCTTGTTTTGTATGACAATAAAATATGTTTAAAGCAAATTGCAGATACTGTTACGATAACTAAACTGTAAATAATACTTATTTTCTAACGTTTGTATTACGAATATATTCCAAGGAACTTACGTAGAATAATACTAATATTACAAACGTATAATACTAATATTACAAACGTATAATACTAATATTACAAACGTATAATACTAATATTACAAACATATAATACTAATATTACAAACGTATAATACTAATATTACAAACGTATAATACTAATATTACAAACGTATAATACTAATATTACAAGCGTATAATACTAATATTACAAACGTATAATACTAATATTACAAACGTATAATACTAATATTACAAACGTATAATACTAATATTACAAACGACTCGTGTCAATCTATGGATTTAGACACATTTCTTTCTCAATGTAAAACTAACACACGCGTACTATATATAGATACGATGTTTACGTCTCTATCGTCAATTGTTCAACTTTTTGGATGGAATCGTTCCTTTGGCCCGTCATATGGCATTTGCTTTTCCCAGTTGGTTCGTTTCCCTTGTATATAAATAAACGTTATCGAATACCGAAGGAGCAATCAAAAATGAACAATCCAGAGAAACTGTCGACACAGAGCACACAATACGAAAAAAAACCAATATAATATAATACAAAGACATTATCTGAAGTCATATAATAAAATATAATATTGTTTATTGTAATAAAGCAATAACGAGAAAACATTTACACCAATGATACCGTGTTGATAACTTATTGATATCTTCACTACCGCTATACAGATCTTGTTTACAAAAACAATGTTCCGAATGGGTAGGCATGTCCTACTTACTGAAAGGGACTATTAACACACAATAACACTTACTCTAAATGTCTTAATATTTTGTAGATAGAGTCCTTTTTCCAGCAAACGTTACAATATCCGAGAAAGAAAAGGTTGACAGGGCTTCTTCCGCTACGAAGTGTAAATACAAATTTCTCGCCTCATATGCAAGTGCCACTCAAGGAAATTTACAGCTGTCACTTGAAGAATACTACTGGTTAGACAACACCAGGAGACACTTTTTCAGTCAGGTAATTAAACAGTTAGGAATTTTGTTAAACATATTTACCCCATAATGCACTTTCGACAATTTTTAGTAGCAACTCATATTATCATATTCGAACAATCATTGGGAGAAATGCAAAACTTATTTGATATTTGCTTTTTAATCTCTTCTCCAGAGAGGTCCATGGGTATAGAAATAGCAGTTATTTTGTCCCATACCGGCAAAAACCAGATTTCTTGTACCTACTCACTCCTTATTGTTTACATTTGTTTACAGTATTTCTGTTTGTTTTGTGTGTGTATTGTTGTTTGTTTCCCATATGTACTGTTCACAACATTTCAATACTATATATATATATATGCTAGAATATACAAATAAAGATTATTGTAATTTAGTAAACGAACAGCAGCCGGAATATTGTGTTGCTGCAAAAACTGACATAAATGGCCGAATGATAAAAGAAATTCGAGACTGTAAAATTAAATTACCAGCACTTTGTTCTGGCAGTGAAGTGGCAGATGTAAATACAAAACAATCGTCTATCCATGGTGAGTTCTCTTCTGCATGGTCTCGTTTATGTTAATTGTGTGAAAGTTATATGTAATTTGTTAAGGTTTTTAAGACTTACCGTAATTGAAAAACAACCAAAAATACCATACTGTAGAAACAGTTCCAAATACCAATAGAAAAATCGTAGAAAGAAAGAGGCAAAATCAATACCTCTAACACACAAATACATGACCTCTCACTTTACTGGCTTGGTACCTCTAACACACAAATACATGACCTCTCACTTTACTGGCTTGGTACCTCTAACACACAAATACATGACCTCTCACTTTACTGGCTTGGTACCTCTAACACACAAATACATGACCTCTCACTTTACTGGCTTGGTACCTCTAACACACAAATACATGACCTCTCACTTTACTGGCTTGGTACCTCTAACACACAAATACATGACCACTCACTTTACTGGCTTGGTACCTCTAACACACAAATACATGACCACTCACTTTACTGGCTTGGTACCTCTAACACACAAATACATGACCTCTCACTTTACTGGCTTGGTACCTCTAACACACAAATACATGACCACTCACTTTACTGGCTTGGTACCTCTAACACACAAATACATGACCACTCACTTTACTGGCTTGGTACCTCTAACACACAAATACATGACCACTCACTTTACTGGCTTGGTACCTCTAACACACAAATACATGACCACTCACTTTACTGGCTTGGTACCTCTAACACACAAATACATGACCACTCACTTTACTGGCTTGGTACCTCTAACACACAAATACATGACCACTCACTTTACTGGCTTGGTACCTCTAACACACAAATACATGACCACTCACTTTACTGGCTTGGTACCTCTAACACACAAATACATGACCACTCACTTTACTGGCTTGGTACCTCTAACACACAAATACATGACCACTCACTTTACTGGCTTGGTACCTCTAACACACAAATACATGACCACTCACTTTACTGGCTTGGTACCTCTAACACACAAATACATGACCACTCACTTTACTGGCTTGGTACCTCTAACACACAAATACATGACCACTCACTTTACTGGCTTGGTACCTCTAACACACAAATACATGACCACTCACTTTACTGGCTTGGTACCTCTAACACACAAATACATGACCACTCACTTTACTGGCTTGGTACCTCTAACACACAAATACATGACCACTCACTTTACTGGCTTGGTACCTCTAACACACAAATACATGACCACTCACTTTACTGGCTTGGTACCTCTAACACACAAATACATGACCACTCACTTTACTGGCTTGGTACCTCTAACACACAAATACATGACCACTCACTTTACTGGCTTGGTACCTCTAACACACAAATACATGACCACTCACTTTACTGGCTTGGTACCTCTAACACACAAATACATGACCACTCACTTTACTGGCTTGGTACCTCTAACACACAAATACATGACCACTCACTTTACTGGCTTGGTACCTCTAACACACAAATACATGACCACTCACTTTACTGGCTTGGTACCTCTAACACACAAATACATGACCACTCACTTTACTGGCTTGGTACCTCTAACACACAAATACATGACCACTCACTTTACTGGCTTGGTACAGACACTTCAATGAAAAGTGGCGGAATTAAACTAGTTGTATGGGTTCAAACTTCCCCTCTTATGCGTAAATCAACATAAAAATGTTATACATTGTAATGATTATAGCAGATTGGTGTCTAAGGTTGAAGACACCAAGGGGGTAATCAGAAGCTGTAAATCGAATAAGAACAGACATTGTAATGACCAAGAAGATAAACAAAAGACAAACAATGATGTACAGAGCACTATGTAAAAAACTAAAGGTTGTGAGCAACAAACTAATTTATTCTTAAAATGCACTTGAAATTAGTCTACGCTTAAATTTAACGGAAGTGTGTACAGACCAGTAAAGACTTGCAATCAACCGCGAAACGTTCACTCGTTCGAATGCATCCTTTCATATTTACGAACACTTTCACTAAATCATAATATAGAATTTCATAAAAGACCAAACACACGCAGGAAAACAAAATCTTAAAATTGCCTAGCATTACATCTGCTTTATGCCATAAAACAAGGCGATTAATATGTAATTAATTGAATTGAATTTGAAAGAGAATAGTTTTTCCTGTATATTTACATCATTTGTTATTAAATGGTAGAAAATTATCTTTAAAATATTATGGATTATGGATTCATCATTGGATTGTACCAGAACATTTGTGTAATGTGGTTTTCTTTATTAATTTATATTTTAGTTTTTCTGATAGGCCACTGATGTTGTTTTCTTGTTTTCTTTTTTATTCTGTTTTTTTGTTGTTTTTTTTTTGTTGTATTTTTATTTGATTTTTTGTTGTTGTTTTTTTTTAGTGTTATTTGTTTATTGTTTTTTCTTTTATATATTTTCTTTGTTTGATTTCAATGAATGGTTGTTTTAGAAAGAGCAAACACGTTCATTACATAATGCAGAAACTGCTTACTTCAATGTAGGAGAGAGTCGTTAGCACGTTGCAGATCCAAACTGGACACTATTCTCGTTTTCCTGTGTGAAGGTCATGTTAGACCAATCCAAATACTATCTCTTTATTTCATAGATTTACTATTACCTTGTACTCGACATGAACGTAGCTGAAATACTGCCCACTTGAGGTTTAAGAACAGTAAATCAACCTTGTTCTCGACATGAACGTAGCTGAAATACTGCCCACTTGAAGTTTAAGAACAATAAATCAACCTTGTTCTCGACATGAACGTAGCTGAAATACTGCCCACTTGAAGTTTAAGAACAGTAAATCAACCTTGTTCTCGACATGAACGTAGCTGAAATACTGCCCACTTGAAGTTTAAGAACAATGAATCAACCTTGTTCTCGACATGAACGTAGCTGAAATACTGCCCACTTGAAGTTTAAGAAAAATAAATCATCTTTCACTGAAATCAAACTTTCCGCTTCAAAACTAATGTTGGTTACCATGCATTATGATTATAATAGATACACATCTTATAAAAAGTCAAAGTAATTTAGATAAAATGACAAATAAATTATATATCATTTGTTTTTGTTTGTAGATAACCTGGTCATTGCATTGATAGTAACAGCTACAGCTACGTGTCTTATAGTCGTTGTTGTCGTCCTTTTATTTTGCAGGTTTGTAAAATATAATGAACCCAAAAAATACAACAATAAGCAAACAAACAAACACACAAACGAAGAAACAAATAAACAAACAAAACAGCTATGTTTTAATAAAAGGGCAATGACATTTATATCTCGAACAATAAAACCGTAGATATTGAGTGAGCACAACGCGTTTCTGGAATGGTATCTATTCTGTACACTTATAGTCAGATGATTGGACAACCAAATAAAGTAAAAGCATTTGGGAGCAAATATATGTTAGAGAATACCGAAAGGGCTATCAAAAATGAAAAATCTAGAGAAACTGACAACATAGGGTATACATGACGGAGAAAAACAAAACAAAAACACAACGCAATGCGTTGGACACCACTATATGTAAACAAACACAAATAACGTATATAAGACAACCAAAGACGCTAACCATGATAGAAAACTCGGCTAAAGTCACATATTCCTGAGAGAGGAGACCCTAAGTTTGAGTAATAATTCCATTATTTATAAACTGTAAATATCAATAATAAATACACAAATAAATATCTAATAAACCATGTCTGTGATGAAACACTGACTTCTGTACGGATCATACCCTTGGGGACTAATAGTTCACCAGAAGAGATATCGACCAAGTGATAGTAATAAAAACGTAGATATCAAATTTAGTCCGCGCGACGTGTCTCTGGAATAACCGTAAAAAAATTGTTTGTAATTCTTTATGCAGATGATACCATAATTTTGTCAGAATCAAAAGAAAATATGCAAAACTCACTCGATATTTTTCATTCTTATTGTGAGATGTGGAACCTACAAGTCAATGCTAATAAAATTAAAGTAATGATTGTTAGTGAGAGGAAAAGTAAGGCAAAATATTGAATTTTATTTGAATGGTCAAAAACTGTAAATTGTAGATACTTTTACTTATCATGGAGTACTCTTTAAATACAACGCTGCTTTATAGAAACTAGACAGAAACGTGTAGTCAAGAAAAATGTCAAGGATGTTTTTTTATCAATGTGTGACGTAAAAATATTTTTGACATTTACGTCACCGAATATGGAACTGCTTTGACAACTATTTTACCTATTTTGTTCCTGTATTTAATTACTGTTATAGTGAGAGCCGGAACCTTTGAACCGTAATGAGAGCGGGTGGTCTGGCGCCTTAAAATCTGATTCAACCCACCATTTCTTTAGAAATGCCTGTACCAAGTCAGGGTCATTACGATTTTCACAGTTTTCCGGTTGTTGACTGATTTTGTCTGTTTATATAATTATGAGTTTTGACTTTACCTTTGTAAGATTGTTCGGAGTTCGGTAATTTTGTTATTACCCTTATTGTATCATTAATAATAAATTAATAAATAATAAATTCAGATTTTCTATTTAAAATAAATCTCATTTACAAAACCACTGATATTTGTTAAATTTTTAACGCTGATTTAAGCTTTAGTCGCAACAAATCTTTATTTTTCTCTTTACACTGTCGAAACATAACAGTAAATTTCACAAATAAAATTCACTCCCCCCTTTTCCCCTTTTTTCTTGTTTAAATCAAACAAATGAGTAAATATAACATAGATTTCTTTTACATGCAACTTTTTACCATGCGGAGTCAGTGTGTTTTAATTCGGTCATCCAATCAGGACGCTCATTATTCTTGTCCAAGATAAAAACAAATACATCGCTAAAATTACCTGTGGGTGTTTCCCCACTTCAACTCGTAAATTTACATAGAAATCGGAGATATTTCGCCATAAAACTTCACACATGGTTTTGTCTATCATATTTCTTGAAGACAAACATAAAATTGTATTGCATTTATCAATATTTTATGAGTATCAACAGTTTTTTCAACACCGTATCTGTTTCTCAATACAGCCGCAACTTCAACTCGTAAATTTACATAGAAATCTGAGATATTTCCTCATAAAACTTCACACATGGTTTTGTCTATCATATTTCTTGAAGGCAAACATAAAATTTTGTTGCATTTATCAACACCGTATCTGTTTCTCGATACAGCCGCCCGATTACAGTGACCCGTGACCCAGATTAGCACGTTCCAGCAGTTTTTTCTTAATAATGTTGTTTAATAAAACGTATACAACTTACTCTACAATATCAATATATTCAAAAGTGGTTCAGTGACATCTTTGCAACATCGCGTGGTGAATTTTATTCTATTTTCAAGAAATCTTTTGGCATTGAAAACTATTTATTGAGGCTGCCTGCGTCTTGCAGAATTTGGATTACAAAAATGAGAACTTCGAAATTACATTTACCAATTGAAACTGGACGATGGGCTAATATCCCACGACAAGATCGTATATGTACACTTTGTAATGAAAACATTGGTGATGAAGTTCATATTTTATTTCGCTGCAAGAATCAAAACATAATCACCCTTAGAGAAAAAAAATTACCGATATATTATTACAATAATCCAGATATAAAAAAATTGGAGGGTTTGCTGTCATATTGTAATTGCCATTTATTGAAAATGTTATCTCTGTTCATTAAAAAAGTCTCTGATTTGTTATAGTTATAACTTTAATTATATTTTCATGTATATGTAATTATGTTCAATGCATGCTCATTCTGTTGTTGTTTGTAAATCTTGTCATCGGGTACCTCAACACAAAAGATTGGAGCTGAAAACTGAAGTGAAAATAGCTCTAATAAGATAGACTCGTGTCACCAGATTTTATTTTGTCCTATAGAAATACATTGTAGATACAAATATAGAAATGCAAGCCTACTAAAAGTTTTTTTGCTGCTAATTGTTTTCTTTTTGTAAATCATCTGACACAAATTTAGTTCTTCTTTCTTAAAGTACAGATATTCCTTCTAATTTGAATAATTGTAATTATTAGATATAATTGTACACGTATATTTAATTTATATTTAGAACAAATCTTAAGGGGATAAAACCGCTATTCAATAACATTAAACTTTAAGATTGATTTATTTTCACATTTACATATTGTAAAATTCTAACATTATAAACTAACATATGTAAAATAATCATCTTGTAGGTTTAAAAGGTCTTCACTGAGACATGATCTCCATCCATTGGCTGAAATTGAGAAGGAAGTGGTGTATGCCCAAGTTGATAAATCAACTAAATCTACAACAAAAAAAGATGGAGATAGAGACAAAACACTTGCAAATGATTGTTAATGTGATGATTATGACCATGCAAACCACTTCTTTTCCCCGGATGTTCTTCTTGCAACAGATAATACTTATGATACAATGCAATCTATTGAGAGAGGGGAAGAAAACAATTATAATTGTGCACACGAAGCAGAAAAACATTCTCCTGTAATAATTGACAATGACGAATATAGTGCAATTGAAAATATTACAAAATGATTGTTTATTTTTGTTGTTATGAACTGAATTTGTTTTTCTATATTGCTTTAAATAAACGATTTAAAATGCATGTTTTATTTGACAGAGAAAAAATTACTTGAACAACGCATTGACAATTGTGTTATGCATATATTGTGAAAGGGTTCTATTTTCGATCTGGTCAATACAAACTGTATTTGAGATAAAAGTAAAAGGGTGTTGTGGTCTGGCAAATATTGTCATCAGTGTGTCCGCCATTATTTCACGAAACAACACAATACAGACAGCAATACACCATGTAGTTTCCATCTATTACGTATTTACGCCTGGGAAGCCAAGCGTTATTGAAATAATACCTAGTTTTTATTTGACTTACTTTCTCCCAAAGACTTTCAAATTAGTTGACGTTCCAGTATTTATTTATTTGTTGTTGTTTTTTTAACTTTGGGTCGTATCAGTGTTGTATCCTTGTTGTCTCTTTGTAATATCTGTTATCGTCAGTTCGATATCCATATGAATAAAATTGTCCATTATAGGAATATGAATAAAATTGTCCATAATAAGAATATGAATAAAATTGTCCATAATAGGAGTAAGGGTAATAACAAAGGCATGCCAATAACAAAATTACCCAACTCCGAACAATCTTCCTAAGGGAAAGTCAAAACTCATTAGTATATAAACAGACAAAATCAGTCAACAACCGGAAAACTGTGAAAACCGTAATGACCCTGACTTGGTACAGGCATTTCTAAAGAAATGGTGGGCTGAATCAGATTTTAAAGCGCCAAACCTCCCGCTTTCATTACGGCTCAAAGGTTCCGGCTGTCACTATAACAGTATTTATAACAATACTGGAACGAAATAGGTAAATAGTTGTCAAAGCAGTACCAAATTCAGTGAAGTAAATGTCAAAAACACTTTTACGTCACACATTGATAAAAAAATATTTCTGACATTTTTGTTGACTTCCTTATCTTTATACATTTTCACTATATGAAAATCCATCGCTTATTATCGTCTCTGCAGAGACGGAATATATTTCGACAAGATCTTGATATCGGAATATAACTTTTTAAGGGATCGAATAAGGCGAATCTTTTTATAGCCCTGGTCCAATAGCCTGTTTCTCAGATGAAGATGACGTTTCAGGAAATCAGAATAATTGCTACTGGCCCTTCCATAGCAAATCAATTGCGAGATGTAAACACCATATGCAGGAGAAGCTGGTATATTGCTGCACATATTTGGAAAATTTATGATTTCAAAATTGAAGTCGTCCCGTTTATCATAAATTTTAGTACTGAGTTGACCACTGTCGTCAAATTCGAGGTAAAAGTCCAAAAATGATGCGGACGAAGCTGTATCTGTGGTCTCTTTAACTTAAGAAGAGATTTAATAAATAACAAAATATCAATATAAGTAAAACAAGCTAACAAAATGACTTTTATTACACACGGGTTACGGGTTTCAGTGGTAACGGACGTACGAGACTTCAGGATCACCTTTGCGCTTTATGTTAAGAAGATCTTCATTAGTTGAGTGTGTTAGTGTGATACACGGAACGTATTTACAAAGCGTCGAATTTGTTTTTATTCGTCAGTATATGTGCAGCCATGTTTGTCAAAAAATCCTAAGTACACATTTCATACCATAGAGAGCTCGCTAATATTTACCATTAACGTTTGAGGTTGACAGAATTTTTTTATGGCGGACTAATATTTTACGAACAATAGTGTATTATATTCGGATGTACATATACATATAGTGTATTATATTACGAATTTAGTTTGTTACACATATATTCATTGGTTCTTCAGCCCTGAATCTCAGCATATATTCGTAAAACAGACGGGGTATATATTTCAGTCCCCAAAAACGATTAAAACATGGACGACAAAGCATTACGCTCCACTAAATCAATGGCATAATACGGAATAATAAATGTATTTTTACCAAGTTAAATGCTGTTTTTATACTCAAAACGGCTGCATTAACAAAAAAATATTACAACGGTTAATTCGTCACAAATACCTGATCGAATCAGCAAACTCCTATGTTCCACGGCTGTACCATAACAAATAACCAAAACGTTGAACCTTGAAAACTTTCGACGTCATGGGGCCACACCAAGGTTTTATTTACATGTTGTTAACATTTAAATTATCGAAACTGATTCGAAAACCCGTTGTTTTGTTATGTGATATATTAATGTTATATTTATAAAGTTTATAAAATTTACTACATATGAAACTGTATTGATTTAGAAATTTAGTACAGTATTTTCCTTCATGAGACACCCTATACATGAAATATGACGTGACACATATTTTGACGTCATTGAAGAATGACGTCAAAGGTACGGAAATGGACATCTAGAGATACGAAAAATGAAAATAAAAGAGACAAATTTATTTAATACAGTTGGATGTTGTATTTAAAAAAAAAGGTTAAATCCGTAATATATCTGTTATTCAGCTATCAGACAGGGTATATAATGTGACATTCCCGGCTTACGATGTATATTCCCTTCGGCTGCGCTTCAGGCAATATAGATCCTAAGCCGGGAATGTCACATTATATACCCTGTCTGATAGCTGAATAACATATAATATTCATGTGTACATATTGGAAGAACATTTTATTCTGTAACATATTTAAGACATTTTTAAACTGGTGGATTTAACAAGTAACGTATATTGATCCACGATCTCGTAGATTGGAGGTGAAGATAAGGAAAACAGAATACAGAATACAGACTTCCACTTCGAAAACTAAGTTAGATTGTTCCTACTAGAATCGAAATAATTCATGGAGGCCGGAGTTTGTATAACGTTTTAACATGGGTAACATTATTTTGGTTGCATTTTACGTAAATAATGTTACCCATGTTAAAACTAGATACAAACTATGGCTTCCATGAATTATTCCTTAATTACATAATTTAGCAACTGTACATTTCGATGATAAATAATCTAATAAACGATGTCAGTGCCGAACCACTGACTACTAGTGGCCATGGGCGGATGCTACCCTCGGAGACAAACAGTCCACCAGCAGATGCATCGATCCGGTAATATTATTAAAAACGTATATATCAAATTTAGTGCGCATGACGTATTTCTGGAATCACCTTCTCATCAGGTACGCTCAAAGCCAAAAGGTTGGAAAGCCAAATAATTTTTATTCTTTTAAAGTTGCAATTTAAGTGTTTTCTGGTTTTAGTTAATTTTTAGTTTAATTTTAAACTCGCTGATATATTTAATGAATATTAGAATAAAGGTAATAACAAAATTACCGAACTCCGAACAATCTTACAAAGGGAAAGTCAAAACTCATAATTATATAAACAGACAAAATCAGTCAACAACCGGAAAACTGTGAAAACCGTAATGACCCTGACTTGGTACAGGCATTTCTAAAGAAATGGTGGGTTGAATCAGATTTTAAGGCGCCAAACCTCCCGATCTCATTACGGTTCAAAGGTTCCGGCTGTCACTATAACAGTATTTAAATACAGGAACAAAATAGGTAAAATAGTTGTCAAAGCAGTACCATATTCGGTGACGCAAATGTCAAAAATATTTTTACGTCACACATTGACAAAAATATTCTTGACATTTGCGACTTCTTTATCTTTATACATTTTCACTATATGAAAATGCATCGCTTATAATTTTTTCTGCAGAGACGGAATATATTTCGACAAGATATTGGTATCGGAATATAAACTTTTTAAGAGATCGAATAAGGCGAATCTTTGTATAGCCCTGGTCCAGTAGCCTGTTTCTCAGATGAAGATGACGTTTCAGGAAATCAGAATAATTGCTACTGGCCCTTGCATAGCGAATCAATTGCGAGATGTAAACACCATATGCAGGAGAAGCTGGTATATTGCTGCACATGTTTGGAAAATTTATGATTTTAAAATTGAAGTCGTCCCGCTTATCATAAATTTTAGTACTGGGTTGACCACTGTCGTCAAATTCGAGGTATAAGTCCAAAAATGATGCGGACGAAGCTGTATCGGTGGTCTCTTTAACTTCCAGCTCTGGAGGATATATCAATGGAAGAAATTCTGCAAATCTAGAATTATTGATAGATAAAACGTCATCAATATACCTGTATGTGAAATTAAAGGCTCTAGCCTCATGAATCTTCTTATCTTTTACAAGCTTTTGAAGAAACTCCGACTCATATGAGTATAAAAATAAATCGGCTAGAAGAGGGGCACAATTCGTACCCATTAGTATGCCGACGACCTGCTGAAACAGTGTCCCTCCAAAGGAGACAAATATGTTATCGATGAGGAACTCCAGCATACTGATCACTTGTTCCTCGGAGTAGCATGTTTTACCTTTATGAATTTTGTTTGAAAAATATGTGGAATTGTAGCCTAACACAACAAATTTTGAGCCATAGTTTCTATGACCAAAAGCTTTATGAATTGTTTCTTTTAAGCGGGTTTTTAATTTGTCATGCGGCAGGGTGGTATATAGAGTTGAAAAATCAAATGTTTTGATGGAGGATACCTGAGAGAAAGATCTTGATTTCAGGTTATCCAAAAGATCTTTAGAGTTTTTCAAAATCCACATGTGATTTATGCCACTACGCGAGTAAACAGTTTCACAATATTTCTGTTGTCCCTCTTTTACTGCAGACAGAATCTTTGTCAGGTGAATAGACAATTCTTTCGTCGGACAAGTTGATGATCCCGCTATGTACCTTTCTTTGTATGGTGTCTTATGGAGTTTAGGCATCCAATATAAATAGGGTAAATCCTCAGACTCTTTACCAGAGGGAATGTTTAAAGAGGTCATGAATGATCTGTGGTTAGCTAGGATTTCATCTTTGTCGAACGAAGTTGGCTTGTATGTGGTATTACTAGAGGTGTTGCTATTTATGCCTAATTCCTTGATTAGACATTCGAAGTAATATGATTTACATACAAACACGATATTGTTGGAAGCCTTGTCCGCAGGAACGATAACATATTTGTCATGAACAGATGAAGGACACTTAACAGCTTCTTGGTCTTTAAATACAGACTTAAATCGACTATTAACACAATTTTTGAGTTTGTGAATCCGACCTTGTACTAGAGACCTAATTGTTCTAATCCAGTCTGACAAGGACTCTAACGCAGGATCTTGGTCTACTTCTCTCTTTATCCACCTTCTGGCATAATCTTCAACAGCATCCATAATTATCTTGAAATTATGTTTCCAATTGATGTGTTGAGGTTCTCTGAATTTAGGACCATGAGAAATCGCCACGATATAACTGAAATATTTTTGAAAGTGGCGTTAATTATATAATTACCATAAAACCAAACCAAGCCAATGTAGACATGTGGCCATAATTGGACACAGTTACCCAGGATTCCCAACCAACAAGCCTACGCTCTTCCTCCGTAATACTGCAGAAAAGCAACAAATACAAAATTTTATAGTCTTTGGTTTGACACGAAGGTGGCACGAAACCAAGATTTACCGCAATCGAGGCGAGTACGCTAACCATTACACCAGCGATGGATGTCCTGTTGCAAGGCAAATTATTTCTAGCGTATTCGCTATATACTATTTATCCACATGCATCTATCGATTGGTGAGTACCACTGCCATCTTTTTTACCTATGTGATCTATTGTCTTTAAATATGTCATCATAGTAAACATACATGTAATATTTATACCGCGGTTTTCCGAGTTAAGCGTTAAACAATCGAACGTGAAATGATTTGCATAATGAAACCATGCAATCTTACATCTAGGTCGTTGATTATTGTACGTGTCTCTGAGAGTAATAAAGCCACAGCCCAGATTTAAAGTGTGCACTATCTCGAATCTGCGTGTATTATTTCATAGTTCTTAGCTGTTGCTTACATTCTGGTATATAAACCAAAACAGATCAAAGGGAAATAATGCATTCATTTTACAAAGTAACAATACTACTCAAATGGCGCTAAGCAACAATTTAGTTAATCACTCGTGATTGTGAAGTGATCCACACTCGGCAACATGAACCACAACTTTATATTTGTTAGTGTATGATTAGTATTGAGATGTGTATCTGTTTTGAGTGGTGGAAACAGTAAGTTTTTTTTTTTAGCTTAAACAGATTTTTATTTGCTAAATATAACAAATAGGGATCAGACACAAGTTTTTCCAACTTATGAAGTCTTCTCCTGAATACAATAATTTACAATATGGATTAGCATGCGCAATGAAATGATATAATATGTATATAATAGCATAGAATTAGATTTCTCTAATTCTTGTTCAATTTTCAAACTTCTCAACCCGTGTGAGAAGAAATCGATAATAAACGTGTGGATCACTTTGTTCTCAGTCGTTGATTGGTCAATTACGCAATTATGTCTCAACCCGTGGGTGAAATAAGAATTTCACGCTACTTTTCCCGTAAAAATGTTACGTTTCGCAAAATGTCATTGTATCAATAAAATCGTTTAATTAACCGTAACTAACCGTAATTAACCGTACCGTCATCAAGAACCCCTCATTTGGAATGTTGTCCCTTCTCCATCATTGCCTCAAAACATTCCTTAACGGGTGTGATTTCAATTGAAGTATACGTCAGTGACGTCATTGGACGTCGATTTGAGAAAGTGAAAAACGGCCATATATTTTGTTAAATTAGTGAGAAAAAGAATCAAACAAATATTTTTTAGTGGTTCATTAGAGAAACAATCTCTAACATTGTTTCCCGTTTATTACGATAATTTCTCAAATCTCGATAGTTAAACTTTCACATTTTAAAGTTCCAGGTAAACCTCGAACTTTAAAATGTGAAAATTTAACTATCTTGATTTGAGAAATTATCGTAATAAACGGGAAACAATGTTAGAGACTATATATACAAAGAATGATTACATACAAAAACAATATACGAAAAAAAAGAAAAGAGAATAAATACTTTTGGAGATGTGTGTTGGTTCTTTAGATCATTTAGACAATTGTAAATCTTTTGGAGTCTAATGTATTTAAAAGAATGTTTAAAAATAGTTATATTTGCTTGATATGTTAGGAGATCACTTCCTTTTGTCAGTAGATTTACATCAATATTAATGTTAGAAGGTAGCCAGTTAAGACTATTAAATATTATTTCCTTATTATCTGTATATTTATCACAATCAAAAAAGAAATGGTGAGAATTTTCACATGGTGCGCCACAGTTACAGGAAGCATTTGATAAAATTTTAACTTTACATAAATCGTAATTCAAGAAGGATGCATTGCAGCGAAGCTGTGTTAGAATTATATTTAGTTTTCTAGGACCATAAGAATAGTGTCTCAGAATTGGCATTGAGATTGAACTGCGGATTGCCTTTTTAAATTTAGATAGTGTGTCAAGATTACGCACTGAAAGATTAAGGTTATTCCATTCCCTTACTGTAGCTGAGACGAAAGAATATGGCTAAGCGGGAGAATTTAAACAAGTTAAACTTGAGTTTACTGATAACCCTGACATTGAAAGAAGAACTAGTGAAGGAAATTTAACTTGTCAGACTGAAGATTCACCAGTGTCAGTGATCCATCAATGATCAAGCTTATGAAGTTAAATTTAAAAGCGATAGCTTTCTCCTAGTTCTTCTTTCTTCCAATCTCTCCCAGTCAGTTTCTCTATATAGATATTGGTAAAGATTGGAAGTCCGGTGATAACTCTAGCTGCCTCCAATTGTAGCCTCTCCAATTTGCACGAATTAGAGACACCACAGTTGTCCCAGACGTCACATAGTGAAAATGTATAAAGATAAGTGGTCAAAAACAAAAATATCAACAATATTTTTTTTATCAATGTGTGACGTAAAAATGTTTTTGACATTCACGTCACTGAGTTTGGTGCTGTTATGACAACTGTTTTACCTGTTTTGTTCTGGTATTGTTATAAATATTGTTATAGTGACAGCCGGAGATTTTGAACCGTAAGGAAAGGGGGAGGTTTGGCGCTTTAAAATCTGATTCAACCCACCATTTCTTTAGAAATGCCTGTACCAAGTCTGGGTCATTGCGGTTTTCACAGTTTTCCGGTTGTTGACTGATTTTTTCTGTTTATATACTTATGAGTTTTGACTTTCCCTTTGTAAGATTGCTCGGAGTTCGGTAATTTTGTTATTACCCTTATGCATACTCAAATATTGGTCGAATGTAAATTAAGTATAATTTCTCTAAATTTTGTCTATTTAATTTATATTTCAATTTACGCAAAACACATATGTGTTTAGAGACACTTTTTATTAAATTTTCTACATGTTTATTCCATTTTGCTTCCTCGCTAAATGTTATCCCAAAAAATCCCCAGTAAGTACATGTATTTCCGTAATTTTTCATAATAATACAACACCGATCAAGTCATACACATGGTAAGGAAATGATCATAGATTAAACAATGGACGATTCGTGGAAAATTGTGTGTTTTTGGATTTTATTCACTCCACTAATATAATATAAAAATATATTGTAAAGTGACTAATTGTATCAAAGGGTCGTCGTGATCGCATACGCATGGTAATTGGAATTACAACTACCCATGCAATCAGTTGCGAGTTCGAATCCCATGTATCACGTAATTTTTCATAATAATACAACACCGATCATGTCATACACATGGTAAGGAAATGATCATAGAATAAACAATGGACGATTCGTGGAAAATTGTGTGTTTTTGGATTTTATTCACTCCACTAATAATGACTATGAAAGGTAATATACAAATATATTGTAAAGTGACTAATTGTATCAAAGGGTCGTCGTGATCGCATACGTATGGTAATTGGAATTACAACTACCCATGCAATCAGTTGGGAGTTCGAATCCCATTTATCACATAATGGTGTACTGGATACAACATTATGTGATCAAGTTTGTTAGTGACTTGCGACAAGTTGGTTGTTTTCTCCGGGTACTCCGGATTCCTCCACAACTGAAAATGACCACCACGATATAGCTGAAATATTGTTGAAAGTGACATTAAACACCATATACATTACCATAAATCAATTATTATGCTTCGAAAAATAACACTATTTGAGTAATCTTGAAAACATTCTACTGAAATAAGGGTAATAACAAAATTACCGAACTCCGATCAATCTTACAAAGGGAAAGTTAAAACTCATAATTATATAAGCAGACAAAATCAGTCAACAACCGGAAAACTGTGAAAACGTAATGACCCTGACTTGGTACAGGCATTTCTAAAGAAATGGTGTATTGAATCAGATTTTAAGGCGCCAAACCTCCCGCTCTCATTACGGTTCAAAGGTTCCGGCTGTCACTGTAACAGTATTTAAATACAGGAACAAAATAGGTAAAATAGTTGAAAACTACTATAAACAGACAATATGATTAATTCGAGGTATCTATGGACACGTCTTGTCAGCGTGAGAGATAAAAAGAGACGACTGTAGTCAGCTCGTGTACGTGTTACGATAGTCTACAATAGCTTTGTGTCATATATAGGCTACTATTTTAAGAAAAAGTCAGTGAAATTGTGTCCCTATTAATTCGTTTTCGTTTCTATGGGTATTTTCGGGGCCAGCCTTAAGCCAATTGGACTAATTGCTTGTGTTTCTACTCTCGGCTCTGCAAGTACACACAACACGCACTGCAGGTTTTACAGAGAACAACATGGGGCCCCGCACGTCATAATCCCGGCCATGGGTACTTTAACACATGCCCAATGTATATGCAATACCCCCGTGGGAACCTACTGGTATGGAGAATGTCCATCTCCCTGCATGCACGATCTGCCAAACTCAATGCGAGCACCATCCTTAAGCTATAAACAGTGTCTTTTTGTTATATAAATTACTTAATATGTAATGACAATAAGTTTAATGTGATCTAATAACTAGTTGATCAATACAGCGAGTGAGTGATTGTTGTTTAACGCGAACTCAGCCATTTTTCAGCTATGTCATGGCGAAAAGAAGTTTATTGTAAATGAGATGATGATGAGATCCGCGTTGTACTAGACCAAACAACAGTCCGCTGATAGACATATCGCCCCACTCAGACACATTATCATGATTTCGAGCCAAACAGTCTTTGCTATTTCTGCGTGCTTAGCGGAGAAGCAATACTTACCAATTTTATAGTCTTTGGTTTGACCCGGTCGAGGCTCGAACCCACGATCTACAGCATTGGAAGCGAGCAGGCTAACCATTACACCACCGATGCGGTTGTTGATCCATCCAGGTTCAGGTGAGTATCTAGTTATTGTTTGTTGCTTGTCAAGACAAAAGCTGGAATGATCCTCACTTAAGGTAAATAACAACCAATTTATCTTTCTCATTGATAGTACACAACTCACCTATGACCTCATGTATAAATCTCATTTATTAAAGGAATACAAATGTATATATCCAATATCCCGCTTCTAGAATGTGTTGTATTGCCACCAATAGTCCCATTCAAGAATCACAAGATAAAATGTTGGAAAACTTGTTATCCTCATGAATAGAGCTGAATTATTACTGACCTGAGGTTTAACAACAATCAATCAATCAATCAATCAATATATTTGATATATTGCTTTCATTTCAGTAGAAACGGAACATGCTTATTTGTTTGGTGGTAATTATTCATGGACAGAGGCAAAGCGTGCGTGTACATTGATAGGATCACAGCCATTGGTCAACATTTCTACGAGCGGGAACCAATTAGGATGGATTAATGAAACTGCTTTTTATTCTCCATGGTTAGAATACTTAGGTATGTAGTCGATGGTAATTATAAGTAATTATGAAAAGAAACATATTAATGGTCATTGAACACAAAAAAGACAACGATATATGTCACATGAAATCCAGTTTCTGGCCTGGGACAGACACAGAAATATGGCGGGGTAAAACTGGTTACTGGGATTCCAACTCTCTCCTCTTGTTAATTAAACCTCCAATAGCAATCTTGTTTTGTTTTCCTCTTCAAAATAACATTTGTTAATATATTTCTCGAAAACGGAAACAATTATAAAATAATAAGTGTTGAATGCAAATTATGAAATAATTATGTTTTTTTTATGCATACATTATACAAGTAGACATATTTATAGAGGGAATACAGAATATTTTTAAATATATACCGGGAGTGAAAGGATATTTAGACATAATAGATTTATGATTTCAGCAGTATTAGGAGAAATATGTTCGATCAAATGCACGTACCCGATACAAAAACAACAAGAACAACAAAAATATATGATAAAACGGGAGCAAGTCTGGATTGGATAAGATTGAATAGTGTCTTCATTCTTCGTGTAATTTCCTTCAGATTTTATTGAAGATCCGTCTTATCAAAACATTGATTCTCAGAAGGTGAACCGTACGTTTCTCAAAGGGTAATGTACGGATGAGAGCGCTCAGATACTCGCGATCGTCACCCGTTGGTAAACTAACAGAAAAATCCTCGTAGTCACGAACTTTATGAGTCATTTCCATATATTTATATATTTTTTTAAATAACATAATACTTTATTGTTTGACTCGCCTGTTAACAAAACACTTAATTAGACGCCTAGGTAAGCAAAACATAATCTAAGGTTCCCTGTTTTACAATATATCTCTTACCCAGGGTTAATAAGAGATTAATTAGAGGCTACATATACCCATTTCAAAAATACCACTAAATATATCAATTTTAAAACCAATATGTTCTCATTTCAAAAATACAACTATATTTATCAATTTAAAAAAACCAACATATAGGTCAATCTACAAAAAAAAATGTATAAAGGCATTTTATGATAGCACCTACATGTATATATATATAATTTTATATGTATAAAGGCATTTTATGATAGCTTCAACACTGATATACCATTTACATACATATATTATAGCTAACTACTAATCACGGATAGAATTGTCAAGATTGTGGTTTTATCTATTGAATCATTACAATTGGCCTTTAGGAAAATAATTAGTTCAGATTTTAAAGCCTGTTACCATATATAAAGTCAAGTTTGGTTGATATGAATTTTGTCATATTTAACTTTATTTCTCGCCTTCCAAATAGACCACTTAGATATATTTTGATTAGTGCCGACTTACCGTGTTACATCCAATCAAACTGGTTTTAAAATTATGATTTCCTTGCAAATTAAAATGATAAGAGAAGACGAACGGGACGCGATTTTCCGTGAGTTTTTAACAATGCTGTTTATATCGAGAAGTAATTAACATCGTATTTTTCATACTGTGTTCAGTCGGTCAAATAGGGAAAATTTGAGTGATCTTATGTTGTTATGTAACTTACTTGATACTAATGAGCTGCGTAACAAACCCGAAACAATGCTTTTCTTATGAATTGACATCGAGTAATGAGAGAAGAGTGTCACATCGTGATCATCCATGGGATACCGACGATGCATAAAGGGGAACTTGGCCAATTTATTAACATTATCTTTATGTTTGCGTGGGTGTATGTCAACTTGTTTATAAATGCTCTCTAATTGTTTCGCTGTTTAATAACTAACACTAACAAGACAAACAGACAGTTGAACATTTAAAGAAAAACTTATGTCTGCGTATTTTGAATTATCTGACGTATTTGACTGCAGTTCTAATTTTTCACATTCAGTCCTGTGGATCATATAGAAATAATTGTCCTCACTACCCAACTCTCCAAACTTTTCCACAAAGTCCAAAGTAGTTGCCCAATTTCCCCATTCTTCCCTTATTCCTATATATATATAATTATATATATATTGGTGATCTTGTTGACATAGCTTTAATATACATTAAATACTTGTCGATAACATTAATCAATCAAACAATCCATCAATCAATCAATCAATCAATTAATCATGTTTTTTTTACCAAACACGTCAGAAAATATCATGTGGCATTATTTTTGTAGGCTGTTTCCGTATCAAAGCAGAGCAAATTGTGGACGTCTCTATGGTTGATGATGGGACACAAATGAAGGAATGTTTACTACTCTGTGAGAATTATTTTTTCATAGGATTACAGGTATATATACACATTATAACTCTTCATTGGATTACAGGTACATACACATTGTTACTTTTTTAAGATTGAATATTGTGTTATCGTTTGTATATTTATCTGTTTTGTATCAAGCAATATGTATAAATTTATGTGTTAAGAAGAGTCTGAAGATACCAAAAGGGTAATCAGAATCCCTATATCGTAGAAAAAGAGACCACACAATGACCAAAAGAAAAAGGACAAAAGGACAAACAACGAACTACAAAACATACAAATAAAACTGAAGATCGAGTAACGCGAACTCCACTTAAAACCGGGGGTGAACTCAGGTGCTCCGAAAGTGTAAGCAGTTCCAGCTCCACTAGTGGCACCCGTCGTGTTAATCTAGTTACAAATCCGGTGATATGTCTACGACAAGTGGAAGATCGAGTAAATGTATGCGTCTTAATAAAGGTTTTGCTATTTCAGCAATCCCGATGTGCGTGTTTAATGAACACTTCGTTACATTTCGGACATATATATGCACGATGTGATGCTAACTCATCAGCCAATTGTCAACGAGACCAGAACGCAATTTGTGCGGTGAACAACATCGTGGATAAATTTGCGTTATACAAGAAAGGTAATTAACAATTGAAGGATATACAATTATATTTTGCTTCACATAAAGTAAATAAGTTGATTGAGGAATATCTGAGTGAGAGTAGTTGTTTTAAGAGGCTAACAAGAACAACAACAGTTCAAACACAAAGGTCAAAAACACACGAACAAGAGCTCGAACTAAAACTGAAAGACACAGGAAATGTTACTGAAGAGTAAACTACTCCAACTTAGGTTAATTTAAACATAATTTATTTTCTAAATAATGACAAAAGGATCAGACACAAGTTTTTCAACTCAGTATTGTCTTCTCCATATACATACAATAAACAATATACAATATGATATGCATTATCATTACATAATTTCTCTAAAATGTTTAACATGAAGACAAAAAACTACTTAGGTGGTGTCATGGCTAAGAGTCAGAATAGCGTGTCAGAGTGATGCGCCATATCAACCTGTGGACTGTTGTTGCAGTGAGCCAAACTTATAAACAATCTCACCGAGTGTATAGCTCTAGTACAAATCAGATTTTGTCATCATCTCATCAAATGTAACTTGTTCTCACTATGATAGTCAGGGTGAAGCGCCATATCAACATGTGGACTTGTTCTCACAATGTTATAGCTGACGAATTGCTCCCTTGACGTTAAACAACAATCATTCACTCACGCATGCGCATATGTAACACTTGTCATTTAACATCAATATACGCAAGCAAACACAAAAAATGCAAAGAAGACATGGGTCTACCTACAAACAACCGGAGGTAAAGACGAACCGGACATCGTTTTTATACCGAAGTCATAACTACTTATTCCATTACCATATGTCTAGAAAGTAATAAACATGGTATTATCTTTGCATCAGTTGTCATCGATGGTAATATAGGAATAGGTGACTGTTTAACGGTCACTTCGAACAGTCAACGGCGGATATTCTACTGGGCAAGTCGATGTGATTTGCAATTGTTCCAGATCTGTTCCACTGGTGAGTATTTAGTTGATTATTTATTATTAGAAAATTTAATATAAACGTGTTCAATTTGTTTTTGTTTTTTGTTTTTTGTTTTTATTTTTTTTTTTGGGGGGGGGGGTCTTTCAATAATATGATTTACATTCTGCGTATGTAACTAAAAAAAAACCCTGATATATATCCTACTTATCGTGCCGGTTAGCTTTATTCGTGAAGGAAACCGTAAATTACGGTGACCATCTGACATGATGTACACAGATTTATAACATGAAATAGATTCCAGTACGCATGGGCATGGATGTGAATAAATCTCGCAAACGTCGATAGTAATAGTCCTTGATAGCATTAATAGATACCACTTCATATTTAAATTACACCCCTGTTGTGCTTCCATATACTGTAACGAATATAATACATTTAGAGCTTTAGAGATAAATACTGTAATTGGAATTGTGATGACATGATTTGTGCTATCACCTTTTTGCTAGACAACATTTATGCTCATTTTGGCTACAAAATGTGTTGTCAAATTGATCGAATTCCAATGCGAAGGAATTGCGCTCCTCTCATTGCTGATTTGTTTTTATGCAGCTGTGAATTTCCATTTATTGCTAAGCGTCTTCAACAAGACATTCAAAGCTGAGATAGAAAATATTTCCAGCGGATTTGAAACTTGCCCACATTATCCCGATATTCAAATCTGCTGACAAATCGTCCGTGTTCAATTATCGACCTGTTCCTTTACTTAGTACTATAAGTAAGGTGTTTGAGAAAATTGTTTGCAAAAATATATTTAATTTTCTAATGGAAAATGCATTGATATACAAATTCCAGTCTGGATTTCTCCCTGGCCATTCTACAACACGCCAGCTTATAGAGCTTATTAATGAAATATTTATGGCACTTGATAATCGTGAGCTTATATGTTTAATATTTTGTGATGTGAGTAAAGCTTTTGACAGTGTGGTTACGAGGCTTATTATTAAAATTAGAAAGATATGGTATTAAATAAGGGTAATAACAAAATTACCGAACTCCGAACAATCTTACAAAGGGAAAGTCAAAACTCATAAGTATATAAACAGACAAAATCAGTCAACAACCGGAAAACTGTGAAAACGTAATGATCCTGACTTGGTACAGGCATTTCTAAAGAAATGGTGGGTTGAATCAGATTTTAAAGCGCCAAACCTCCCCCTTTCTCCAGTGGTTAGGTAGTTATGTTTCAGCCAGAGAACAACAGGTAATAATAAAAAATGCGATTTCTGGGAAAGGTAATCTTAAAGGCAGGCGGTTCCCCATGGGTCCATCCTTGGTCCCCTTCTCTTCTTGATATTTATTAATGGCATTGTTGATGAAACGATAGGATTGTGCAGATTGTTTCCAGATGACACATCCATAGGAGAAAAATCTTATGAAATGAATAGTTTATGTAACATGGTAAATACTGACTTAAAACATATTTCAGAATGATCCAAACAATGGTTAGTCAAACTAAATTCTACTAAAACTAACATTGTCTATTTTAATACTAGAGACATACCTCCTGGTTTGTTCTTCTGGATAGAAAATACTAGAATGTATCCGGTAAAATGTCATAAGCATTTAGGTATCACTTTAAGTGCAGATTGTAAGTGGTCAAACCACATAAATACTATTATTGAAAAAACATTCAAACAAGTGGCAGTTCTGCGAAAACTTAAATTTAAGGTATCTCGAAATTTTCTTGAAACTATGTATTTAACTTTTATTCGTCCACTTTTAGAATATGCAGGAGAGGTTTGGGATAATTGTACTCTCGCTGACTCAGAACGGCTTGAACAAATTCACCTTGAAGCCGCACGTATAGTAACCGGTTTAACGTCTTATGCAAGCTTACTGTCTCTCTATAAGGAAACGGGATGGGAAAAACTTTCAGCTAGGCGTGAAAAAAGAAAACTTTCATTATTTTATGACATAGTCAGTGGCCAATCACCTGATTATCTTCAAGATGTATTACCTATTACGGTGGGTCAAACCAATAACTATAATTTACACAACTCTAAAAACTTCACAATCCCCCCAGGAAGGCTTAGTTTATATGAAAGTTCTTTTTTTCCCAAGTACCATTAGACTTTGGAACAATCTGCCAACAGACTTGAGAAATTATCCTTACCAACTAATGTTTAAAAACGAAATACGAAAAGTTGATGACATGCCTGACAAACCACCATTATATTTTTCTACGGGTATTAGAATTGCTAATATATTACATGCTCGCTTGCGTCAAAAATGTAGTAGCCTCAAATGTGATCTATTCAGATGTAATTTAATTGCCTCTAGTAATTGTGATAATTACATCGAGTCTATGGACCATTTCTTTTTAAAATGTAATATATATACTGAACACAGAATACAACTATTCTGTAGCATGAGTAATTTGGGTTTTGATATAGGCATCGAAAATATATTATTTGGAAATGCCTCTTTTGAAAACGACAAAAACTCTAAGCTGTTCTTGCTCGTCCAAAAATACATTGTTAACTCTAAAAGATTTGTCTAGTAAATTTATATATTGAATATACATCAGACGACAACGACCTTGTATATACGTTTCCGTATTTGTGTATAAAGATAAGTTTTATACAAAACCGACTCTTATATATTTCAGCCAATAGAACTGTTTTTGTCCTGTTATGTTATCTTCAATCTTTGCTATAGTAGTTATTCATATTATCTGTATTTGTAATATATTATCATTGCTAATGTTTATATATGTAGCGGAGAAGACTTCATAAGTTTACATCTTGTCTTATCCATTTGTCTTGTTTTGTATGACAATAAAATATGTTTAAAGCAAATTGCAGATACTGTTACGATAACTAAACTGTAAATAATACTTATTTTCTAACGTTTGTATTACGAATATATTCCAAGGAACTTACGTAGAATAATACTAATATTACAAACATATAATACTAATATTATAAACGTATAATACTAATATTACAAACGTATAATACTAATATTACAAACGTATAATACTAATATTACAAACGTATAATACTAATATTACAAACGTATAATACTAATATTACAAACGTATAATACTAATATTACAAACGTATAATACTAATATTACAAACGACTCGTGTCAATCTATGAATTTAGACACATTTCTTTCTCAATGTAAAACTAACACACGCGTACTATATATAGATACGATTTTTACGTCTCTATCTTCAATTGTTCAACTTTTTGGATGGAGTCGTTCCTTTGGCCCGTCATATGGCATTTGCTTTTCCCAGTTGGTTCGTTTCCCTTGTATATAAATAAACGTTATCGAATACCGAAGGAGCAATCAATAATGAACAATCCAGAGAAACTGTCAACACAGAGCACACAATGCGAAAAAAATCAATATAATATAATACAAAGACATTATCTGAAGTCATATAATAAAATATAATATTGTTTATTGTAATAAAGCAATAACGAGAAAATGTTTACACCAATGATACCGTGTTGATAACTTATTGAAATCTGCACTACGCTATGCAGATCTTGTATACAAAAGCACTGCTCCGAATGGGTAGGCATGTCCTACTCACTGAAAGGGACAATTAACACACAATAACACTTACTCTAAATGTCTTAATATTTTGTAGATAGAGGCCTTTCTCCAGCAAACGTTACAATATCCGAGAAAGAAAAGGTTGACAGGGCTTCTTCCGCTACGAAGTGTAAATACAAATTTCTCGCCTCATATGCAAGTGCCACTCAAGGAAATTTACAGCTGTCACTTGAAGAATACTACTGGTTAGACAACACCAGGAGACACTCTTTTCAGTCAGGTAATTAAACAGTTAGGAATTTTGTTAAACATATTTACCTCATAATGCAATTTCGACAATTTTTAGTAGCAACACATATTATCATATTCGAACAATCATTGGGAGAAATGCAAAACTTGTTTGATATTTGCTTTTGAATCTCTTCTTCGGAGAGACCCATGGGTAAAGAAATAGCAGTTATTTTGTCCAATGCCGGCAAAAACCAGATTTCTTGTACCTACTCACTCCTTATTGTTTACATTTGTTTACAGTATTTCTGTTTGTTTTTTGTGTGTATTGTTGTTTGTTTCCCATATGTACTGTTCACAACATTTCAATACTATATATATATATATGCTAGAATATACAAATAAAGATTATTGTAATTTAGTAAACGAACAGCAGCCGGAATATTGTGTTGCTGCAAAAACTGACAGAAATGGCCGAATGATAAAAGAAATTCGAGACTGCAAATCTAAATTACCAGCACTTTGTTCTGGCAGTGAGGTGGCAGATGTAAATACAAAACAATCGTCTATCCATGGTAAGTTATCTCCTATATGGTCTCGTTTGTGTTAATTGTGTGAAAGGCATATGTAATTTGTTAAGGTTTTTAAGACTTACAGTAATTGAAAAACAAACAAAAAATATCATACTGTAGAAACAGTTCCAAATACCAATGGAAAAATCGTAGAATGAAAGAGGCAACATAAATACCTCTAACACACATATACATGACCTCTCACTTTACTGGCTTGGTACCTCTAACACACAATTACATGACCACTCACTTTACTGGCTTGTTACCTCTAACACACAATTACATGACCTCTCACTTTCCTGGCTTGGTACCTCTAATACACAATTAAAGGACCTCTCACTTTCCTGGCTTGGTACCTCTAACACACAAATACATGACCTCTCACTTTACTGGCTTGGTACCTCTAAGACACAAATACATGACCTCTCACTTTACTGGCTTGGTACCTCTAACACACAATTACATGACCACTCACTTTACTGGCTTGGTACCTCTAAAACACAAATACATGACCACTCACTTTCCTGGCTTGGTACCTCTAACACACAAATACATGACCTGTCACTTTACTGGCTTGGTACCTCTAACACACAAATACATGACCTCTCACTTTACTGGCTTGGTACCTCTAACACACAAATACATGACCTCTCACTTTACTGGCTTGGTACCTCTAACACACAAATACATGACCTCTCACTTTACTGGCTTGGTACCTCTAACACACAATTACATGACCACTCACTTTACTGGCTTGGTACCTCTAACACACAAATACATGATCACTCACTTTACTGGCTTGGTACCTCTAACACACAAATACATGACCGCTAAACTTTCCTGGCTTGGTACAGACACTTCAATGAAAAGTGGCGGAATTAAACTAGTTGTATGGATTCAAACTTCCCCTCTTTTGCGTAAATCAACATAAAAATGTTATACATTGTAATGATTGTAGCAGATTGGTGTCTAAGGTTGAAGACACCAAAGGTGTAATCAGAAGGTGTAAATCGAATAAGGACAGACATTGTAATGACCAAGAAGATAAACAAAAGACAAACAATGATGTACAGAGCACTATGCAAAAAACTAAAGGTTGTGAGCAGCAAACTAATTTATTCTTAAAATGCACTTGAAATGAGTCTACGCTTAAATTTAACGGAAGAGTGTACAGACCAGTAAAGACTTGCAATCAACCGCGAAACGTTCACTCGTTCGAATACATCCTTTCATATTTACGAACACTTTCACTTAATTCACAATATAGAATTTCATAAAAGACCAAACACACTCAGGGAAACAAAAAGTTAAAATTGACTAGCATTACATCTGCTTTATGCCATAAAACAAGGCGATTAAAATGTAATTAATTTAATTGAATTTGAAAGAGAATGGTTTTTCCTGTATATTTACATCATTTGTCATCAAATGGTAGAACATTATCTTTAAAATATCTGGATTATGGATTCATCATTGGATTGTACCAGAACATTTGTATAATGTGGTTTTCCTTGTCAATTTATATATTAGGTTTACTGATAGGCCACTCATGTTGTTTACTTGTATTTTTAGTTGATTCAGGGTTTGGTTTTTTGTTTTTGTTTTTTGTTTTATATAATTTTTTATTTGATTTCAATGAATAGTTGTTTTACAAAGAGCAAACACGTTAATTACAAAATGCACAAACTGCTTAATTCAATGTAGGAGAGAGCCGTTAGCACTGTGCAGTTCCAAACTGGACATTATCCTTGTTTTCCTGTGTCAAGGTCATGTTAGACCAATCCAAATACTACCTTTTTATTTCATAGATTTACTATAACCTTGTTCTGGACATGAACGTAGCTGAAATACTGCCCACTTGAAGTTTAAGAACAATAAATCATCTTTCACTGAAATCATACATTCCGCTTCAAAGCTAATGTTGGTTACCATGCATTAAGATTATCATAAATTATATATCATTTGTTTTTGTTTGTAGATTACCTGGTCATTGCATTGATAATAACAGCTACAGCTGCGTGTCTTATAGTCGTTGTTGTCGTCCTTTAATTTTGCAGGTTTGTAAAATATAATGAACCCAAAAAATACAACATAAACAAACAAACAAACACACAAACGAAGAAACAAATAAACAAACAAAACAGCTATGTTTTAATAAAAGGGCAATGACATTTATATCTCGAACAATAAAACCGTAGATATTGAGTGAGCACGACGCGTTTCTTGAATAATATCTATTCTGTACACTTATTGTCAGAAGATTGGACAACCAAATAAAGTAAAAGCATTTGGGAGCAAATATATGTTAGAGAATACCGAAAGGGCTATCAAAAATGAACAATCTAGAGAAACTGACAACATAGGGTACACATGACGAAGAAAAACAAAGCAAAAACACAACGCAATGCAGGGGCGGATTCAGAGGGGGCGCACCCGGCGCGCACCCCCCTAAAATTGAAAAAATATGATTTTTTGGCGTAAAATCGTGATATTTCACACGAAATACCCCAAAAGTTTTCGCGCCTCCCTTCGCTTGGGGCAATTTTTTTAAGCGCGTCCCCCCTAACTTGAAATCCTGGATCCGCCCCTGCAATGTGTTGGACATCACTATATGCAAATAAATACAAATAACGTACATAAGACAACCAAAGAGGCTAACCATGATAGAAAACTCGGCTAAAGTCACATATTCCTGAGAGAGGAGACCCTTAGTTTGAGTAATAAT
Organism: Bathymodiolus brooksi; assembly: GCA_963680875.1. Taxonomy (NCBI): domain Eukaryota; kingdom Metazoa; phylum Mollusca; class Bivalvia; order Mytilida; family Modiolidae; genus Bathymodiolus; species Bathymodiolus brooksi. The sequence goes on along the minus strand of OY804585.1, from coordinate 1,787,789 downwards.
TCCAATATTTATAAACTGTAAATATCAATAATAAATACACAAATAAATATCTAATGAACCATGTCTGTGCTGAAACACTGACTTCTGTGTGGATCATACCCTTGGGGACTAATAGTTCACCAGAAGAGATATCGACCAAGTGATAGTAATAAAAACGTAGATATCAAATTTAGTGCGCACGACGTGTCTCTGGAATAACCGTCATCGGGTCCCTCAACACAAAAGATTGGAGCTGAAAACTGAAGTGAAAATAGGTCTAATAAGATAGACTCGTGTCACCACATTTTTATTTTGTCCTATAGAAATACACTGTAGATACAAATATAGAAATGCAAGCCTACTAAAAGTTATTTTGCTGCTATTTGTTTTCTTTTTGTAAATCATAAGACACAAATTTAGTTCTTCTTTCTTAAAGTACAGATATTCCTCCTAATTTGAATAATGAATAATTGTAATTACTAGTATTAGATATAATTGTACATGTATATTTAATTTATATTTAGAACAAATCTTATGGGGATAAAACCGCTATTCATTAACATTAAATTTTAAGGTTGATTTATTTTCACATTTACATATATAAAAATTCTAACATTATAAACTAACATATGTAATATAATCATCTTGTAGGTTTAAAAGGTCTTCACTGAGACATGCTCTCCAACCATTGGCTGAAATTGAGAAGGAAGTGGTTTATGCCCAAGTTGATAAATCAACTAAATCTACAACAACAAAAAATGGAGATAGAGACAAAACACTTGCAAATGATTGTGATTGTGATGATTATGACCATACAAACCACTTCTCTTCCCCGGATGTTCCTCTAGTAACAGATAATACCTATGATACAATGCAATCTATTGAGAGAGGGGAAGAAAACAATTATAATTGTGCACACGAAGCAGAAAAACATCCTCCTGTAATACTTGACATTGACGAATATAGTGCAATTGAAATTACAAATGATTTTTTATTTTTGTTGTTATGAACTGAATTTGTTTTTCTATATTGCTTTAAATAAATGATTTAAAATGCATGTGTTATTTGACAGAGAAAAAATTACTTGAACAACGCATTGACAATTGTGTTATGCATATATTGTGAAAGGGTTCTATTTTCGAACTGGTCAATAAAAACTGTATTTGAGATAAAAATAAAAGGGTGTTGTGGTCGGGCAAATACTGTCATCATTGTGTCCGCATTATTTCACGAAACAACACAATACAGACAGCAATACACCATGTAGTTTCCATCTATTACGTATTTACGCCTGGCAAGCCAAGCGTTATTGAAATAATACCTAGTTTTTCTTTGGCTTACTTTCTCCCAAAGAATTATTTGACGTTCCAGTATTTATTTATTTGTTGGTCTTTTTTTAACTTTGGGTCGTATCAGTGTTGTATCCTTGTTGTCTCTTTGTAATATATGTTATCGTCAGTTCGATATCCATATGAATAAAATTGTCCATAATAGGAATATGAATAAAATTGTCCATAATAGGAATAGGAATAAAATTGTCCATAGTAATAATATGAATAAAATTGTCCATAATAGGAATATGAATAAAATTGTCCATAATAGGAATATGAATAAAATTGTCCATCATAGGAATATGAATAAAATTGTCCATAATAGGAATATGAATAAAATTGTCCATAATAGGAATAGGAATAAAATTGTCCATACTAGGAATATGAATAAAATTGTCCATAATAGGAATATGAATAAAATTGTCCATAATAAGAATATGAATAAAATTGTCCATAGTAAGAATATGAATAAAATTGTCCATAATAGGAGTAAGGGTAATAACAAAGGCATGCCAATAACAAAATTACCGAACTCCGAACAATCTTCCTAAGAGAAAGTCAATACTCATTAGTATATAAACAGACAAAATCAGTCAACAACCGGAAAACTGTGAAAACCGTAATGACCCTGACTTGGTACAGGCATTTCTAAAGAAATGGTGGGTTGAATCAGATTTTAAAGCGCCAAACCTCCCGCTTTAATTACGGCTCTAAGGTTCCGGCTGTCAATATAACAGTTTTTATAACAATACTGGAACGAAATAGGTACAATAGTTGTCAAAGCAGTACCAAATTCAGTGAGGAGGGTGGAACATCTATCGTGAACCATCTCCATCAACAACCCCGAGTCATCTGAAGTATTTTAACTACGAAAGTAAATGTCAAAAACACTTTTACGTCACACATTGATAAAAAATATTTTTGACATTTTTGTTGACTTCCTTATCTTTATACATTTTCACTATTTGAAAATCCATCGTTTATTATCGTCTCTGTAGAGACGGAATATATATCGACAAGATCTTGGTATCGGAATATACACTTTTTAAGTGATCGAATAAGGCGAATCTTTTTATAGCCCTTGTCCAGTAGCCTGTTTCTCAGATAATATGAAAAACAGAAAATATCACACTTTCGGTACAGTTCCAAAATCCAATAGAAAATCATTGAAAGGTTCAAAATCGATACTTCTAACACACAAATACATTTTTGACCGTTCACTTTCCTGGCTTTGTACAGGAACGTCAATAACAAGTGGCAGAGTAAAATGTTTTATGGCTCCAAACCTCCTGTCTTAGTGAAATGATGCGATCATGTCAGTGTTTTCCACATAAGAGTTACATGTAAATGCCAACCCTCACAAAATAAAACCGGCGAAGAAGTGTATGAAGATACGTAATCAGAATCCGTAAATCGAAGATGGCCAAACGAAAAAGCACAAAAGGACAAACAATGATCTGCAAAACATTACACAGAAAACTACAGATCGAGCAACACGAACTCAACTAAAAACCGGAGATGAACTCAAGTGCTGTGTAAGGGTGAGCAGTTCCACAATGTGGCACCCATCGTGTTTCTCTTGTTACAAACTCAGTGATGAGTAATGAATGAGTAAAGGGTCGGGCTGTGATTACGACAAACTCACAATGGGAAAATTGAAATCATCTCTTTTTAACCATCATTTTAAATATTAGATAGTAAACAAGGTCGTTGTAAGACATACATGTAATACTGAAACAATAGTCAACTTTGTTATATATATATACAAGTAATATATATAAAAGACCCCAGTCGCTGTAATTTTCTATTCACGTATCTTCACTGTAAGTTACTTTATTTGCATTGAAAGTGAATACATAAATACGTGGTTGGTAAATTACAGCAGCTTGTGTCTTTTATTGTTAACACTGCAGCTCCTATATATGGTTTCTCTTTCCAAATGAGTCACGCCTCCCTGATTTTGAACACATCATGGTCGCCTCGAATGCGGAATCTCGCGTGTATTTAATAAATAATTGGATCAAACCAAAGACTATACAACTATTTTTTCCTCTAAGTATGCAGCAATAAGGCATAGGATAGTTTCGCTCGTAGTCCCTGGGATAATACTTAGACATTCCAAATTGCCAGCATGTCGCGGGTTTTACCAGCATAATGCTATTTGTAATTGATTTTCCACTGACCAGTTATATATATAATGAATCATTCATAAAACGAAAAATTATTGACCCTTTCATGAAAATGAATTTGATAACTATACAAAATATATGTGGAGTTGCTACTGAATGTCTAGATTCTAATATTCATTAAATATGTCAGCGAGTTTAAAATTAAGCTATAAATTAGCTAAGACCAGAAAACGTTTAAATTGCAACTTTAAAAAAATAAACATTATTTGGCTTTCCAATCTTTTGGCTTTGAGTGTACGTGATGAGAAGGTGATTCCAGAAAGACGTCATTCGCACTAAGTTTGATATATACATTTTTACTAATACCACCGGATCGATGCATCTGCTGGTGGACTGTTTGTCTCCGAGGGTAGCATCCACCCATGGCCACTAGTAGTCAGTGGTTCGGCACTGACATCGTTTATTAGATTATTTATCATCGAAATTTACAGTTGCTAAATTATGTAATTAAGAAATAATTCATGGAAACCATAGTTTGTATCCAGTTTTAACATGGGTAGCATCATTTACGTAAAATGCAACCAAAATAATGTTACCCGTGTTAAAACGTTATACAAACTCTGGCTTCCATGAATTATTTCGATTCTAGTAGGAACAATCTAACTTATTTTTCGAAGTGGAAGTCTGTATTCTGTATTCTGTTTTCCTTATCTTCACCTCCAATCTAGGAGATCGTGGATCTATATACGTTACTTATTAAATCCACCAGTTTAAAAATGTCTTTAAAATATGTTACGGAATAAAATGTTCTTCCAATATGCACACATGAATATAATACACTATAGTTTATATGTACATACGAATATAATACACTATTGTTCGTAAAATATTAGTCCGCAATAGAACAAATTCTGTCAACCTCAAACGTTAATGGTAAATATTGGCGAGCTCTTTATGGCATAAAATGTGAATTTAGGATTTTTTGACAAACATGGCTGCACATATACTGACGAATAAAAAAACATTCGACGCTTTGTAAACACGTTCCTTGTATCACACTCAACTAATGAAGATCTTCTTAGCATAAAGCGCAAAGGTGATCCTGAAGTCTCGTACCCTCTCTCGTACGTCCGTTACCACTGAAACCAGGAACCCGTGTGTAATAAAAGTCATTTTGTTAGCTTGTTTTACTTATATTGATATTTTGTAATTTATTAAATCTCTTATTAAGTTAACGAGACCACAGATGCAGCTTCGTCCGCATCATTTATGGACATATACCTCGAATTTGACGACAGTGGTCAACTCAGTACTAAAATTTATGATAAACGGGACGACTTCAATTTTAAAATCATAAATGTTCTAAACATGTGCAGCAATATACCAGCTTCTCTTGCATATGGTGTTTAAATCTCGCAATTGATTCGCTATGGAAGGGCCAGTAGCAATTATGTTGATTTCCTGAAACGTCATCTTCATCTGATAAACAGGCTACTGGACCAGGGCTATTAAAAGATTCGCCTTATTCGATCTCTTAAAAAGTTTATATTCCGATACCAAGATCTTGTCGAAATATATTCCGTCTCTGCAGAAACGATTATAAGCGATGCATTTTCATATAATGAAAATGTATAAAGATAAAGAAGTCAAGAAAAATGTCAAGGTTATTTTTTTTTATCAATGTGTGACGTAAAAATATTTTTGACATTTACGTCACCGAATATGGTACTGCTTTGACAACTATTTTACCTATTTCGTTCCTGTATTTAAATACTGTTATAGTGACAGCCGGAACCTTTGAACCGTAATGAGAGCGGGAGGTTTGGCGCCTTAAAATCTGATTCAACCCACCATTTCTTTAGAAATGCCTGTACCAAATCAGGATCATTACGGTTTTCACAGTTTTCCGGTTGTTGACTGATTTTGTCTGTTTATATAATTATGAGTTTTGACTTTCCCTTTGTAAGATTGTTCGGAGTTCGGTAATTTTGTTATTACCCTTATTTTCTAGACCTTATCAATGTCATCATTCTATATCTGGCACTGTGCATATTATATAGATGTCTTCTACATTGAAATTCTAAGTCAGTCAGCTTATTCACTCACAATTTTCTATATCCTAGCTTCATGGTTATGTCATTATTTAACAAGAATGAACAGTCCAGAATTATCTGAATTTTTTCCTCATTTGACATTTGATGCATTCTTCTGTTAATTAGTTATTAACTTCGTTATCAATTGCATATATAGTTACTTGTCTTGTAGTCTCACATAGTTGACATCTGAGCAAAAAATGTTCCAAATCCTCATCTTCTTCTCCACACAATAGGCACGTAGCATCAATTTGGCTTTGGTTAAATTTGGACCGGTTTGATTGGAAGATGTAAGATCCACTAACCAGCTTCAGTTTTATTGGTATTCTGTCTGTATCCATTGCAGACATTGTTGGTAGAAATATAAGAGGATGTTGTTTTCCTGGTTTGAAGGCTTCAACAATTATCGTATTTCAGATGTGCATAATATTCAGAAAGACTAGTTAGATGGTTTTACTAATATTGATAAACTTTCTCATAGGGTAGTTTTTTCCATTCAGCTTTTGTATATGGTGCTTCCAGTATTAAATAGATTTCTAGGAGATTGTATTTCCATATCATCCTTTTTGCATATATGAACCAACTATTACTTTGTCCTCATTTTACAGATATTTGTCTTTTGGCTATTTGGTTCTCAGTTGAGGTGCTTGGTAATAGGCAAATACTGTATAAAAATGTAGTTACTTTTATATGGATTTGTCCTTCAATAGGTATTAGACCTGAAATGATGTATGGTACTATATCTGGAGCATTTTGTGGTAGAGAGAGAATTCGTTTCACCATCCTTTTATGGAACTTTTCCAGTTTTTCTAGATTTTCCTTATCTGGAGTTATTACTTCTAGGCCATATAATAATGTTGGAACGACATATGTCTTCATTTTGTGTATACAAGTACTTGGGTCTAGTCCATTATTGCCGTGAAAGCCTGCTGACATAATGCTATAGGCAGTTCTTCGTGCTTTCGCGCTGTTTTCAATTACGGCATTTTCGATGGTATCTTTGTCAGTTTTGGACCTTTGTATACCAAGATGTGCTGTTCTTTCTACGTTTGGTAAATTAGTTCCATTGAGTTGCAGTTTCATTGGTGTACTTTTTCCTCTTTTTTTCACTTGACATATCTATCACGACACTCTTTTGTGGATGAAGTTTGTAGTGTTCTTTGCAGCTATAATCGTAGGCCATATTTAGGAGATTGTGTGCCTCTTCTATATTTGTACTGTTTATGGCTATGTCATCCGGACACGCCGATGCTGCACATTGTATGTTTCCGATATTCATTTCTAAGCCGCTGTGTTTTAGGCGATGCAGTAATGGGTCTACATAGATTTTATATAAGTCAGCGCTTAAGACTCCCCCTTGACGGTAAACTTGCTGGATTTCAAAGATATCTTATACGAGACCATTAAATTTGACAGCTGAAGGAAGCGTTTGTATGAAGGTTGTTTATCAGAGTCCAATGTTTATCTTGTACTCCTAGATGGTATAGTCTTCGCATCATGCTCTGGTGTACAACAACATCGAATGCGGATTTTGCATCTAATAAGATTATGATGAAGAGTTGTTCCAAGCCAAGTGCCTCTCGTCTTGTTTCTTCCAGTAAGTAAGTAATGGAAGTGCGTGTCATAACAAAATCCACTAACTTTCATGGTTACAGTTTTTTCTTCTTATATGGATAACTAGACGGTGATTCAATTAAGTTACCGATATTTTCCAATTTGATGCATCCAACGATAATAAAAATATTTGACTTTCCAACCTTTTTGCGAAACGCGTTTTCCCACTTTTAAATTGGAAATCTACGTTATTATTTATTATGAAAAGACATGATCAACAATTTCAAGAATTTGTATGGTGAACATTAGACATCATCATCACTAATGAGATACACACTGATAATCATATAACTTAAATCTTTTTAAAAGTCAATGTTTCGTTTCCAATTCGTGGTTGAACCGCATACATTTTGTATGTTATTTCACTCTAAGTATTTCCGCCACGGTTTTTTCCCCATTTATTTATTTCGAACAAATGGTAGACCAGGGAATGTCATGAGAAGGAAATATAGATGGATAGATAAAGGAGTAGACATGATAAGGGCAGATATTGGCCTAAAAAATAGACAAATTATAAATGAAACGTATAGCTTTCGTTGTTTCTTGATTTTATAAGACCTTTACCCCAACTACTATTTTGGTAACAATTTTCCATATTTGCACGTGCAATGAATAATTGTAATAACGTAAATTTGATTTATAAATAGCTTAATTCTACCCTCTCAATATTCACGTTGCGGAGGCGCAATGGTTGGCAGACATGATTGCCGATAACAACATCGTGAGATCGAATCACCGATGTCTTTTTCTGGGTTTTTTTTTTGCATCATAAGAAAAAGTTTTTGATGTGCTAACCTTATTTAATGTTAGAATAACCGCTAAAACAAATATCAAATATTCATAGATTTGGGTTAACTACTCACGGTAAACTTTTTTAAAGCATGACAAATAAAATAACTTGATATTTATTATACAGACACAAAATGAAATTCACATGTTCAGATTTTGAGAACTGATTAATGATTATTTTGATAGATTGTCATTATACATGTATTAAAGTTTTTCTCCATTTTCCATGATATTACAATTTACATACAGATACTTATTTAATATCGGAACTTCAGTATCCATTCATTGGAGTGTTAGAATGTAAGTTTAATCTTGATGGATCATTGCAAGTAAATTATGAACTGACCATAATGAGAATAAAACATGGTTTTCCCCTACAACTAGAGAAAGTTGATCTGGAGATCACAGATACCCCCACATTCCAAATTTTCATCCATAAACCTTTAAAGTCCCTATCTTCTAAAAAAAGGCCATAATTCATGAACGGTATATGTCAATTTCACCATAATCGAACTTAATCTGTATTTTATGGTACATCGCATCGTGTTAAAGTTTGAACAGATGTGGTTGAGTCGTACCTTAAATAGCATCCGGAAACTTAGAAAGTCCCTATTTTCTAAGAGAAAAAGGGCCATATCTTATGAACGGTAAATGGGAAATACACCATAATCAAACTTAACCTGTATTCTATGGTATACAGCATTGTGTGAAAGTTTGAGCGGTATTTTAAATATCATTCGGAAACCTAAAAAGTCCCTATTTTCTAAGAGAAATATTGGGTAACATAATAAGAAAGAAATATAGCTGATTATTTTCTAGTACAAATTCTTAATCATTAGTAAAAGTGATCGTTGCTTACCGCCAAGTGAAGAATTCTTCAGCTATACCATGGCGAGAGCAAGTTAAGCTTATATCAAAATGGTGCTGTCTGGTTTGTTCTAGACTAACACACTTAGTTGGAATTTTTAGTGCCATCTCACTGCTCCGCGGATAGATATGGGGATTCACACATTATCATGATTCCGCGCCAACCAGATTATGTTCTAATGCTTTACTGTCGTGTGCTTAGCAGTGATGCAATACATACCAATTGTATACAACTTTTAATTACAAAAATAAAAAAAAATAACGTTAGAGAAATAAAGGAAGGAAAACGGATCGTATAATAAAGGTTAACATTGCTATCGTTGCCTTGTTTAGTGCCGACTGAAAAAAACTGATATAATGAACTGAAATTCATCACTTTTATACAATTTAAACCATAAAAGTGTTTAAAAAAACAAAGAACACGACTTATTCTCATAAAGAAATATATATTAACGGTAAACATATCGTGTTCGTATATGGCAGAATATTTGTTTTTCAAATCTTAATAGCATATTATACATGTACATTAAAACTCAAAAGCAGAAAAAGGAGAAACTATAAAGTTAAAAAAAAAATTAAAAAAACCCGTTACTTCCTAAATGTTGCATTATTGTGGCCAGAGATTGTTGTGTGGTTACAGTGATGTGCTCGTCACATGGATATTGACTTTCGTAATGACTGGAGTGCAAATCTCACCGACACTAAAAGTTAATTGATTATGACAATGAAGTGAAGCTTCTACTGAAGAATATAATGCACCTTTGACAAAGAAGTACAAGTATGTAACCTTGTCCATCGGTCTGCACGTCCATACGACCATGCACCCTAGGTTTTGGCTAACTTATGGATATACGTCAAGATCTTGAATATAATAAATGGTATAGTCACGATAGTACATTAATGATATTTTGTATTGGATAATGCCTGATTTTGTCCTTGATATGTCATTGTTGCCTCCGTGTTACCCTTAAGCACCATTGCTAATTATATAGGAATAGGTTCAATTTTCATTTACTAGATAGGTATGATTAAGCAATGGATTTTGATAAAAAGTACAACAGTATTTACTAATGGTTAGGTCACTGTTAACTGAGAATTCGAATAAAATGTTGTGCCTTTAAGACTAGACATCAGCTACTAGATATAGCTTAGCAATCATATGCGGGCATTATATGATTCCCCGATAGTACATTTCTTTTGGCCATTGTGTTGTCTGTTTTCCCCCACTATAAGATGTTGTATCTCGGGTATTATTAATTTAAAGGAAAAAACTATCTGAACCTCTAGCCATACAGTGATTTCATAGGTTTTCATGATTTATTTCATTATTATAGTATTCTAGTTATTTTAAGGTATGCAGGTGAGGTAAAATAAAATTAAGAAGATTTGACATCTCAAGGTCTACATTAATTTGTCATTTTTTCTTTTCTGTTTGATGTTTACGTATTATCTCGTTCGGACGAACTTACGCACGCGACGTACGTCCGTCCAAACGATGTTTCCGTGCCATAACGTTTGAAGCCTCAACCAATTGATTTGATATATGGATATGTTGTTTATAACAACAAATGACAGATCAATTAGATTTTGGGATAAATTTGGTGAAGGTTTTTCAGTTAGAAGGGCATCCGTGTCCATGGACACGAATTTAAAATTTTGTATTATTCAACATGGATTATATCCTCTCCTGCCGCTGTAGCGCTACTTTACCATGTTATGCAGTTGACTTTGTTCCTTTGACATTATAATTACTGAGAATAATTTCCTCTCATGATTTAAAAGATAAAAAGATCAACATTTGGTTATAAAAAGAAAAAAAAACAATTTACAGAGCTCAGCATTGACGAGTTTCTGCGGTTGCTAGGGATAATATTTGGTTACTAGGGATATTGTAAGGTTTACGGAATTCTTATAATATATACTGGTTAGTAAATGATAAGATGTCTCTGCTAAGGTGCTGTTGTAGAAATATTTGTTCTTGATTAAATAAAAGGTCCATGAGATCAACAGGAAAATATTGTGCATAGGGAAACCTGTTGCTAGGGATGGGGCATAGCTATGAATAAAAATATCAAAATGTATTTTTGAAATATGAAATGACATTTGACAAAAATGTACCGCTTAGTCAAATATCAAGTCAAAAGATCATAGATGTCAAAATTCAACCATTAATTGCAATAATATAGGCTAATTTAATATTTACAAAACCGTTGCTAGGGTGACAAAACTACACAAAAATACTATATGCTACCTTAGAGCATTGGAATATCATTTGTAGAATGTACATACACAGAATATAACATTTTGTCGAAAAGACTATGCAAGATATGTAAAATAAAACCACCATATTTGAATTTCCAGTGATTAATTGACCCCTCCTCCATTTAGGTTACTAAGCAACAAAGGACAAAGTGAAATCATCCAAATATTTATTGTTCTTACCTTTTAATGATTGTGTTTAATATTATATCTATATAAACAGTTTCTGAGATTGGGCCAGAATTGACCCTTATCATACCCACTCCTTTTTGTAGTGCTGAGCCTAATACACACAAATTATATATAGGTAGATGTTAATACAATTACACGACCATAGCCACTAAGTTGGTAAGTAATCATTGTCACGGGCACTCGGGTATACTCTGTGATTTTCGTTATTTCATTAAAATTAAATATTTTCTCTTTAAGTGCCTCTATTCTAACCTTCTCTACGCAGAATCACCTAATTTTACACATTTTGATACAACCCAATTTTTCTATAAATACTAATATGAAACCACAGGGGTTAGTTACGATTTTTTTCCACTCTACTCTAAAAAACCACAAGGGAGGAATCTCAAATGCCAAATTGCCATACCACACTTTTTCAAAATAGTTTTGTATCGGTGTCTTGACCTGATTCGCCATAATATTGGTACCTATTTGAAGCATACGAAATATATGTTTGATATTCCTATTCCTTTTTGTCATAATCTTTACCTATCTGCAACTTTAAAGCAATTTTTCACAGAATTTGCAGCACGCTACAACCTCCTTCATCATGTTTACATGTCAATACCGGGCCGAACTCCTACGTGCGATTTGATTGGTGGGTTATGTTCTTGTTCTCGTCGTCATATTAGTGGATATGAAGATGCTGTACTGTCTTTTTGTTGGTATTTTCCTAATTTAAATCTACAACATATATCATCAGAAATAAATCCACTCCAGTTGTGCATCCTTCCTGGAAATATAAAAAAATACACTAAATTCAACGAAATAAAATGAAATTAAAAAAATATACCACACTGTCGGAACAGTTCCAAAATCCAATGGAAAAATCATAGAAAGATGCAAAATTGATGCCTATGACATACATATACATGACCACTTACTTTCCTACATTGGTACAGGAATTTCAATAAAATTGAGCGCCACGATATAACTGAAATATTGTGGACTTAATGTAACCCTACCCCTAAGTCAAATTTAGTTCCTTTAGTCTCACCGCTATACCTCGTACAATTATTTTTATCTTAGTAACGATCAATATGTATGTACTTAATAGAAATCAAGACACTGTTTAACGCAAATATGGAATAATCTTAGTCAGTATTTCAAGCAAAACTACATACCTACAATATCATAATTAACGTCGTTACAACATATCAGGTATATATCATAATTAACGTCGTTACAACATATCAGCTATATATCATAATTAACGTCGTTACAACATATCAGCTATATATCATAATTAACGTCGTTACAACATATCAGGTATATATCATAATTAACGTCGTTACAACATATCAGGTATATATCATAATTAACGTCGTTACAACATATCAGGTATATATCATAATTAACGTCGTTACAACATATCAGGTATATATCATAATTAACGTCGTTACAACATATCAGGTATATATCATAATTAACGTCGTTACAACATATCAGGTATATATCATAATTAGCGTCGTTACAACATATCAGGTATATATCATAATTAACGTCGTTACAACATATCAGCTATATATCATAATTAACGTCGTTACAACATATCAGCTATATATCATAATTAACGTCGTTACAACATATCAGCTATATATCATAGGGAGAGAAGACAATTACAGTCAATGAAATGATGATGAAGATGTCCACTTTGTGTTAGACTAACACACTTAATTGGATCATTAATTTATAGTGATAGCTCACTAAAGCAACAGTCCGCGTGTAGACATGTGATCGTATGATAGTTGGATTTACAACTATCTATGCAATCTGTTCCTATTGCCACTGATGTGAGCTCGAATCCCGCTCAGGGCTAGATGTACAACAATATGTCAGTGACTTGCAGCAGGTCGGCGGGATTTCTCCCGGTCCTCCACCAATAAAACTGATCGCCACGATATGACTGAAATATTTTTTGAAAGTGGCGTTAATTATATTATTACCATAAAACCAAACCAAGCCAATGTAGACATGCGGCCATAATTGGACACAGTTACCCAGGATTCCCAGCCAACAAGCCTTCGCTCTCCCTCTGTAGTACTGCAGAGAAGCAGCAAATACAAAATGTAATAGTCTTTGGTTGAACACGTAGGCGGCACGAAACCAAGATTTACCGCAATCGAGGCGAGTACGCTAACTATTACACCAGCGATGGATGTCCAGTTTCAAGGCAAAGTATTTCTAGCATATTCATTATATACTATTTATCCACATGCATCTATCGATTGGTGAGTACCACTGCCATCTTTTTGCCTATGTGATGTATTGTCTTTAAATATGTCATCGTAGTAAACATACATGTAATATTTATACTGCAGTTTACCGAGTTAAACGGTTAAACAATCGAACGTGAAATGATTTCTAACATGAAGCCATGCAATCTTACATCTAGGTCGTTGATTATTGTACGGGTCTCTGAGAGTAATAAAGCTGCAGCCCAGATTTAAAGTGTGCACTATATCGAATCTGCGTGTATTATTTCATAGTTCTTAGCTGTTGCTTACATTCTGGTATATAAACCAAAACAGATCAAAGGGAAATAATGCATTCATTTTACAAAGTAACAATACTACACAAATGGCGCTAAACAACAATATGGTTAATCACTCGTGATTGTGAAGTGATCCACACTCGGCAACATGAATCACAACTTTATATGTGTTAGTATATGATTAGTATTGAGATGTATACCTGTTTTGAGTGGTGGAAACAGTAAGGTGTTTTTTTTTAGCTTAAGCATATTTTTATTTGCTAAATATAACAAATAGGGATCAGACACAAGTTTTTCCAACTTATGAAGTCTTCTCCTGAATACAATAATTTACAATATGGATTAGCATGCGCAATGAAATGATATAATATGCATATAATAGCATAGAGTTAGATTTCTCTAATTCTTGTTCAATTTTCACACTTCTCAACCCGTGTGAGAAGAAATCGATAATCAACGTGTGGATCACTTTGTTCTCAGTCGTTGTTTGGTCAATTACGCAATTATGTCTCAACCCGTGGGTGAAATAAGAATTTCACGCTACTTTTCCCGCAAAAATGTTACGTTTCGCAAAATGTCATTGTATCAATAAAATCGTTTAATTAACCGTAACTAACCGTAATTAACCGTACCGTCATCAAGAACCCCTCGTCTGGAATGTTGTCCCCTCTCCATCATTGCTTCAAAAACTTTCCTTAACGGGTGTGACGTCAATTGAAGTATACGTCAGTGACATTGTTTCCCGTTTATTACGATAATTTCTCAAATCTCGATAGTTAAACTTTCACATTTTAAAGTTTTCGGTAAACCTCGAACTTTAAATTGTGAAAATTTAACTATCTTGATTTGAGAAATTATCGTTTATTACGATAATTTCTCAAATCTCGATAGTTAAACTTTCACATTTTAAAGTTCTCGGTAAACCTAGAACTTTAAAATGTGAAAATTTAACTATCTTGATTTGAGAAATTATCGTAATAAACGGGAAACAATGTTAGAGACTATATATACAAAGAATGATTATATACAAAAACAATATACGAAAAAAAAGAAAAGAGAATAAATACTTTTGGAGATGTGTGTTGGTTCTTTAGATCATTTAGACAATTGTAAATCTTTTGGAGTCTATTGTATTTAAAAGCATGTTTAAAAATAGTTATATTTTCTTGATATGTTAGGAGATCACTTCCTTTTGTCGGTAGATTTACATCAATATTAATGTTAGAAGGTAGCCAGTTAAGACTATTAAATATTATTTCCCCATTATCTGTATATTTATCACAATCAAAAAAGAAATGGTGAGAATTTTCACATGGTGCGCCACAGTTACAGGAAGCATTTGATAAAATTTTAACTTTACATAAATCGTAATTCAAGAAGGATGCATTGCAGCGAAGCTGTGTTAGAATTATATTTAGTTTTCTAGGACCATACGAATAGTGTCTCAGAATTGGCATTGAGATTGAACTGCGGATTGCCTTTTTAAATTTAGACAATGTGTCAAGATTACGCACTGAAAGATTAGTTAAAGATAGTCTACAGAATGGAACAATTATATCGTTGCCATTTCGAAGGGGATAAATAGTCGTACTTTGAATTGTTGGGGGAATAAGATCGAGTAAATAAGAGGGTGTGCTACCGTTTTGGATATTATATAGACCTTTTCACGGTTATTTTTGGACATGCGCACAAACGCTTCCGGAAGGCAAAGCTGCCCGATTCCATTGCAAAGTATTGTTTACATTGGCTACGTTGATTACGTTATGGCTAAGCGGGAGAATTTAAACAAGTTAAACTTGAGTTTACTGAAAACCCTGACGTTGAAAGAAGAACTAGTGAAGGAAATTTAACTTGTCAGACTGAAGTTTCACCAGTGTCAGTGATCCATCAATGATCAAGCTTATGAAGTTAAATTTAAAAGCGATAGCTTTCTCCTAGTTCTTCTTTCTTCCAATCTCTCCCAGTCAGTTTCTCTATATAGATATTCTGTGTTGGTAAAGATTGGAAGTCCGGTGATAACTCTAGCTGCCTCCAACTGTAGCCTCTCCAATTTGCACGAATTAGAGACACCACAGTTGTCCCAGACGTCACATAGTGAAAATGTATAAAGATAAGTGGTCAAAAACAAAAATATCAAAAATATTTTTTGCATCAATGTGTGACGTAAAAATGTTTTTGACATTCACGTCACTGAGTTTGGTGCTGTTATGACAACTGTTTTACCTGTTTTGTTCAAGTATTGTTATAAATACTATTATAGTGACAGCCGGAGACTTTGAACCGTAATGAAAGGGGGAGGTTTGGCGCTTTAAAATCTGATTCAACCCACCATTTCTTTAGAAATGCCTGTACCAAGTCTGGGTCATTGCGGTTTTCACAGTTTTCCGGTTGTTGACTGATTTTTTCTGTTTATATACTTATGAGTTTTGACTTTCCCTTTGTAAGATTGCTCGGAGTTCGGTAATTTTGTTATTACCCTTATGCATACTCAAATATTGGTCGAATGTAAATTAAGTATAATTTCTCTAAATTTTGTCTAT
Organism: Bathymodiolus brooksi; assembly: GCA_963680875.1. Lineage (NCBI taxonomy): Eukaryota > Metazoa > Mollusca > Bivalvia > Mytilida > Modiolidae > Bathymodiolus > Bathymodiolus brooksi. The sequence continues at coordinate 1,771,463 of OY804585.1, read as the reverse complement.
TTAATTTATATTTCAATTTACGCAAAACACATATGTGTTTAGAGACTTTTTTTATTAAATTTTCTACATGTTTATTCCATTTTGCTTCCTCGCTAAATGTTATCCCAAAAAATCCCCAGTAAGTACATGTATTTTCGTAATTTTTCATAATAATACAACACCGATCAAGTCATACACATGATAAGGAAATGATCATAGATTAAACAATGGACGATTCGTGGAAAATTGTGTGTTTTTGGATTTTATTCACTCCACTAATATAATATAAAAATATATTGTAACGTGACTAATTGTATCAAAGGGTCGTCGTGATCGCATACGTATAGTAATTGGAACTACAACTACCCATGCAATTAGTTGCGAGTTCGAATCCCATGTATCACGTAATTTTTCATAATAATACAACACCGATCATGTCATACACATGGTAAGGAAATGATCATAGAATAAATAATGGACGATTCAAGGAAAATTGTGTGTTTTTGGATTTTATTCACTCCACTAATAATGACTATGAAAGGTAATATAAAAATATATTGTAAAGTGACTAATTGTATTAAAGGGTCGTCGTGATCGCATATCGAATTACCACTACTCATGCAATCAGTTGCGAGTTCGAATTCCATTTATCACATAATGGTGTACTGGATACAACATTATGTGATCAAGTTTGTTAGTGACTTGCGACAAGTTGGTTGTTTTCTCCGGGTACTCTGGATGCCTCCACAACTGAAAATGACCACCACGATCTAACTGAAATATTGTTGAAAGTGACATTAAACACCATATACATTACCATAACTCAATTATTATGCTTCGAAAAATAACACTATTTGAGTAGTCTTGAAAACATTCTACTGAAAACTACTATAAACAGACAATATGATTAATTCGAGGTATCTATGGACACGTCTTGTCAGCGTGAGAGATAAAAAGAGACGACTGTAGTCAGCTCGTGTACGTGTTACGATAGTCTACAATAGCTTTGTGTCATATATAGGCTACTATTTTAAGAAAAAGTCAGTGGAATTGTGTACCTATTAATTCGTTTTCGTTTCTATGGGTATTTTCAGGGCCAGCCTTAAGCCAATTGGACTAATTGCTCCTAACTGAGCCAATCGCTTAAGGGAACCCCGTGCTTGTGTTTCTACTCTCGGCTCTGCAAGTACACACAACACGCTCTGCAGGTTTTACAGAGAACAACATGGGGCCCCGCACGTCATAATCCCGGCCATGGGTACTTTAACACATGCTCAATGTATATGCAATACCCCCATGGGAACCTACTGGTATGGAGAATGTCCATCTCCCTGCATGCACGATCTGCCAAACTCAATGCGAGCACCATCCTCAAGTTATAAACAGTTTCTCTTTGTTATATAAATTACTTAATATGTAATGACAATAAGTTTAATGTGATCTAATAACTAGTTGATCAATACAGTGAGTGAGTGATTGTTGTTTAACGCCAACTCAACTATATCATGGCGAAAAGAAGTTTATTGTAAATGAGATGATGATGAGATCCGCGTTGTACTAGACCAAACAACAGTCCGCTGATAGACATATCGCCCACTCAGACACATTATCATGATTTCCAGCCAACCAGTCTTTGCTATTTCTGCGTGCTTAGCGGAGAAGCAATACTTACCAATTTTATAGTCTTTGGTTTGACCCGGTCGAGGCTCGAACCCACGATCTACAGCATTGGAAGCGAGCAGGCTAACCATTACACCACCAATGCGGTTGTTGATCCATCCAGGTTCAGGTGAGTATTTAGTTATTGTTTGTTGCTTGTCAAGACAAAAGCTGGAATGATCCTCACTTAAGGTAAATAACAACCAATTTATCTTTCTCATTGATAGTACACAACTGACATCATGTATAAATCTCATTTATTAAAGGAATACAAATGTATGTATCCAATATCCCGCTTCTAGAATGTGTTGTATTGCCACCAATAGTCCCATTCCAGAATCACAAGATAAAATGTTGGAAAACTTGTTATCTTCATGAATATAGCTGAATTATTACTGACCTGAGGTTTAACAACAATCAATCAATCAATCAATATATTTGATATATTGCTTTCATTTCAGTAGAAACGGAACATGCTTATTTGTTTGGTCAATATTCATGGACAGAGGCAAAGCGTGCGTGTACATTGATAGGATCACAGCCATTGGTCAACATTTCTACGAGCAGGAACCAATTAGGATGGATTAATGAAACTGCTTTTTATTCTCCATGGTTAGAATACTTAGGTATGTAGTCGATGGTAATTATAAGTATTTATGAAAAGAAACATATTAATGGTCATTGAACACAAAAAAGACAACGACATATGTCACATGAAATCCAGTTTCTGGCCTGGGACAGACACAGAAATATGGCGTGGTAAAACTGGTTACTGGGATTCCAACTCTCTCCTCTTGTTAATTAAACCTCCAATAGCAATGTTGTTTTTTTTTCCTCTTCATAATAACATTCGTTAATATATTTCTCGAAAACGGAAACAATTATAAAATAATAAGTGTTGAATGCAAATTATGAAATAATTATGTTTTTTTTATGCATACATTATACAAGTAGACATATTTATAGAGGGAATACAGAATATTTTTAAATATATACCGGGAGTGAAAGGATATTTAGACATAATAGATTTATGATTTCAGCAGTATTAGGAGAAAGAGATGTTCGATCAAATGCACGTACTCGATACAAAAACAACAAGAACAACAAAAATATATGATAAAACGGGAGCAAGTCTGGATTGGATAAGATTGAATAGTGTCTTCATTCTTCGTGTAATTTCCTTCAGATTTTATTGAAGATCCGTCTTATCAAAACATTGATTCTCAGAAGGTGAACCGTACGTTTCTCAAAGGGTAATGTACGGATGAGAGCGCTCAGATACTCGCGATCGTCACCCGTTGGTAAACTAACAGAAAAATCCTCGTAGTCACGAACTTTATGAGTCATTTCAATATATATATATATTTTTTTTTAAATAACATAATACTTTATTGTTTGACTCGCCTGTTAACAAAACACCTTAGATGCCCAGGTAAGCAAAAAATAATCTAAGGTTCCCTGTTTTACAATATATCTCTTACCCAGGGTTAATAAGAGATTAATTAGAGGCTACATATACCCATTTCAAAAATACCACTAAATATATCAATTTTAAAACCATTCTGTTCTCATTTCAAAAATACAACTAAATTTATCAATTTAAAAAAACCAACATATAGCTAGGTCAATCTACAAAAAAAATGTATAAAGGCATTTTATGATAGCTTCAACACTGATATACCATTTACATACATATATTATAACTAACTACTAATCACGGATAGAATTGTAAATATTTTGGTTTTATCTATTGTATCATTACAATTGGCCGGTAGGAAAATATTTAGTTCAGATTTTAAAGCCTGTTACCATATATAGTCAAGTTTGGTTGATATGAATGTTGTCATATTTAACTTTATTTCTCGCCTCCCAAATAGACCACTTAGATATATTTTGATTAGTGCCGAATTACCGTGTTACATCCAATCAAACTGGTTTTAAAATTATGATTTCCTTGCAAATTAAAATGATAAGAGAAGACGAACGGGACGCGATTTTCCGTGAGTTTTTGACAATGCTGTTTATATCGAGAAGTAATTAACATCGTATTTTTCATACTGTGTTCAGTCGGTCAAATAAGGAAAATTTGAGTGATCTTATGTTGTTATGTAACTTACTTGATACTAATGAGTTGCGTAACAAACCCGAAACAATGCCTTTCTTATGAATTGAAATCGAGTAATGAGAGAAGAGTATCACATCGTGATCATCCATGGGATACCGACGATGCATAAAGGGGAACTTGGCCAATTTATTAACATTATCTTTATGTCTGCGTGGGTGTATGTCAACTTGTTTATAAATGCTCTCTAATTGTTTCGCTGTTTAATAACTAACACTAACAAGACAAACAGACAGATGAACATTTAAAGAAAAACTTATGTCTGCGTATTTTGAATTATCTGACGTATTTGACTGCATGTCTAATTTTTCACATTCAGTCCTGTGGATCATATAGAAATAATTGTCCTCACTACCCAACTCTCCAAACTTTTCCAGAAAGTCCAAAGTAGTTGCCCAATTTCCCCATTCTTCCCTTATTCTTATATATATATAATTATATACATATTGGTGATCTTGTTGACATAGCTTTAATATATATTAAATACTTGTCGATAACATTAATCAATCAAACAATCCATCAATCAAAATAATCAATCAATCAATCAATCATGGTTTTTAACCAAACACGTCAGAAAATATCATGTGGCATTATTTTTGTAGGCTGTTTCCGTATCAATGAAAAGCAAATTGTGAACGTCTCTACTGTTGATGCCGGGACACAAATGAAGGAATGTTTACTACTCTGTGAGAATTATTTCTTCATAGGATTACAGGTATATATACACATTATAACTTATCTTAAGGCCTCTTCATTGGATTACAGGTACATACACTTTGTTACTTTTTTAAGACCACCATTGAATATTGTGTTATCATTTGTATATTTATCTTTTTTGTATATAACAGTATGTATAAATTTATGCGCTAAGAAGAGTCTGAAGATACCAAAAGGTTAATCAGAATCCGTATATCGAAGAGAAAGAGACCATACAATGACCAAAAGAAAAAGGACAAAAGGACAAACAACGAACTACAAAACATACAAATAAAACTGAAGATCGAGTAACAAGAACTCCACTTAAAACCGGGGGTGAACTCAGGTGCTCCGAAAGGGTAAGCAGTTCCAGCTCCATTAGTGGCACCCGTCGTGTTAATCTAGTTACAAATCCGGTGATGTTTCATGAATGAGGAAAGGACCGGAAAGTGTTCACGACAAGTGGAAGATCGAGTAAATGTATGCGTCTTAATAAAGGTTTTGCTATTTCAGCAATCCCAATGTGCGTGTTTAATGAACACTTCGATACATGGCGGACATTTACATGGACGCTGTCCTGTTGACTCATCAGCCAAATGTCAACGAGACCAGAACGCAATTTGTGCGGTGAACAACAACGTGCATAAATTTGCGTTATACAAGAAAGGTAATTAACAATTGAAGGATATACAATTATATTTTGCTTCACATAAAGTAAATAAGTTGATTGAGGAATATCTGAGTGAGAGTAGTTGTTTTAAGAGGCTAACAAGAACAACAACAGTTCAAACACAAAGGTCAAAAACACACGAACAAGAGCTCGAACAAAAACTGAAATATACAGGAAATGTTACTGAAGAGTAAACTACTCCAACTTAGGTTAATTCAAACATATTTTATTTTCTAAATAATGACAAAAGAAACAGACACAAGTTTTTCAACTTAGTATTGTCTTCTCCATATACATACAATAAACAATATGATATGCATTATCATTACATAATTTCTCTAAAATGTTTAACATGAAGACAAAAAACTACTTAGGTGGTGACCAGGCTCAAGCTAGCGAGCAATTTCTAGCGAGCATTAATCTAGCGAGCAATAAGGCGATATGTCTCAAAACCAAAAAAATAAATAAGAGCAACATGTACTTTTTAAGATTTCTAGCGTCCAATAACAAATATATTACTGTAAATGCATAGCCAATACAATAAATCGACATCGGGGCATACAGTAAATATATCTAGAGACCCCCCGCCCACACAATACAAAATAACGAAGACAGAAATATTTTTCGGATGGCGAGCTTACCACTTTAAATAAACACAGAATAAAAAATCAGTTACTGTAATGTTTTAAACCGGTAGATAATTTGGACAGCGTTTTGTCAAGCAATATAAAGTCATAAGATTCCGGTTCACATGAAGACATCTCATCAATCTAAAATTAGTGTAATTATAGAACATTAGAAAAATATAACAGTAAGTTTTCTGAAAAAATAAACAAAATCTAAATGGAAAGGTATAAATAATGGTAGTTGCAGGTAAATATGTAAGGATTATTTGTAACCCAAATTTGGTTACAATTAGTTTTATTGGAAACCTTTATGGAGGTCTTCATGAATGACCCATCAATACGGAAATTCCGGGAATGACGTTATTATTTGTAGAGTAGGGAATATCCCGAAGCATGGTACTTCACTGCATATCAAAGTTGATATTTGACACCCTGCTGTGGGTTTGAGGTGCGGAAACCCACACAGGCATTTAAATCAGTTAAAGACCTGGGCAATACCTTTGATTTAAACCCCAAGTGGCAAGAACTTTGCCGTCCTTGATATATTTTTCATGAGATATTTATAGAGACCCCCCCCCCCCCTCCACAAAACAAAATTCAAATATCAAAGTCGATATTTGACACCCTGCTGTGGGCTTGAGGTGCAGAAACTCACCCAGGCACTTAAGTCAGTTAAAGACCCGGGCAATATCTTTGACTTAAACCCCAAGTGGTCAGGAACTTTGCCGTCCTTAATATATTTTTCATGGGATATTAATAGAGACCCCCCTCCATAAAATAAAATCAAATATCAATGTTGATATTTGACACCCAGCTGTGGGCTTGAGGTGCAGAAACCCACCCAGGCACTAAGGTCAGTTAAAGGCCCGGGAAATACCTTTGACTTAATCCCCAAGTGGTCAAGAACTTTGCCGTCCTTAATATATTTTTCATGGGATATTTATAGAGACCCCCCTCCATAAAAACAAATCAAATATCAAAGCTGATATTTGACATCCTGCTGTGGACTTGAGGTGCAGAAACCCACCCAGGCACTTTAGTCAGTTAAAGTCCCGGGCAATACCTTTGACTTAAACCCCAAGTGGTCAAGAACTTTGCCGTCTTTAATATATTTTTCATGGGATATTTATAGAGACCCCCCTCCATAAAAAAAAATCAAATATCAAAGTTGATATTTGACACCCTGCTGTGGGCTTGAGGTGCAGAAACCCACACAGGCACTTCAGTCTGTTAAAAGCCCGGGTAATACCTTTGATTGACACCCCAAGTGGGCAAGAACTTTGCCGTCCTTAATATATTTTTCATGGGATATTTATAGAGAACCCCTCCATAAAAAAAAATCAAATATCAAAGTTGATATTTGACACCCTGCTGTGGGCTTGCGGTGCAGAAACCCACCCAGGCACTTCAGTCAGTTAAAGGCCCGGGAAATACCTTTGATTGAATCCCCAAGTGGTGAAGAACTTTGCCGTCCTTAATATATTTTTCATGGGATATTTATAGAGACCCCCCTCCATAATTTTTTTTTCAAATATCAAAGTTGATATTTGACACCCTACTGTGGGCTTGAGGTGCAGAAACCCACCCAGGCACTTAAGTCAGTTAAAGGCCCGGGCAATACCTTTGACTTAATCTCCAAGTGGTCAAGAACTTTGCCGTCCTTAATATGTTTTCCATGGGATATTTATAGAGACCCCCCTCCATAAAAAAAATCAAATATCAATGTTGATATTTGACACCCTGCTGTGGGCTTGAGGTGCAGAAACCCACCCAGGCACTTAAGTCAGTTAAAGACCCGGCCAATACCTTTGATTGAAACACCAAGTGGGCAAGAACTTTGCCGTCCTTCGATATTTTTTCCTAGGTTATCTATAGGGACCTCCCAAATCCAAATATCAAAGTAGTATTTCGGGACAGCTCAAGGCATATTTCGGGGGGAGCAAAGGGGAGCAAGCTATTACGCATGGGTTACTGGAAGTGACGTCACCGGAAGCGGCCCTGACCGGAAATGACGTCACATGAAGTCACGTGACCGGAAGCTACGTCATAACCGGAAGTATGTTCTGCGTATTCCCGCGCTTATTTCTTACCATAGTAGTAGTACAAAATATACCATTGCGTATGACCGTAAGTAGCATGGCTACCGGATGTGACGTGTCCGAAAGTGACGTCACAGGAATTAACGTCATAAGACCGAAAGTGGGTGATTACCCTTGGGGTGTGATCTTAATTGTTCGAAGTGTTGTGTGGTACTCCAATGGTGTTTTCTATCACGTTCGCGTTCTCACTGTGGTATCTCTACTTAAAGAGCCGCTGACCGAGGGCTATGCGCAGCCTCCGCCGCTGACACAGGGATATACACCGCCGCCGCCTCCGCTGACAGATGGATATGTGCCGTCGTAGCCGCAGCAGCAGCAATACTCACAGAGTAATGAAGGAGAACCCTATTATATATTGAAAACCAATAATCCGGTTTTTTTGGGGTTCCAGACGGATAGGATCCCGATCATTTCATGCCATGGGTACATCCGTTTACCAGTGTGATTGCCGGACCTACAGGCAGTGGATAATCGATGTTTGTCCAATGGTTCGTTCACAATATCAAACACATGATGACTCCCAAGCCAGATCGGATCTTAAGGTGTTATGGTGAATATCAGACGTTGTATGGAACCGTAAAAGGGATAGAATTTCAACAAGGTTTACCGGATATGGATAATTTAGATCCAAGAGAAAAACATTTGATCATTTTGGACGATCTCATGGACGAAACGGATCAAAGGGTGGCTTCACTGTTTACGAAAAAGAGTCACCACAGAAACATCAGCGTCATGTACATCGTTCAGAATCTGTTTCATCATAGAACCATAAGTCTCAATGCCCATTACATGGTTCTATTCCAAAACCTGACAGACGTATCGCAGATCATGGCGCTAGCACACCAAATGTATCCCAGGAGAACGGATTTTTTCCTGGAAGCTTTTGCCCGAGCTACAGCCAGACCTCATGGCTACATGGTGATCGATATGAAACAAAACACGCCGGATATCCTGAGATTAAGAACCTTCATCTTTCCCGGTGAAGAACAGAAAGCGTATGCCGAGTCATAAAAAGAATGTTACATCCCGTTTCTTGTCACTCTTGCATGAGACTCTGAGGGAATAACATGGTCTCTCAGCGCTTGAAAATGCACGGCAGTGATATATTATATTTACAAAAGACGAAACCGTGTATTCGTAAACACATCATAACAAAAGCGGATGGCAGTCTCGTCGACTGTCTGTGTGAGTGTGCCGATAATATTTTAAGAGGCAACGTCCCGTTAACTAAACTGCAGAAGGAAAAACTCAAGAGAAATAAGGCCGGATTGAGAGCACCGACGAAAACGTCGTTCTCTCTCAAACAGAAGAAAGCGATCTTACAGAAAGGTGGATTTTTGGGATCCCTACTAGCACCGATTGCATCTGTAGTAGCACCGTTGCTCTCTACATTATTTAAATGAAGGAACTAACCTTAATAAATAGATACCACCAGACTCAAGAGCGCCCAAAACCTCCAGTGGAACAACGCGTGAAAGTCATGGACACCTTGGATAAGAAGATGCAAATCATACTAGAAAGAGAAGACCTGTCGGCAGACCAACGCCTCAAGCTATACGACCAATCGCTCACTCGATATTTGAATGTCTATGACGATTACAGACCCAGACCCGTGGCAGTCGCACCTGAACCCGTGAAACAGGACCTGATCGACAACGAAATTGTGGAAAGCGTACCAAAAACAATGAAGGCCAAGGTACAACTCTTGTTGAAAAAAATGAAGAGCAGTCCCGACATTAGCTGGAACGAGAAAGGGGAACTGATATACAAGGGAGAAACCGTTTAAGGAAGCAACGTGGTGGATTTAGTCAACGACGTGCTGAGCAAAAAGAAATATTTCAACCCACAAGGATGGGAACCATTTGGAGAAGCCTTACGAGAAGCAAATGTTTCACAAGATTTGATTGGTCACGAGGACCGCTGGAGATACATCACTCAGACCAAAAAAACACCGAGATCTCGCAAACGACAACAGGGTCCATCCCCTATTAGACCGTACTCCCCAAAAACACCAAGAAACAGAAGGAAAGAAGTCCAAAACTGGGTCGAATTTAAAACGGAGGTTGAGACCACGAAGGGGCAGTTGTAAACATGGAATCGACCTATTACAACCTTTTAGCTCCCGCCAGTTATGGAGGATTGAATAAATTTAAGCCGAAAGGTTATATGAAGAAACAAATCAGAGAATGGTTACAGTCTCAGGACACGCACACTTTGCATAAACCAACTAGACGACGATTTCCCAGGAGACGCGTTGTAGTCTATGGAATTGACCACCAGTGGCAGGCGGATTTAGTGAATCTCGCAAAATTGTCTTCTTACAACAAAGGATTCAAGTACTTGTTGACATGTATAGACGTGTTATCCCGATATGCTTGGGTCGTTCCATTGACAGACAAGACGGGGAAGACTTTAAAATATGCGTTTCAGGTCATTTTTAAATATGGGCGGCGGTAGTGAAATGCATCGAAACCAGACCCCCGGTATACTTAGACAAAGACGACCACGGTGAAATTCGGGAAGGAACATTCTATGTCGAAGAATTACAGAAAGTCATTAAGACAGACGACGTATACAAGATTGAACCCATTTTTAAAAAGAGAAAAATGGGACAAAGAGTTCAGTATTTAGTCAAGTGTCTCGGATATCCAGAGTCCTTCAGCAGCTGGATCCTTAAACAGGACCTACAAAAGCACACAACACCTACTTGAAGTGTCAGTCTTGCGAATGGCACCGAGTGACGCGGACAGTTTATCGTCTTGTGTGACTTGTGGAAAGAAGACTCCACGTTCGGAGGTCGTATTTTTGTGTCAGGTACTCATTCTGTATACGGTTATCGTAGTCAGCATTTACAACTTAACGGTAAAATCTGAGAACAGTACCTTGTGGACGGCCTTGTTGAGCAGTTGTCTGGGATACCTGTTACCTAACCCCACGATCAAGACGAAGCATGTTTTACCTGACTCTGCCTAGTAACAGTTCCATGAATTACTGTCCGAACAATACGTTGACTCATTACACGACGAAATTGCCGAAAATAACGGATCTGGACAGAGCATAGAAAATCGGATTGGCAGAGATACAGTATACTCACAGTTGGTATATCGTCATGAATAACGAAGCCTGGTTGAAGGTCCACTTTTACAAGGAGTCAGAACTACAAAAGCATTTTGTCTTGTTACCGGATGGGTACTATTCTTCGGCCAAAAGGATTCCTCATCGAGGGGAAAAAGCACATGAAGGAACTCAAGAAAAAATTCGACATGGGTTTCAACAAAATCAATCATAAAATCGATATGAAAGTGAAAAAAGATTATCAAGTCATCATCAGTCCTTTAATACAATCCATGTTAGGATTCAGACAAGCTATATTCCCGGCGGGGGAGTATGTTTCTGATTGGGTAGTGGACGTCAAGAAAGGATTAATTTCTCTGTACGTGTATTGTCCCTTGGTGGAATCGAGAATGGTGGGAGATGCCCAAGTACCGTTATTGAAAATCGTACCGGTGGAAGGAAGAGACGGAGAAATGATCACCCGGGTGTTTGATCTGATACAGTACTGTCCCCTGTTACAAAAACTATTTCAGACCGTGGAAATAGATTTAAGGGACGACACGGGCTCTATAGTGCCATTCGAAAGAGGACGAGTGGTGGTGACACTTCACTGTAGAAAACGAAAAGAATTCTCTCTAGAATGAAGCCAACTCATCGTTACGTTACGAAAGCTTACCACGATTATTACATACACCAAGCAGGAAAAGGATATCCGGTATTTGCGGGAAGACGATATCAAAGAGGACATGGACTTGGCAGTCTCTTTGGAGGACTCTTTAAAGCAGCCATGCCTTTGTTGAAAAAGGGAACAAAGACCCTAGAACGCGAGGCTTTAAAAACGGGATTAAATATTGCCGGAGATGTCGTACAAGGAATAAATATCAAACAGGCAGCAACATCACGATTGAAATCAACAGGAGAAAACTTACTCCAAAAGACTATGGACACGGTGGGACCCCCAGGACAACGAGTTCTAAAAGGACCTGCCAAGCGAAAAAAGACCAGACGCCAGCAGACCAAGCAACGGAACACTTCGAATGACATTTCGGATAAAAATGGCACTTGTACATCCCAACTCATGCGAATGCACGAAATCAGAACTGGATTTATTTGAAGTTCCACCTACACAGACCAGTGTGGCTTATGGGTATTGGGAGCAGAAAGGATTGACATCGGCTCTGAAGGATCAAGGACCTTACGAATTTGCCGTCAGTGGCGCGGGGGACGACTACATCGACTTAGCTAATACTTACCCGTTTGTGGAAGCACAGATCATGGATGACGACGATACTGCATTGGATGGCGGAGCGAACGTTGGATCTGTCAACTTATGGATGCATTCCCTCTTTAGTGATGTCAGTGTTAGCCTCAACGAAAATCTGGTTTCACCACCGACCAGCTTGTACCCTTACAGAGATTACATATAAATATTACTCAGCTATGGCCCAGCTGCCAAAGAATATCAATTAACGGGAGTCATGTGGTACAAGGATACACCGGGACATCAGGAAAAAAGAACAACCGATAACAAAGGATTCACGTCCCGGAAAGCAATGACGGCCCAAAGCAAGTCTGTACAGATGATGGGAAAACTACACTTGGATTTATTTTGTCAAGAGAAATATTTACTGAATCACGTCGATCTGAAAATCAAATTACGACGAAGTCGAGACGTGTTCGCTCTAATGGCCGATGCCGACAACTATAAGATCATAATCAAGGATCTCGATCTATTTGTGAGAAATGTACAGTTAAGTCCTGCCGGAAGAATGGGTCACGTCAAAGCTTTGGAAAAGACCAGCTGTAGATACCCCATCCGACGTGTAGAAGTCAAAGTAGACACGGTTCCCCGTGGCAACATGAATTACGTCCAGGACAACATGTTTTTGGGACAGTTGCCGAAAAGACTGGTGATTGGTTGCGTGGACAGTGATACCTTAAATGGGACTATTACGAAAATCCCTTTCGATTTTAAACACTACAAGATCAATTTTGTGGCACTGAACGTGGACGGACGACAGATTCCCGCCAAACCGTTACAACCCGACTTTGAAAACGCAGGTTATATTCGCAGTTATATGGTACTCTATGCCAGTACGGGAAAGATGCATGAAGACGAAGGAAATACCATCTCCAGAGATGAATACGCTAAAGGAAACACCTTAATTGGATTCGATATGACTCTGGATAGGGCAATTTACGTGTGGAGATTCATTTCGACGAAGCTCTGGCAGGGACCATGAACATTGTGCTGTATACAGAATTTGACAACGTGATCGAAATCGGTAGAAACAGACAAGTCTTGTTTGACTACATTGCATAATGAATACGCTAGAGATTAACATTCTATTGAAAAAACATCCCCACTCCAGACCTGTGTTTAATGGGGTCTATGCCAGAAACAGATTACACATATTATTAAATGTACCTTCGGCCCTTGTGGGAAATACGGATCCAGACCATCCAATGGGACAACACTGGATCGCTATATACATCGACGCCAACTCACGAGGGGAATACTACGATCCAACCGGACGTCCACCGCACGAATCCGCTTATGTCAATTTCATGAACAAACATTGCCTTCATTGGACTTACAATACCGTTCGAGTACAAGAAGAAGGATCTACCGTGTGCGGATTTCATTGCATTTCTTAACTCATTCACCGATGTACAGGACATAGCATGACAGACGTCACCAGGCTCTTAGAAAATGCCGTGGAAGCGACGGGTATTGTACAGAGAGTTGTGTTGTTACTTGTTAAACATGTGCTATGAAAAAAAAAAAGAAAAAAAAAGAAGGTTAATGCAACCTCTATATAGAGCCAGTCACAAGCATGGATAAATGCAGAGTGACCTTCTACTGGGTGACTTAGGGGATCGAATGTACCATTTCATTCATTTGACTCTTAGGTTATTTAGTAGAAATACCACAGTGAGAACGCAGACGTGATAGAAAAAAAACCCTTGGAGTACTACACAACACCTCGAACAAATCAGAACACACCCCAAGGGGAATCATCCACTTTCGGTCTTATGACGTCACTTCCTGTGACATCCGTCAAATCCGGTAGCCATACTACTTCCAGTCATGCGCAATGATACATTTTATACTAATACTATAGTAAGAAAAAAGCGCGGGGAAATAACGTCACTTCCGGTCACGTGACTTCCGTTCATGTCACATCCATTAGCCATGCTACTTCCCGTCATGCACAATTGTGCATTTGTTACATCTGCTATAGTAAGAAAAAAAGCGCAGGAAAGCCCTTCCGGACATGTGCAGAACATACTTCCGGTTATGACGTCACTTCCAGTTATATGACTTCATGTGACGTCATTTCTGGTCAGGGCCGCTTCCGGTGACGTCACTTCCAGTAACGCATACGCAATGGCACGCTCCCCTTTGCTCCCCCCGAAATATTCCTTGAGCTGTCCAGATACACTACTTTGATATTTGGATTGGGGGGACCCTATAGACAATCCATCAAAAAATATCGAAGGACGGCATAGTTCTTTCCCACTTGGGGTTTAACTCAAAGGTATAGCCAAGGCCTTTAACTGACTGAAGTGCCTGGGTGGGTTTCTGCACCTCAAGCCCACAGTAGGGTGTCAAATATCAACTTTGATATTTGAAAAAAAAATTATGGAGGGGTGTCTCTATTAATATCCCATGAACAATATATTAAGGACGGCAAAGTTCTTGACCACTTGGGGTTTCAGTCAAAGGTTTTTCCCGGGTCTTTAACTGACTTAAGTGCCTAGGTGGGTTTCTGCACCTCAAGCCCACATCAGGGTGTCAAATATCAACTTTGATATTTGATTTTTTTTTATGGAGGGGGGTCTCTATAAATATTCCATAAAAAATATATTAAGGACGGCAAAGTTCTTGACCACTTGGGGTTTCAATCAAAGGTATTTCCTGGGCCTTTAACTGACTTACGTGCCTGGGTGGGTTTCTGCACCTCAAGCCCACAGCTGGGTGTCAAATATCAACATTGATATTTAAATTTTTTTTATGGAGGGGGGGTCTCTTTAAATATCCCATGAAAAATATATTAAGGACGGCAAAGTTCTTGACCACTTGGGATTTAAGTCAAAGGTATTGCCCGGACCTTTAACTGACTTACGTGCCTGGGTGGGTTTCTGCACCTCAAGCCCACAGTAGGGTGTCAAATATCAATATTGATATTTGAAAAAAAAATTATGGAGGAGGGTCTCTATAAATATCCCATGAAAAATATATTAAGGACGGCAAAGTTCTTGCCCACTTGGGGTGTCAATCAAAGGTATTACCCGGGCCTTTAACAGACTGAAGTACCTGGGTGGGTTTCTGCACCTCAAGCCCACAGCAGGGTGTCAAATATCAACATTGATATTTGATTTTTTTTTATGGAGGGGGGCTCTATTAATATCCCATGAAAAATATATTAAGGACGGCAAAGTTCTTGACCACTTGTGGTTTATGTCAAAGGTATTGCCCGGGCCTTTAACTGACTTAAGTGCCTGGGTGGGTTTCTGCACCTCAAGCCCACAGTAGGGTGTCAAATATCAACTTTGATATTTGATTTTGTTTTATGGAGAAGGGGTCTCTATAAATATCCCATGAAAAATATATTAAGGACGGCAAAGTTCTTGCCCACTTGGGGTGTCAATCACAGGTATTACCCGGGCCTTTAACAGACTGAAGTGCCTGGGTGGGTTTCTGCACCTCAAGCCCACAGCAGGGTGTCAAATATCAACATTGATATTTGATTTTTTTTATGGAGGGGGGGCTCTATTAATATCCCATGAAAAATATATTAAGAACGGCAAAGTTCTTGACCACTTGTGGTTTATGTCAAAGGTATTGCCCGGGCCTTTAACTGACTTAAGTGCCTGGGTGGGTTTCTGCACCTCAAGCCCACAGTAGGGTGTCAAATATCAACTTTGATATTTGATTTTTTTCTATGGAGGGGGGGTCTCTATAAATATTCCATGAAGAATATATTAAGGACGGCAAAGTTCTTGACCACTTGGGGTTTCAATCAAAGGTATTTCCTGGGCCTTTAACTGACTTAAGTGCCTGGGTGGGTTTCTGCACCTCAAGCCCACAGCAGGGTGTCAAATATCAACTTTGATATTTGAATTTTGTTTTGTGGAGGGTGTGGGGTCTCTATAAATATCTCATGAAAAATATATCAAGGTCGGCAAAGTTCTTGCACTTGGGGTTTAAATCAAAGATATTGCCCAGGTCTTTAACTGATTTAAATGCCTGGGTGGGTTTCCGCACCTCAAACCCACAGCAGGGTGTCAAATATCAACTTTGATATGCAGTGAAATACCATGCTCTGGGATATTCCCTACTCTACAAATAATAACGTCATTCCCGGAATTTCCGTATTGATGGGTCATTCATGAAGACCTCCATAAAGGATTCCAATACAACTAAATGTAATCAAATTTGGGTTCCAAATAATCCTTACATATTTACCTGCAATTACCATTGTTTATACCTTTCCATTTAGATTTTGTTTATTTTTTCAGAAAACTTACTGTTATATTTTTCTAATGTTCTATAATTACACTATTTTTAGATTGATTAGATATCTTCATGTGAACCGGAATTTTATGACTTTATATTGCTTGACAAAACGCTGTCTACCGGTTTAAAACATTAAAGTAAATGATTTTTTATTCTGTGTTTATTTAAAGTGGTAAGCTCGCCATCCGAAAAATATTTCTGTCTTCGTTATTTTGTATTGTGTGGGCGGGGGGCTCTAAATATATTTACTGTATGCCCCGATGTCGATCTATTGTGTTGGCTATGCATTTACAGTAATATATTTGTTATTGGACGCTAGAAATCTTTAAAAGTACATGTTGCTCTTATTTATTTTTTTTGGTTTTGAGACATATCGCCTTATTGCTCGCTAGCTTGAGCCTGGTTAGGTGGTGTCATGGCTAAGAGTCAGAATAGCGTGTCAGAGTGATTCGCCATATCAACCTGTGGACTGTTGTTGCAGTGAGCCAAACTTATAAACAATCTCACCGAGTGTATAGCTCTAGTACAAATCAGATTTTGTCATCATCTCATCAAATGTAACTTGTTCCCACTATGATACAGTCAGGGTGAAGCGCCATATCAACATGTGGACTTGTTCTCACTATGTTATAGCTGACGAATTGCTCCCTTGGCGTTAAACAACAATCATTCACTCACGCATGCGCATATTTAACACTTGTCAGTTATCCTTTATATCGATAACAGTTAAGACAACAGTAGAAGCAGATTTGCAATTGCTTAAACCATCTGGAGTGCGGTCACAAGAAGCATACAGTTTTAATAATAAGATCATTGTGAAAGTCTACTTGTATAATCGTCAGAGATTTTACTATAATCATTATTACTTATGGTAGTAGTACTGAATTCATATAATTACAAAATGTTTAATCATTTGACTTTCCAATCGTTTGACATTTAACGTACCTGGTGAATGGTATTCCTCCAGAAACACGTCGAGAACACTAAATTAGATATCTACGCTTTTATTAGTTTGTACACGACGATATTTGCATCAGGAATTGCGATGGTGTAACAATAAGGATCTTGTGTTTGTCACATATATTTAATCTACTATAATTTTATATAGCGGTAAAGTTCTCCACTTGAAAAATGTGAATCGAAAAAGAATAATTTTATAAAAATACAAAGACAAGCAATAGGTAAATTTGTTAAATGGTTAGATCCAAAGATATGCGCAAAATGGGTCCATAACAAAAGAGTGGTGATCTCAATTGTTCCTCAAGGGTATACAGTTTCCGCTTCAAATGTATCATTCACCGTGTTACTCTGGGTTATAGTCAAAGTCCAGTAAGTTTTTTTTATATATTATCACCGGGTTTCTAACAAGAGTAACACGACAGGTACCACGTATGGAGCAGGAACTGCTTACAATTCCTGAGCATCTGTGTACACTTCCGGTTTTCAGTGGCCTTCGTGTTGCACGATCTTTGCTATTTTGTGTGATGCGTTGGATCGTTGCTTGTCCTTTTCATTTGGCCATTGTGTTGTCTGTCCTTCTTCTATTTGCGGTTTCTGGTTTGTCTAAGAAGATACAAAAGATGTATTCAGACGTCGTAAATCGAAGGACACCACAATGGAGAAAAGAAAAATGACGAAAGGACAAACAATGATCTACAAAGTAATACACAGAAAACTAATTATTAACGAACCCCACAAAAAATGCGGTGAACACAGGTAGCGTGGAAGGATAGGCAATTCCTGCTCCACTAGTGATACCCTACGTGTTACTGTTGAACGACACGAACATCGTGTGATATTGAAGCCAACATTTTTGAAATCCAGTATACGTAGATAAATACAAATAACTCAAACATGATCCTCTACAAAACAAATGAAGATAAAGACAAGCCGAACATGTTGTAAATGAGATTAGACGGGATGACAGAGACTAAGATACATCGTGCAAACATATCCTGGGTTATCTGTAGGGTATACTCTACGTAGGAATCAATCTATTTATGGTGGCGACCAAGACTTCAATCCCAGCATCATAAACACGGTAATGAAGTAAATCTTTGTCATGTCGTGGGACAGACTCCAAATTGTGGAAATGAACGTTAGATAATACCAAAGGGGCAATCAAAAATAGACAAATCAAAGTAACTGCCTACACAGGTCACACAAGACGAACAAAAACAAAACAAATACATAACACAATATGTCTTGGACATCAATATACGCAAGCAAACACAAAAAATGCAAAGAAGACATGGGTCTACCTACAAACAACCGGAGGTAAAGACGAACCGGACATCGTTTTTATACCGAAGTCATAACTACTTATTCCATTACCATATGTCTAGAAAGTAATAAACATGGTATTATCTTTGCATCAGTTGTCATCGATGGTAATATAGGAATAGGTGACTGTTTAACGGTCACTTCGAACAGCCAAGGGTCGATATTCTACTGGGCAAGTCGATGTGATTTGCAATTGTTCCAGATCTGTTCCAATTGTGAGTATTTAGTTGATTATTTATTATTAGAAAATTTAATATAAACGTGTTCATTTTGTTTTTGTTTTTTGTTTTTTTTTTGTGGGGGAGGGGGATCTTTCAATAATATGATTTACATTCTGCGTATGTAACAAAAAAAAATCCCCGATATATATCCTACTTATCGTGCAGGTCAGCTTTATTCGAGAAGGAAACCGTAAATTACCGGTGACCATCTGACATGATGTACACCGATTTATAACATGAAATTGATTCCAGTACGCATGGGCATGGATGTGAATAAATCTCGCAAACGTCGATAGTAATAGTCCTTGATAGCATTAATAGATACCACTTCATATTTAAATTACACCCCTGTTGTGCTTCCATATACTGTAACGAATATAATACATTTAGAGCTTTAGAGATAAATACTGTAATTGGAATTGTGATGACATGATTTGTGCTATCACCTTTTTGCTAGACAACATTTATGCTCATTTTGGCTACAAAATGTGTTGTCAAATTGATCGAATTCCAATGCGAAGGAATTGCGCTCCTCTCTGTGAATTTCCATTTATTGCTAAACGTCTTCAACAAGACATTCAAAGCTGAGATAGAAAATATTTCCAGCGATTTGAAACTTGCCCACATTATCCCGATATTCAAATCTGCTGACAAATCGTCCGTGTTCGATTATCGACCTGTTCCTTTACTTAGTACTATAAGCAAGGTGTTTGAGAAAGTTGTTTGCAAAAATATATTTAATTTTCTAATGGAAAATGCATTGATATACAAATTCCAGTCTGGATTTCTCCCTGGCCATTCTACAACACACCAGCTTATAGAGCTTATTAATGAAATATTTATGGCACTTGATAATCGTGAGCTTATATGTTTAATATTTTGTGATGTGAGAAGGAGAAAAATCTTATGAAATGTATAGTTTATGTAACATGGTAAATACTGACTTAAAACATATTTCAGAATGATCCAAACAATGGTTAGGCAAACTTAATCCTACTAAAACTAACATTGTCTATTTTAATACTAGAGACATACCTCCTGGTTTGTTCTTCTGGATAGAAAATACTAGAATGTATCCGGTAAAATGTCATAAGCATTTAGGTATCACTTTAAGTGCAGATTGTAAGTGGACAAACCACATAAATACTATTATTGAAAAAACATCCAAAGAAGTGGCAGTTCTGCGAAAACTTAAATTTAAGGTATCTCGAAATTTTCTTGAAACTATGTATTTAACTTTTATTCGTCCACTTTTAGAATATGCAGGAGAGGTTTGGGATAATTGTACTCTCGCTGACTCAGAACGGCTTGAACAAGTTCAACTTGAAGCCGCACGTATAGTAACCGGTTTAACGTCTTATGCAAGCTTACTGTCTCTCTATAAGGAAACGGGATGCGAAAAACTTTCAGTTAGGCCTGAAAAAAGAAAACTTTCATTATTCTATGACATAGTCAGTGGCCAATTACCTGATTATCTTCAAGATGTATTACCTATTACGGTGGGTCAAACCAATAACTATAATTTACGAAACTCTAAAAACTTCACAATCCCCCCAGGAAGGCTTAGTTTATATCAAAGTTCTTTTTTCCCAAGTACCATTAGACTCTGGAACAATCTGCCAACAGACTTGAGAAATTCTCCTTACCAACTAATGTTTAAAAACGAAATACGAAAAGTTGATGACATGCCTGACAAACCACCATTATATGTTTCTACTGATATTAGAATTACTAATATATTACATGCTCGTTTACGTCAAAAATGTAGTAGCCTCAAAAGTGATCTATTTAGATGTAATTTAATTGCGTCTTGTAATTGTGATTGTGGAAATTACATCGAGTCTGTGGACCATTTCTTTTTAAAATGTAATATATATACTGAACACAGAATACAACTATTCTGTGGCCTGAGTAATTTGGGTTTTGATATAGGCATCGAAAAAATATTATTTGGAAATGCCTCTTTTGAAAACGACAAAAACTCTAAACTGGTCTTGCTCGTCCAAAAATACATTGTTAACTCAAAAAGATTTGTCTAGTAAATTTATATATTGAATATACATCAGACGACAACGACCTTGTATATACGTTTCCGTATTTGTGTATAAAGATAAGTTTTATACAAAACCGACTCTTATATATTTCAGCCAATAGAACTGTGTTTGTCCTGTTATGTTATCTTCAATCTTTGCTATAGTAGTTATTCATATTATCTGTATTTGTAATATATTGTCATTGCTAATGTTTATATATGTAGCAGAGAAGACTTCATAAGTTTACATCTTGTGTCTTATCCATTTGTCTTGTTTTGTATATGCTTAAAGCAAATTGCAGATACTGTTACGATAACTAAACTGTAAATAATACTTATTTTCTAACGTTTGTATTACGAATATATTCCAAGGAACTTACGTAGAATAATACTAATATTACAAACGTATAATACTAATATTACAAACGTATAATACTAATATTACAAACATATAATACTAATATTACAAACGTGTAATACTAATATTACAAACGTGTAATACTAATATTACAAACGTATAATACTAATATTACAAACGTATAATACTAATATTACAAACGTATAATACTAATATTACAAACGTGTAATACTAATATTACAAACGTATAATACCAATATTACAAACGTTTAATACTAATATTACAAACGTATAATACTAATATTACAAACGTATAATACTAATATTACAAACGTATAATACTAATATTACAAACGTATAATACTAATATTACAAACGTGTAATACTAATATTACAAACGTATAATACTAATATTACAAACGTATAATACTAATATTACAAACGTATAATACTAATATTACAAACGTATAATACTAATATTACAAACGACTCGTGTCAATCTATGAATTTAGACACATTTCTTTCTCAATGTAAAACTAACACACGCGTACTATATATAGATACGATGTTTACGTCTCTATCTTCAATTGTTCAACTTTTTGGATGGAGTCGTTCCTTTGGCCCATCATATGGCATTTGCTTTGCCCAGTTGGTTCGTTTCCCTTGTATATAAATAAACGTTATCGAATACCGAAGGAGCAATCAATAATGAACAATCCAGAGAAACTGTCAACACAGAGCACACAATACGAAAAAAAAACAATATAATATAATACAAAGACATTATCTGAAGTCATATAATAAAATATAATATTGTTTATTGTAATAAAGCAATAACGAGAAAACGTTTACACCAATGATACCGTGTTTATAACTTATTGAAATCTTCACTACCGCTATACAGATCTTGTATACAAAAGCAATGTTCCGAATCGGTAGGCATGTCCTACTTACTGAAAGGGACTATTAACACACAATAACACTTACTCTAAATGTCTTAATATTTTGTAGATAGAGACCTTTCTCCAGCAAACGTTACAATATCCGAGAAAGAAAAGGTTGACAGGGCTTCTTCCGGTACGAAGTGTAAATACAAATTTCTCGCCTCATATGCAAGTGCCACTCAAGGAAATTTACAGCTGTCACTTGAAGAATACTACTGGTTAGACAACACCAGGAGACACTTTTTTCAGTCAGGTAATTAAACAGTTAGGAATTTTGTTAAACATATTTACCCCATAATGCACTTTCGACAATTTTTAGTAGCAACACATATTATCATATTCGAACAATAATTGGGAGAAATGCAAAACTTGTTTGATATTTGCTTTTGAATCTCTTCTTCGGAGAGACCCATGGGTATATAAATAGCAGTTATTTTGTCCAATGTCGGCAAAAACCAGATTTCTTGCACCTACTCACTCCTTATTGTTTACATTTGTTTACAGTATTTCTGTTTGTTTTTTGTGTGTATTGTTGTTTGTTTCCCATATGTACTGTTCACAACATTTCAATACTATATATATATATATGTGCTAGATTATACAAATAAAGATTATTGTAATTTAGAAAACGAACAGCAGCCGGAATATTGTGTTGCTGCAAAAACTGACAGAAATGGCCGAATGATAAAAGAAATTCGAGACTGCAAAACTAAATTACCAGCACTTTGTTCTGGCAGTGAGGTGGCAGATGTAAATACAAATCAATCGTCTATCCATGGTAAGTTATCTCCTATATGGTCTCGTTTGTGTTAATTGTGTGAAAGGCATATGTAATTTGCTAAGGGTTTTAAGACTTACAGTAATTGAAAAACAAACAAAAAATACCATACTGTAGAACCAGTTCCAAATACCAATGGAAAAATCGTAGAAAGAAAGAGGCAAAATAAATACCTCTAACACACAAATATATGACCTCTCACTTTACTGGCTTGGTAACTCTAACACACAATTACATGACCTCTCACTTTCCTGGCTTGGTACCTCTAATACACAATTACATGACCTCTCACTTTCCTGGCTTGGTACCTCTAACACACAAATACATGATCTCTCACTTTACTGGCTTGGTACCTCTAAGACACAAATACATGACCTCTCACTTTACTTGCTTGGTACTTCTAACACACAAATACATGACCTCTCACTTTCCTGGCTTGGTACCTCAAACACACAAATACATGACCTCTCACTTTACTGGCTTGGTACCTCTAACACATAGATACATGACCACTCACTTTACTGGCTTGGTATCTCTAACACACAAATGCATGACCTCTCACTTTTCTGGCTTGGTACCTCTAACACACAAATACACGACCTCTCACTTTACTGGCTTGGTACCTCTAACACACAAATACATGACCACTCACTTTACTGGCTTGGTACCTCTAACACACAAATACACGACCTCTCACTTTACTGGCTTGGTACCTCTAACACACAAATACATGACCTCTCACTTTACTCGCTTGGTACCTCTAAAACACAAATACATGACCTCTCACTTTACTGGTTTGGTACCTCTAACACACATATACATGACCTTTCACTTTACTGGCTTGGTACCTCTAGCACACAAATACATGACCACTCACTTTCCTGGCTTGGTATCTCTAGCACACAAATACATGACCACTCACTTTCCTGGCTTGGTACCTCTAACACACAAGTACATGACCACTCACTTTCCTGGCTTGGGACCTCTAACACACAAATACATGACCTCTCACTTTCCTGGCTTGGTACCTCTAACACACAAATACATGACCACTCACTTTCCTGGCTTGGTACCTCTAACATACAAATATATGAACTCTCACTTTACTGGCTTGGTACCTCTAACACACAAATACATGACAGCTCACTTTCCTGGCTTGGTACCTCTAACACACAAATACATGACCACTCACTTTCCTGGCTTGGTACCTCTAACACACAAATGCATGAACACTCACTTTCCTGGCTTGGTACCTCTAACACACAAATACATTACCACTCACTTTCCTGGCTTGGTACCTCTAACATACAAATACATGACCTCTCACTTTCCTGGCTTGGTACCTCTAGCACACAAATACATGACCTCTCACTTTCCTGGCGTGGTACCTCTAACACACAAATACATGACCATTCACTTTCCTGGCTTGGTACCTCTAACATACAAATACATGACCTCTCACTTTACTGGCTTGGTACCTCTAACACACAAATACATGACCTCTCACTTTACTTGCTTGGTACCTCTAACACACAAATACATGACCACTGACTATACTGGCTTGGTACCTCTAACACACAAATACACGACCACTCACTTTACTGGCTTGCTACAGGCTTGGTAACGTTACCTCTCACACACAAATACACGACCACTCACTTTCCTGGCTAGGTACAGACACTTCAATGAAAAGTGGCGGAATTAAACTAGTTGTATGGATTCAAGCTTCCCGTCTTATGCGTAAATGAACATAAAAATGTTATACATTGTAATGATTATAGCAGATTGGTGTCTAAGGTTGAAGAAACCAAGGGGGTAATCAGAAGCTGTAAATCGAATAAGGACAGACATTGTAATGAAGAAGAAGATAAACAAAAGACAAACAATGATGTACAGAGCACTATGCAAAAAACTAAAGGTTGTGAACAACAAACTAATTTATTCTTAAAATGCACTTGAAATTAGTCTACGCTTAAATTTAACGGAAGTGTGTACAGACCAGTAAAGACTTGCAATCAACCGCGAAACGTTCACTCGTTCGAATACATCCTTTCATATTTACGAACACTTTCACTAAATCATAATATAGAATTTCATAAAAGACCAAACACACTCAGGGAAACAAAAAGTTAAAATTGACTAGCATTACATCTGCTTTATGCCATAAAACAAGGCGATTAAAATGTAATTAATTGAATTTAATTTGAAAGAGAATAGTTTGTCCTGTATATTTACATCATTTGTCATCAAATGGTAGAACATTATCTTTAAAATATCTGGATTATGGATTCATCATTGGATTGTACCAGAACATTTGTGTAATGTGGTTTTCCTTGTCAATTTATATATTAGGTTTACGATAGGCCACTCATGTTGTTTACTTGTATTTTTAGTTGATTCAGGGTTTGGTTTTTGGTTTTTGTTTTTGTTTTATTTGATTTTTTTTGTTGGGATTTGATTTTTTAGTGTTTTTTGCTTATTGTTTTTTGTTTTATATAATTTTTTATTTGATTTCAATGAATACTTGTTTTAGAAAGAGCAAACACGTTAATTACAAAATGCACAAACTGCTTACTTCAATGTAGGAGAGAGTCGTTAGCACTGTGCAGGTCCAAACTGGACATTATCCTTGTTTTACTGTGTCAAGGTCATGTTAGACCAATCCAAATACAATCTTTTTATGTCATAGATTTACTATAACCTTGTTCTGGACATGAACTTAGCTGTAATATTGCCCACTTGAAGTTTAAGAACAATAAATCAACCTTGTTCTCGACATGAACGTAGCTGAAATATTGCCCACTTGAAGTTTAAGAACAATAAATCAACCTTGTTCTCGACATGAACGTAGCTGAAATACTACCCATTTGAAGTTTAAGAACAATAAATCATCTTTCACTAAAATCAAACATTCCGCTTCAAAACTAATGTTGGTTACCATGCATTAAGATTATCATACATTATATATCATTTGTTTTTGTTTGTAGATTACCTGGTCATTGCATTGATAATAACAGCTACAGCTACGTGTCTTATGGTCGTTGTTGTCGTCCTTTTATTTTGCAGGTTTGTAAAATATAATGAACCCAAAAAGTACAACATAAATAAACAAACAAACACACAAACGAAGAAACAAATAAACAAACAAAACAGCTATGTTTCAATAAAAGGGCAATGCCATTTATATCTCTAACAATAAAACCGTAGATATTGAGTGAGCACGATGTGTTTCTGGAATAATATCTATTCTGTACACTTATAGTCAGAAGATTGGACAACCAAATAAAATAAAAGCATTTGGGAGCAAACATATGTTAGAGAATACCGAAAGGGCTATCAAAAACGAACAATCTAGAGAAACTGACAACATAGGGTATACATGACGAAGAAAAACAAAGCAAAAACACAACGCAATGTGTTGGACATCACTATATGTAAACAAACACAAATAACGTATATAAGACAACCAAAGAGTCTAACCATGATAGAAAACTCGGCTAAAGTCACATATTCCTGAGAGAGGAGACCCTTAGTTTGAGTAATAATTCCATTATTTATAAACTGTAAATATCAATAATAAATACACAAATAAATATCTAATGAACCATGTCTGTGCCGAATCACTGACTTCTGTGTAGATGATACCCTTAGGGACTAATAGTTCACCAGAAGAGATATCGACCAAGTGATAGTAATAAAAACGTAGATATCAAATTTAGTGCGCACGACGTGTCTCTGGAATAACAGTCATCGGGTCCCTAAACATAAAAGATTGGAGCTGAAAACTGAAGTGAAAATAGGTCTAATAAGATAGACTCGTGTCACCAGATTTTATTTTGTCCTATAGAAATACATTGTAGATACAAATATAGAAATGCAAGCCTACTAAAAGTTATTTTGCTGCTATTTGTTTTCTTTTTGTAAATCATATGACACAGATTTAGTTCTTCTTTCTTAAAGTACAGATATTCCTTCTAATTTGAATAATTGTAATTATTAGATATAATTGTACACGTATATTTAATTTATATTTAGAACAAATCTTATGGGGATAAAACCGTTATTCATTAACATTAAATTTTAAGGTTAATTTATTTTCACATTTACATATATAAAAATTCTAACATTATAAACTAACATATGTAATATAATCATCTTGTAGGTATAAAAGGGCTACACTGAGACATGCTCTCCAACCATTGGCTGCAATTGAGAAGGAAGTGGTTTATGCCCAAGTTGATAAATCAACTAATTCTACAACACAAAAAGATGGAGATAGAGACAAGACACTTGCAAATGATTGTGATTGTGATGATTATGACCATACAAACCACTTCTCTTCCCCGGATGTTCCTCTTGTAACAGATAATAACTATGATACTTGTGATGATTATGACCATACAAACCACTTCTCTTCCCCGGATGTTCCTCTTGTAACAGATAATAACTATGATACTTGTGATGATTATGACCATACAAACCACTTCTCTTCCCCGGATGTTCCTCTTGTAACAGATAATAACTATGATACAATGCAATCTATTGAGAGAGGGGAAGAAAACAATTATAATTGTGCACACGAAGCAGAAAAACATCCTTCTGTAATACTTGACAATGACGAATATAGTGCAATTGAAATTACGAAATGATTTTTTATTTTTGTTGTTATGAACTGAATTTGTTTTTCTATATTGCTTTAAATAAATGATATAAAATGCATGTGTTATTTGACAGAGAAAAAATTACTTGAACAACGCATTGACAATTGTGTTATGCATATATTGTGAAAGGGTTCTATTTTCGATCTGGTCAATAAAAACTGTATTTGAGATAAAAATAAAAGGGTGTTGTGGTCGGGCAAATACTGTCATCATTGTGTCCGCATTTTTTCACGAAACAACACAATACAGGCAGCAATACACCATGTAGTTTCCATCTATTACGTATTTACGCCTGGGAAACCAAGCCTTATTGAAATAATACCTAGTTTTTCTTTGGCTTACTTTCTCCCAAAGAATTATTTGACGTTCCAGTATTTATTTATTTGTTGGTCTTTTTTTAACTTTGGGTCGTATCAGTGTTGTGTCCTTGTTGTCTCTTTGTAATATATGTTATCGTCAGTTCGATATCCATATGAATAAAACTGTCCATAATAGGAATATGAATAAAATTGTCCATAGTAATAATATGAATAAAATTGTCCATAATAGGAATAGGAATAAAATTGTCCATAATAGGAATATGAATAAAATTGTCCATCATAGGAATATGAATAAAATTGTCCATAATAGGAATATGAATAAAATTGTCCATAATAGGAATAGGAATAAAATTGTCCATAATAGGAATAGGAATAAAATTGTCCATAATAGGAATATGAATAAAATTGTCCATAATAAGAATATGAATAAAATTGTCCATATTAAGAATATGAATAAAATTGTCCATAATAGGAGTAAGGGTAATAACAAAGGCATGCCAATAACAAAATTACCGAACTCCGAACAATCTTCCTAAGAGAAAGTCAATACTCATTAGTATATAAACAGACAAAATCAGTCAACAACCTGAACACTGTGAAAACCGTAATGACCCTGACTTGGTACAGGCATTTCTAAAGAAATGGTGGGTTGAATCAGATTTTAAAGTGCCAAACCTCCCGCTTTAATTACGGCTCAAAGGTTCCGGCTGTCACTATAACAGTTTTTATAACAATACTGGAACGAAATAGGTAAAATAGTTGTCAAAGCAGTACCAAATTCAGTCAGGAGGGTGGAACATCTATCGTGAACCATCTCCATCAACAACCCCGAGTCATCTGAAGTATTTTAACTACGAAAGTAAATGTCAAAAACACTTTTACGTCACACATTGATACAAAATATTTTTGACATTTTTGTTGACTTCCTTATCTTTATACATTTTCACTATTTGAAAATCCATCGTTTATTATCGTCTCTGTAGAGACGGAATATATATCGACAAGATCTTGGTATCGGAATATAAACTTTTTAAGTGATCGAATAAGGCGAATTTTTTTATAGCCCTGGTCCAGTAGCCTGTTTCTCAGATAATATGAAAAACAGAAAATATCACACTTTCGGTACAGTTCCAAAATCCAATAGAAAATCATTGAAAGGTGCAAAATCGATACTTCTAACACACAAATACATTTTTGACCGCTCACTTTCCTGGCTTTGTACAGGAACGTCAATAACAAGTGGCAGAGTAAAATGTTCTATGGCTCCAAACCCCCTGTCTTAGTGAAATGATGCGATCATGTCAGTGTTTTCCACATAAGAGTTACATATAAATGCCAACCCTCACAAAATAAAACTGGCGAAGAAGTGGGTAATCAGAATCCGTAAATCGAAGATGGCCAAACGAAAAAGCACAAAAGGACAAACAATGATCTGCAAAACATTACACAGAAAACTACAGATCGAGCAACACGAACTCAACTAAAAACCGGAGGTGAACTCAAGTGCTGTGTAAGGGTGAGCAGTTCCACAATGTGGCACCCGTCGTGTTTCTCTTGTTACAAACTCAGTGATGAGTAATGAATGAGTAAAGGGTCAGGTTGTGATTACGACAAGCTCACAATGGGAAAATTGAAATCATCTCTTTTTAACCATCATTTTAAATATTAGATAGTAAACAAGGTCGTTGTAAGACATACATGTAATACTGAAACAATAGTCAACTTTGTTATATATATACAAGTAATATATATAAAAGACCCCAGTCGCTGTAATTTTCTATTCACGTATCTTCACTGTCAGTTACTTTATTTGCATTGAAAGTGAATACGTAAATACGTGGTTGGTAAATTACAGCAGCTTGTGTCTTTTATTGTTAACACTGCAGCTCCTATATATGGTTTATCTTTCCAAATGAGTCACGCCTCCCTGATTTTGAACACATCATGGTCGCCTCGAATGCGGAATCTCGCGTGTATTTAATAAATAATTGGATCAAACCAAAGACTATACAACTATTTTTTCCTCTAAGCATGCAGCAATAAGGCATAGGATAGTTTCGCTCGTAGTCCCTGGGATAATACTTAGACATTCCAAATTGCCAGCATGTCGCGGGTTTTACCAGCATAATGCTATTTGTAATTGATTTTCCACTGACCAGTTATATATATAATGAATCACTCATAAAACGAAAAATTATTGACCCTTTCATGAAAATGAATTTGATAACTATACAAAAGATATGTGGAGTTGCTACTGAATGTCTAGATTCTAATATTCATTAAATATATCAGCGAGTTTAAAAAGACCAGAAAACGTTTAAATTGCAACTTTAAAAAAATAAAAATTATTTGGCTTTCCAATCTTTTGGCTTTGAGCGTACGTGATGAGAAGGTGATTCCAGAAAGACGTCATTCGCACTAAGTTTGATATATACAATTTTACTAATACCACCGGATCGATGCATCTGCTGGTGGACTGTTTGTCTCCGAGGGTAGCATCCACCCATGGCCACTCGTAGTCAGTGGTTCGGCACTGACATCGTTTATTAAATTATTTATCATCAAAATTTACAGTTGCTAAATTATGTAATTAAGAAATAATTCATGGAAGCCATAGTTTGTATCCAGTTTTAACATGGGTAACATCATATTCGTAAAATGCAACGAAAATAATGTTACCCGTGTTAAAACGGTATACAAACTCTGGCTTCCATGAATTATTTCGATTCTAGTAGGAACAATCTAACTTATTTTTCGAAGTGGAAGTCTGTATTCTGTATTCTGTATTCCTTATCTTCACCTCCAATCTAGGAGATCGTGGATCTATATACGTTACTTATTAAATCCACCAGTTTAAAAATGTCTTTAAAATATTTTACGGAATAAAATGTTCTTCCAATATGCACACATGAATATAATACGCTATAGTTTATATGTGCATACGAATATAATACACTATTGTTCGTAAAATATTAGTCCGCCATAAAAAAAATTCTGTCAACCTCAAACGTTAATGGTAAATATTGGCGAGCTCTTTATGGCATAAAATGTGAATTTAGGATTTTTTGACAAGCATGGCTGCACATATACTGACGAATAAAAAAACATTCGACGCTTTGTAAACACGTTCCTTGTATCACACTCAACTAATGAAGATCTTCTTAACATAAAGCGCAAAGGTGATCCTGAAGTCTCGTACCCTCTCTCGTACGTCCGTTACCACTGAAACTCGGAACCCGTGTGTAATAAAAGTCATTTTGTTAGCTTGTTTTACTTATATTGATATTTTGTAATTCATTAAATCTCTTCCTAAGTTAAAGAGACCACAGATGCAGCTTCGTCCGCATCATTTATGGACATATACCTCGAATTTGACGACAGTGGTCAACTCAGTACTAAAATTTATGATAAACGGGACGACTTCAATTTTAAAATCATAAATTTTCTAAACATGTGCAGCAATATAACAGCTTCTCCTGCATATGGTGTTTAAATCTCGCAATTGATTCGCTATGGAAGGGCCAGTAGCAATTATGTTGATTTCCTGAAACGTCATCTTCATCTGATAAACAAGCTACTGGACCAGGGCTATTAAAAGATTCGCCTTATTCGATCTCTTAAAAAGTTTATATTCCGATACCAAGATCTTGTCGAAATATATTCCGTCTCTGCAGAAACGATGATAAGCGATGCATTTTCATATAATGAAAATGTATAAAGATAAAGAAGTCAAGAAAAATGTCAAGGATATTTTTTTTATCAATGTGTGACGTAAAAATATTTTTGACATTAACGTCACCGAAACCTTTGAACCGTAATGAGAGCGGGAGGTTTGGAGCCTTAAAATCTGATTCAACCCACCATTTCTTTAGAAATGCCTGTACCAAATCAGGATCATTACGGTTTTCACAGTTTTCCGGTTGTTGACTGATTTTGTCTGTTTTTATAATTATGAGTTTTGACTTTCCCTTTGTAAGATTGTTCGGAGTTCGGTAATTTTGTTATTACCCTTATTTTCTAGACCTTATCAATGTCATCATTCTATATCTGGCACTGTGCATATTATATAGATGTCTTCTACATTGAAATTCGAAGTCAGTCAGCTTATTCACTCACAATTTTCTATATCCTAGCTTCATGGTTATGTCATTATTTAACAAGAATGAACAGTCCAGAATTATCTGAATTTTTTCCTCATTTGACATTTGATGCATTCTTCTGTTAATTAGTTATTAACTTCGTTATCAATTGCATATATAGTTACTTGTCTTGTAGTCTCACGTAGTTGACATCTGAGCAAAAAATGTTCCAAATCCTCATCTTCTTCTCCACACAATAGGCACGTAGCATCAATTTGGCTTTGGTTAAATTTGGACCGGTTTGATTGGAAGATGTAGGATCCACTAACCAGCTTCAGTTTTATTGGTATTCTGTCTGTATCCATTGCAGACATTGTTGGTAGAAATATAAGAGGATGTTGTTTTCCTGGTTTGAAGGCTTCAACAATTATCGTATTTCAGATATGCATAATATTCAGAAAGGCTAGTTAGATGGTTTTACTAATATTGATAGATTTTCTCATAGGGTAGTTTTTTCCATTCAGCTTTTGTATATGGTGCTTCCAGTATTAAATAGATTTCTGGGAGATTGTATTTCCATATCATCCTTTTGGCATATATGAACCAACTATTACTTTGTCCTCATTTTACAGATATTTGTCTTTTGGCTATTTGGTTCTCAGTTGAGGTGCTTTGTAATAGGCAAATACTGTATAAAAATGTAGTTACTTTTATATGGATTTGTCCTTCAATAGGTATTAGACCTGAAATGATGTATGGTACTATATCTGGAGCATTTTGTGGTAGAGAGAGAATTCGTTTCACCATCCTTTTATGGAACTTTTCCAGTTTTTCTAGATTTTCCTTATCTGGAGTTATTACTTCTAGGCCATATAATAATGTTGGAACGACATATGTCTTCATTTTGTGTATACAAGTACTTGGGTCTAGTCCATTATTGCCGTGAAAGCCTGCTGACATAATGCTATAGGCAGTTCTTCGTGCTTTCGCGCTGTTTTCAATTACGGCATTTTCGATGGTATCTTTGTCAGTTTTGGACCTTTGTATACCCAGATGTGCTGTTCTTTCTACGTTTGGTAGATTAGTTCCATTGAGTTGCAGTTTCATTGGTGTACTTTTTCCTCTTTTTTTGACTTGACATATCTATCACGACACTCTTTTGTGGATGAAGTTTGTAGTGTTCTTTGCAGATATAATCGTAGGCCATATTTAGGAGATTGTGTGCCTCTTCTATATTTGTACTGTTTATGGCTATGTCATCCGGACACGCCGATGCTGCACATTGTATGTTTCCGATATTCATTCCTAAGCCGCTGTGTTTTAGGCGATGCAGTAATGGGTCTACATAGATTTTATATAAGTCAGCGCTTAAGACTCCCCCTTGACGGTAACATTGCTGGATTTCAAAGATATCTTATACGAGACCATTAAATTTGACAGCTGAAGGAAGCGTTTGTATGAAGGCTGTTTATCAGAGTCCAATGTTTATCTTGTACTCCTAGATGGTATAGTCTTCGCATCATGCTCTGGTGTACAACAACATCGAATGCGGATTTTGCATCTAATAAGATTATGATGAAGAGTTGTTCCAAGCCAAGTGCCTCTCGTCTTGTTTCTTCCAGTAAGTAAGTAATGGAAGTGCATGTCATAACAAAATCCACTAACTTTCATGGTTACAGTTTTTTTTCCTTATATGAATAACTAGACGGTGATTCAATTAAGTTACCGATATTTTCCAATTTGATGCATCCAACGATAATAAAAATATTTAACTTTCCAATCTTTTTGCGAAACGCGTTTTCCCACTTTTAAATTGGAAATCTACGTTATTATTTTTTATGAAAAGACATGATCAACAATTTCAAGAATTTGTATGGTGAACATTAGACATCATCATCACTAATGAGATACACACTGATAATCATATAACTCAAATCTTTTTAAAAGTCAATGTTTCGTTTCCTATTCGTGGTTGAACCGCATACATTTTGTATGTTATTTCACTCTAAGTATTTCCGCCACGGTTTTTTCCCCATTTATTTATTTCGAACAAATGGTAGATCAGGGAATGTCATGAGAAGGAAATATAGATGGATAGATAAAGGAGTAGACATGATAAGGGCAGAAATTGGCCTAAAAAATAGACAAATTATAAATGAAACGTATAGCTTTCGTTGTTTCTTGATTTTATAAGACCTTTACCCCAACTACTATTTTGGTAACAATTTTCCATATTTGCACGTGCGATGACGTCACACTAGTCAATGAAAAGTCTATCGTTTCGTGAAAATATATGAAATCTAACAAGAAATGTGTATTTAATGTCAATTTTCAGTATAACCACAAGCAGGTACCAACGGCATATTTTAGTATGATGTTTAATATACATAAACACATATCTCATTTAATTTTTGTGTTGGTACCCGAGTGTGGAGAGTATGAAATCTGCAATCAAAAAATAATTGTAAGGTCGATTTCTCGTCAGCGGCCATTTTTTATTGACCATTTTCATCCGTAATAGACAGAAATAGAAATCGACCTTTTAATCTCATCCAAAATAAAGTTGGTTATCGTAGTTGTTTTCCTTGGGAGTAAAACTTGAACAATTTTTATGAAAAAGTTTTGACGTTATTTAAATAGAAAAAAAAACGTAAGTTTTGGAGGTGATTTAATTACTGCCGTCCTGATTGTGCATCGAGTCCGAAGTGGTTTTTTTCTAACCCTCAGTTACTATACTAAATCATAATTTAATATTATCCCCACAATTCACAAAAAGTACAGAAAACAAAACAAACATCCAAAAAGAAGAATCACGTAATACTATTAGTACGTCTGATTACCCTAGAAATTAATTCATTGGACATGTAGACGACACATCGGAACTTTCTATTTTTAGTAGTCCCTTTACTTTTTATTATTTTATTTTGACAAATATATTTTATCTAGCTCTTTCGCAAAGTGAATTCCCGATGAATAATTGTAATAACGTAAATTTGATTTATATATAGCTTAATTCTACCCTCTCAATATTCACGTTGCGGAGGCGTAATGGTTGGCAGACATGACTGCCGATAACAACATCGTGAGATCGAATCACCGATTTCTTTTTCTGTTTTTTTTTTTGCATCATAAGAAAAAGTTTTTGATGTGCTAACATTATTTAATGTTAGAATAACCGTTAAAACAAAATATCAAATATGCATAGATTTGGGTTAACTACTCAGGGCAAACTTTTTTAAAGCATGACAAATAAAATAACTTGATATTTATTATACAGACACAAAATGAAATTCACATGTTCAGATTTTGAGAACTGATTAATGATTATTTTGATAGATTGTCATTATACATGTATTAAAGTTTTTCTCCATTTTCCATGATATTACAATTTACATACAGATACTTATTTAATATCAGAACTTCAGTATCCATTCATTGGAGTGTTAGAATGTAAGTTTAATCTTGATGGATCATTGCAAGTAAATTATGAACTGACCATAATGAGAATAAAACATGGTTTTCCCCTACAACTAGAGAAAGTTGATCTGGTGATCACAGATACCCCCGCATTCCAAATTTTCATCCATAAACCTTTAGAGTCCCTATCTTCTACAAAAATGGCCATAATTCATGAACGGTATATGTCAATTTCACCATAATCGAACTTAATCTGTATTTTATGGTACATCGCATCGTGTTAAAGTTTGAACAGATGTGGTTGAGTCGTACCTTAAATAGCATCCGGAAACTTAGAAAGTCCCTATTTTCTAAGAGAAAAAGGGCCATATCTTATGAACGGTAAATGGGAAATACACCATAATCAAACTTAACCTGTATTCTATGGTATACAGCATTGTGTGAAAGTTTGAAAAGATTTGGTTGAGCGGTATTTTAAATATCATTCGGAAACCTAAAAAGTCCCTATTTTCTAAGAGAAATGTTGGGTAACATAATAAGAAAGAAATATAGCTGATTATTTTCTAGTACAAATTCTTAATCATTAGTAAAAGTGATCGTTGCTTACCGCCAAGTGAAGAATTCTTCAGCTATACCATGGCGAGAGCAAGTTAAGCTTATATCAAAATGGTGCTGTCTGGTTTGTTCTAGACTAACACACTTAGTTTGAATTTTTAGTGCCATCTCACTGCTCCGCGGATAGACATGGGGATTCACACATTATCATGATTCCGCGCCAACCAGATTTTGTTCTAATGCTTTACTGTCGTGTGATTAGCAGTGATGCAATACATACCAATTGTATACAACTTTTAATTACAAAAATAAAAAAAAATAACGTTAGAGAAATAAAGGAAGGAAAACGGATCGTATAATAAAGGTTAACATTGCTATCGTTGCCTTGTTTAGTGCCGACTGAAAAAATCTGATATAATGAACTGAAATTCATCACTTTTATACAATATAAACCATAAAAGTGTTTAAAAAAACAAAGAACACGACTTATTCTCATAAAGAAATATATATTTACGGTAAACATATCGTGTTCGTATATGGCAGAATATTTGTTTTTCAAATCTTAATAGCATATTATACATGTACATTAAAACTCAAAAGCAGAAAAAGGAGAAATTATAAAGTTAAAAAAAAATTTAAAAAAACCCGTTACTTCCTAAATGTTGCATTATTGTGGCCAGAGATTGTTGTGTGGTTACAGTGATGTGCTCGTCACATGGATATTGACTTTCGTAATGACTGGAGTGCAAATCTCACCGACACTAAAAGTTAATTGATTATGACAATGAAGTGAAGCTTCTACTGAAGAATATAATGCACCTATGACATTGGATTTTTTTTCGATAAGCATTATTATTTTTGATTAGCATTATCACAAAGAAGTACAAGTATGTACCCTTGTCCATCGGTCTGCACGTCCATACGACCATGCACCCTAGGTTTTGGTTAACTTATGGATATACGTCAAGATCTTGAATATAATAAATGGTATAGTCACGATAGTACATTAATGATATTTTGTATTGGATAATGCCTGATTTTGTCCTTGATATGTCATTGTTGCCTCCGTGTTACCCTTAAGCACCATTGCTAATTATATAGGAATAGGTTCAATTTTCATTTACTAGATAGGTATGATTAAGCAATGGATTTTGATAAAAAGTACAACAGTATTTACTAATGGTTAGGTCACTGTTAACTGAGAATTCGAATAAAATGTTGTGCCTTTAAGACTAGACATCAGCTACTAGATATAGCTTAGCAATCATATGCGGGCATTATATGATTCCCCGATAGTACATTTCTTTTTGCCATTGTGTTGTCTGTTTTCCCCCACTATAAGATGTTGTATCTCGGGTATTATTAATTTAAAGGAAAAAACTATCTGAACCTCTAGCCATACAGTGATTTCATAGGTTTTCATGATTTATTTCATTATTATAGTATTCTAGTTTGTTTAAGGTATGCAGGTGAGGTAAAATAAAATTAAGAAGATTTGACATCTCAAGGTCTACATTAATTTGTCATTTTTTCTGTTCTGTTTGATGCTTACGTATTACCTCGTTCGGACGAACTTACGCACGCGACGTACGTTCGTCCAAACGATGTTTCCGTGCCATAACGCTTGAAGCCTCAACCAATTGATTTGATATATGGATATGTTGTTTATAACAACAAATGACAGATCAACTAGATTTTGTGGTACATTGGGTGAAAGGTTTTTCAGTTAGAAGGGCATCCGTGTCCATGGACACGAATTTAAAATTTTGTATTATTCAACATGGATTATATCCTCTCCTGCTGCTGTAGCGCTACTTTACCATGTTATGCAGTTGACTTGGTTCCTTTGACATTATAATTACTGAGAATAATTTCCTCTCATGATTTAAAAGATAAAAAGATCAACATTCGGTTATAAAAAGAAAAAAAAAGCAATTTACAGAGCTCAGCATTGACGAGTTTCTGCGGTTGCTAGGGATAATATTTGGTTACATTTTAAGGAATTCTTATAATATATACTGGTTAGTAAATGATAAGATATCTCTGCTAAGGTGCTGTTGTAGAAATGTTTTTCTTGATTAAATAAAAGGTCCATGAGATCTACAGGAAAATACTGTGCATAGGGAAACCTGTTGATAGGGACGGGGCATAGCTATGAATAAAAATATCAAAATGTATTCTTGAAATATGAAATGACATTTGTAGTGTGTATAGCTTGACAAAAATGTACCGCTTAGTCAAATATCAAGTCAAATGATCGTAGATGTCAAAATTCAACCATTAATTGCAATAACATAGGCTAATTTAATGTTTACAAAACCGTTGCTAGGGTGACAAAACTACACAGAAATACTATATGCTACCTTAGAGCATTGGAATATTATTTGTAGAATGTACATACACAGAATATAACATTTTGTCGAAAAGACTATGCAAGATATGTAAAATAAAACCACCATATTTGAATTTCCAATGATTAATTGACCCCTCCTCCATTTAGGTTGCTAAGCAACAAAGGACAAAGTGAAATCATCCAAAAATGTATTATGTTTACCTTTTAATGATTGTGTTTAATATTATATCTATATAAACAGTTTCTGAGATTGGGCCAAAATTGACATTTATCATACCCACTCCTTTGTGTAGTGCTGAGCCTAATACACACAAATTATATATAGGTAGATGTTAATACAATTACACGACCGTAGTCACTAAGTGGGTAAGTAATTATTGTCATGGGCACTCGGGTATACTCTGTGATTTCCGTTATTTCATTAAAATTAAATATTTTCCCTTTAAGTGCCTCTATTCTAACCTTATCTACGCAGAATCAGCTAATTTTACACATTTTGATACAACCCATTTTTTCTATAAATACTAATATGAAACCACAGGGGCTAGTTACGATTTTTTTTTCACTCTACTCTAAAAAAAAAACAAGGGAGGAATCTCAAATGCTAAATTGCCATACCACACTTTTTCAAAATAGTTTTGTATCGGTGTCTTGACCTGATTCGCCATAATATTGGTACCTATTTGAAGCATAAGAAATATATGTTTGATATTCCTATTCCTTTTTGTCATAATCTTTACCTATCTGCAACTTTAAAGCAATTTTTAACAGAATTTGCAGCACGCTACAACCTCCTCCATCATGTTTACATGTCAATACCGGGCCGAATTCCTACGTGCGATTTGACTGGTCGGTTATTTTCTTGTTCTCGTCGTGATATTGGTGGAGATGAAGATGCTGTACTCTCTTTTTGTTGGTATTTTCCTAATTTAAATCTACAACATATAACATCAGAAATAAATCCACTCCAGTTGTGCATCATTCCTGGAAATATAAAAAATAAATTAAATTCAACGAAATAAAATGAAATTAAAAAAATATACCACACTGTCGGAACAGTTCCAAAATCCAATGGAAAAATCATAGAAAGATGCAAAATTGATGCCTATGACATACATATACATGACCGCTTACTTTCCTACATTGGTACAGGAATTTCAATAAAATTGTGCGCCATGATATAACTGAAATATTGTGGACTTAATGTAACCCTACCCCTAAATCAATTTTAGTTCCTTTAGTCTCACCGCTATACCTCGTACAATTATTTTTATTTTAGTAACGCTCAATATGCATGTACTTAATAGAAATCAAGACACTGTTTAACGCAAATATGGAATAATCTTAGTCAGTATTGCAAGCAAAACGACATACCTACAATATCATAATTAACGTCGTTACAACATATCAGCTATATATCATAATTAACGTCGTTACAACATATCAGCTATATATCATAGGGAGAGAAGACAATTACATTCCAATGAAATGATGATGAAGATGTCCACTTTGTGTTAGACTAACACACTTAATTGGATCATTAATTTATAGTGATAGCTCACTGAAACAACAGTCCGCGTGTAGACATGTGATCTACCTATGCAATCGGTTCCTATTGCTACTGATGTGAGCTCGAATCCCGCTCAGGGCGCGTTGTACAACATTATGTCAGTGACTTGCAGCAGGTCGGCGGGATTTCTCCCGGTCCTCCACCAATAAAACTGATCGCCACGATATGACTGAAATATTTTTTGAAAGTGGCGTTAATTATATTATTACCATAAAACCAAACCAAGCCAATGTAGACATGTGGCCATAATTGGACACAGTTACCCAGGATTCCTAGCCAACAAGCCTTCGCTCTTCCTCCGTAATACTGCAGAGAAGCAGCAAATACAAAATGTAATAGTCTTTGGTTGAACACGAAGGCGGCACGAAACCACGATTTACCGCAATCGAGGCGAGTACGCTAACTATTACACCAGCGATGGATGTCCTGTTGCAAGGTAAATTATTTCTAGCGTATTCATTATATACTATTTATCCACATGCATCTATCGATTGGTGAGTACCACTGCCATCTTTTTTGACTATGTGATGTATTGTCTTTAAATATGTCATCATAGTAAACATACATGTAATATTTATACCGCGGTTTTCCGAGTTAAACGGTTAAACAATCGAACGTGAAATGATTTGCATAATGAAGCCATGCAATCTCACATCTAGGTCGTTGATTATTGTACGGATCTCTGAGAGTAATAAAGCTACAGCCCAGATTTAAAGTGTGCACTATCTCGAATCTGTGTATATTATTTCATAGTTCTTAGCTGTTGCTTACATTCTGGTATATAAACCAAACCGGATCAAAGGGAAAGAATGCATTCATTTTACAAAGTAACAATACTCCTCAAATGGCGCTAAAAAACAATATGGTTAATCACTCGTGATTGTGAAGTGATCCACACTCGGCAACAATAATCACAACTTTATATTCATTAGTGTATGATTAGTATTGAGATGTGTACCTGTTTTGAGTGGTTGAAACAGTAAGTTTTTTTTTTAGCTTAAACATATTTTTATTTACTAAATATGTCAAATAGGGATCAGACACAAGTTTTTCCAACTTATGAAGTCTTCTCCTGAATACAATAATTTACAATATGAATTAGCATGCGCAATGAAATGATATAATATGTATATAATAGCATAGAGTTAGATTTCTCTAATTCTTGTTCAATTTTCACACTTCTCAACCCGTGTGAGAAGAAATCGATAATCAACGTGTGGATCACTTTGTTCTCAGTCGTTGATTGGTCAATTACGCAAATATGTCTCAACCCGTGGGTGAAATAAGAATTTCACGCTATTTTTCCCGTAAAAATGTTACGTTTTGCAAAATGTCATTGTATCAATAAAATCGTTTAATTAACCGTAACTAACCGTAATTAACCGTACCGTCATCAAGAACCCCTCATCTGGAATATTGTCCCCTCTCCATCATTGCTTCAAAAACATTCCTTAACGGGTGTGACGTCAATTGAAGTATACGTCAGTGACGTCATTGGACGTCGATTTGAGAGAGTGAAAAACGCCCATATATTTTGTTAAATTAGTGAGAAAAAGAATCAAACAAATATTTGTTAGTGGTTCATTAGAGAAACAATCTCTAACATTGTTTTCCGTTTATTACGATAATTTCTCAAATCAAGATTTTCACATTTTAAAGTTCGAGGTTTAAACCTATTTTCACATTTTAAAGTTCGAGGTTTAAACCAACCTCGAACTTTAAAATATGAAAATTTAACTATCTTGATTTGAGAAATTATCGTAATAAACGGGAAACAATGTTAGAGACTATATATACAAAGAATGATTATATACAAAAACAATATACGAAAAAAAACAAAAGAGAATAAATACTTTGGAGATGTGTGTTGGTTCTTTAAATCATTTAGACAATTGTAAATCTTTTGGAGTCTAATGTATTTAAAAGCATGTTTAAAAATAGTTATATTTTCTTGATATGTTAGGAGATCACTTCCTTTTGTCAGTAGATTTACATCAATATTAATGTTAGAAGGTAGCCAGTTAAGACTATTAAATATTATTTCCCTATTATATGTATATTTATCACAATCAAAAAAGAAATGGTGAGAATTTTCACATGGTGCGCCACAGTTACAGGAAGCATTTGATAAAATTTTAACTTTACATAAATCGTAATTCAAGAAGGATGCATTGCAGCGAAGCTGTGTTAGAATTAAATTCAGTTTTCTAGGACCATAATAATAGTGTCTCAGAATTGGCATTGAGATTGAACTGCGGATTGCCTTTTTAAATTTAGATAATGTGTCAAGATTACGCACTGAAAGATTAAGGTTATTCCATTCCCTTACTGTAGTTGAGACGAAAGAATCTCTAGTTAAAGATAGTCTACAGAATGGAACAATAATATCGTTGCCATTTCGAAGGGGATAAATAGTCGTACTTTGGATTGTTGGGGGAATAAGATCGAGTAAATAAGAGGGTGTGCTACCGTTTTGGATATTATATAGACCTTTTCACGGTTATTTTTGGACTTGCGCACAAACGCTTCCGGAAGGCAAAGCTGCCCGATTCCATTGCAAAGTATTGTTTACATTGGCTACGTTGATTACGTTATGGCTAAGCGGGAGAATTTAAACAAGTTAAACTTGAGTTTACTGAAAACCCTGATGTTGAAAGAAGAACTAGTGAAGGAAATTTAACTTGTCAGACTGAAGTTTCACCAGTGTCAGTGATCCATCAATGATCAAGCTTATGAAGTTAAATTTAAAAGCGATAGCTTTCTCCTTGTTCTTCTTTCTTCCAATCTCTCCCAGTCAGTTTCTCTATATAAATATTCTGTGTTGGTAAAGATTGGAAGTCCGGTGATAACTATAGCTGCCTCCAACTGTAGCCTCTCCAATTTGCACGAATTAGAGACACCACAGTTGTCCCAGACGTCACATAGTGAAAATGTATAAAGATAAGTGGTCAAAAACAAAAATATCAAAAATATTTTTGTTATCAATGTGTGACGTAAAAATTTTTTTGACATTCACGTCACTGAGTTTGGTGCTGTTATGACAACTGTTTTACCTGTGTTGTTCAAGTATTGTTATAAATACTGTTATAGTGACAGCCGGAGACTTTGAACCGTAAGGAAAGGGGGAGGTCTGGCGCTTTAAAATCTGATTCAACCCACCATTTCTTTAGAAATGCCTGTACCAAGTCAGGGTCATTGCGGTTTTCACAGTTTTCCGGTTGTTGACTGATTTTTTCTGTTTATATACTTATATATGAGTTTTGACTTTCCCTTTGTAAGATTGCTCGGAGTTCGGTAA
Source organism: Bathymodiolus brooksi (assembly GCA_963680875.1). Taxonomy (NCBI): domain Eukaryota; kingdom Metazoa; phylum Mollusca; class Bivalvia; order Mytilida; family Modiolidae; genus Bathymodiolus; species Bathymodiolus brooksi. The sequence goes on along the minus strand of OY804585.1, from coordinate 1,728,165 downwards.
TTTTGTTATTACCCTTATGCATACTCAAATATTGGTCGAATGTAAATTAAGTATAATTTCTCTAAATTTTGTCTATTTAATTTATATTTCAATTTACGCAAAACACATATGTGTTTAGAGACACTTTTTATTAAATTTTCTACATGTTTATTCCATTTTGCTTCCTCGCTAAATGTTATCCCAAAAAATCCCCAGTAAGTACATGTATTTCCGTAATTTTTCATAATAATACAACACCGATCAAGTCATACACATGATAAGGAAATGATCATGATTTTATTCACTCCACTAATATAATATAAAAATATATTGTAAAGTGACTAATTGTATCAAAGGGTCGTCGTGATCGCATACGTATGGTAATAAGAATTACAACTACCCATGCAATCAGTTGCGAGTTCGAATCCCATGTATCACGTAATTTTTCATAATAATACAACACCGATCATGTCATACACATGGTAAGGAAATGATCATAGAATAAACAATGGACGATTCGTTGAAAATTGTGTGTTTTTGGATTTTATTCACTCCACTAATAATGACTATGAAAGGTAATATAAAAATATATTGTAAAGTGACTAATTGTATCAAATGGTCGTCGTGATCGCATACGTATGGTAATTGGAATTACAACTACCCATGCAATCAGTTGGGAGTTCGAATCCCATTTATCACATAATGGTGTACTGGATACAACATTATGTGATCAAGTTTGTTAGTGACTTGCGACAAGTTGGTTGTTTTCTCGGGTACTCCGGATTCCTCCACAACTGAAAATGACCACCACGATATAACTGAAATATTGTTGAAAGTGACATTAAACACCATATACATTACCATAGCTCAATTATTATGCTTCGAAAAATAACACTATTTGAGTAGTCTTGAAAACATTCTACTAAAAACTACTATAAACAGACAATATGATTAATTCGAGGTATCTATGGACACGTCTTGTCAGCGTGAGAGATAAAAAGAGACGACTGTAGTCAGCTCGTGTACGTGTTACGATAGTCTACAATAGCTTTGTGTCATATATAGGCTACTATTTTAAGAAAAATGTCAGTGGAATTGTGTACCTATTAATTCGTTTTCGTTTCTATGGGTATTTTCTGGGCCAGCCTTAAGCCAATTGGACTAATTGCTTGTGTTTCTACTCTCGGCTCTGCAAGTACACACAACACGCACTGCAGGTTTTACAGAGAACAACATGGGCCCCGCACGTCATAATTCCGGCCATGGGTACTTTAACACATGCCCTATGTATATGCAATACCTCCGTGGGAACCTACTGGTATGGAGAATGTCCATCTCCCTGCATACACGATCTGCCAAACTCAATGCGAGCACCATCCTTAAGTTATAAACAGTGTCTCTTTGTTATATAAATTACTTAATATGTAATGACAATAAGTTTAATGTGATCTAATAACTAGTTGATCAATACAGCGAGTGAGTGATTGTTGTTTAACGCCAAACTCAGCCATTTTTCAGCTATGTCATGGCGAAAAGAAGTTTATTGTAAATGAGATGATGATGAGATCCGCGTTGTACTAGACCAAACAACAGTCCGCTGATAGACATATCCCCCACTCAGACACATTATCATGATTTCGAGCCAAACAGTCTTTGCTATTTCTGCTTGCTTAGCGGAGAAGCAATACTTACCAATTGTATAGTCTTTGGTTTGACCCGGTCGAGGCTCGAACCCACGATCTACAACATTGGAAGCGAGCAGGCTAACCATTACACCACCGATGCGGTTGCTGATCCATCCAGGTTCAGGTGAGTATCTAGTTATTGTTTGTTGCTTGTCAAGACAAAAGCTGGAATGATCCTCACTTAAGGTAAATAACAACCAATTTATCTTTCTCATTGATAGTACACAACTCACCTATGACCTCATGTATAAATCTCATTTATTAAAGGAATACAAATGTATATATCCAATATCCCGCTTCTAGAATGTGTTGTATTGCCACCAATAGTCCCATTCCAGAATCACAAGATAAAATGTTGGAAAACTTGTTATCCTCATGAATATAGCTGAATTATTACTGACCTAAGGTTTAACAACAATCAATCAATCAATCAATCAATATATTTGATATATTGCTTTCATTTCAGTAGAAACGGAACATGCGTATTTCTTTGGTGGTAATTATTCATGGACAGAGGCAAAGCGTGCGTGTACATTGATAGGATCACAGCCATTGGTCAACATTTCTACGAGCAGGAACCAATTAGGATGGATTAATGAAACTGCTTTTTATTCTCCATGGTTAGAATACTTAGGTATGTAGTCGATGGTAATTATAAGTAATTATGAAAAGAAACATATTAATGGTCATTGAACACAAAAAAGACAACGACATATGTCACATGAAATCCACTTTCTGGCCTGGGACAGACACAGAAATATGGCGGGGTAAAACTGGTTACTGGGATTCCAACTCTCTCCTCTTGTTAATTAAACCTCCAATAGCAATGTTGTTTTGTTTTCCTCTTCAAAATAACATTCGTTAATATATTTCTCGAAAACGGAAACAATTATAAAATAATAAGTGTTGAATGCAAATTATGAAATAATTATGGTTTTTGTATGCATACATTATACAAGTAGACATATTTATAGAGGGAATACAGAATATTTTTAAATATATACCGGGAGTGAAAGGATATTTAGACATAATAGATTTATGATTTCAGCAGTATTAGGAGAAAGAGATATTCGATCAAATGCACGTACCCGATACAAAAACAACAAGAACAACAAAAATATATGATAAAACGGGAGCAAGTCTGGATTGGATAAGATTGAATAGTGTCTTCATTCTTCGTGTAATTTCCTTCAGATTTTATTGAGGATCCGTCTTATCAAAACATTGATTCTCAGAAGGTGAACCGTACGTTTCTCAAAGGGTAATGTACGGATGAGAGCGCTCAGATACTCGCGATCGTCACCCGTTGGTAAACTAACAGAAAAATCCTCGTAGTCACGAACTTTATGAGTCATTTCAATATATATATATATTTTTTTTTTAAATAACATAATACTTTATTGTTTGACTCTCCTGTTAACAAAACACCTTAGATGCCCAGGTAAGCAAAAAATAATCTAAGGTTCCCTGTTTTACAATATATCTCTTACCCAGGGCTAATAAGAGATTAATTAGAGGCTACATATACCCATTTCAAAAATACCACTAAATATATCAATTTTAAAACCATTCTGTTCTCATTTCAAAAATACAACTTAATTTATCAATTTAAAAAAACTAACATATAGCTAGGTCAATCTACAAAAAAAATGTATAAAGGCATTTTATGATAGCTTCAACACTGATATACCATTTACATACATATATTATAACTAACTACTAATCACGAATAGAATTGTAAATATTGTGGTTTTATCTATTGTATCATTACAATTGGCCGGTAGCAAAATATTTAGTTCAGATTTTAAAGCCTGTTACCATATATAGTCAAGTTTGGTTGATATGAATTTTGTCATATTTAACTTTATTTCTCGCCTTCCAAATAGACCACTTAGATATATTTTGATTGGTGCCGAATTACCGTGTTACATCCAATCAAGCTTGTTTTAAAATTATGATTTCCTTGCAAATTAAAATGATAAGAGAAGACGAACGGGACGCGATTTTCCGTGAGTTTTTAACAATGCTGTTTATATCGAGAAGTAATTAACATCGTATTTTTCATACTGTGTTCAGTCGGTCAAATAGGGAAAATTTGAGTGATCTTATGTTGTTATGTAACTTACTTGATACTAATGAGTTGCGTAACAAACCCGAAACAATGGTTTTCTTATGAATTGACATCGAGTAATGAGAGAAGAGTATCACAGCGTGATCATCCATGGGATACCGACGATGCATAAAGGGGAACTTGGCCAATTTATTAACATTATCTTTATGTCCGCGTGGGTGTATGTCAACTTGTTTATAAATGCTCTTTAATTGTTTCGCTGTTTAATAACTAACACTAACAAGACAAACAGACAGATGAACATTTATAGAAAAACTTATGTCTGCGTATTTTGAATTATCTGACGTATTTGACTGCATGTCTAATTTTTCACATTCAGTCCTGTGGATCATATAGAAATAATTGTCCTCACTACCCAACTCTCCAAACTTTTCCAGAAAGTCCAAAGTAGTTGCCCAATTTCCCCATTCTTCCCTTATTCCTATATATATATAATTATATACATATTGGTGATCTTGTTGACATAGCTTTAATATACATTAAATACTTGTCGATAACATTAATCAATCAAACAATCCATCAATCACAATAATCAATCAATCAATCAATCATGGTTTTTAACCAAACACGTCAGAAAATATCATGTGGCATTATTTTTGTAGGCTGTTTCCGTATCAATGAAAAGCAAATTGTGAACGTCTCTACTGTTGATGCCGGGACACAAATGAAGGAATGTTTACTACTCTGTGAGAATTATTTCTTCATAGGATTACAGGTATATATACACATTATAACTTATCTTAAGGCCTCTTCATTGGATTACAGGTACATACACTTTGTTACTTTTTTAAGACCACCATTGAATATTGTGTTATCATTTGTATATTTATCTTTTTTGTATATAACAGTATGTATAAATGTATGCGCTAAGAAGAGTCTGAAGATACCAAAAGGGTAATCAGAATCCGTATATCGAAGAGAAAGAGACCATACAATGATCAAAAGAAAAAGGACAAAAGGACAAACAACGAACTACAAAACATACAAATAAAACTGAAGATCGAGTAACACTAACTCCACTTAAAACCGGGGGTGAACTCAGGTGCACCGAAAGGGTAAGCAGTTCCAGCTCCACTAATGGCACCCGTCGTGTTAATCTAGTTACAAACCCGGTGATATGTCATGAATGAGAAAAGGACCGGAAAGTGTCTACGACAAGTGGAAGATCGAGTAAATGTATGCGTCTTAATAAAGGTTTTGCTATTTCAGCAATCCCGATGTGCGTGTTTAATGAACACTTCGATACATGTCGGACATACATATAAACGATGTGATGCTGACTCATCAGCCAATTGTCAACGAGACCAGAACGCAATTTGTGCGGTGAACAACATCTTGGATAAATTTGCGTTATACAAGAAAGGTAATTAACAATTGAAGGATATACAATTATATTTTGCTTCACATAAAGTAAATAAGTTGATTGAGGAATATCTGAGTGAGAGTAGTTGTTTTAAGAGGCTAACAAGAACAACAACAGTTCAAACACAAAGGTCAAAAACACACGAACAAGAGCTCGAACAAAAACTGAAATACACAGGAAATGTTACTGAAGAGTAAACTACTCCAACTTAGGTTAATTTAAACATATTTTATTTTCTAAATAATGACAAAAGGATCAGCCACAAGTTTTTCAACTTAGTATTGTCTTCTCCATATACATACAATAAACAATATACAATATGATATGCATTATCATTACATAATTTCTCTAAAATGTTTAACAAAAAACTACTTAGGTGGTGTCATGGCTAAGAGTCAGAATAGCGTTTCAGAGTGATGCGCCATATCAACCTGTGGACTGTTGTTGCAGTGAGCCAAACTTATAAACAATCTCACCGAGTGTATAGCTCTAGTACAAATCAGATGTTGTCATCATCTCATCAAATGTAACTTGTTCTCACTATGATAGTCAGGGTGAAGCGCCATATCAACATGTGGACTTGTTCTCACAATGTTATAGCTGAATAATTGCTCCCTTGACGTTAAACAACAATCATTCACTCACGCATGCGCATATGTAACACTTGTCAGTTATCCTTTATATCGATAACAGTTAAGACAACAGTAGAAGCAGATTTGTAATTGCTTAAACCATCTGGAATGCTGCCACATGAAGCATACCTTTTTAATAATAAGATCATTGTGAAAGTCTACTTGTATAATCGTTAGAGATCTTACTGTAATCATTATTACTTATGGTAGTAGTACTGAATTCATATAATTACAAAATGTTTAATCATTTGACTTTCCAATCGTTTGACATTTAGCGTACCTGGTGAATGGTATTCCTCCAGAAACACGTCGTGAGCAATAAATTAGATATATACGCTTTTATTAATTTGCACACGACGATACTTGCATCAGGAATTGCGATCGTGTAAAAATAAGGATCTTGTGTTTGTCACATATATTTAATCTACTATAATTTTATATAGCGGTAAAGTTCTCCATTTGAAAAATGTGAATCGATAAAGAATAATTTTATAAAAATACAAGGAAAAGCAATAAGTAAATTTGTTAAATGGTTAGATCCAAAGATATGCGCAAAACGGGTCCATAACAAAAGAGTGGTGATCTCAATTGCTCCTCATGGGTATACAGTTTCCGCTCCAAATGTATCATTCACCGTGTTACTCTGGGTTATAGTCAAAGTCCAGTCAGTTTTTTTATTTATTATCACCGGGTTTGTAACAAGAGTAACACGACAGGTACCACGTATGGAGCAGAAACTGCTTACAATTCCTGAACATCTGTGTACACTTCCAGTTTTCAGTGGCCTTCGTGTTGCACGATCTTTGCTATTTTGTGTGATGCTTTGGATCGTTGCTTGCCCTTTTCATTTGGCCAGTGTGTTGTCTGTCCTTCTTCTCTTTGCGGTTTCTGGTTTTTCTAAGAAGATACAAAAGGTGTATTCAGACGTCGTAAATCGAAGGACACCACAATGGAGAAAAGAAAAATGACGAAAGGACAAACAATGATCTACAAAGCAATACACAGAAAACTAATTATTAACGAACCCCACAAAAAATGCGGTGAACACAGGTAGCGTGGAAGGATAGGCAATTCCTGCTCCACTAGTGATACCCTACGTGTTACTGTTGAACGACACGAACATCGTGTGATATTGAAGCCAACATTTTTGAAATCCAGTATACGTAGATAAATACAAATAACTCAAACATGATCCTCTACAAAACAAATGAAGATAAAGACAAGCCGAACATGTTGCAAAGGAGTTTAAATGGGAGGACAGAGATTAAGATAGATCGTGGAAACATATCCTGGGTTATCTGTAGGGTATACTCTGCGTAGGAATCAATCTATTTATGGTGGCGACCAAGACTTCAATCCCAGCATCATAAATACGGTAATGAAGTAAATATTTGTCATGTCGTGGGACAGACTCCAAATTGTGGAAATGAACGTTAGATAATACCAAAGGGGCAATCAAAAATGGACAATTCAAAGTAACTCCCTACACAGGTCACACAAGACGAACAAAAACAAAACAAATACATAACACAATATGTCTTGGATATCAATATACGCAAGCAAACACAAAAAATGCAAAGAAGACATGGGTCTACCTACAAACAACCGGAGGTAAAGACGAACCGGACATCGTTTTTATACCGAAGTCATAACTACTTATTCCATTACCATATGTCTAGAAAGTAATAAACATGTATTATCTTTGCATCAGTTGTCATCGATGGTCCTATAGGAATAGGTGACTGTTTAACGGTCACTCCGAACAGCCATGGGTCGATAATCTACCGGGCAAGTCGATGTGATTTCCAGCTGTTCCAGATCTGTTCCACTGGTGAGTATTTAGTTGATTATTTATTATTAGAAAATTTAATATAAACGTGTTCATTCTGTTTTTGTTTTTTGTTTTTTTTTTGGGGGGGAAGGGGGAGGGGTCTTTCAATAATATGATTTACATTCTGCGTGTTCAACTCCAAAAACGATATATATCCTACTTATCGTGCAGGTCAGCTTTATTCGTGAAGGAAACCGTAAATTACCGGTGACCATCTGACATGATGTACACAGATTTATGACATGAAATTGATTCCAGTACGCATGGGCATGGATGTAAATAAATCTCGCAAACGTCGATAGTAATAGTCCTTGATAGCATTAATAGATACCACTTCATATTTAAATTACACCCCTGTTGTGCTTCCATATACTGTAACGAATATAATACATTTAGAGCTTTAGAGATAAATACTGTAATTGGAATTGTGATGACATGATTTGTGCTATCACCTTTTTGCTAGACAACATTTATGCTCATTTTGGCTACAAAATGTGTTGTCAAATTGATCGAATTCCAATGCGAAGGAATTGCACTCCTCTCATTGCTGATTTGTTTTTATGCAGCTGTGAATTTCCATTTATTGCTAAACGTCTTCAACAAGACATTCAAAGCTGAGATAGAAAATATTTCCAGCGGATTTGAAACTTGCCCACATTATCCCGATATTCAAATCTGCTGACAAATCGTCCTTGTTCAATTATCGACCTGTTCCTTTACTTAGTACTATAAGCAAGGTGTTTGAGAAAATTGTTTGCAAAAATATATTTAATTTTCTAATGGAAAATGCATTGATATACAAATTCCAGTCTGGATTTCTCCCTGGCCATTCTACAACACGCCAGCTTATAGAGCTTATTAATGAAATATTTATGGCACTTGATAATCGTGAGCTTATATGTTTAATATTTTGTGATGTGAGTAAAGCTTTTGAAAGTGTGATTACGAGGCTTATTATTAAAATTAGAAAGATATGGTATTAAATAAGGGTAATAACAAAATTACCGAACTCCGAACAATCTTACAAAGTGAAAGTCAAAACTCATAAGTATATAAACAGACAAAATCAGTCAACAACCGGAAAACTGTGAAAACCGTAATGATCCTGACTTGGTACAGGCATTTCTAAAGAAATGGTGGGTTGAATCAGATTTTAAAGCGCCAAACCTCCCCCTTTCTCCAATGGTTAGGTAGTTATATTTCAGCCAGAGAACAACAGGTAATAATAAAAAATGCGATTTCTGGGAAAGGTAATCTTAAAGGCAGGCGGTTCCCCATGGGTACATCCTTGGTCCCCTTCTCTTCTTGATATTTATTAATGGCATTGCTGATGAAACGATAGGATTGTGCAGATTGTTTGCAGATGACACATCCATAGGAGAAAAATCTTATGAAATGAATAGTTTATGTAACATGGTAAATACTGACTTAAAACAAATTTCAGAATGATCCAAACAATGGTTAGTCAAACTAAATCCTACTAAAACTAACATTGTCTATTTTAATACTAGAGACATACCTCCTGGTTTGTTCTTCTGGATAGAAAATACTAGAATGTATCCGGTAAAATGTCATAAGCATTTAGGTATCACTTTAAGTGCAGATTGTAAGTGGTCAAACCACATAAATACTATTATTGAAAAAACATCCAAACAAGTGGCAGTTCTGCGAAAACTTAAATTTAAGGTATCTCGAAATTTTCTTGAAACTATATATTTAACTTTTATTCGTCCACTTTTAGAATATGCAGGAGAGGTTTGGGATAATTGTACTCTCGCTGACTCAGAACGGCTTGAACAAATTCACCTTGAAGCCGCACGTATAGTAACCGGTTTAACGTCTTATGCAAGCTTACTGTCTCTCTATAAGGAAACGGGATGGGAAAAACTTTCAGCTAGGCGTGAAAAAAGAAAACTTTCATTATTCTATGACATAGTCAGTGGCCAATCACCTGATTATCTTCAAGATGTATTACCTATTACGGTGGGTCAAACCAATAACTATAATTTACACAACTCTAAAAACTCATAATCCCCCCAGAAAGGCTTAGTTTATATCAAAGTTCTTTTTTCCCAAGTACCATTAGACTGTGGAACAATCTGCCAAAAGACTTGAGAAATTATCCTTACCAACAAATGTTTAAAAACGAAATACGAAAAGTTGATGACATGCCTGACACCATTATATTTTTCTACTGATATTAGAATTACTAATATATTACATGCTCGTTTACGTCTAAAATGTAGTAGCCTCAAATGTGATCTATTTAGATGTAATTTAATTGCCTCTTGTAATTGTGATTGTGGAAATTACATCGAGTCTATGGACCATTTCTTTTTAAAATGTAATATATATACTGAACACAGAATACACCTATTCTGTAGCATGAGTAATTTGGGTTTTGATATAGGCATCGAAAATATATTATTTGGAAATGCCTCTTTTGAAAACGACAAAAACTCTAAACTGTTCTTGCTCGTCCAAAAATACATTGTTAACTCTAAAAGATTTGTCTAGTAAATTTATATATTGAATATACATCAGACGACAACGACCTTGTATATACGTTTCCGTATTTGTGTATAAAGATAAGTTTTATACAAAACCGACTCTTATATATTTCAGCCAATAGAACTGTTTTTGTCCTGTTATGTTATCTTCAATCTTTGCTATAGTAGTTATTCATATTATCTGTATTTGTAATATATTGTCATTGCTAATGTTTATATATGTAGCGGAGAAGACTTCATAAGTTTACATCTTGTCTTATCCATTTGTCTTGTTTTGTATGACAATAAAATATGTTTAAAGCAAATTGCAGATACTGTTACGATAACTAAACTGTAAATAATACTTATTTTCTAACGTTTGTATTACGAATATATTCCAAGGAACTTACGTAGAATAATACTAATATTACAAACGTATAATACTAATATTACAAACGTATAATACTAATATTACAAACGTATAATACTAATATTACAAACATATAATACTAATATTACAAACGTATAATACTAATATTACAAGCGTATAATACTAATATTACAAACGTATAATACTAATATTACAAACGTATAATACTAATATTACAAACGTATAATACTAATATTACAAGCGTATAATACTAATATTAAAAACGTATAATACTAATATTACAAACGTATAATACTAATATTACAAACGTATAATATTAATATTACAAACGACTCGTGTCAATCCATGGATTTAGACACATTTTTTTCTCAATGTAAAACTAACACACGCGTACTATATATAGATACGATGTTTACCTCTCTATCGTCAATTGTTCAACTTTTTGGATGGAATCGTTCCTTTGGCCCGTCATATGGCATTTGCTTTTCCCAGTTGGTTCGTTTCCCTTGTATATAAATAAACGTTATCGAATACCGAAGGAGCAATCAAAAATGAACAATCCAGAGAAACTGTCGACACAGAGCACACAATACGAAAAAAAAACAATATAATATAATACAAAGACATTATCTGAAGTCATATAATAAAATATAATATTGTTTATTGTAATAAAGCAATAACGAGAAAACGTGTACACCAATGATACCGTGTTGATAACTTATTGATATCTTCACTACCGCTATACAGATCTTGTTTACAAAAACAATGTTCCGAATGGGTAGGCATGTCCTACTTACTGAAAGGGACTATTAACACACAATAACACTTACTCTAAATGTCTTAATATTTTGTAGATAGAGTCTGTTCTCCAGCAAACGTTACAATATCCGAGAAAGAAAAGGTTGACAGGGCTTCTTCCGCTACGAAGTGTAAATACAAATTTCTCGCCTCATATGCAAGTGCCACTCAAGGAAATTTACAGCTGTCACTTGAAGAATACTACTGTTTAGACAACACCAGGAGACACTTTTTTCAGTCAGGTAATTAAACAGTTAGGAATTTTGTTAAACATATTTACCCCATAATGCACTTTCGACAATTTTTAGTAGCAACACATATTATCATATTCGAACAATCATTGGGAGAAATGCAAAACTTATTTGATATTTGCTTTTGAATCTCTTCTCCGGAGAGACCCATGGGTATAGAAATAGCAGTTATTTTGTCTCATGCCGGGAAAATACAGATTTCTTGTACCTACTCACTCCTTATTGTTTACATTTATTTACAGTATTTCTGTTTGTTTTTTGTGTGTATTGTTGTTTGTTTCCCATATGTACTGTTCACAACATTTCAATACTATATATATATATATATACTAGAATATACAAATAAAGATTATTGTAATTTAGTAAACGAACAGCAGCCGGAATATTGTGTTGCTGCACAAACTGACAGAAATGGCCGAATGATAAAAGAAATTCAAGACTGCAAAACTAAATTACCAGCACTTTGTTCTGGCAGTGAGGTGGCAAATGTAAATACAAAACAATCGTCTATCCATGGTAAGTTATCTCCTATATGGTCTCGTTTATGTTAATTGTGTGAAAGTTATATGTAATTTGTTAAGGTTTTATGTTAATTGTGTTGGACATGCCTACCCATTCATACAAATTATATGTAATTTGTTAAGGTTTTTAAGACTTGTAGTAATTGAAAAACAAACAAAAAATACCATACTGTAGAAACAGTTCCAAATACCAATGGAAAAATCGTAGAAAGAAAGAGGCAAAATAAATACCTCTAACACACAAATACATGACAGCTCACTTTACTAGCTTGGTACCTCTAACACACAAATACATGACCTCTCACTTTACTGGCTTGGTACCTCTAACACACAAATACATGACCACTCACTTTACTGGCTTGGTACCTCTAACACACAATTACATGACCACTCACTTTACTGGCTTGGTACCTCTAACGCACAAATACATGACAGCTCACTTTACTGGCTTGGTACCTCTAACACACAAATACATGACCACTCACTTTACTGGCTTGGTACCTCTAACACACAAATACATGACCACTCACTTTACTGGCTTGGTACCTCTAACACACAATTACATGACCACTCACTTTACTGGCTTGGTACCTCTAACGCACAAATACATGACAGCTCACTTTACTGGCTTGGTACCTCTAACACACAAATACATGACCACTCACTTTACTGGCTTGGTACCTCTAACATACAAATACATGACCAGTCACTTTACTGGCTTGGTACCTCTAACACACAAATACATGACCACTCACTTTACTGGCTTGGTACCTCTAACACACAATTACATGACCACTCACTTTACTGGCTTGGTACCTCTAACACACAAATACATGACCACTCACTTTACTGGCTTGGTACCTCTAACATACAAATACATGACCACTCACTTTACTGGCTTGGTACCTCTAACACATAAATACATGACCTCTCACTTTACTGGCTTGGTACCTCTAACACACAAATACATGACCACTCACTTTAGTGGCTTCGTAACGATACCTCTAACACACAAATACATGACCACTCACTTTAGTGGCTGTGTAACGATACCTCTAACACACAAATACATGACCACTCACTTTCCTGGCATGGTACAGGTTTGGTAACGATACCTCTAACACACAAATACATGACCACTCACTTTCCTGGCATGGTACAGGTTTGGTAACGATACTTCTAACACACAAATACATCACCACTCACTTTCCTGGCATGGTACAGGTTTGGTAGAGATACCTCTAACACACAAATACATCACCACTCACTTTACTGGCTTGGTACAGGTTTGGTAGAGATACCTCTAACACACAAATACATGACCACTCACTTTACTGGCTTGGTACAGGTTTGGTAGCGATACCTCTAAAACACAAATGCATGACCACTCACTTTACTGGCATGGTACAGGTTTGGTAGAGATACCTCTAACACACAAATACATGACCACTCACTTTCCTGGCATGGTACAGGTTTGGTAGAGATACCTCTAACACACAAATACATGACCACTCACTTTCCTGGCATGGTACAGGTTTGGTAGAGATACCTCTAACACACAAATACATCACCACTCACTTTACTGGCTTGGTACAGGTTTGGTAGCGATACCTCTAAAACACAAATGCATGACCACTCACTTTACTGGCTTAGTACAGGTTTGGTAACTATATCTCTAACACACAAATACATGACCACTCACTTTCCTGTCTTGGTACAGGCACTTCAATGAAAGGTGGCGGGATTATACAAGTTGTATTGGTTCAAACTTCCCCTCTTATGCGTAAATCAACATAAAAATGTTATACATTGTAATGATTATAGCAGATTGGTGTCTACGGTTGAAGACACCAAGGGGGTAATCAGAAGCTGTAAATCGAACAAGGACAGACATTGTAATGAAGAAGAAGATAAACAAAAGACAAACAATGATATACAGAGCACTATGCAAAAAACTAAAGGTTGTGAACAACAAACTAATTTATTCTTAAAATGCACTTGAAATTAGTCTACACTTAAATTTAACGGAAGTTTGTGCAAATTAGTAAAGACTTACAATCAACCGCGAAACGTTCACACGTTGGAATACATGTATAGGATACAGTACTATTAAAACAAAAGAAGCGGCCCGTATTGGATATAACGGGTTTCTTTTTCCGCATGAGTACTCAGATATAGGCCGAGGTGGGTAGCACCAAGGCCGTCACCTGAGTACGAATGCGGAAAAAGAAACCCGTTATATCCAATACGGACAAATTCTTTTGTTTCAATAATAATGAATCTAACTTGTACAATACTAGTGTTGTTGCAAAAATATATGGTATGACATATATTTTTACACTTTTAGTGTTTAGAAAGCCAAATAAGACCACAATTAACAAAAATAAAACGACATATGTTTATCGGTCAACGTCATTTCGATTCTCGTTTATATTTAGATATTTCAAGGTCTTTCAAGTGAAAAGAATCGTTTATATTTAGATATTTCAAGGTCTTTCAAGTGTCCCAAATCTTCACCTGTGGTCTGTCTGATTTGTTATTACTTGCGGTCGGTTCGTTAGTTGTTTTTGTATTGCGAGAATACATTTTAAAAGTTCACATACTCGTCAGTTCTGAACATAAATTATGCCAGGTCTGAAATACTTGTACCGTGTCTTTTATATTGCTTTTTTAAGCAAATTGTTGATATATTTGTTTTACAAATCTTACTATCAAGAGTCAAATAAACTAATTATAGCGTTTAGTAGTGTGGTCACCGTAGCCGAGTGGATAGATGGAAGTTTTGAAAGTCAAAATAGGCTTTCAAAAGCCCAGCAGTGGTTCGAAACACGAAAGAACAAAAATAAGTAAAACGCGTTTTTAAGGCTAAAACAGTAAAAAGTTAAAGTTCATATATTCAAGAACAAAAGAATAAACTAGATTCTTAAAAATAATCCACTGTTCGAACAATAGTGTGACGTCAGAGAAATGCATTACGTAAACGATATCAATCTTGTCCCAAAAATGGGTCAAATTATTAAAGTACAGCGGCCTGTATCATCGGCCTCTATTAGTGCTGCGGCCTGTATGTGATATAAGGGGCCGCCTTTACAGTAGCGTTGCTGGGGGTATTATTCTACAACCTTTCATTTTTACGAACGCTTCCACTAACTCACAATATCGAATTTCATAAAAGACCAAAAACACTCAGGGAAACAAAAAGTTAAAATTGACTAGCATTACATCTGCTTTATGCCATAAAACAAGGCGATTAAAATGTAATTAATTGAATTGAATTTGAAAGAGAATAGATTGTCCTGTATATTTACATCATTTGTTATTAAATGGTAGAACATTATCTTTAAAATATATGGATTATGGATTCATCATTGGATTGTACCAGAACATTTGTGTAATGTGGTTTTCTTTATCAATTTATATTTTAGACTTACCGATAGACCACTCATGTTGTTTTCTTGTTTTTTTATTGGTTGTTTTATTTTTGATTTTTTTTTAGTGTTTTTAGTTTATTGTTTTTTGTTTTATATATTTTCTTTTATTTGATTTCAGTGAATAGTTGTTTTAGAAAGAGCAAACACGTTCATTACATAATGCACAAACTGCTTACTTCAATGTAGGAGAGAGTCGTTATCACTGTGCAGGTCCAAACTGGACATTATCCTTGTTTTCCTGTGTGAAGGTCATGTTAGACCAATCCAAATACTATCTCTTTATTTCATAGATTTACTATAACCTTGTTCTCGACATGAACGTAGCTGAAATACTTCCCACTTGAAGTTTAAGAACAATAAATCAACCTTGTTCTCGACATGAACGTAGCTGAAATACTGCCCACTTGAAGTTTAAGAACAATAAATCAACCATGTTCTCGACATGAACGTAGCTGAAATACTGCCCACTTGAAGTTTAAGAACAATAAATCAACCTTGTTCTGGACATGAACGTAGCTGAAAGACTGCCCACTTGAAGTTTAAGAACAATAAATCAACCTTGTTCTCGACATGAACGTAGCTGAAATACTGCCCACTTGAAGTTTAAGAACAATAAATCAACCTTGTTCTCGACATGAACGTAGCTGAAATACTGCCCACTTGAAGTTTAAGAACAATAAATCAACCTTGTTCTCGACATGAACGTAGCTGAAATACTGCCCACTTGAAGTTTAAGAACAATAAATCAACCTTGTTCTGGACATGAACGTAGCTGAAAGACTGCCCACTTGAAGTTTAAGAACAGTAAATCAACCTTGTTCTCGACATGAACGTAGCTGAAATACTGCCCACTTGAAGTTTAAGAACAATAAATCAACCTTGTTCTCGACATGAACGTAGCTGAAATACTTCCCACTTGAAGTTTAAGAACAATAAATCAACCTTGTTCTCGACATGAACGTAGCTAAAATACTGCCCACTTGAAGTTTAAGAACAATAAATCAACCTTGTTCTGGACATGAACGTAGCTGAAATACTGCCCACTTGAAGTTTAAGAACAATAAATCAACCTTGTTCTCGACATGAACGTAGCTACAATACTGCCCACTTGAAGTTTAAGAACAATAAATCAACTTTGTTCTGGACATGAACGTAGTTGAAATACTGCCCACTTGAAGTTTAAGAACAATAAATCAACCTTGTTCTCGACATGAACGTAGCTGAAATACTGCCCACTTGAAGTTTAAGAACAATAAATCATCTTTCACTGAAATCAAACATTCCGCTTCAAAACTAATGTTGGTTACCATGCATTAAGATTATCATACATTATATATCATTTGTTTTTGTTTGTAGATTACCTGGTCATTGCATTGATAATAACAGCTACAGCTGCGTGTCTTATAGTCGTTGTTGTCGTCCTTTTATTTTGCAGGTTTGTAAAATATAATGAACCCCCAAAATACAACATAAACAAACAAACAAACACACAAACGAAGAAACAAATAAACAAACAAAACAGCTATGTTTTAATAAAAGGGCAATGCCATTTATATCTCTAACAATAAAACCGTAGATATTGAGTGAGCACGATGTGTTTCTGGAATAATATCTATTCTGTACACTTATAGTCAGAAGATTGGACAACCAAATAAAATAAAAGCATTTGGGAGCAAACATATGTTAGAGAATACCGAAAGGGCTATCAAAAACGAACAATCTAGAGAAACTGACAACATAGGGTATACATGACGAAGAAAAACAAAGCAAAAACACAACGCAATGTGTTGGACATCACTATATGTAAACAAACACAAATAACGTATATAAGACAACCAAAGAGTCTAACCATGATAGAAAACTCGGCTAAAGTCACATATTCCTGAGAGAGGAGACCCTTAGTTTGAGTAATAATTCCATTATTTATAAACTGTAAATATCAATAATAAATACACAAATAAATATCTGATGAACCATGTCTGTGCCGAATCACTGACTTCTGTGTAGATGATACCCTTGGGGACTAATAGTTCACCAGAAGAGATATCGACCAAGTGATAGTAATAAAAACGTAGATATCAAATTTAGTGCGCACAACGTGTCTCTGGAATAACAGTCATCGGGTCCCTAAACATAAAAGATTGGAGCTGAAAACTGAAGTGAAAATAGGTCTAATAAGATAGACTCGTGTCACCAGATTTTATTTTGTCCTATAGAAATACACTGTAGATACAAATATAGAAATGCAAGCCTACTAAAAGTTATTTTGCTGCTATTTGTTTTCTTTTTGTAAATCATATGACACAGATTTAGTTCTTCTTTCTTAAAGTACAGATATTCCTTCTAATTTGAATAATTGTAATTATTAGATATAATTGTACACGTATATTTAATTTATATTTAGAACAAATCTTATGAGGATAAAACCGTTATTCATTAACATTAAATTTTAAGGTTAATTTATTTTCACATTTACATATATAAAAATTCTAACATTATAAACTAACATATGTAATATAATCATCTTGTAGGTATAAAAGGGCTTCACTGAGACATGCTCTCCAACCATTGGCTGAAATTGAGAAGGAAGTGGGTTATGCCCAAGTTGATAAATCAACTAATTCTACAACACAAAAAGATGGAGATAGAGACAAGACACTTGCAAATGATTGTGATTGTGATGATTATGACCATACAAACCACTTCTCTTCCCCGGATGTTCCTCTTGTAACAGAAAATAACTATGATACTTGTGATGATTATGACCATACAAACCACTTCTCTTCCCCGGATGTTCCTCTTGTAACAGATAATAACTATGATACTTGTGATGATTATGACCATACAAACCACTTCTCTACCCCGGATGTTCCTCTAGTAACAGATAATACCTATGATACAATGCAATTTATTGAGAGAGGGGAAGAAAACAATTATAATTGTGCACACGAAGCAGAAAAACATCCTCCTGTAATACTTGACAATGACGAATATAGTGTAATTGAAATTACGAAATGATTGTTTATTTTTGTTGTTATTATCTGAATTTGTTTTTCTATTTTGCTTTAAATAAATGATTTAAAATGCATGTGTTATTTGACAGAGAAAAAATTACTTGAACAACGCATTAACAATTGTGTTATGCATATATTGTGAAAGGGTTCTATTTTCGATCTGGTCAATAAAAACTGTATTTGAGATAAAAATAAAAGGGTGTTGTGGTCGGGCAAATACTGTCATCATTGTGTCCGCCATTATTTCACGAAACAACACAATACAAACAGCAATACACCATGTAGTTTCCATCTATCACGTATTTACGCCTGGGAAGCCAAGCGTTATTGAAATAATACCTAGTTTTTCTTTGGCTTACTTTCTCCCAAAGAATTATTTGACGTTCCAGTATTTATTTATTTGTTGGTCTTTTTTTAACTTTGGGTCGTATCAGTGTTGTATCCTTGTTGTCTCTTTGTAATATCTGTTATCGTCAGTTCGATATCCATATGAATAAAATTGTCCATAATAGGAATAGGAATAAAATTGTCCATAATAGGAATAGGAATAAAATTGTCCATAATAGGAATAGGAATAAAATTGTCCATAATAGGAATATGAATAAAATTGTCCATAATAAGAATATGAATAAAATTGTCCATAATAGGAGTAAGGGTAATAACAAAGGCATGCCAATAACAAAATTACCGAACTCCGAACAATCTTCCTACTGGAAAGTCAAAACTCATTAGTATATAAACAGACAAAATCAGTCAACAACCGGAAAACTGTGAAAACCGTAATGACCCTGACTTGGTACAGGCATTTCTAAAGAAATGGTGGGTTGAATCAGATTATAAAGCGCCAAACCTCCCGCTTTAGTTACGGCTCAAAGGTTCCGGCTGTCACTATAACAGTTTTTATAACAATACTGGAACGAAATAGGTAAAATAGTTGTCAAAGCAGTACCAAATTCAGTGAGGAGGGTGGAACATCTATCGTGAACCATCTCCATCAACAACCCCGAGTCATCTGAAGTATTTTAACTACGAAAGTAAATGTCAAAAACACTTTTACGTCACACACATTGATAAAAAATATTTTTGACATTTTTGTTGACTTCCTTATCTTTATACATTTTCACTATATGAAAATCCATCGTTTATTATCGTCTCTGTAGAGACGGAATATATATCGACAAGATCTTGGTATCGGAATATAAACTTTTTAAGTGATCGAATAAGGCGAATCTTTTTATAGCCCTGGTCCAGTAGCCTGTTTCTCAGATAATATGAAAAACAGAAAATATCACACTTTCGGTACAGTTCCAAAATCCAATAGAAAATCATTGAAAGGTGCAAAATCGATACTTCTAACACACAAATACATTTTTGACCGCTCACTTTCCTGGCTTTGTACAGGAACGTCAATAACAAGTGGCAGAGTAAAATGTGTTATGGCTCCAAACCCCCTGTCTTAGTGAAATGATGCGATCATGTCAGTGTTTTCCACATAAGAGTTGCATATAAATGCCAACCCTCACAAAATAAAACCGGCGAAGAAGTGTTTGAAGATACGTCATCAGAATCCGTAAATCGAAGATGGCCAAACGAAAAAGCACAAAAGGACAAACAACGATCTGCAAAACATTACACAGAAAACTAAAGATCGAGCAACACGAACTCCACTAAAAACCGGAGGTGAACTCAAGTGCTGTGTAAGGGTGAACAGTTCCACAGTGTGGCACCCGTCGTGTTTCTCTTGTTACAAACTCAGTGATGAGTAATGAATGAGTAAATGGTCTGGCTGTGATTACGACAAGCTCACAATGGGAAAATTGAAATCATCTCTTTTTAACCATCATTTTAAATATTAAATAGTAAACAAGGTCGTTGTAAGACATACATGTAATACTGAAACAGTAGTCAACTTTGTTATATATATATATATATACAAGTAATATATTTACAGTCGCTGTAATTTTCTATTCACGTATCTTCAATGTCAGTTACTTTATTTGCATTGAAAGTGAATACGTAAATACGTGGTTGGTAAATTACAGCAGCTTGTGTCTTTTATTGTTAACACTGCAGCTCCTATATATGGTTTCTCTTTCCAAATGAGTCACGCCTCCCTGATTTTGAACACATCAGTTTTATATATATAATGAATCACTCATAAAACCAAAAATTATTGATCCTTTCGTGAAAATGAACTTGATAACTGTACAAAAAATATGTGGAGATTGCTACTGAATGTCTAGATTCTAATAATCATTAAATATATCAGCGAGTTTAAAAAATAACTAAGACCAGAAAACGTTTAAATTGCAACTTTAAAGATAAATAAAAATTATTTGGCTTTCCAACCTTTTGGCTTTGGGCGTACCTGATGAGAAGGTGATTCCAGAAAGACGTCATGCGCACTCAATTTGATATCTACGTTTTTACTAATACCACCGGATCGATACATCTGCTGGTGGACTATTAGTCTCCGAGGGTAGCATCCACCCATGGCCACTAGTAGTCAGTGGTTCGGCACTGACATCGTTTATTAGAATATTTATCATCGAAATTTACAGTTGCTAAATTATGTAATTAAGGAATAATTCATGGAAGCCATAGTTTGTATCCAGTTTTAACATGGGTAACATTATTTACGTAAAATGCAACGAAAATAATGTTACCCATGTTAAAACGTTATACAAACTCTGGCTTCCATGAATTATTTCGATTCTTCTTCTTCTTTCTTCCTTATTTGCGTCCAGGACTGAACCACCAAGTATAAACTTGTATTAATCTTTATTTTAACTCTTTTTTTTTTTAAGAATTGCACTATATGCACCTTATTTACACCCACAGTATCGAATAATTAAAAATTTCGGATTAAAGATAAAAACTAGTGTGGTTGTATTCAATATCCTATATATATACAGTTAATGGGTCGCTGAGAAGTTCAGCCTTTAAAATAGTAGGAACAATCTAACTTATTTTTCGAAGTGGAAGTAAGTCATAACAAAATCCACTAACCTTCATGGTTACAGTTGTTTTTTCTTATATGGATAACTCAATGAACTAGTCGGTGATTCAATTAAGTTACCGATATTTTACAATTTGGTGTTTCCAACGATAATAAAAATATTTGTATTAATTTTGTATTGCATGACATGTTTTATTGTGCTGTATTTAATTTATGTAATTTATTATGCATGTCGGTTTGAAAAGCTCTTGAGAACTTATGTTGTACTGTTATAAAATGTACCGACTTTAAATAAAACTTTTTGATTTGATTTGATTTGATTTGGCTTTCCAACCTTTTTGGGAAACGCGTAATTTGGAAATCTACGTTATTATTTTTTATGAAAAGACATGATCAACAATTTCAAGAATTTTTATGGTGAAAATTAGACATCATCATCACTAATGTTTCTTTTTTTCTGTTTCTGCCATGTAATTGCCTCCTTCATCATGTTGAAGATTATGCAATGAATTTTTGGACTGCGCATTTTAGTTGAACTAATCAAGTGTGTGGGATAATGATTTAATGGGGCTTATTTACAATTAAAACTACAAATGTATATACATGTACATGTTGGGACTGCCTGGCGGCTAAAGGGACACAATCCTGGCCTTAAAGGCTTCAGGTGTGTCCAGCTCCACAATGTCTGGTGGCAGCAGATTCCAATCCCTCACTGTTCTTGGGAAAAATGACATCTTTCTGGTGTCAATACGACAGGATTCTATTTGAAATGCCCTGTTGTGTGTATTTCTAGAGCGTCGACAAGGTGGTATTAGTCTGTTTTCTTTGGTGATGGATACTAGCTCTCTATCAATTTTGTACATCATCATCAGTCTTGCATCTTTTCTCCTGTTTGCCAAAGGTTTCCATTTGAGTCTCTGGAGCATGTTGCTGACACTAGATCGGTTTCTCTGGTTGCTGACGACATATCTAGCTGCTCTTCTTTGTACGGCTTCAATTTTGTTTATTTCTGTTTTCGTATAAGGATTCCAAACAGTACTGGCATATTCAACCAACGGGCGAACAAGCGTTTGGTAGGCTTGTTCTTTAATCCTGATTGATGGAATTTTCAGGTTCCTCCTGAGGAATCCTAGAGTTTTATTTGCTTTGGCAGTTATATTGTTTATGTGCTGATCCCACTGCAACTTATTGGTGATTGTTAATCCAAGATATTTCAGAGCTGATGTTACTAGCTCTAGAGTGTGACCATGCAGATGGCAGTTTGCCTCAGTCTTCTTTGTTTTATTTGTTACTCTTAGGACATTGCATTTATCTGGATGGAACTTCATACACCATTCATTTTCCCATTGGCCGAGCTTAATGATATACACACTAATAATCATTCATATAACTTAAATATTTTTAAAAGTCAATGTTTCGTTTCCTATTCGTGGTTGAACCGTATACATTTTGTATATTATTTCACTCTAAGTATTTCCGCCACGGTTTTTTCCTCATTTATTTATTTCGAACACATGGTAGATCAGGGAATGTCATTATAAGGAAAGATAGATGGATAGATAGATTTGTGTAGTGCTGAGCCTAATACACACAGATTATATGTAGGTAGATGTTAATACAATTACATGACCTTAGCCATTAATCATTGTGTCTGGTCTGAATGTAATCTCAACGAGATTAGTCTGAATGGATTTCTTTTTCTTTCTTTTCTTCTTCTTTACATCCTTCGTAGGATAACCATTCTTTCTGAATGTCATTAGAATTTAGAAAGCATGTACACATTGATTCAGGAGTCGACTTAAGAAAAAGAGAAGAACTGACCCAAAGGCAAATTTAAATTGCCAGGAAAAATCGAGAACAAATGAATGACATCAGTCTCAGTTTTTCACTGAGACACTGAAAAGATTCTGGTCATTCTTGAAGAACAAGAATCTGTTGGAGTTGCACCGTTGAAAAACAAACAAGGCTTCTTGAAGAGTGATAGCCAGAGCAAAGCCAACATTCTAAACAATCAATTCATGTCAGTCTTCACCAAAGAAGATGATGGACATATCCCAAACAAAGGCCCAATAACATGCCAGACATAAACATTACAGAGAATGGAGTTTACAAACTACTGAAAAACCTGAATGTAAACAAAGCAGAGGAACCTGACTATTGTACAAACTTCAGTTTTATGGCACCCGAGGGCGCACTAATGCATGGATTAAATCCTTCCTCTCAAACAGGAAACTAACAAGTGGTGCTAGAAGGGATGAAATCAGACCAGGATGATGTATTTAGTGTTTTATCTAAAGAAAAATAGCATGGCACAGCGCCATGCCCCTTTTGATAAAAAAAACGTGGCGCCGATGTGCCCTTTTTCATTTCTTCAAACGATCCGTAAGATCACTTGGTCGAAGGGCTACAACGTTAACTCTAGCGAACTATCAAATTTTGACGCCATTGTGAAAATTAAAAAAAAATGCCGACTGCCGACAGAAGGAAAAGAAAAAGGGAGGAGATGAGGAAGGCAGAAGAAGCCTCATGCCGAAACCTAATGACATTCTTCAGCAGGTATATAAAATGTTTCACCCGCCGTAAAATTGTGTGAACTTGTAATGAAGTGTCAATTTTTAATCAACATTCATCGGCGGTGGTGATGTTTACCTGAGCTTGGTAATCTGTCAACAATGTTTTGATAGCAGTTGATATGGATTCCCCCAAAACACCTGTAGGCCTTTACTATTCAACATTTGTATAAACATTAATTATTGTAGATGTTTTGTCCCACCCCACATGTACCTGTGTCATGTGTGTATGAATAAGGCCAGAAAAAAATATATCTCTGTTCAAGGTTTCCCTACAGTACTGTCCCTATTTTTTTTTACCTACCCTAGCACATTTTATTGGTATTTTTTGTAAAATGCTGCTAAGTCATCACATTTTGGTTAAGCACTGTTAAAGTCAAGAAATCAAAATAATTTTGAAAAATAAAATGGTTTTACCTACCTACATTGTACCTACCCTATTTTTTCTATGTGCCCTTTTTGTTAAATTATACGCGCAAAGTGCCCTTTTTAAAAAAAAAATACTATGACCCTTTTCAGTCCTAGATAAAACACTAGTATTATCAGGAGTACTGCAGGAAACAGTACCAGGACCTTTATTGTTCTTGACATACATCAATGACATGCCAAGCCACACTGAATCTGACGTCTGTCTCTTTGCTGATGACAGCTTATTGTACAGAGAAATTCGTAACACCAACGATAGTATACAGTTACAAGAAGATCTAAATGCACTGGAGAGTTGGGAAAAGAAATGGCTCATGAGATTCAACCCATCAAAATGTAACGTCATCAGTATTCCACCTAAGAACAAAGCAGTCATAGAACATCATTATGCCCTACACGGACAGGTACTAGAACAAGTAGACAACGCCAAATATTTTAATTTAGGAGTGACAATCTCAAACAACTTATCCTGGAATAAACATATTGATAACATCACGGCAAAAGGGAACAGAACACTAGGATTTGTAAGGCGGAACTTGAAGAACTGCTCAAGATCAGTAAAGACAGCCGGATATACAGCCTTAGTACGCCCAGTGATAGAATATGCCTCAACTGTCAGGGATCCAACTACCCAAACCAACATAAATTCACTAGAGCTCATTCAGAGAAGGGCAGCAAGATTTGTCAACAACGACTACAAGACCAGAACACCTGGGTGTGTCACCAAAATGCTTGATGATCTTGGATGGGACTCTCTACAATCAAGATGCAAAGACAACAGATTTGCGATGCTATATCGTATCCAGAATGATTTGGTTAACATCAACAGGACCCAGTACCTTACAGGTGGTGACAGTAGAACTCGTGAAGCACACAAGTTCTACCAACAGAGGATCACCCATGATGTCTACAATAACTCATTCTTCCCAAGAACCATCAGGGATTGGAACTCAGTGAGTGAGTGACACTGCCTGTCACAGTAGCAGATGTGGGGTCACTCGAGGACATCTGCCTAAGACTGCAGGCTACACACTAGACTAACCCCGGACATGACAGTGTATATAGTTTTAACCTGTACATATGGATAAATTCAACTGTTTTAGTGATGGGACGAGATTTGTTTATTTTTGCCACGCTCAGTCCCACAGAGCTTAAACGTCCGTCAAAAGACTGACCCAGCTCTTACTGGAAGTATTCCAGAGGAAGATGATGATGACAACTGGTCTGGAAAAATGGAGGTCCACGAAGTTCACCCACTTGAAGGGGGTTAATCTCGTTGAGATTAGGATTCCGAAGAAATTTTCTGTCTGTACAGTGTATCTGTATCCTATCCTGGTTTCCCCCATGAAGATTTGAATATTTTTGAAGCAAAATCCTACAATCTGAGAGATTTGATCCCATTTTTAGAGAGAAATGTTTTCTAGAAAAAAATCATTTTTACTGAGCATTCACTGAATTTAATCAAAATTCCTGTAATTAATGTACAGTGTATATGATGCCTTTTTTTTAGTTTGCTCTTGCATGGCTCTAATTATTTGTTCGTATTGAAAATGGTTTTAATTTATAAAAAAAAATTGTTTACAAAATAATTCAAATTTGCTATCGGGTGTTGCCCCTTTACGTTTTTTCTGAAAGTTCTTAGAAAACAGTACCCTGCTCTGGTGAGGTGTACTCGATACAACATTATGTGATGAAGTTTGTCAGTGACTTGCAACAGTTCAGTACCCTGCTCTGGTGAGGTGTACTCGATACAACATTATGTGATGAAGTTTGTCAGTGATTTGCAACAGTTTTCACCGGGTACTGAGTACTCCGGTTTCCTCCACCAATAAAACTGACTGCCACGATATGGCTGAAATATTGTTGACAGTGGCCTTAAGCACCATAGAACAGACAGGAATCTGCCGATCTCGGACAATGATACATCTAAACAGTTGTATCGAGTACACCTTGCCAAGATCAGGATTTGAACTCACAACGTTACTGGTGATAGGCACTGATTGCATAGGTAGTAAGTTGTAAATCCAACTACCATACGATCAGGATCACCACGGCCGCAGTTAAATAACATGATCAACTACAAATGTATAACATTGCATATACACCCGACATGCCTGAATTGTTGTTAAAAATAACATTATTTCTGCTTTGTCCCAGTATTCTCCACTACAAAAATGAACTACCGTAATAATTCATGCTATATAGCACATATATGCATGTACCTGATATGATGTTTTTGCTTTAATTTCAGATCAGCTTTTTGCAGAATGATGCAAAATGCTGGAAGTTTTAGCTGGTCAGTTTTGCGGATTATGAAAATGACTCATAAATTGGCACAACAGAGAGTAATAAGTTCTGCATCAAAGATTATGACACACATGTATGGAGGGCATATCCCAGTTCTTGTTGAAGAAATAATGGAAATTCTAGATCCAAAAGATGATAAGGTAATACATGGTACATCCAATCAGTCTAAAATAATCAAGTTTAATCGAACCAAATAAATAATCAACAAAAAATATTTTGTACATTAACAAACTTAAATATTACTGTAGAAAAATTGCATGTCAGCAATTGACACAATTTGCATTTAAACTGTAACCAGGAAACAAATACTTATTACTCCATAAATGTGGTGTTTCTATGAAGGATGTGGGGGCATGTGTAGCCAAGGGGTTCAGATCTTTGACTTCTGACCACAAACCTAACACTACTGATACTGATTTATGATTTCCAGACATGTACACATGTCCAGGGATTTAATTGGTCAGTTTACTATAACTGTGCAGGCTTCTTCTCCGCCAAAAAATATAACCGTCAGTTGTGAAATGGCAGAACAATTGCATAAAGTGACGATAAATACCAATGACCCACTTAAACCATGTGTAAACCATACTTGGCAATATATACCACTATTCATTTATTCTGTTAGAAAATATTTTAAGTGTTAAATCACATTTTAAATAGTATTGACCTAAGATGTATTATTAAAATATCTTAGGGACCGTCGTGGCAGTGATTGTATGGTAGTTGGATTTACAATTGGATATGCAATCAGTGCCTATAACAACGAATGGTGTGAGTTCAAATCTCGATCAGAACGAGGTGTACAACATTATGTAAAAAAGTTTGTCAGTGAC
This sequence comes from Bathymodiolus brooksi, assembly GCA_963680875.1. Lineage (NCBI taxonomy): Eukaryota > Metazoa > Mollusca > Bivalvia > Mytilida > Modiolidae > Bathymodiolus > Bathymodiolus brooksi. The sequence goes on along the minus strand of OY804585.1, from coordinate 1,700,554 downwards.
TTGCAACAGGTCTGTGGTTTTTTCCGGATCCTCCGGTTTCCCTCCACCAATAAAATTGACCACCACAATATTACTGAAATATTGTTGAAAGTGGCTTTAAGCACCATAAACCAAAACCAGTGTTAAATCACATTTTAGATAGTACATACATCAATTTTGTATTGACCTAAGATGTATTATTAAATATTTTAGCTTTTCTTCAGCTTTATGTTGACATGACATTATGACATTTGGTGCTGGAGGTCATACAAAGCAGATTTTACAAAGAGCCCCTGATGCTAGAGTTATCTGCCTTGATCAAGATCCTACAGCACATAAGTTAGCGGTGGATTTATCAGAAGCATATAGGTAGGTAGTTCTGTTCATTGAAGTTAGCGGTGGATTTATCAGAAGTATATAGGTACAAAAAAATGTATATATGAACAGACATTTTAAGCAGTGATTGTAGACAATTCCACTAATATCAACAAAAAAAAACCAAATAAAGCCACACAACATATGGCATTGGAAATCCAGTTCCTGGCTTGGACAGACACAAAAATATGGCTGGGTTAAACCGATGAAGGGGATCCCAACCCTCCTTTCTGATAATTTGATCTACAATGACATAGATACAGTACAGAAAGGGACATACCGTGAGAGACATAATTTTTAATCCTTTAGACATATCATCACTGACATAAACCCACTGTGATAGACCTAAAAAGGACCATAAAATAAGGTGGTGTGGATTAAATTTTATGGCTCTCGGTCGCCTGTGCGCCGATTGATATTTTACCACCAATTAAGAGATTAGCGTTACCTGTTGACTTTTAATATCGTAAGCCGTAATTATTGCTACTGAAGGATGTATTTTTGACAATTAATTTTGTATCCTCTTGCTGTTAATATTTGACTGTTTGTTGCTTTTCATTGCCAATGAATGTGTGTTGTTATCGTTTTCGTTTGTTTTAGAAGGTTCTACTTTATGACCTCAAGTTCTATATTAAGAATTTTGTTGAAACTGCAACTGAACTCTATCTTGTTTAATTTTAATTTCTCATTTTTTTTCTTCTGTTGGGTTGAATTCAGTATGTATAATATTGAATTATTCATAAATATGGGCTACTTCATAAATGTATTTTTTGTTTATAAATTAAACTGCAGTCACAGGTTTTTGAAGCACAGACTTTGCAAGTGCCGGTTTTGTAGTATTTAGTTGGTAAAGAGCTCTGGACTTAAAATTGATTATTGGTTTATTTTGTGTTTTGGACTTTTACCTCTCGTATTGAAAAAAATTAACAATTCAAGTAAACTGTTTTACACACTTGGCTTGTTATGTAATTCCGTTATAGATGAAAATAATTTTCTTTAAAATTGCAAACAAAAACCTATAACAATCCAGATTTACGTAGCCTAATGGCTACAAAATGAACAAAAAGCGGAAATCGAAGAGCATGCTTTTAATTTGTTCCATAAACTTGGGGTTTTTTTTGGCTGTATTTTGTCACAAATCTATTGGGTTGAAAGCCAATTAAGATTTGAATTTGAATAAATAAATAAATTGGTGACCTTTGATTTTGTGTAATGTCAAACATTTGTAGGGGTAAAATCATGATAAAGGTTAATTCCTTATTTCCTTTCACGTTTCTAAACTTTCTGCAGATTAGCCGCTAATTTCCAAAATATATCCGTAAATTTAGTGACTTTTGGACATGTAGTACTTCTTTGAACGATCTGTTTATAAATATTTGTTTCGTTAATATTTAATCAAATTCTTCAATGACCGTATACAAATTATTTAGTATGTATTTCTACAACGAAAAGGGTTTTAACTGGGTTTTCTATGAAGATTAAAATAAAAAAAAATACTGAACGTATAAAAAATATTATTGAACTAAAATGTAACATTGAACTGGAAATATGCTTTAAAACATAACAAATAACGCATGTCGTGCATGTATTTATGAAACTTCATTTGTGCACAAGCCAGGTCACGTTGTGTACGCATGTCAATAAAATACTTGGTGTAGATACGCAATACACAGCCAAGGTTAAAAATCTTTGAAACAAATTTGCACAATCCATGATTTCACTGAATTAAAGTTGAATAATCATTTATTATTTACATTTTATTCATCAATTCAAATGAACTCTCCGTTCTCGTGCTATTTTCTCGATCTCGGGATTTCATTCCCAGTATTACGTTCAAGGATGTTATACGTTTTGAGGAAAGAAATAAAAATGTTTTTTTTTAAATTCTGAGGGGAATCTGAGACAGTACCTGAAAAAAAAAATAGGCGATATAAAAACGTAATTTCACCTGTACATCTTATCTGACTAGTTTACCTGTAAAACGACACACTTGATTACAAGATTAACACCTGGTGTTTTATTGCCCCCTGATCACCGACATGAATTTAAAATTTTAATCCCCATCACTCTCCTAGAAATGACCACTATCACGGTGATTGGTCCCTTTCTGTACTGTATAAACAAACAGGCAGGTATTTTCGTGCATTGAATGAATTTGTGGTAGACATTAACATATAAGTAGTTATAGCTTTTGGTGAAATTCTCAGGATTTTAGCCAAAAATAAACGATACAATTTTACAGATTTTTAATGTGTGAATAAGATATATAAAAAATGGTCTACAGTTTACATGATTTCAAGCAAATCGAGATGAACTACAAAATAATCAAAATATCATATATTTCATTTCTCATTTTAATGATAGCCCAGGACAAATCCTGCCAATTCTTGGAAAATTTTCTGATGTACCAGAGAAGTTTTCAGAGTTAAAAATAGCACTTGGATCAGTAGATGGTTTTTTGTTTGATGTAGGAGCCTCATCCATGCAGTTTGATGCACCAGAAAGGGGCTTTGGATTATCAAAAGATGGTATATTAGATATGAGAATGGATCAAGGCAGGTCAGTCTAATTTCTCAAGAAATCAATCATATCATTATTTCAATTACAAATGTACTTGGTGTGTTATTGTACAACATACTGGCTGTATTTAATAGATGTATGAAAGACATAAAACACCATTAGGACGAGACACAGTAATAAAAACGTAGATATCAAATTTAGTGTACATGACATGTTCTAGAATTACCTTCATCAGGTACTCTCCAAATCAAAAGATTTGAAAGCCAAATAATTAAAAATGTTGGGGAGCAACAAAACCAAAGGGCCTAAACAGGAAAGCCAAAATCAGCTAAGGTCACCTATACCTGAGGGAGAACCTTAATTTTGATAATAACATTACAATATTAACAAATGTCTTGTATCTGAAGAATAAAATGCTCCTTGTGCCTAATCATGCTAATTGAAACAGTGTAGCTTGTTAGGTTGGTTTATGATGTTTAACTCCACTTTCAACAGTATTTCAGTTATATCGTGGCTGTCAGTTTTATTGGTGGAGGAAACCGGAGTACCCAGAGAAAATTTTTTTTTCTTAAAAATATGTTTATTGTAATAGTTATTTATAGAAATATTGATTCTCCTATCTTACAGAGGAAATCAAATAACTGCTATGGATGTGGTGAATAATTTAGAGGCAGACGACCTCTATAATATAATAAAGAAGTACGGTGAAGAAAGAAATGCTAGACGTATAGCAACCTCTCTTGTGGAGGCTAGATACGCCTTCGGTAAAATTACCAGAACAAAACAGCTGGCTGAAATAATTGAATCCGTCTTTGATGAGTAAGCACTATTAAAATCCAACTAAAGGGGGGGGGATTATGGAGTTTAACACCACTTTCAATAATATTTCAGTTATATCGTAGCAGTCAGTTTTATTGGTGGAGGAAACCAGAGTACCCTGAGAAAACCATCGACCTGCCACAAGTCACTGACAAACTTTATCACATAATGTTGTATCGAGTACACCTTGCCTTAGTGGGATTAGAACTCGCAACATAGTAAAGCTATATTTAATAAGCCTGATATTGCTCCAGTATATTATAATGTTCTATGGTTCACTGCTGTACAATGTTCTATCTTTGATGAGTTAGCTTAAGTTATGGTATTCATTTTACTTACGTGTGAGCAAATACTATATTTTGTTGTGTTCAATCATTTGAAGTAATAGGTGGTTTGTTTGTTTTGTTGAAATCGGTCAAATTGTCGACAATTTCTTTTCATAATATAAGTTACACAGTGTGCTAGTGACCTAATACGATATATACAGGGTCAGTAAATTCCATATGGCCATATGGAATTTACTGACCCTGTATATATCGTATTAGGTCACTAGCATACTATGTAACAAATATATCTTACTGATTATCTTTAATTTGAATGAGGAATTTAAATGTAACTGCATCAAAACTAATAAATATGTAATATTTGTGTTGTGTTCAAGTTATTTATATGTGTCGCTATAACAATATTTGGTGAGTTGTGGAATGTTACATTGGTCAAGTCATTGAACCAACATTTAGGGACAAACTTGCTCGGGTCAATTAATTTTTTATTGTAATATTTAAAAAAATTAATACGTTTGTTTATATTTTCAACGTCTGTTGTCAGGGTGAAACGCACCGGTGTCTCATTGTTCAACGTCATCTTTGATTTGAAAGAAAAAGGGGAGATAACTCTACCACTAACCATGTATTAAAAATCCACGTGATCACTTTAAACCAATGATATCCTAGAAGTTTGTAAGAAGTAAGATATGAAATAATATAGCATTTCCTCATTTATATTTTGGAAAGCAGGCGAGATTAATGATAATAAATATCCACAAAAAACCCTTTTTGTATCTGAACAAAAGCTTAATTGACAGATAAGATGGTGCTTACATATACATTGTATATATATTTTTATACTAATGCTTTTTTTGGTTTAGGTGTAAAAAAAAGAATCCATGATATTTGATAAAAATGAAATCTTTAATGTAAATCTATTTTGATCATAATTTAGCATAATCACAATTCTTCTAATCTTTAGATATTCCTCGAAAATGAGTTTTTGAAAATAAATTTTAAATATTCTATTTTTCAGGAATTACAAACATGATAAATTGAACAGGAGGTCACATGTGGCAACGCAAACTTTTCAGGCGTTAAGAATCTTTGTGAACAATGAGTTAAACGAGCTAAATAATGGATTAGTAGCTGCACATCACTTCCTGCGAACTGGTGGAAAATGTCTGACAGTTACTTTTCATTCTTTAGAGGACCGAATCGTAAAAAGACATTTCCATGGAATAGACCTGGATGATAAGATAAACATGTCATTACGAGATAAATTTCGAATGAGAAACAATATAATTTCATTTGACCAAGAAAAAGTGGAAAAATTGCTGCATGATAGGAAATGGACACCTTTATTTAAAAAAGTTATAGAACCTACTGACAGAGAATGTAAAGAAAACCCACGGTCAAGGTCATCTAGACTACGAGCTGCAATAAAAAATTGATTGATTTTTGTTTTGTATTTGTTAATTATTCTTGATTTTATGAATAATCTATCAAACTGTTTCTGCCAAAATTTGCTAGTGGCGTAGTAGAGTGGTGTAATGGTTAGCTTGCTCGCCTCGAGTGCGGTAGATCATGGGTTCGAGCCCCGTTTGGGTTAAACCAAGGACTATAAAATTGGTAGTTGTTGCTTCTCCAATGAGCACACAACATTAAGGAGAAAGAGCAAAGACTGGTTGGCTTGGAATAAGGATAATGTGTCTTGGTGGAGTGACATGTCTATCCACGTCTTGTTGTTTCAGTGAACTAGCACTATTAATATCCAACTAAGCGTGTTGGTCTAGTACAAAGTGGACCTCTTCATTATCTCATAGAAAGTTCAATTGTTCTCTCTACGATATGGCTGAAAAATTGCTGAGTTGGCGCTAAACAACAATCAATCGCTCACTCCAGTACTACAGTGTTGTCCCGTTTGATTTGAAATATAGATGGGTAGATAGATGGATGATGCATTATGGGTGTTAACTTATTTAAGTTTCTGCTAAATACTAAACACATTATCGGGTTTGAAAATGACATAAGAAAAACTTGAAGGTACCAAAGGAGCAATCAAAAAGCATAACAATGGCCAAAGGGAAAAGACAATTATCTAAAAAACAAGAAAACTAAAGAGCAACATAAACCCCACTGAAGCCCAGAAGGATATTCATTTGCAGCTCCACTAGTGGCACCCACCGTGTTGCGACACAAACATCATCTGATATATGGAAATTGTGTTGGACACCAGTATACATAAATACAGTCAAACCTGTATATTAAAGGCACGCAAGGGAACCTGCAAATGTGCCCTTTATATAGAGGTTAAAATTATATGCACTATTCATTAATGGGGGAAATGAGACTGCCTTCTTTTATAGACAGTGATTTGTTATATAAATTTGACTATATATATAGAAATAGCATAAATAAAACATGAACCCCCTATAAAACAATAATAAACATACTTAAATAAATAAAAAAAATCTTTATTTTGGATTTCATATTTAAGTATCAGATTGTAGTAAATTAACTTTTTGTGAAGTGTCAAAGTTACTATTATCTGTTAAAGACTGGGACTGTATTGGTGAAGATGAAGATGCTGTACTGTCTTTTTGTTGGTATTTTCCTAATTTAAATCTACAACATACAACATCAGAAATAAATCCACTCCAGTTGTGCATCATTCCTGAAAATATAAAAAATACAATAAATTCAACGAAATAAAATGAAATTAAAATAAAATCGAGAAAGCATCAGAGATGCAACAGCCGAGTTGCAAGTCAAAATCATGGTCTTGTTTTATATATAAGTAAGAAACTAAAGAATAAATGTATGTATGATGGATTGACAAAAAATAAATTATTGGGGCATTTAATTTGTCTATTCACCCTGATCATAAATATATATGGTTTAGGGGTGGGGATCTCAACCATTAAAAAGTTCACTTCAGGTAGGGGGTGGGGTATGACCCCCCAGGGCCTGACTGAGCTATAAGGCATTTAATTTGCCTAGTCACCCTGATCATAAATATATATGGTTTAAGGGTGGGGATCTCAACCATTAAAAAGTTCACTTCAGGTAGGGGTGGGGTATGACCCTCCGGGGCCTGAGCTATAAGTCATTTAATTTGCCTAGTCACCCTGATCATAAATATATATGGTTTAGGGGTGGGGATCTAAACCATTAAAAAGTTCACTTCAGGTAGGGGGTGGGGTATGGGCCTGAGCTATAATGCATTTAATTTGCCTAGTCACCCTGATCATAAATACATATGGTTTAGGGTGGGGATCTCGATCACATTTTTTTAAACAGATTCCCCAGCAGGGTGGGGCTGAGCCCCGGGGATAAAAAATGTTGAATGCACAACTTCACATTGGCATCTCCACCCATACCAAATATTAAGTTTCTATCTTTTGTAGTTTCAGAGAAATGTGTAATTCTCAAAATATGTACTTTTTCTATAAAAAAACCATGATTTTACAAGAAAAAAACAATAGATTATTCTGAATTCCGAACTCGCTCTAAATAATAGTGTAATAATGCTTCCTAACAAAAATTATGTTGATCGGCCAAAAACTAAGAGCGCTATTGCGTTAACGAAGATAATTCTCAAAATATGTACTTTTTCTATAAAAAAACATGATTTTACAAGAAAAATACAATAGATTAATCTGAATTTCGAACTCGCTCTAAATAATATTGTAATAATGGTTCCTACCAAAAATTACATTGATCGGCCAAAAACTAAGAGTGCTATCGTGTTAACGAAGATAATTCTCAAAATATGTACTTTTTCTATAAAAAACCATGAATTTACAAGAAAAAAACAATAGATTAATCTGAATTTCGAACTCGCTCTAAATAATAGTGTAATAATGCTTCCTACCAAAAATTATGTTGATCGGTCAAAAACTAAGAGCGCTACCGTGTTAACGAAGATAGGCTAACATACGACTGCCCGCCTGCCTTTCGCCAAAACATAAGCCGACTGCAACTTTGTTGCAACTCGGCTAAAAATATACCACACTCTCGGAACAGTTCCAAAATCCAATGGAAAATCATAGAAAGATGCAAAACTGATGCCTATGACATACATATACATGACCGCTTACTTTCCTACATTGGTACAGGCATTTTAATAAAAAGTGTTAAACTAGTTTTATGGGCTCAAACCCCCCTCTTAGTGATGTGATCATGCAAGTGTTTTCCACATGTGAGTAAATAACTTATTAAATTCATATTTAAATGTGTGTGTGTCATGCCAAGTCTGAATGTCGTAGTTCTTAAATAATGTAACAACAAAAGAATGAACAAAAATAGCATTCAAACTAAATGAAAAATAGATATCAAAATCATATCTTTTCAATAATATTACACAAATTAAAATGGTATGAAAAGAACGTTTAAACAGTGATGGTCATCAATTCCACCAAATAGAAAGATATAAGAAATTGAGACAAAAAAAATCTTTTTGTATCAAATGTAAAATTATTTTCTTGTAAACAATACCCATGATATTATCATGATTCTACATGTAACGTGAACATGTACAATACTGTCATGTTTTAATAAAATCACCTGGATGTACATGTAGATATAGGACCTAGTTTCTCCCCTACAATTTATATACATAGACAAGCACTTTCAGGTTGGAGAATGCTACACTTCTTGTAAATTTTAATGAGGAAGTAATTTAGGAGTGGTCATTTGTAGCCTGTACGAAGGCAAAATTACCAATTATCTCCCCTTTTACTTGTGGTAACAGGTCTGTCCTAATACCTCCTTTGTACCAATATGACTAATTGTCTATATAAACTTGTTCTCGTCATAAATATAGTTGAAATATGACTCACTTGAATTTAAACGAGTATCAAACAAACACAATTGTTTATATCTGTCTTACAGTTGAAGATCTAATTATCAAGAGGGAAAGGTTGTATTGTGATCCCATTCACCGGTTTAACGCTATCACACTTTTGTGCCTGTCCTAAACCATGACTTGGATTTCTTACCCCATATGTCATGGTCTCTGCTTTGTGTTAAGTGATTTGGTGCGAGAGGTTGTTGTTCCTTTTGTTGGTATTGGTAAAATAGTTGACCACTTTATTTTCTTAAATTGTAGAAATTAAATTCCATTAAAATTTAATATTTAGAACAATGTTCCTCACCTGTTACAGAAAATACCCCTCCTATAATACCACATAGCCTGACTAAGAACTGCCATATGGGTTGATGCTGTTCTCGTACTCGTATCTTTAAAGAGTTTAAGTCATATTTTACAAATATCCCTGATATACCGTGGCTTCCCTTTGCATGGTTTATTGTCCTATTCTGAAAGTAAATAAAAGGACCTTGTTGAATATCTATTTTTACATTTATTTATTACAATGGAACCTGTTTAAACTGAACCCCCTTGGGATCCAACTTGTGTGTTCTGAATAGACAGGTGTTTGATTCATACAGATTAAATTTACAAAAAATTTCAACATTGGGACTTTATTTATAATTTGGTTTATACAGAATTTGTGTCTATTTAGCATTTGGTATTATTATATAGTAATAAATATTTTCCTATTAATTTCAATGGAAAAAAATCGTGCAATATATATAGAATGAAGGGCATTTTGTTTTCGATACTGTCTTTATCAAGACCATGATCTGGTGAACCCAATAGGGTGAGCCAGATGATGGTCCTGATAAAGACAGTATCGAAAACAAATAGCCCTTTATTTTGTTTATCGGTAATTTACATACAAAAATCATTAAAACGTTGGAAAAAAGATTTTTTTGCAGATACAGAAAAGATTTCGGGTCTAAACTCTATTTATTTCCATGCAAAAACTATTCTTTTTGGGGACTACTTTTTAGCGTATTTTGGTTTGTGAAGCGTCATTCATTCAAACCGCACGCACTTCATTTTCAGTTGAACTATGAATGTGACGTCATTTTCACCATTCCTCAAATTTGTGCATATTTTGTGGATAACCCGCATAATTTAGAAATTGATTCATTTAAAATTGCAGTAAGTGAACATATATTATTATATTTTAAGAATTCAAACAGTTTTTTTCTGTGTACATATGATAATGTGCAGCACACGTGTCATGACTCATGGTGTACTTTCGTTTTCGACAGGTAAACATTCCACATACTTCCATCGGGTATGTGTATTCATTCACATTTTAAGATAGAATCATCATCACATGTCGTGAGAAACATAATGCCATCAAATAATGGTCTAGGTGTAAAAAAGATTATTATTTTCCTGGTTATCTACTGGGTAGTACTTTGATTATGTTGAATCTTAGTACATTTTTAGTAGCTAGTGTATAATGGCAAATGGAACATCAAGACATCTAGATTTTTTTAGTTGATCATCTTAAAATAGTTCATGTTGCATGTATTTTTGTAGATTTTCGTATAGCAGACGATGTCCTGGTGGAAATCTTGCCAAGATGTAGTGTAATTAATAGGAATTTACCATGGAAACAAAGTGAATTATATTAATTGATCTTTTCTTCAAATTTAATTGAATATTTTATTGCAAACAACCGCATTTTACAATTTACTTCCTGAAACAGTGTGACATTGTTTACATTAGCGACAACCAACATTGACCTAGCATGATTGTGTCACAGTACATATCCTTCCGCGTTGGTCAGTGCATGTCAAATGATGAACTGACCCAATAAATTTATGATATGGTCTAGTACTTCGACTCTAGCTTTATCTATCGGCACACTTCAAAGGAATACGGCACAAATTACCGATAAATCCTTGTATTTGCACGCTATATGTATATTGCACTATCTCAAAAATTTCAAAAAATTCATAAAATTTCAAAACTTATTACTAAAAATATTTATTACTATATAATAAAAGGGTTATTTCATGAATATTGGTGAATATTGTCCCTCGCAAAATATCATCTTGCACTCACAAGCTCGTGCAACACGATATAATGCTCAGGACAATATTCACCAATATTCATGCAATAATCCTATATTATTGTATTTTCTTATTTGGGTGATAATAATTATATATAATGCTGAGATATTTTCTTCTCACTTGAAAGTGAGTAAGAAGAAATTTCAATGTCATCCTGTAATTCTTAGGTACTGCCTAGTCCAAATAATTACCATTTTATTGGATGATTATACATTATTTGGATATTTAACAAATAATAATCACACACAAAAGTTATAATTACAAGTGTATTTGGACTATGAGAACCAAAACGCTTTCTCTCGTATGAGATGAGTAACTTGAGTGTCTCTATGTATACAGTTGACTTTCAGGGGGGGCAGGGGTTCCATAATTTCCTATGAAAAAAATTATATTTTGGTCCAGGAAAGTTTAATTATGTTATGATAAACAACCCATTTTCTCGGCAGTGGTCTTGAACCGTAAATAAAAATATGACTATATCATTTACATAGTTCTCAAAAGTTTTTTTTGCCATATATATATATATATATGTTGTTGGCATAACTCATTTGATATAAAATTTCTACAATAATAATGTTACAGAGCTCCAGATAATTTTCAAGTCCAAAGAGTAATTACCCCCTACTTTTGAAAATGATGGGTATTTGCATATTTCCTTTGCACTGTTGTACTCTCTACTTCAGAAAAGATTGCTTACATGTACACTTTGAAAATTATGTTTGACACAAGTGTTATTCAATAAACGCAGGATGCAAGTGAAATGTATATCTCTGTTTAATTTGACACGATTGTGTCATGTTTATTAATAAAATGTTGTAAATATTTTGTTTTTTGCTCCTCGACTTCGGCAGTTTTCACAGCCGTGTTGATAATGTCATCAATGATTCCTTTAACTATACTGTCACCAGACACAGATGAAACTGTCAGGAACTTAAATATAGAATTTTCCGTAGTGCGCTTATTCATGTTCTTGCTCATTTTCAACGAACTACGTGTTCCCAAATTTACTTTCGTTTTAGTTCTTACTTATTACGTAAACCGCATTTATTTGTAATATTGACCGCGATTGGATGATTTATCGTAAACATCCAATCAGATCTCTATTGACATTGATGCTTAGAAAGGCAAGCATTCGGTACCACTCAGATGTATACGCTCTCTCCTTCGAAAAGTATAAAGGGAAGTAATTTCGGGGAATTTCTCAAAGACAAAAATGTATTGTTATGTACACGACTGTACAAGTACGCTCCGAATTTGGAAAGTTTGCTTACACAGCAATATGTATGCGTAATGTGTACACTCTGATCTGATAATACATGTGTTTTTACTCGTTTTTATAGCGTAAAAAACGCAAATACGCAGCTTATCTGGAGTTCTGTGTTACCCCTGATAATCTGTGAATTCCATGAATTGTTACTGAAATATTGTATTGTGTGATGGTGAAATTATAAGAATTTGCTGAAAATTGCATTTGGAATTTTGAAATGTGCTAAATTTGAAAACAATTGTATACAAGACTTTCCAAGATCTAGAAGTTATGGTTTATAAATGTATAACATTAATTCAATTAGATAATAATTACCCTTTCTGTAACTGCATATTGGCAAGTGTCAACATTAGCCCTGTATGTTCTAACTTAGATAATAATTACCCTTTCTGTAACTGCATATTGGCAAGTGTCAACATTAGCCCTGTATGTTCTAACTTAGATAATAATTACCCTTTCTGTAACTGCATATTGGCACGTGTCAACATTAGCCCTGTATGTTCTAACTTAGATAATAATTACCCTTTCTGTAACTGCATATTGGCAAGTGTCAACATTAGCCCTGTATGTTCTAACTTAGATAATAATTACCCTTTCTGTAACTGCATATTGGCACGTGTCAACATTAGCCCTGTATGTTCTAACTTAGATAATAATTACCCTTTCTGTAACTGCATATTGGTACGTGTCAACATTAGCCCTGTATGTTCTAACTTAGATAATAATTACCCTTTCTGTAACTGCATATTGGCACGTGTCAACATTAGCCCTGTATGTTCTAACTTAGATAATAATTACCCTTTCTGTAACTGCATATTGGCACGTGTCAACATTAGCCCTGTATGTTCTAACTTAGATAATAATTACCCTTTCTGTAACTGCATATTGGCAAGTGTCAACATTAGCCCTGTATGTTCTAACTTAGATAATAATTACCCTTTCTGTAACTGCATATTGGCACGTGTCAACATTAGCCCTGTATGTTCTAACTTCAGTAGGTACAACTTGTATAAAATATTGAAATAAATGATAATCTGAAATACAACAAAAAAGGTCATATTACATACATCATTACTATTCTACCTTGAAAACAAACGTTCTGATGATCCTAAGTCTATATAAACACACATTCATTCAACCATGCTTGCTGTTGTGCTTCATATTAAATTCCCAATAAAACTGCAAAAGATTGCATTCAATTCTTAATTCATGGCAAGTTTATATTATAATGTTTGCCACTGACATTACATTATGAAAAGTTGGTAGTTTTCTCCATGTAATGAAATATTGTTAAAAAGTGGTGTTATCCTTCATAACAATATTCAAATAGGAGTGTTGTAAAATAGAAATAGAACAATACATACTATCTGTTGTGACTTTTTCTTCTCCATCTAATGGACTAACTACACCATGGACTACATCTCCAAAAGATAAATGATTGATACGATGGGTGTAATTCACATCTGAAATCATAAAATAAATGATTGATACAGTGGGTGTAATTCATATCTGAAATCATAAGATTATTAGTTATATAGGCTTTAGACAGGTAATACGGGCTCATATAACCTGTCCGTGTTTTATATGTCCTGAGCCAAAGGCGAGGGAAATATACAACACAGACAGGTTATATGAGCCGGTATTACCTGTCTAAAGCCTATATAACGAATTTGTCATACATGACTACTATACATGTATTGTCTCATGTACATTTAACCCCAGATATGACTTTGCTTTAAAGAAGAAATTAATTCTTCAACATATTTAATAAACAACTTAACAAATCTAACAGATAAATAACAAATGATTTAGAATTGCTTCAATATCAGAGTCAGAGTGACAGGCGAGCCTGGGGGTCGCCATCTTGATTACGGATGATTTCAAAATGAGTTATCTTTCTTGGCACGTGCTTTCATATTACCGGCTAGAGCCGTATAATATGGATTAGTAAAATCGAGTAAATAACCAATCGGATCACTTAGATTTTCTATTGCAGTATGACAATAATGATTGATACGGTGGGTGTAATTCATGTCTGAAATCATAAGATAAATGATTGATACGGTGAGTGTAATTCATGTCTGAAATCATAAGATAAATGATTGATACGGTGAGTGTAATTCATTTCTGAAATCATAAGATAAATGATTGATACGGTGAGTGTAATTCATTTCTGAAATCATAAGATAAATGATTGATACGGTGGGTGTAATTCATTTCTGAAATCATAAGATAAATAATTGATACGGTGAGTGTAATTCATTTCTGAAATCATAAGATAAATGATTGATACGGTGAGTGTAATTCATTTCTGAAATCATAAGATAAATGATTGATACGGTGGGTGTTATTCATTTCTGAAATCATAAGATAAATGATTGATACGGTGAGTGTAATTCATTTCTGAAATCATAAGATAAATGATTGATACGGTGAGTGTAATTCATTTCTGAAATCATAAGATAAATGATTGATACGGTGAGTGTAATTCATTTCTGAAATCATAAGATAAATGATTGATACGGTGAGTGTAATTCATTTCTGAAATCATAAGATAAATGATTGATACGGTGGGTGTAATTCATTTCTGAAATCATAAGATAAATGATTGATACGGTGAGTGTAATTCATTTCTGAAATCATAAGATAAATGATTGATACGGTGAGTGTAATTCATTTCTGAAATCATAAGATAAATGATTGATACGGTGGGTGTTATTCATTTCTGAAATCATAAGATAAATGATTGATACGGTGAGTGTAATTCATTTCTGAAATCATAAGATAAATGATTGATACAGTGGGTGTAATTCATATCTGAAATCATAAGATAAATGATTGATACAGTGGGTGTAATTCATATCTGAAATCATAAGATAAATGATTGATACGGTGAGTGTAATTCATTTCTGAAATCATAAGATAAATGATTGATACGGTGGGTGTTATTCATATCTGAAATCATAAGATAAATGATTGATACGGTGGGTGTAATTCATTTCTGAAATCATAAGATAAATGATTGATACGGTGAGTGTAATTCATTTCTGAAATCATAAGATAAATGATTGATACGGTGAGTGTAATTCATTTCTGAAATCATAAGATAAATGATTGATAAGGTGAGTGTTATTCATTTCTGAAATCATAAGATAAATGATTGATACGGTGGGTGTAATTCATTTCTGAAATAGTAAGATAAATGATTGATACGGTGAGTGTAATTCATGTCTGAAATCATAAGATAAATGATTGATACGGTGAGTGTAATTCATTTCTGAAATAGTAAGATAAATGATTGATAAGGTGAGTGTAATTCATTTCTGAAATCATAAGATAAATGATTGATAAGGTGAGTGTAATTCATTTCTGAAATCATAAGATAAACGATTGATATGGTGAGTGTAATTCATATCTGAAATCATAAGATAAATGATTGATACGGTGGGTGTTATTCATTTCTGAAATCATAAGATAAATGATTGATACGGTGGGTGTAATTCATGTCTGAAATCATAAGATAAATGATTGATACGGTGAGTGTAATTCATGTCTGAAATCATAAGATAAATGATTGATACGGTGAGTGTAATTCATTTCTGAAATCATAAATCTACACATGAATATAATGGATTATTAAAGATCAATTTCTATTGGTTGGTAATTAAAATTTGAAGTAGTAAAACATTCTGTTAGTTTTAGAATGCATGTAACATGGCGGACTATCTTCAAAAGTTGTGTTCTTTTACATACATTTCATTTGGATAATAATCAAGATTTGAAGAGGTAAAATATTTTGTTATTTCTGGAATATCATATAAAATTCAAAACTACTTTCCTCCAACAGTAAAACATAAAATATAAAAATCCTAAAGACATCAGAGATACAGAAGCCAAGTAGCCTTGTATTATTATCAAAACCAACATTATTGAACATATACTTATAGCTTGTAGATATGTACATATTTATTGAACATAAGCTTATAGCTTGTAGATATGTACATATTTATTGAACATATACTTATAGCTTGTAGATATGTACATATTTATTGAACATAAGCTTATAGCTTGTAGATATGTACATATTTATTGAACATAAGCTTATAGCTTGTAGATATGTACATATTTATTGAACATAAGCTTATAGCTTGTAGATATGTACATATTTATTGAACATAAGCTTATAGCTTGTAGATATGTACATATTTATTGGTATTTTTCATGATATGGTGAAATATTTTTTTTTGTAATTTTTTTATATCTTTAAAGCATTCATTTCATTTCACCTGATCAGTATTTTATCGAAATAACAGTGTAAGTTCCAAGTTAAAATTACATACAATATATATTAACAATTGGTACTAGTAAGAAAAAGAAACATAAACATTTTATAAAGATAAGGTCACCAATGTGGTTGGTCATTTTTTAAAGAAGATAGAAACACTTCCTATGAATGAATTTGAATTTTAATTTTTGGTGTTTAATGCCACTTTCAGCAATATTTCAGCTACATGTATATCATGGCGACCAGTTTTAATGGTGGAGGAAGCCGGAGTACACAGAGAGAACCACCGACCCTGGGCAAGCAAATGGTAAACTTTATATCACTCGTGGCTGTGAGTCGAGTGCACCCTTTTTTGTAATTTACAAAGCTGGGTGCGAACCCACGCCATATTGGTGATAGGCTTGTATGAGCTGTTAGATCCAACGACCTAACTCATTGAGCCACCAGGGCCCCCACTTCCTATGTATAAAGTATAGAGGGAAATATATTAAAACTAAACATCCCATAAAAATACATGATTGTTTCCTTACCTTTATCTCCAATGTTAAATGAAATATGAGCATGGCCACTAGGAAATACAGGTATTGATCTGAAAATACAATATTGAAAAATATATACTAGTTGCCCTTGGAGATCCAGTTATCAAGAGGGAAGGGTTGCGATCCCATTAACCAATTTGACCCCACCATATTTATGTGCCTGTACCAGGCTAGAACCTGGATTTCCAACATCATATGTTGTTGTCTTGTTTGTGTTCAGTTAAGATGAAAGGTGATTGTTTTGTTAATATTAATGAAGTTGATTACCATATATCTGTTTAAATTTCTTTTCATAATAGTTCAATTCTTTTTCAAAATAGAAAAAATATTATAATAAATATTCAAGATTCTTGTCCCTTATCCAACGTTTTGGTCATCAGGTGTTTATGAAGGATAAGTCTATTTAGAAATCAAATTCAGGTGTCCATACATTTAAAAACATCCATGGAATAAATATTTCATCAATATATTTATGATTGCCTCCCTTTTCTCATGTTTCATTTTGACTTACGCTGTCAGTTACAAGCTATTATTACCGCACAATTATTAAAATACAGATTTAAAAGACTGTTACAACCACTATAATTTATAAACAAAATTTGCACATCCACGAATAAAGTAAAACAATGGTGTTTAGTGTAATTAGCTACAGTAGAAACAAGCATAAATATGGTTCTCTTGATGGAGGTAAGGATTATGGTGGTTAACACCACTTTCAACAATTTTTCAGCTTCATCGTGCCAGTCAGTCTTAAGGAAACCAGAGAACCAAGAGAAAACCATCGACCTGTCGTAAGTCACTAACAAACTTTATAACATAAACTTGTATCGAGTACACCTTGCCATGAGCGGGATTCAAACTCACAACTTTGTGGTGATAAGCACTGATTTTCCTGATGCTTGATTTGATTTAGTGCTTAACGCCACTTTCAGCAATATTTCAGCTATATCATGGCGACCAGTTTTAGTGGTGGAGGAAGCTGGAATACCCAGAGAGAACCACCGACCATGGGCAAGCAACTGGTAAACTTTATCACTTGCAGCTGCGAGTCGAGTGCATCCTTTTTTGCACCGTATTGGTGACAAGCTTGTATGAGTTGCTAGGTAATCCAACTACCTACATTTTGTAACTCATTGAGCCATCCGGGCCGCTGATTTTCCTGATGCAAAATAGAGTGAAGAATTGTCACTTAAAGTCAAGTGAGCAATATTTTAGCTATACCAGTATAATGGCGAGAACATGTTACATTTCGATGAGATGATGACATTGTCCACTTACACTAGTATAACATACTGAGTTGGGTTTTTACAGTGCTAGTTCAATAAAACAACAGTCAATGGGTAAAAACGTCACTCCTCTTGGACACATTATCCTAACTCTGAGCCCACCAGTCTTTAGTCAATGGGTAAAAACGTCACTCCTCTTGGACACATTATCCTAACTCTGAGCCCACCAGTCTTTAGTCAATGGGTAAAAATGTCACTCCTCTTGGACACATTATCCTAACTCTGAGCCCACCAGTCTTTAGTCAATGGGTAAAAATGTCACTCCTCTTGGACACATTATCCTAACTCTGAGCCCACCAGTCTTTAGTCAATGGGTAAAAACGTCACTCCTCTTGGACACATTATCCTAACTCTGAGCCCACCAGTCTTTAGTCAATGGGTAAAAATGTCACTCCTCTTGGACACATTATCCTAACTCTGAGCCCACCAGTCTTTAGTCAATATGGGTAAAAATGTCACTCCTCTTGGACACATTATCCTAACTCTGAGCCCACCAGTCTTTAGTCAATGGGTAAAAATGTCACTCCTCTTGGACACATTATCCTAACTCTGAGCCCACCAGTCTTTAGTCAATGGGTAAAAACGTCACTCCGCTTGGACACATTATCCTAACTCTGAGCCCACCAGTCTTTGCTCTTAATTCTTTCATGCTGTGTGCTTAGTTGAAAAACATCAAATACAGATTTTTAAAGTCTTTCATTTGACCTGACAAGGGATCTAACCTTGATCTGCCACACTAGGGCAAGCATGCTAACCAATGAACCATCGAAACGTCGAAAAATAAATATACCATAAGGTGTATATAATATGCTATCTTTTGACTTGAAAATGTTTCTTGTACACAGAGTGTGGATTGTACAAAACAATATGAAGAAAGATAATATTTCAGGTTTCCCCATTGTGACACTAAATATAAATTATGGTAGTTCATTTAAAGCTTTTTTTAAAGTGGCACAACCTATATGTATATAATACCATGTTAGATACATACTTTCCAGCAGTGATGTGAAAATTTCCTGCTACTTTGTTGACAACTAATGTACCATGGATACGACAGGCATCTGGTTGACCTGTAGGCTTGTCCTCCCTGAAATAATTTTTATGATTAACAAAATAGAAATATCTTAGCATGAAGGAATAAAAATGTATGCTCCTGAGGCAACATAACTATTGAACCACATTATATCCCTAAATTTGCCCTTCAGTAGACAAAGCTTTTTATACATTTTTCATAGGGTTCAAGGCTTGAGATTAACTTTCTTACCAACTTGTCCATTCGGACTAGTAGCACAAAGTTTTAGTTATATACGAAACCAGGAAATACTTTGTGTCCAAATTATTTGATTTATAAAACACGATAGTGATTTTTTTTTTTTTAAAACAACTTCTGATTGGTCAATAAAAATATCCTATACTATATTTGAATAGGGATAATCCACTATGTTTTTGTGGTGTTTGTTTAATGGTGTTTAAGCTACTTTCAACAATATTTCAGTTATATTGTGGCGGTCAGTTTTATTGGTGGAGGAAACCGGAGGACCAAGAGAAAACCACTGACCTGTCACAAGTCACTGAAAAACTTTATCACATAATGTTATACACCTCGCCCTGATCGTGATTCAAACTCAAAACATCAGTGGTGATAGGCACTGATTGCATAGGTAGTTGTAAACCCAACTACCATACGATCACAACCATGATGCCCCTAAAATTTATAAAAGGACAACTTGCTACCGATGAATTTAATTTTGTACATTTTGACATTTTTATTTATTTTATTCACTTGTCCCATCAGACAAGTAACATACATCATTCACTAGCCAGAACCAAACGTTTTCTTGTCTCTGGTTAACTGACTATTGCTAATGTCAAGCCCTGGGGTTCTGTGTTGAACATATCTCGTTGTGGTGACTATCTTGGATTTCTTATCAATATATAAAACAAGCATAATGATAAGTAAAGTAGACTCTTAGGAAGGATAACTAAAAAAGATTGTTTTTTAAATCAAAGTAAAATACAATTTGTCACATTTCACAACATCATTAGTAAAAGTAAGAAAACTGTCTATTATTTCATTAAAAACATTAAAATTTATTTATCAAAATTTTTTATCTGCAGCTAAAAACTTGCAACCTTGAATAATAGAAGTACAATTTATTGTCATATTAGCAGAGATGAAAGTGAGTTTTGAATAAAAAAGCAGAAAAAATAGGCCAGGGAAAAAACTTTCACACATACAATTGACATGTTTCAACTGATACCTTTCATTTCAATACTTATACGATCAGCTTATCTATTGATTCGGAAACCAGTACACAATATGCATTTCCGGTTCAAATATGGAATTTCTTGTTACAACTGGTTCAAAATGCTTGCAAACTATCGTAGGTATTGTATTCGGTACCGTTAGGGAATCAGTTTATTGTTTACAATCGTCATCTGGATTGGATCAATTTTATGCTTAAACTTTGTTCCTTTCAAGAAGACAATATTAAACATTTTGAAACGACAAAATTTACATGGAATCATCAAGATTTGAGACCTCACCCCCTTAACATTTTATCAATGGATTTACACAGATCCACGGAAAACTTTCATCCCTGTATTAGCTACACATTTTGAGTCATCTACAGGTCAAAGAGAGTTAATAAATATTGTATTAATACCTTTCAGGCATGCCTTTTCTAAATGTAGAAAAGACAGATCCTGATAACCACATGAGTTCTTGAATCGCGTGATATTCCTCTCTCAAATACTTGTTAACATCATGTATAATGTCATGGTATCGTCTCTGATTCGGTGAGAGCTCAAAATATGTGTTCTCCATTTCTAAAGTTCCAAAGTTTTGTTGACCAAAATTTTGTCCGGTTGAATCTACTACATCAGCTCCCAGTGCTACAAAATAAAATATAATTCAACACTTTTAGACTTTAGTTTAGAGAACACCACATTCACATTTTGACAAACTAGCCCGAAAGCCAAATTATAAGTTGATTTCATTGTTTTCACAAATTTGATGGATTTTTTTCACTGGGGCTCAACCAATTTTTACTAGATTGGGGCATTATAAGGCTACTGGGTTTTGGCACACACAGGCATTAAGTCAAATCAACATGTGGGGGTCAGTTTTATTATTGGAGGAAACCAAAAGAAAACCAAATTAAGTCACAAGTTACTGACACTTTAATCAACTACAGCTCACCACTGGTATGAACAGAACTCACATCATATGTGGCAACAGGCACTGATTACAGCTCACCACTGGTATGAACAGAACTCACATCATATGTGGCAACAGGCACTGATTACAGCTCACCACTGGTATGAACAGAACTCGTATCATATGTGGCAACAGGCACTGATTACAGCTCACCACTGGTATGAACAGAACTCACATCATATGTGGCAACAGGCACTGATTACAGCTCACCACTGGTATGAACACAACTCGTATCATATGTGGCAACAGGCACTGATTACAGCTCACCAATGGTTTGAACAGAACTCACATCATATGTGGCAACAGGCACTGATTACAGCTCACCACTGGTATGAACAGAACTCACATCATATGTGGCAACAGGCACTGATTACAGCTCACCACTGGTATGAACAGAACTCACATCATATGTGGCAACAGGCACTGATTACAGCTCACCACTGGTATGAACAGAACTCACATCATATGTGGCAACAGGCACTGATTACAGCTCACCACTGGTATGAACAGAACTCACATCATATGTGGCAACAGGCACTGATTACAGCTCACCACTGGTATGAACAGAATTCGCATCATATGTGGCAACAGGCACTGATTACAGCTCACCACTGGTATGAACAGAACTCGTATCATATGTGGCAACAGGCACTGATTACAGCTCACCACTGGTATGAACAGAACTCGCATCATATGTGGCAACAGGCACTGATTACAGCTCACCACTGGTATGAACAGAACTCACATCATATGTGGCAACAGGCACTGATTACATAACTATTCAATCCATATATAATGACATTTTTATCACAAAAACATTGGTGAAGATTAGAGGACTGAGGGCCTTCTTCTGTTAAGGTATCAGTTACTAGTTCAACCTCTACTATGACTATTATTTTGTGTCTGCAGGGCAGAACTCGTTCAACCTAGAGGTAGACAAACAATTTCTTAGATCTGTTTTTCTTATTTTTTTTCATGTAGGCTGATTTGTTTTCCCTTTAGCTATTCTTACAACATCATATGTACTGTAAAATTATGGCATGTTCTTGGTTTTAATGAACAGTATGACTGTCAACAATCAATGTCTATTGAATCAAATTTTATTGATTTTTTGCTTATTTTGTGCATAAATTTACACTCCCCATTGATTTGTGGTGAGAGGAGGTTGTTCGCTTAATTGATATTGATAAAACTTTCGACCATCACTGTTAAAACTTTCTTTTTATTATGGTAATGATAACATGCCACAATATAGCTGAAATACTGATAAAGTTAGTGTTAAACACCAATTAATCAATCAATTGTAATGATAACTTACAGTTACATCTCATGGCCACTGTTATGTCTACATTTATCTTTAATTTTCTGAAAAATAAAATTAGCATAATCTTGTGACAAGGTTGTAATATAATAATTGTTTAAAAAATGCTTATTATTAATAACCCTATTAATAAATTGCTGCTATGAAAGTTCAAATCTTAACTGACCACATGTGTTTACTTACAACATTTCTTTACTGATGACATGTGGAACCTTTATCAACATATATGGTTAGGAAATATAAGTGGTCAGGCAACATTTCAACTTTCATAGTAACAATTTATCAAATGGGATTATTAATAAGAAACAGACTTGCAGCAAGCACAGGGTGGTGTCGCTTTTAAGATTAAAATAAAATGACTTTGAGAGAAGAACTTGTGTCCGATCCCAATGTGCTATACATATTTAACAAACCATATTTGTTCAAACTAAAGTACAATGCCAACTAATTGTTGTCAGTAATATTTTAATCCTCTAAACAAGGCTAAATACTCACCCATCCATTGCAGTGTCAACTTCATAATCAAATTTAAGATCTGTTTTTGCATAGTAGATAATCTCAGACAATACCAGTATAGCGATTACAGCAAACACTATCAAAGACACTGAAAATTAAAAAAAAATTGTCTATTTATAACTTATGAAGACAAATGATATTGTACGGTGTTGCATTTATTTGACGACCTATGATTGGATAAAATCATTCCTAAAAATAACGATAGAAGGCAGAGTCATATGGAAATCTAGAGAATATGATTAATACGCTTTACTGGCCAGTGGAAAATTCCATTCCTAAAAATAACGATTGAAGGTGTGCAGTCATGAAACGATGCAGACGGAAAATTACAGAAGGTCAGTGGGCAGTGCTTAACTTTGTCTAGTGACCATTACGTCTTTAGCCTTAGAACTTCCAAGAAAGTCTGTCAAACATAGTTCGTGGAAAAAACTTAGTTACTGTTTCAAGTTATGGATCAGCAACATCGTACAAAAATGTTCTAAGCTCCTGTGACCGACTATGATTATTTAGACGGTCAGTAAATTGTTGAAGGGTGAGCGCTTTAGTGCGAACCCTTCAACTATTTACTTACCGTCTAAATAATCATTAGGGAGCTTAGAACTTATATTGTAGTTTTACAAAACCAATACACAGTCAAACCTTGTGTCAACGATTTTAATTCATAGTAACCGAATATTAAAGTTATCAACAGAAAAGTGAACTTCTGCCAAAGCTTGCAATTTTTCGTTCAAAGAAATTTCTACTAATAGATGAGGTTTGTAGAGCTCTATAAATATGAAAGTTGACATCTCAAACATAGAGTACTACATACATGTAGTAAAATAATTGTTTGCTTGTTTTGTATTTCTTAATTTCAATGATACAACTGACGCAGATAAATTGGATACCGGTACCTTTTACAAAGGTGAACCGTATGCTCAAGATCGTATATGATAGTTTGATTTTCATAATATTAAATCTTCTTTTATGTAATCAGTGCCCATCACAACTATAGTCATGATAGTTATGAGTTCTAATTTCGTCCATGGTGAGGTATACTCCATACACAACAACCTTATGTGATAAAGTTTGTCACTGACTTATGGCAGCTTTCTGATTTTCTGCTGTTTTCTCCATCAAATAATAACACTAGTACTGACAGCAACGAAAAATCTGAAATATTTTTAAAAGTGACATTAAACACTCATAACAAATATAACCTGTAATTTCTTGTTACGATTTCTATGTTTCTTACAACTAATTATAAATTCACAAAAGATCTACAAATGTTGTATAATGAATAAATGGCCTTATCAGAGAAGTGGCTTCTCAACTTGAAAGGAAGAATATACAGTGTTAGCCTTTTGTGAGATGGGCCTTACAAGATGGCAACTACTATAGACAGAGTGCCTATAAATTACACATACATGTACATGTACTAATATTGCAGATAACTACAATAATTATAATACAAAACTATAGAAATCCTAGTGAGTTACCTCCCCCTCCTGTAGCTGTAGTTTCTTTGTAGTCGTCTAAAACTTTAGGAAAGGCATCAAGTTCTTTAACAACCTTAAGAGCTTGCTTTCTGTTTATTGCATTGAGTCGTCTCATTTTTTCTGAATTGAAACAAACTAACTACATGAATAATTTCAAAGAGTCAAGACAACCACATTTATAGTTTATTTACATTTAAAAATTTTAAACATAGATCATGTCATCAACAACATCACCCGATCATGTTCATGGCGTGGTGAACTTGATACAACATTTTGTGATAAAGTTTGTGA
Source organism: Bathymodiolus brooksi (assembly GCA_963680875.1). NCBI lineage: Eukaryota > Metazoa > Mollusca > Bivalvia > Mytilida > Modiolidae > Bathymodiolus > Bathymodiolus brooksi. The sequence continues at coordinate 1,675,453 of OY804585.1, read as the reverse complement.
TTGAATTGCAACAAGTCGGTGGTTTTCTCCGGGTACTCTGGTTAAAAAATCCTCCACCAATAAAAGTGACCGCCATGATATAACTCATATATTGTTGAAATTGGTGTTAAACACCATAAACCCCCATCCGGTCAGCAAAATCATATTTAATTACGATCTCGTTCAATAGCACATGTTGTTTGGTTTTGTCTTATTTTATCATGGAATGCATTGATTTAACAATAATTTTCTGTTATAGAATTAATCTGACAGCTGAGCTTTATTCTGTGCCAAGGATCTTTGTTTTAACATTTCATAATGACAAGTCAACAAGAAGAAAATATCTTATTACATGGAAACCATTGTGTCTACAGACAGACAACAGACCCCTCATATAATCACAAAATGTTTGTGGTCATATATAAATATAACTCAGCCTGTCAGTCTAGAAGTAGAAAACAGACATCATCATCAACTGATCAAAAATAATTTGTTCTCACATTTATAATGGGCATGCTCCTCTACCTAGGGTTACAAGAACCCTAGTAGGTTCAAAACCATCCTCTGCTAACTGTGTTAGTGGAAATCTCCCTGAGCTCGATCAGTTGGTAGAGCGGTGGCTTACAGTGCGAGAGGTCCCAGGATCAAATCCTATAGCGGACATTGCATTTTTCGGAGATAAAATAGGCTCTACTGTTACACCTATATAAATTATTTCCATATTTTACGTTTTTTGTCAATAAAATCTCACAGAAGTTACATGTACTGTCATTATTTGGACTGTTTTTTTCTAAGTTGGTAATATTAATTTCCTTCTATTAAAAGCATTACTGATTAAAAGTGCACTCTGCAATGGGAAGATCAATATTCAACATACATTTGTACATGTACACATTATAACATTGTAATTCAATACTCTTGATTTGTGACAGCTTTATTTACCTTGCTGCCAAGATTTTGTTACAATAGATTTGTGTGCAAGGTTTATTCAATATCGTTTTATTTGGTGTACCACATTAAATAAATCAGACTGTCATATATTACATACTAATTACTAGAGTTCTAGACCTTTGTTCCATGTTTTTTTTAAAATCCCATAATATATATATGTAGGAATCACAAACGCATCTGGTTCCACAAACGTGTCTGATTCCCCAAACATGTCCGATTTTCACCACAAAGTCGCATCTGATTTGGTTGGAGGGAAAACGTCCACCACATTGACGTCATAATATAAGTTAACAACAAAATATACAGCAGTTCAAAATATGGATGAGACTATTCCGGACGTTGGCTTTTCCATTGGGACCATTCAACGGAAAAAACCTGTATCAAAAGACACGAATCCTGAAACTTCCTGGAACAACTTTGATCAAATAATATCTAACCCTAACCCTACATGATTTGGTTTTCTCTAAATATTATACTTTTCAGTTTCACTCACTTATATCTACGGTTTTATCACAGGTGCTTCACTATGGGACGGGACCCTTTTTGTACCCTACATCTATTTTATTGATAAAACGTCAAGCTCCTGTGGATGTATAGTATAGTAATAACACTGAAACACGGACAGAATTGTTAACATGCATAAGATGGAAGGATAATGTTGTTTCTTGCTAAAATCGGGCACACTTGTGGGACCGAATCGGACATGTTTGGGAGAGTTTGACATCACAATGGAATCAGGCTTGTTTTTTGATTCTCAAGTTGAAATTTGACGTCATAATATACTCGGGCATGTTTGTGGAACCGGACCTATTTCTGAGTCTTTCATATATACATGTATATAGTTTCATTTTGAACAATATGATGAGTTTTGGATATGACAGCAAACAAATCACCACAGGGTCTTGTTGATTATCCACGTGGAAAGGTGATATGGACAGGTTTCAGGTCGTTCCGGCCCTAAATTAAAAGTCGATTCGGCCCCATTTGAAATTAAATACTTTTGAACTGAAATACACAAGTGGTTATCATTTCAAAATGTCTTTGATCGATTTTAATTTTAAAAATTCAAACATTAGAATTGTTTGTGTGTAATCAAGAAATCAATGTACTTGTTATCTTTGATTGTACTCTAAATTAAGCTACACACAAGCTAATTTTATTGTTTGATATCTCCAATTAATTTGAACAATTTATAAAATCAACTATAGTAATAACATACAAGAGCTCAAAACACAAGCTAATTTTAGGGTGTGAGAAATTTGAAAGTCTTTGTTCTGCCGCGCTGTGGCTATAAAAAAGGAACTATGACTATAGCTTTCATTCATTCCTTCCATGATGTCTTACCCATGTGTAGTGTGTTCCACAACCTGTCAGACTGCGGCAGCAAGCTCTAGAGTGTGACTCCTGTGGAAACTAATTATCTCCTGCTTATCATTCGGAAAACACTTCCTGTTTGACGTTCAGGTTTGCTAGTTTATAACGTAATATTTATAGTAGGGCCGAATCGACTTAGGCCGGATCGACCCGATACCATATGGACACACTGTACTTTGTACAGTAAAAAAATAGCAAAGCCCTGTGACTGTGTAGATGGGATATATGCTATATAGTATATACTAGCAATAGCATAACTAGGCTGTATAGCACAATGACAATTGTTTCTGCCAATTTTTGTGCCCGTGTCATATGTCATATGATATTAAAGTGAAACCGACTAAACCTTTTATTATTTGTGAGGAAAAAAAATTATGCTTCATACAGAAAAAATCAACTTATATATTACATATTTGTTAAGGCATTACATTTTGTCAGTTGTTTCAGCAATGTGTGTGCACATTTTCCCACATCATCAACACTTTAAAACAGGAAGTTTACATTCACTTTTTACTTATAATTAGTTTCGTAATTTTTATATAGCCATTCGTCAAATTATAATATCAAAACATTAATTGAAATACAAACTAATTGTTGGCATGTTGTTAATATGTTTCACTATATCAAGGATTCTTACTATATAAATCCTTGACTATATTTAGAAGAAGAAAAAACGAAATACGAAACTAATTTGTCAACAGATTTTATTACAATTTTCTGTCAGAAAAAAAAATCTCTGGTTACACGACGGTAAAACGGTAAAACCGTAAAACCATTAAACCAGTGTGTGCCTTTGGTATTTCACAATGGTAACTTTAGTGACACAACTTATTTTTTTTACTTCTTTCTGCAAATATTATCAGAGGAATTTTTATTTATAAAATATACGTGGGTGTTTATATCACGTATTTTTAATTAAACCATTAAAACAAGGCATGTAAGAAGGTAGCTGCGGAACCGTAGCTCTTTATGAAATTATGGTCCTTTTTTTTTTAAAGATATGGCGGACCATAGGTAGATCCACCATATCTTAAAAACAAAACAAAAGCACCATAAAGAGCTACGGTTCCGCAGTTAAGAAGGGTGTGTCCACAGTTACCTGTTACCTTCTCTGTATGTTGCCGCCTTTGTCAGGCGAACCACTTCTTCAACGGATCTTCATCCATTATTGAAGCGTAGTTTATATTTCTTATGAATTTTTATCACACTATATTATATACTTTATACGGGATGTGGAACATTTTTAAAAGAGTATGTCATAACACACGCACTTTGAATAAGAAACATCCATCGATTCCCATAATAGTAGTAAAATCTGAGACACATCCATTGATGTACACAATTGTGTTAAAATCTAAGGCACATAGGTGTGGTAAAATCAAGACACATAGATTTGGTAAAATTCACAGCTAAATTTAAAAAGTGATAAAATCTAGGATACCTCCATCGTTGCACATAATTGTGGTAAAATCTAAAACACATCCATCGATTCACATAATTGTGGTAAAATATAAAACTAATAAATGTGGTAAAAACTAAGACGCATAATTGTGGTAAAATCTAAAAGACATATCATCTGTGCACAGTATATTGACGTTTAAATGGAAAATCTAGCGAAATAATAGAGAAAAACTGTGTTTTGCTAGATTTTTCATTTAAACGTCAGGATACTGTGGTGTGTCTTAACTCTTTTCCAATTTTTCAAAGCTTTCAACGTTCTCTGTAAATATGGTTTTGTCATGGAGAATTATTAGCACAAAAAACATTTGTCATAAAACCTGACACTAAACAATCTAACAGTAACAGTCCACTGGCACTGTCATGATACTCATAATAATAATGGGATATTCCTACGACTACAATAACTGAATAAGACTGTATGTTTCTAAGTTCTAATCTTTTACGTTTTTGTTTTTGGTTATTATAATACCTTAATTAATGTTTTAGAAAAAGAAAGCTCTATTTTAATTGAATGATTTAATTTTAATTGTATGCAAGCCAACCCAGATAAATTTCAAGCTATTGCTGTTGGGGAAAAAACTTATGCAAAAGAACCTGTTTTTGATATTGAGTCTGCTAATATATCATGTGATGAAGTTGTAAAATTATTGGGTATTGATATAGACTCAGCTAAATTTTGATAAACATATAAAAAATATCTGTCGTAAAGCTTCACAGCAATTGAGTGTACTAAAGCGTATTGGTTGTTTTTTTTTATCTAAGCTTAATAAGCTAACAATTTTTCATTCTTTTATATTGACTAATTTCAATTTTTGTCCTTTGGCTTGGCATTTTTGTTCAAAAGCAAACACTATAAAACTGGAGAAAATACAGGAAAGAGCTTTACGTTTTATCTATGAGGATTACAATAGCACATATGAAGAACTTTTACATATACATGTATATATATAGCAAAAGTACCATCTCTACAAATAAGGAGAATGCGCACTATGGCATTAGAATGTTTTAAAATATTGTATAAACTGTCTCCACCATGTTTAAATGATTTAGTTGTTTTAAAAAATAGTAAATATAGTTTTAGATATTCTAATATTGTAGAGATACCTAGAGTAAAGACTACTACCTATGGTAAGAACTCTTTTAAATATACAGCTGCTGTTTTATGGAATGACCTACCTAGTACCTGATGATTTTAGAAAAATTGCCAATTTAAAAACATTTTATTATCTTGGAATGGAAATGAATGCAAATGTAATGCATGTAAAAAAAAATAATATCATCAAGGTCTTTTCAATTTTTATATTATTTATATTTATTTATTTTTTAGCAGTATAACATGCTTTTAGCTCGTAACACCAGCTTTTTTTTAATTTTTTTTTAGCTTTTATTACTGTGCTTGATTAACTTTTTTACTTTTGTATATGCTTAAGTTACCTTGTCTGTGCTATATGTGTGCTTTAACTTATTTGCTGTATTTTGCTACTATGAGTGCTTTTATCTAAATTATTAATTTGTGTGCATGCTTTTGTTGTTTTTAACTGTTATTTATTCTTGTATTGTGTATGTCGGTCAAAAGCCCACTAGGGCTTGTGTTGTATTGTTATTTAAATATGCCGACTATAAATAAAACTTATCTTATCTTATCTTATACCCCAGCTCCACCGGAGGAGGTGGGTATACTGTTTGACCTCTATCCGTCCGTCCCAGGTATTTTTAGTCGCATTTTTCTCAGCAACTATTGACGTCAGAAATCTGATATTTGGTCACAAGCTTCATATAGGTATGCCATATTGTGGGAAGCGTTTTTGGACCTACTTCATGTTTGCCAACCTATTTGGTTTTTATATACACATTGAATAAAAAATGTATATATGCAGGGGTATCATAAGTGAGCATTAGCTCACAGTTCATCTTGTTTTTATTGTGGGAATCGCATACATAATATTGTAAACTTGCACAAAATCACAATTTTTCCGTAGCACTTTCTGAAATGGTTCAAATCATTTGACTGTTTATATTCAATTGCATTCAGTACTTAAGGCAGTCAGAGCATTTGTCTGATGAACTGGGTGCAAATTTAGTGGTATTATAGTTCAGTTTATTGGTAATTCAAACATTTTTTCTTTTGTTCTCACCAATGGGTGCAGTCAACTGACTTGACAAGTTGTTAACGAACTGATACTGAAAATTATCATCAGTGTGACATCAAACATGTTATGACGTTACCGATAATAACAATCACTTCAATTTTGAAAGTGTCGACATTCATTATCACTAGTATCAGAGCTCATCCTAACAGCAATGCTAGTGATAATGTCTTTATCAACCTTCATTACTGCCGTTATTCTATATAAATGATCTCATATTGGTGGAATTACGTGTAAATCCAAATAGCTGCCATATATTTACAACTATGGCAGTACTTACATTTGTACTTACTTATCCTCTTCATCTCCAATGGGAATTAAGGCATCAACTATTTGTTGCCATCTTCCTCTATGCTCTGCAATGTACTGAGCCTGGCCCATAAAAAATCCTTTCCTCCAGCTCTGATGTTATTAATTTATTGTCCTCCTCCATGTTGTTCTTGGTCTGCCTCTTTTTCTCTTGCCAGGTGGTTTCCAGTGTAGGGTAACTTTAGGAATTCTATTGGGTGCCATATGCATTCTCAACACATGTCCGAGCCATCTTATTCGTCTTTGCTTTATCTCCCCAACAATGTTTTTGCATTTGATTTTTTAAGGACATGTAGATCTGTGTTACTTATCTTGTTGGCCAATGTTGGGCCAGAAAATTCTATTGATCTTGTGTAGGCAGCTATTGTGGAAGACTTCAACTTCCATGGCCATGGCAGTACCTCCTACAAAATAAGTGAAATATTGATCATGATATCATATTGTTCTATATCAAGGCCATGATGCATCATCTTAAATTAATGTACTGTTCTTTTTTCAGAAATTGTGATGGTTAAGAACAGGTTCAGAGCAAAATGGACGAGAAAGATGAAACTCGATCTCAGCCTGCTGTACTTGATCTACATCACCATGATAAACACAGTGTAACAAGTCAGGAGAAATTACTGGTTGGTATGGAAGATAAACATAGACTGGACGACGTGAAGGAAAATAACAACGATAGTAAACAGGATGGAATAAATGAGGAAAATGAAAATCAGGATACTGAAAAACTGGATAAGAAAGGGGAGGAATGTGGTGAACCTAATGATAAATTGGAAAAGGCAAAAACAGACATTGAAATTGAGATGAAACAGATGAATGCTGATGTGGAAGATGAAGAAACAAGCAATACAGGCTCCAGAAAAAATAGTAAAAAGGGTTCAAAGAAGCGAAAAAAGAAAAATTCAGTTGAAGACATTGTTGTTGCTGTTGTCATTAATAATAATATTGTTGAAAATAAGGATGAAGAGAAAAATAATTCTGAAGAGAAAACCGAAGGAGAAGTATTGAGTGAAAAGAAAGATGATCTGCAAAATAACGACAAAAAAGAAACTGAAGATCAAAAGAAAGAACAGACAATTAGTAATGGCACAAAACAGGACGAGGGAGCTTCTAATAAGAATAACACTGACAATCCAAACAATGTTTCTACAAGTATGGACGAAATTGCAGTAATGGGAACAGAAGAAGTAGATGGTTTCACCAAAGTCACTGCAGACGATGAAATAGATGCACTGAGCACATATTCATTCAAAGAAAGAAAAGACTTCAAACATTATTTTCAGCATCCATATTTGAGGTTATTTGTAGCATATTTTGTAACATTCTGCAATTTTCTGATTTACGCAGAAGATCCTGTAGCTCACAGTCTTAAAGAATGTAACATCCCATTGGTTGGAAATGATTTTTCTTTTGTTTGTATGCGCTACCCCAAAAATGCATGGAGCTTACTTAAAGTAGTACTGTGGATTGCTGCAATTATTGTTGGGATGGTGATAGGAAAACTAATATTTCATAGACTTGTATTGAGTAAGTGCATGTTTTTATTTAAATACTCCTTTGCTTTTAAAACCTTTAAAAAAATTATCTTTTGATCTGCAAATTAATGTATACCAACTTCAAGAACTTAAAAAGCATATTAAAATTTGATTTTTGAAAATTAATGTTGGTACCTTTAATGTTTATAAATTTAAATTAGAACATGGTTTCATGAAAATTTTCTGAAATCTTTGATAATTTTTTGTTCAAATATTCATAAATAATATCTGTATAATTTTGAAATGTTTGAAAAAGTTCTAGTCTTTGAAATATTCCTAAATTACAAATTAAAAAATTGATTGTATATATATATATACACAGTTGTCTATTGGTGGTAAGTTTATTACTTTTAATTAATTTAAATTTTACACTCATTTTTTAAACATGTAACATGAATGTTCGGTATGACATATATAATATACATGTATGTACCATGAAATTTTGCAACATATAATAAATGTATACTGTGTGTGTACACAAGACAAAAAAATATCTGAAGTCAAGTTTACATTCTAATTCATGTGTAGTACACTGTAATGATACATATTAAATTTAGCTTTCGACTAGGTTAACATTTGAAGCTTAGCCTACATACCGGTTCATGAGCAAATAAAAAAATCTATATTCAAATGAATTAATTTTTGCTGGTATCTTACTGCAATCTTAACATATGTACATGTGAACTTGGTTTAAGATATATGTAATGAATTGCTTTTATTTATGAAAAAAAATTACTAGGCATAACACAAAATAATTATTATTAAAGTTGTGTTAATTCCATTTATTTTCAAAATGCAGAGTTATCTTTCCTAATTCATATTTATCTCCCTTCATGGTGATGGTTTTGCTTTGTATTGCTTAAGGTTTCAGTGGAAAGAATTTTGTCAAATTTATATCGTACATATTTCTGACAAGAAAAACAATTAAAGGAAGTTGAATACATTAGAAGACAAGTATTTCTACAACAATACATGTATTATCTGTGATGTACAGTACCTTTAGTTGGTCCCCTTAAACAAATGTATTATGGAATAAATTTTAAGTCATATAAGGAGGACGAAAAATCTTCCTTGATTCAATTGCAAGATTGAAAAAGGCACAAGGGCGTTTTGGATGATGTACTCAGGGCAGAAGGGCGTGATCAAGAGTGGGGTGTCCTCCTATAATACATTGACGAGAGGTCTGTTGAAATTGTGGAGCAAATTTAAAACCATCTATGCATGTATATTAACCAGGTGATTATCAAAACTCCTGGGTGACATTGTTGGGATTTCAAAATTGCAGAATATAGTACAAATTTAGCATGAAGTCTAGAAATGTTTTATCATTTAGATATGTACATTTGTATGATAAATTTTTTATTATTTTTTGCATCCACCATGCTTCACAATTGAGGAATTGTCATATTTGAACAAATCTTTTATTCCAAGTTATAATCACGCTCACAAGCATGTTTTTTTTTTCTATTTGGAGGTGTTGATTATTGAATAACATTAGATATTATATACCATACATAGAGTATACAAATCAATAATGAGTAAAGAGACAATCTTAGCACTAAAACAAAAGTACAAACACAAATAAAACACACAATTCAAGATCATGCTTTAAAGAGAGAATAGGAACAGGTGCTCTTGAAGGGTTATCATCTTCTCAATCATAGCACCATTCATGTAGTCTTAATCCACAAGTTATGAAAAGAAAATTTAAACAGTGGTTAAGTCAACAATTCTACTAATATCAATAAAAAAAAGATTAAATCACCTCTCGCCACAACTCTCCAAACACAAATAGGGACCAAGACATTGGTTATCCAGGTCATGTCTTGGGACAGGCACAGAAATGTGAAGGAGTTAAACCCGTTAATGACATATTTAAACACAATAGTCTCCAATGGCTTCTGGAAGGGAGTCCTTTTTTGGTAGAAAGGATGCAAGTTTTGATATTCTAATTATCTTCTTTAACATTTGTAATATATTATACATGTACATGTATGTTTAAAATAGACTAATTTAAAATGTACAGACTTAAAAGACTTCTGATTGGATTTACAACACAGTATTTATAAGTTATATCATGATAAATTGATATGATACTGTCAGCCATGTTGGTGAATTGAATTAACAGACAGACAAACACCTTGAGTGTGGTAGATCATTGATTCGAGCCCTGATCAGGTCAAACCAAAGACTATGAAATTAGTATTTGACAAATTGTTGCTTCTCCACTGAGCATGCAGCATTAAGGAGAAAGAGTAAAGACTGGTTGGCTCAGAATTAGGATAATGTGCCCTAGTGGGGCGACATGTATATCCGCGGACTGTTGTTTCAGTGCGCTAGCACTATAAAAAAATTCAACTAACCGTGTTGGTCTAGTACAAAGTGGACATCATCATCATCTCATTGAAAATTAACTTGTTCTCTCCATGATATAGCTGAAAAATTGCTGAGTTGGCATTAAATAACAATTTAACTCAGACAGACAAAAAAGTTGTCTTAATTTATCAGCTGAGATAATATCAGGAAGAATCCTTTAATTTCCACATATAGTATTTTTGATTAACAATTCCATTTTGTAGTATATGTATCATTGGGGAAAAAAAGAAAATTTCTCTAGATTTTGGGAAGGTATTGTATGATAGTTTTGGAAAATAATGTTGATTTAAATCTGCTTTTAATTTAAACTTTTAATGATCATGCCATATAACTTGTTTTTGGGTGTAATTGTAAATGTATATATTATGAAAAAAAAATTCTCATAGCTACGTACTGTGTTATTATGAATCTCTTTAAATAAATTTTCGTGCTGCAAATTATTTTTCTTTATACAGATTACCGGTACAAGCATTTCTGAAAAAAACACACAATGTAGATATTACAACATATTTGATTTTTGATGATTTTATTAGAATGTAATTTTCATATTCATGCAACGAAGATAGCATAAAGATTACTGCAATACATGAATTTGTGATATGGGTACAAAGGTCAAGTGTAAAGGGCACAGCAGTCCTCATGATGAACACCAGTCCTCCGGCCCAAGACCAGTCAAACTTTGTTCGGACCAGTAAAATTTTCAGTTTTTATTTTGATATACATGTATATAAAATAAATTCAAGAATTTGATTTGGACCAGTAAATTCAAATTTTCATTTCGAGGACTGCTGTGACAGTATTATACAAAAGTACCCAGCCTGAAGTGTAATATAACATTGAGGTCAACACAATCCCCAGCCTGAAGTGTAATATAACATTGAGGTCAACACAATCCCCAGCCTGAGGTGTAATATAACATTGAGGTCAACACAATCCCCAGCCTGAAGTGTAATATAACATTGAGGTCAACACAATCCCCAGCCTGAAGTGTAATATAACATTGAGGTCAACACAATCGGGATAGTTGATAGTCAGATACATTTTTGTGTTACAACAGATTTTACTGCAAATAAAATATTTTGACATTTGAATCTCCTAATTTGAAGAGATTTTTTATTTATAGGTAAAATATTTAGGTTGAAGATGTTCAGTGATGACCAGGGTTCCTGGATGACTATGTTTCTGGTTTCACTTGTCAGTTTATTTATATTTTCCTGGGTGTATAATGCTTTCCTATGGGCTGGAGGAAGTTCTACTGAAGACTACAGAATTTCTGGCTTGATGGGACTCACCAATTCTATCTTCATGAAAATGGCAGCCTGTGGTACGTGGTGTGGTGACTTTTTCACAGCTTGGATGGTAAACTTATATTTTTTTTAATTGAAAAGATTTTTAGAAAATATTGAGCCAATCATCAGTAACACAATATTGGTCAAATCTGTTTTGGTCAAAGTTACCATAATTTGTTCTTATTTAATTTACATTTGATGACAGAAATTTTTTTGTAATTTCAGTTTTTATAATTTTATTATACTCTGGCCATGTATTCACACTTAATATTGACACATAGAGTTTTGACACTTCAGTTGAAGGGGGTTAGGGTTATGGTGTTCAACAATATTCCAGTTATATTGTAGCGGTCAGTTTTATTGGTGGAGGAAACCGGAGTACCCAGAGAAAACCACAGACCTGTTGCAAGTCACTGACAAACTTTATCACATAATGTTGTATCGAGTGCACCTCGCCTGAGTGGGATTCGAATTCATAAAGTGGTAATAGGCTCTAATTGCATAGGTAGTAATAAATCCAACTACCATACGATCACGACCATGGCTGCCCCTCAATTCAATAGAAATAAAGATGAAATAAAACATGCAAATAAAGGAATTATTAATATCAATAATTATTTTCAAGTAATAATCTTGATAATTAATTACCCTTCAAGGTGAACTCTCGAAAAAAATGAATTCAGAACAAATAAAAGTGGATAAAGTCATAAAGACAAAATAAATTTAATATACAGTTATATTGGATGTGGATGCATCATGTCAATTTCACTATCACATGTATAAGCCGTTGTGTATTGATATATTTTCTCGTAATGGAATCAATTATTTAAAGAACCATAAAAGGAGTGGATTATATTCACAAATATGTACTGTACACTACCAATCACGATACAGTATCATTTAGATAATTGAGGGTAGATTAGTACTTACTATGTTGGGTTTGTCTAGTTATGAAAAGAAGGTTTAAATAATAAACAGTGATGATCAACACTTCCACCAATATAAATAAAATAAAAGAAAGCTTAGACAGTGATGATCAACACTTCCACCAATATAAATAAAATAAAAGAAAGCTTAGACAGTGATGATCAACACTTCCACCAATATAAATAAAATAAAAGAAAGCTTAGACAGTGATGATCAACACTTCCACCAATATAAATAAAATAAAAGAAAGCTTAGACAGTGATGATCAACACTTCCACCAATATAAATAAAATAAAAGAAAGCTTAGACAGTGATGATCAACACTTCCACCAATATAAATAAAATAAAAGAAAGCTTAGACAGTGATGATCAACACTTCCACCAATATAAATAAAATAAAAGAAAGCTTAGACAGTGATGATCAACACTTCCACCAATATAAATAAAATAAAAGAAAGCTTAGACAGTGATGATCAACACTTCCACCAATATAAATAAAATAAAAGAAAGCTTAGACAGTGATGGTCAACACTTCCACCAATATAAATAAAATAAAAGAAAGCTTAGACAGTGATGGTCAACACTTCCACCAATATAAATAAAATAAAAGAAAGCTTAGACAGTGATGGTCAACACTTCCACCAATATAAATAAAATAAAAGAAAGCTTAGACAGTGATGATCAACACTTCCACAAATATAAATAAAATAAAAGAAAGCTTAGACAGTGATGATCAACACTTCCACAAATATAAATAAAATAAAAGAAAGCTTAGACAGTGATGATCAACACTTCCACCAATATAAATAAAATAAAAGAAAGCTTTGACAGTGATGATCAACACTTCCACCAATATAAATAAAATAAAAGAAAGCTTAGACAGTGATGATCAACACTTCCACCAATATAAATAAAATAAAAGAAAGCTTAGACAGTGATGATCAACACTTCCACCAATATAAATAAAATAAAAGAAAGCTTAGACAGTGATGATCAACACTTCCACCAATATAAATAAAATAAAAGAAAGCTTAGACAGTGATGATCAACACTTCCACCAATATAAATAAAATAAAAGAAAGCTTTGACAGTGATGATCAACACTTCCACCAATATAAATAAAATAAAAGAAAGCTTAGACAGTGATGATCAACACTTCCACCAATATAAATAAAATAAAAGAAAGCTTAGACAGTGATGATCAACACTTCCACCAATATAAATAAAATAAAAGAAAGCTTAGACAGTGATGATCAACACTTCCACCAATATAAATAAAATAAAAGAAAGCTTAGACAGTGATGGTCAACACTTCCACCAATATAAATAAAATAAAAGAAAGCTTAGACAGTGATGATCAACACTTCCACCAATATAAATAAAATAAAAGAAAGCTTTGACAGTGATGATCAACACCTCCACCAATATAAATAAAATAAAAGAAAGCTTAGACAGTGATGATCAACACTTCCACCAATATAAATAAAATAAAAGAAAGCTTAGACAGTGATGATCAACACTTCCACCAATATAAATAAAATAGAAGAAAGCTTAGACAGTGATGATCAACACTTCCACCAATATAAATAAAATAAAAGAAAGCTTAGACAGTGATGATCAACACTTCCACCAATATAAATAAAATAAAAGAAAGCTTAGACAGTGATGATCAACACTTCCACCAATATAAATAAAATAGAAGAAAGCTTAGACAGTGATGATCAACACTTCCACCAATATAAATAAAATAAAAGAAAGCTTAGACAGTGATGATCAACACTTCCACCAATATAAATAAAATAAAAGAAAGCTTAGACAGTGATGGTCAACACTTCCACCAATATAAATAAAATAGAAGAAAGCTTAGACAGTGATGATCAACACTTCCACCAATATAAATAAAATAAAAGAAAGCTTAGACAGTGATGATCAACACTTCCACCAATATAAATAAAATAAAAGAAAGCTTAGACAGTGATGATCAACACCTCCACCAATATAAATAAAATAAAAGAAAGCTTAGACAGTGATGATCAACACTTCCACCAATATAAATAAAATAAAAGAAAGCTTAGACAGTGATGATCAACACTTCCACCAATATAAATAAAATAAAAGAAAGCTTAGACAGTGATGATCAACACTTCCACCAATATAAATAAAATAAAAGAAAGCTTAGACAGTGATGATCAACACTTCCACAAATATAAATAAAATAAAAGAAAGCTTAGACAGTGATGATCAACACCTCCACCAATATAAATAAAATAAAAGAAAGCTTAGACAGTGATGATCAACACTTCCACCAATATAAATAAAATAAAAGAAAGCTTTGACAGTGATGATCAACACTTCCACCAATATAAATAAAATAAAAGAAAGCTTAGACAGTGATGATCAACACTTCCACCAATATAAATAAAATAAAAGAAAGCTTAGACAGTGATGATCAACACTTCCACCAATATAAATAAAATAAAAGAAAGCTTAGACAGTGATGATCAACACTTCCACCAATATAAATAAAATAAAAGAAAGCTTAGACAGTGATGATCAACACTTCCACCAATATAAATAAAATAAAAGAAAGCTTAGACAGTGATGATCAACACTTCCACCAATATAAATAAAATAAAAGAAAGCTTAGACAGTGATGATCAACACTTCCACCAATATAAATAAAATAAAAGAAAGCTTAGACAGTGATGATCAACACTTCCACCAATATAAATAAAATAAAAGAAAGCTTAGACAGTGATGATCAACACTTCCACCAATATAAATAAAATAAAAGAAAGCTTAGACAGTGATGGTCAACACTTCCACCAATATAAATAAAATAAAAGAAAGCTTAGACAGTGATGATCAACACTTCCACCAATATAAATAAAATAAAAGAAAGCTTAGACAGTGATGATCAACACTTCCACCAATATAAATAAAAAAAAGAAAGCTTAGACAGTGATGATCAACACTTCCACCAATATAAATAAAATAAAAGAAAGCTTTGACAGTGATGATCAACACTTCCACCAATATAAATAAAATAAAAGAAAGCTTAGACAGTGATGGTCAACACTTCCACCAATATAAATAAAATAAAAGAAAGCTTAGACAGTGATGATCAACACTTCCACCAATATAAATAAAATAAAAGAAAGCTTAGACAGTGATGATCAACACTTCCACCAATATAAATAAAAAAAAGAAAGCTTAGACAGTGATGATCAACACTTCCACCAATATAAATAAAAAAAAGAAAGCTTAGACAGTGATGATCAACACTTCCACCAATATAAATAAAATAAAAGAAAGCTTAGACAGTGATGATCAACACTTCCACCAATATAAATAAAATAAAAGAAAGTTTAGACAGTGATGGTCAACACTTCCACCAATATAAATAAAATAAAAGAAAGCTTAGACAGTGATGATCAACACTTCCACCAATATAAATAAAATAAAAGAAAGCTTAGACAGTGATGATCAACACTTCCACCAATATAAATAAAATAAAAGAAAGCTTAGACAGTGATGGTCAACACTTCCACCAATATAAATAAAATAAAAGAAAGCTTAGACAGTGATGATCAACACTTCCACCAATATAAATAAAATAAAAGAAAGCTTAGACAGTGATGGTCAACACTTCCACCAATATAAATAAAATAAAAGAAAGCTTAGACAGTGATGATCAACACTTCCACCAATATAAATAAAATAAAAGAAAGCTTAGACAGTGATGATCAACACTTCCACCAATATAAATAAAATAAAAGAAAGCTTAGACAGTGATGGTCAACACTTCCACCAATATAAATAAAATAAAAGAAAGCTTAGACAGTGATGATCAACACTTCCACCAATATAAATAAAATAAAAGAAAGCTTAGACAGTGATGATCAACACTTCCACCAATATAAATAAAAAAAAGAAAGCTTAGACAGTGATGATCAACACTTCCACCAATATAAATAAAATAAAAGAAAGCTTAGACAGTGATGATCAACACTTCCACCAATATAAATAAAATAAAAGAAAGCTTAGACAGTGATGATCAACACTTCCACCAATATAAATAAAATAAAAGAAAGCTTAGACAGTGATGATCAACACTTCCACCAATATAAATAAAATAAAAGAAAGCTTAGACAGTGATGATCAACACTTCCACCAATATAAGTAAAATAAAAGAAAGCTTAGACAGTGATGATCAACACTTCCACCAATATAAATAAAATAAAAGAAAGCTTAGACAGTGATGATCAACACCTCCACCAATATAAATAAAATAAAAGAAAGCTTAGACAGTGATGATCAACACTTCCACCAATATAAATAAAATAAAAGAAAGCTTAGACAGTGATGATCAACACTTCCACCAATATAAATAAAATAAAAGAAAGCTTAGACAGTGATGATCAACACTTCCACCAATATAAATAAAATAAAAGAAAGCTTAGACAGTGATGGTCAACACTTCCACCAATATAAATAAAATAAAAGAAAGCTTAGACAGTGATGATCAACACTTCCACCAATATAAATAAAATAAAAGAAAGCTTAGACAGTGATGGTCAACACTTCCACCAATATAAATAAAATAAAAGAAAGCTTAGACAGTGATGATCAACACTTCCACAAATATAAATAAAATAAAAGAAAGCTTAGACAGTGATGATCAACACTTCCACCAATATAAATAAAAAAAAGAAAGCTTAGACAGTGATGATCAACACTTCCACCAATATAAATAAAATAAAAGAAAGCTTAGACAGTGATGATCAACACTTCCACCAATATAAATAAAAAAAAGAAAGCTTAGACAGTGATGGTCAACACTTCCACCAATATAAATAAAATAAAAGAAAACTTAGACAGTGATGATCAACACTTCTACCAATATAAATAAAATAAAAGAAAGCTTAGACAGTGATGATCAACACCTCCACCAATATAAATAAAATAAAAGAAAGCTTTGACAGTGATGATCAACACTTCCACCAATATAAATAAAATAAAAGAAAGCTTAGACAGTGATGATCAACACTTCCACCAATATAAATAAAATAAAAGAAAGCTTAGACAGTGATGGTCAACACTTCCACCAATATAAATAAAATAAAAGAAAGCTTAGACAGTGATGATCAACACTTCTACCAATATAAATAAAATAAAAGAAAGCTTAGACAGTGATGATCAACACTTCCACCAATATAAATAAAAAAAAGAAAGCTTAGACAGTGATGATCAACACCTCCACCAATATAAATAAAATAAAAGAAAGCTTAGACAGTGATGATCAACACTTCCACCAATATAAATAAAATAAAAGAAAGCTTAGACAGTGATGATCAACACTTCTACCAATATAAATAAAATAAAAGAAAGCTTAGACAGTGATGATCAACACTTCCACCAATATAAATAAAATAAAAGAACGCTTAGACAGTGATGATCAACACTTCCACCAATATAAATAAAATAAAAGAAAGCTTAGACAGTGATGATCAACACTTCCACCAATATAAATAAAATAAAAGAAAGCTTAGACAGTGATGATCAACACTTCCACCAATATAAATAAAATAAAAGAAAGCTTAGACAGTGATAGTCAACACTTCCACAAATATAAATAAAATAAAAGAAAGCTTAGACAGTGATGATCAACACTTCCACAAATATAAATAAAACAAAAGGAAGTTTAAATAGTGAATAAGTGATTGTTGTTTAATGCCAACTCAGCAATTTTTCAGACATGGCATGTCAAGAACAAATTAATTTTCAATGAGATAATGATGAGGTCCGTTTTGTACTAGACCAACACACTTAGTTGGATTTTTAAAGTGCTAGCTCACTGAAACAACAGTCCGTGGATAGACATGTTTCCCCACTCGGACACATTATCCTGATTCCAAGCCAACCAGTCTTTGCTCTTTCTCCTAAGCACTGCATGCTTAGGGGAGAAACAACGAATACCACCTCTCACCTCAGCTCATTGTGGGGTGGTTAAACTGGTTTATGGGATCCCAACCCTCTCCATCTTGATAATTGGATATCAAATTATGAATACAGATTATTTTAGATATAAACAATGAAAAAACTGTGCAGGTTCGCTTCCACTCATAAAGAGTGTACCGGTAGCTTTTATAACAGTTATTTATTTAAATATTTGAGAAAATGTCATAGCTTGTTTACTATTTGAAGGTAACAGACATGATGCTACAGGAAAAATTATACCCATACTGGGCCAGACCTGTCAGGAAATGGTGGAATAGAAAATACAACAGAATAATATTATTTTGGGTCGTGACATTAGTGACCTCGTTTGCTGTTGTGTTTTCCATAGCTACAGACTACATACAGTGGGACAAATTACACAGAGATCTTCTGTCAAGTAACGAGGTGTCCAGAGCATTCTTAGCATCTTTTATATTGGTTATGGACATCTTGATTGTTGCACAGGTAATTATAAAACAGCCAATGAAAGGGGTCGTCTTACAGTTCATTATGTCTACAAAATTCATATTCAAGGAATGTTTTCTAGTCAAAGTCATCACTTCGAAAGATTTACGGTTGACACCATGACTTGGTTAACAGTTAAGAAGTATCTGTGTCACAAATGACCACAGATATGCATGAAAAAAGTATTAGTATATACATGTATTGTATATGAGTTATTTACTTACAGACCTGATTTTTTAGCCAGGTAACGATGTTACACAGGCTATTGGTACGATAACACTCAAGAACGGTAACTCATGCTGTATGACGTGTGGTTCACGTGCCACTCATTTATTACTGAACATTGAAACATAGTTCTCATTATTGTGTATTGAATTCACAATACCTAACGAATAAATATGACAACTGATCACAATAAATTAATATACAAATGAGTTTCTATGATTCTGAATCTGGAACTTTCAGCTGTAAAAGTCGAAGCGTAGATATCTACATGTATTGTTTTGTTCGTGTCGTCACTTCACTTGCAATCTAAGATGTCAGAGTGAAGGGCTAATTTAAAAACAATAAATATTTATCCCATTTAGGGAGGTAAATATAAATATTCAAGAATAATTAACTATGGAAGATTGCAGAAAAATTATTTATCTTACAGAACGGTATCGATGTACTCCACAAATCAGATTTAATCTAAACTGCACACAGTTCAATAAATAGATCGCAATTTTTAACCAGATGGCGAGTAATCTAAACTGTACACAGTTCAATAAATAGGTCGCAATTTTTAACCAGATGGCAAGTACAGTGGACAATCAAGAATAATCAAGAATACTGAAGTAAAGAACCCAAAACTACTATTTGTGTTGTTTTATGTGTTATTTATAACAATATTATGCATTTAATAATCATTTTGACTACAAAAAAATAAGAAAAACAGTATAGTTTAACAAATATTATTATACTTTACTATAGAAACCAAGCAAGAAATAATTAAGATATTTTAAACTTTTATTCCATGGAACAAGAAATAACTCATTATTCCTGCGGCAAACTGCACGTAGGTCAAATAACTGTGAGGGAATCTGCACGTAGCACAAAATAACTGTTTGAAATTGGCACGCTTTTGCACGTCGAAACCAATAACTAGTTATTTCCCTCAGCACGTCGAACCAATAACTAGTTATTTCCCTCATATTAGTTCAGTATAATAATACAGTTATGTCCTTCATGAGAAGTTAATATCCATAATTATTAAATTTCGAAAGGGTTATTTTCCATTGGTCCTTTCTCAATTTAATAATTATGGATATTAACTTCTCATGAAGGCCATAATTGTATATTATCACTGTTCTTTTCCCAATCGCGGCGATTTGCAGATCGACATGAAGAAAAGAAGCCATAATCTACGTTTTACATTGTTTTAAGTGTTATTTGCATGAAAATCTAGATTTAATCATCATTTTCTTTACTTTATTACAATTTTTTTTATTTAAAATGATATATTTTAGCAAATATTATCATTGTTCTTCTTTTCTGATATTTTTGTTTTTCTGGTGTAGAAGTAACGAAGTGAACTCGGTAAACGTCTGAATATTATTAAATCTCGAAAGGGTTATTTTCCCTTGGTCCTTCGGACCTCGGGAAGATAATCCTTTCTCTATTTAATAATTATGGATATTAACTTCTCATGAAGGCCATAATTGTATATTATCACTGTTCTTTTCCCAATCGCGGCGATTTGCAGATCGACATAAAGAAAAGAAGCCATAATCTACGTTTTACATAGTTTTAAGTGTTATTTGCATGAAAATCTAGATTTAATAATCATTATCTGTACTTTATTACAAATTTTTTTATTTAAAATGATATATTTTAGCAAATATTATCATTGTTGTTCTTTTCTGATATTTTTGTTTTTCTGGTGTAGAAGTAACGAAGTGAAATCGGTAAACGTCTGAATATTATTCCGGGGTTAACTAATATGGCCAGATACCACGGTGATAATGTGGTTCTGCTATTTATGTCGTTTTTAATGCTACATATAGTAGAATTATGTATTTAACATCATTTTGACTATAGAAATAAAATAAAAAAAATAATAAAAACGATATAGTTTAGCTAATATTATCACTGTTCTTCTTTTCTCAATCACGGCGATTTACAGGTCGACATGAAGAAAAGAAGCCATAATCTACTATTTACATAGTTTTAAGTGTTATTTATATGAAAATCTGCATTTAATAATCATTTTCTGTACTTTAATACAATTTTTTTTATTTAAAACGATATATTATAGCAAATATTATCACTGTTCTTCTTTTCCCAATCGCTGCGATTTGCAGATCGACATGAAGAGAAGAAGCCATAATCTACGATTTACTTAGTTTTTTTGTAATAAAGTACGAATTTTGAATGTCTAACCTTCGTATATATTAAATATGAGAACTAAGATTTCATGTCACAGAAATGAGAAAATATAAATCGTTTGCTTAAAAGTAGCTTCGGTCAACATTTCCTATATCACGGTGGATTGTGTCTGCTTTCCCATAGCCTCATTTTTAGCTCACTTTGCCAAAGGCAATGTGAGCTTTTGCCATCACTTGGCGTCCGTCGTCCATTAACTTTTCACATTTTAATCTTCTCCTCTGAAACCCCTCAGCCAAATGAACTGAAACTTGGTAGGAATCATCTATGGAAGGTCCTTTATAAAGAATGCTCATTTTGTCCCGATCCATTAACAAACATGGCCGCCACAGGCAATTCTTGTTTTGATTGGCCGATTAAAAAAATTCTTCTCCCATGAAACTGCTTGGCCAAATGAACTGAAGCTTGGTAGGAAGCATCTAAGGAGGGTCCTCTATAAAGATTGCTCATTTCGTCCCGATCCGTTAACAAACATGGCCACCACAGGCCATTCTTGTTTCTAATTGGTTGATTTCTAAAAAATCTTCTCCTCTGAAACCGCCTGGCCAAATGAATCAAAACTTGGTAGGAAGCATCCTTGGAAGGTCCTCTATAAAGAATGCTCATTTAGTTCCGATCCGTTAACAAACATGGTCGCCACATGCCATTCTTGTTTCTGATTGGTTGATTTCTAAAAAATCTTCTCCTCTGAAACCGCTTTCCCAAATGAACTGAAATTTGATAGGAAGCATCTATGGAAGGTACTCTATAAAGATTGCTCATTTCGTCCCGATCCATTAACAAACATGGCCACCACAGACAATTCTTGTTTCTGATTGGTTGATTTCTAAAAAAAATTCTCCTCTGAAACCGCTTTGCCAAATGAACCGAAACTTGGTAGGAAGCATCTATTGGAAGGTTCTCTATAAAGATTGCTCATTTTGTCCCGATTCATTAACAAACATGACCACCACAGACAATTCTTGTTTCTGATTGATCGATTTCTAAAAATCTTCTACTCTGAAGCAGCTTGGCCAAATGGACCGAAACGTGGGAAGAAGCCTCTATGGGAATTGCTCATTCCGTTTTTTTTTTTTTTTTTTATTTAGTTTTTTTTTTCTCAACTGCAAAATACATCAATACAGAATAGAGTACAATAATATAATAACATATAAAACATCATACAATCTATATAGTAAAGTACAATTAAATCTTCTTACAATCTTTTCCAATATAAAATCATATGTATATTGCAGTGGAGGTTTTTTTTTTTTTTTAGAATATAAAAGATGAGAAAAGGGATATTTTGCAGAGTTTAAAATTGTTTACTATTGATATATGTGATAAATATTTTTTTTTGTATAATTAGGAAAAAAAGTAGATAAGAATTTTAGAGTATTTTTAAAAAGAAAAAAAAAAAAGAAGACATTGAGAAGATGAGATTGTACTTTATATTGGCATTTATATGTAAAACTTTTATGGTCTGGTCTGGTGCAAACAATCAATTGGACTATAACACTGTACCAGATATACAAAAGTATTATTTGGATGGATCAAACATTCATATTGTTTTAATTATCCCATAATGAATATACTATAAAGTATACTATAGTATAGTAAATATAAACAAGAAAAGTATATTTAGATAGACTATATCAGTTAGTATTTAGTGGAATCTCTATGGAAAGGGAATTTACATAAGAATAAAAACTATGTCAACAATCCTCAAACAGTTTTTCAAAAGTACTCCAATGTAATTGAAATTCTGCAATTCTTTGATTTCGGACAGCAATCATTTTTTCAGTTTTATATAAATTTATCAAACAGGCTTTAAGCGAATGAATGGATAATGTTTTCTTCAGACATCTGTTTGTATATATATATAGTATTTTATGTTTAGTAAAATGGCATTGTATACATCATCTTTATATACTTTATCAACATCCCCAAAAATTAGAGTCTTCTTTAAAAATGTTTGGTTTATGTCTTTGTCACCGAACCAAGAATTTACTTGCCCTAGAAGATTTTGTACATTTTCACAACCCCAAAAAATGTGTTCAATTGTTTCATTTTCCTTTTGGCAAAAATTACAATTTGCATCATCAATAATTTTAATTTTTTTCAGGAAATAATTAGTAGCCAGAATATTGTGGTTTATTCTAAATTGAATCCAATGTAATTTTGTACATGATGTAGCTTTAAAAGGGAGTATATAAATTTGTTTCCATTCATTTGAATTAATATCGAAAACTGTATTCCATTTTCTTTGAGCTGTAGGAAAACTACTGTTTTTATTTAGAATTGTGTACATATCTTTTGAACCTTTAGAACTTCGAAAAATATTTTGTAGAGATGATGGGACAAAAGGAGTCTGTAAATTAGATGATTTGTCTCCATATGGATATAATTTTAGCATTTGTCGTAAAGAACTAATAACCCCATTATATTGCAAAAAATTTACACAAAATCCAAATTTGTTTGAAAACTGATCTAAAGTCAGAAAAGAACCATCATCATTGACAAAATCGTTAACAAACTTTACACCCCTGTTGAACCACTCTGGATAAAAGATAGTTCTTTTGTCAATTTTTACCTGTTTATTCAACCAAACTGTATTGGCAAGAAAGTTTGTCCAATCTTTGTTTTCGTCTTTTTCAATAACAGATTTCCAAGCATATAATACATCCTTCCAAAATTGATTTTTTACACTTTCTATTACTTGTTCTATATATCCACTACCGCCACATGATAGTTTATTTATATCAATTGATGACATAAAAATATTCTGTCATTTACAATTGTTGAAAAAGAGTCTCCTGATCCATGTGGACTTCAAAGCCAAAATAAAAGAATGTATATTAATCATCTTAAGTCCCCCCTCTTGATACTCCTTTTGCATGATATCCTTTTTCACTCTATTAACAGATGATTTCCAAATAAATGTATATAACATATCTTCAATATCTTTAATAATTTCTATACTAGGGTTTGGAAGTGCAATAAAAAGATGGTTAAGTACTGGCAGAATTAGTGATTTAACCACAGTAATCTTACCTATAGGAGTTAAATTTCTTTTGTTCCACTGTTTAAAGAGTCCTTTCATTTTTTTTAAATATTTTTCATAATTGATCTTTGTAATTTTAGAAATATCAACATCAAAATTTATTCCCAAAACAGTAAACGTAGTTTTTCCCCAGGAGAGATTCCAGTTTTCACATAGTCTATCACTGCTGTATTTTTTGCTTCCTATCCAAATAACTTGTGTTTTTGAAAAATTTATTTTAAGGCCTGATATCTTTTTGAACCATTCCAATTCCAAAAGTGTTTCATTTAATGATTCTTCTGATCCATCCAAAATTACTGATGTATCATCAGCTAATTGAGAAATTTCATGTTCTGAGTGCAAGACTTTAATTCCTTTTATTTTAGGGTTTTCTCTTATTTTTATAGCCATTATTTCAGCACATAGTATGAATAAATAAGGGGACAATGGATCCCCTTGCCTACAGCCTCTCTCTATACAAAAAAACTCAGATAAATTCCCTCCCTGATTGACTGCAGATTTAATGTTGTTATAAAATGTTTTAACCCATTTTTGAATAGATTCCCCAAAATTGAAAAATTTTAAAATGTTATTAAGAAAGTTCCATGATATTGAGTCGAAAGCCTTCTCAAAATCTATTAACAAAAATAAACCAGGTATATCATTCTCCTCTGCATATTCCATTATATCAAACAAAAGCCTAATATTTTCCCCTATGTACCTACCTGCAATAAAACCAGTCTGATCATTATTAATTAATGTGGCGAGAACATTTTTAATTCTATTTGCTATCACCCCAGACCCTATCTTATATACTGTATTCAACAATGAGATTGGCCGCCAATTTTTTAGAAAATGTCTTGATTTGTCTCCCTTTGGTAAACATGTGATTATACCTTGTTTTTTTGTAACAGATAAACTTCCTAAACTATACCCATAATTTAAAGAACCAATAACAAAAACTTTCAGATCTTTCCAAAAAAACTTTAAAAACTCTGATGTAAACCCATCTGATCCAGGACTTTTGTTATTTTTCATCTTTTTCAAAATTTCCCCAGCTTCAAAGCTCCCAATTTCCCCTTCTAAATTATCTTTTTCTTCTTCTGTGAGTTTTCTTATACTTGCCCCCTTCAAACCCTCCACTATATCTTTAAGACTACAACCCTTATCTTCATCTTTATTTTTGTACAAATTTTCATAAAAATATTGTACTTCTTTTAATATCTCCTGATCTGTAACAATTTCCCCATTATCTTTTTCAACTTTTGGAATTATCTTACTGGTATAATTTTTAGACTCTAGCCCACAAAAATATTTTGTTGGCTTTTCTCCTTCATCTACCCATTGAGCTCTTGATCTTACTAACTTACCTTTCATTTTTTCATTTCTAAGAGATTCCAATTCATGCTTTTTTGTTTCTAAATTTTCCATTGAGTTTTCAGTAACATTTTTTTCAAGGGTAGCAATTTCTTCTTGAAGATCTCTAAATCTCTGTTCCTTAATTTTTTTTATATAGCTTGCAAATGAAATTGTTTTTCCTCGTATTTCTAAAAGTAACATTTCCAAAAACAGTTGAACGTTAATAGTAAGTTGCAGTTCATTATCATCAATTTCTTGAATTTTATCCCTATTATAGATTAATGCTGCATATTGTTTTTTCAGATCAATGATTTTTTCCCTTACAATTTTGCTGTAGTCCTTTTCGTATAATAGTGAGTTGTTAAACTTCCACAAGCCCTTACCTTTATTGAAGGGATTAAACACAAGGCTTAAAATAATCATTGAATGATCAGATCTGTAACTTGGATCAATAGTACAATTTTTTAAATTAGTAAGCATACTTTCTGTAAAAAGGAAAAAATCCAATCTAGCCTGTCTAAATGGATTTTTTTTCCTCCAAGTATAACGATAACTATCTGGATAAAGTTGCCTATAAGGGTCTATTAGACTTCTTTCTTCAATTAATTCTAAAACCTTCTCTCTCGACTTTGGGTTATTTACATGCAAATAGTTACAGTAATCTAACTCTGGACATAATACAAGATTGAAATCACCACAAATTATAAAATTTTCATTTCCAAATTCCTCAACTATTGACATGATATTCTCATAAAATTGAGGATTATCATCATTCGGTCCATAAATAGAAACAAGTGTAAAGTTAATTTTGTCAACATTAATATCTAAAACAAGATAATTCCCATTTATGTCTCTTTTCTCTTTAAGAATATTAAATTCAAAATTATTGTTAAAAAGAATAGCAGTACCCCTCGCATTTGATGTAAATGAGCTAAAATAACATTCATAATCCCAACTTGATCGTATGCTCTTTTCATTTTCACAAGTAAAATGAGTATCTTGTAGACAGTAGATGTTGCACTGCTTTTTTTTTAGATAATTAAAGACATCTGTTCTTTTTGCAATGTTACTGAGTCCCTGACAGTTTACTGAAAGAATTCTTACACTAGCCATTAAGTAATCTTATAACATAACACACTGATTGATTATCATAAATAAACATACAATATACATAAATTCTGCACCAGACCAACCAATATAATAATAAGTACACAAAAATGAAATGAACAGTAGTACAAAAAGAAAGAAGACAACAGAAAAAATGTAATGAACAGTAGTACAAAGAGAAAGAAGACAAAAGAAATAGAAAATAAAAACAATGACTGTAATCAAACATGGCTACAAAAAGCTAAACAACATAATATATTGCAATTTTTACAGTTATAAATTATATCCTTTTCATTTCATATAGTATCAGCAAAATCAAAATCATACACATCAATAATCTGTTTCATTCTGTTAAAAAGTAACTGGTAAACAAAACAAAAATTTGAATAAGTTATCAGTATTATACATATCATTTCTATATTATATTTATCAATTAAGATACAAGACCAACACTGAATTCATACCCACTCTACTCACTGTTGTCCCAAACAATAGATACGGCCATACCCTGAGCAAGTCACACATGCAGAAAATCTACTACTTCAATTCAAGATTCAAAGATTCAAGGTGGCAAACAACTAGAGAAGGCCACATTTAATTATATGAACTATAACATGTAGGATTTTCACCCATGTACAATGTACCATTAGTGTTTCAGTTGTGGGAAAATCCACAAAAAATCACCTATGAAAAGGAGGTGTGCAATTATTTCATGCAGCCAGAATATAAACTACATCAATTCTAGATCACAAAAACCAGTTACTGCCCTTGTTCCAGACAACAAACCAATAACTAAGTTCAACATGCTGGAAATACCCCCTCCCCCTTTTCCAATGCACATCTTGAATCTATCCACAAATACATGGGTGGGTAACACTGGGTACATTAGAAAAGTGATGAACAAAACTAAAGGATCATTAACAATTACACAAACTAATGTTTCAGTGAACAAACCAATAAGTTTAATACACATAATTATACGGAAAGTTCATGATAAAATTTTTCCAATACTTATGAATACAGGAGGTGCACACCATTATTCCGCCTCATAGACATGGGTCAAATCTAAGACATGTTATACCAAAAACTCAGAGTTCCAGATTACATAACCTACCTAGGTACATGTATATATATATTTGGGCAAACAGGTGGAGTCATATGGCCCCTAAGCCTATGTCCGCTGTTTGTAGCGCAGGTAATAGTATATATTATCTTCAATATTCAAATGTAAATAATTAAAATTTTGTGCTAAGACAGTGCAAGTAGTCACAATATGTAGTTCTGAAAAAACCAAAGAATCCATACAGAATCAAATACAGGGTACTACATGTATACGGTAATAAAAATCATAAATGAAATGTAATGTATATCAATAATCATGACAGTATATTTTCTGGTACCGGTATGTAGATATCATCTTATGTACATTCTATATAATCTTTTTTACTGTGTATTCAATATGCATATCATAACAGGTAAAGACAAATTAAATATAAAGTTAAATAAATATGGACAGTTAATGTATGGTAAAAAAGTAAGCATTTACCTTCTTTGTCTGATTTTAATGTCAATGTCATCATACAAACCAAATTTGAATTGTTTATCATCAGGTGTTCTTCCATATATGCCACAATTGTAGAACCACACAGAGTCAAATCTATTGGAATCACGCATCCTTTTCATTAGTTCATGATTTTGTTTTGTAATGTCATCTACAAAACGAACATTGTTTTTCAAGTTTTTCTTTGCACGCATGACATTCCTTTTGGCATCACTGTTAAATAGTCTGACAATAATTGGTTTTTCTCCTGGTCGATCTGAAGGTAAACGGTGTATGGCTACAACATCCCTTAGTTCTAAATCCACATTAAGGTCTTTCTTGACAAGATCAATGAAATCCTCTCTCAGGTTTTGTTTGTCTCTTTTTTTCATGTTAAACACTTTTATATTGTTTTTCCTCGAGTATTGTTCATTGTAGTTACTTTGTATGGTAGCGTCTTTGGTCAGTATAACATTCCTATTAAGAGTTGTCTTTACATTTCCAAGTACATTTTTTGTGGCATCTAGTTGGCCTTTCAAGTTTTCATTTTCCAATGATAATGCATCTATTTTTTCCTGCATATTGTTTGTAACTTGTGTAAGTTTAGTTTCAAATTTTGTTTCCAGTTTACTTTCAAAATTGTTGAGTAGTTTGTTAACTATAACAGTAACTAATGTTTCTAATTCAGTACTTTTTACCAGATCTTTTGTTGCCTCGTTAAGATCAGTTATCTTTGTCACACCTTGAAGACTTGATTTTATTTCCTCAAGGTCCTTTTGTATATGGTCCAATCCTGACAGATCAAATTCAATACTATTGTTTGAGTCATTAGATAACTGAGAATGTGTTCTACCCTTCTTAGGTGCTTTCTCCTTTGTTGAACCCAATTTTGCTTTGAGCAGTGTTTGAACAGTATTTATATTTGTACTTCTAGGTTGCCCAGGTTTAAGTGAATTACTGCCTCCAGACATAATGTCAATTTTACTAACAATAAATTCCAATGAAAATATCTGTACACACTCAATAAATGTTCAAAAATCCAAAATATTCATCAACAGAAACATCATCCTTTAACACATTATATAGGCAATTATCTTTCCAAAAATTTTTTGCATTAGAACTTCATAAAACATAAAAAAACTGCAAAAATTGCTGAGCTGTTTTTCAAGCTGCCATCAACTCAGCCGCCATTGTTTGATTGCTCATTCCGTTTTGATCTGTTAACAAACATGGCCGTCATAGGCAATTCTTGTTTCTTATTGGTCGATTTCTAAAACAGCTTTTCCTCTGCAACCGCTTGGCCAAATGATATGAAACTTGGTAAGAAACATCTATGGAAGGTCCTCTATAGAGATTGCTCATTTCGTTTTGGTCCATTAACAAATATGGCTGCCACAGACAATTCTTGTTTTAGATTGGTCGATTTCTAAAACAGCTTTTCCTCTGAAACCGCTTGGCCAAATGATATGAAACTTGGTAAGAAACATCTATGGAAGGTCCTCTATAGAGATTGCTCATTTCGTTTTGGTCCATTAACAAATATGGCTGCCACAGACAATTCTTGTTTTAGATTGGTCGATTTCTAAAAATCTTCTTCTCTGAAACTGCTTTGCCAAAATGAGCCGAAATTTGGTGGAGATCACCTATGGAAGGTTCTGTATTAAGTTTCCTCAAAGCAGAATGAAAGGTGAGCGACACAGTCTCAGCTCAGTGCTGAGCCTTTAGTTATTTGTAAAGTTTCTATAAAACGAAATGGATTACTTTTCAAGAAAATCACTTTCAAAAAACTTCATAAGTACGATACGATATCGGCAT
Source organism: Bathymodiolus brooksi (assembly GCA_963680875.1). Classification (NCBI taxonomy): domain Eukaryota; kingdom Metazoa; phylum Mollusca; class Bivalvia; order Mytilida; family Modiolidae; genus Bathymodiolus; species Bathymodiolus brooksi. Next base: position 1,645,370 of record OY804585.1, on the reverse strand, counting down.
TTTCATAACAGACACGTGGCAAAAATATGCAGGTGCCATACTCATATAGGACGATTATTCAAAATTACAAGTCGACTTGAACTTCGTGTAATTATCATACCTTTGTAAATTTTTAATCATTTTGATTACGTAATTAAATATATGTTACCTCTGTTTAATTGACATGGGTCATAGATATGTCAGGGCAGAAACTAATGATAAATTTAATGATAAATTTTATGCTTTCAAACAATTTTAAGTGGCGAATTGCTCTAAAAAAATAATTGTCAAAATTAAAATGCATTCGTCAATTACGAAAATGACGAGTGCTGGCTGAATCATAGTAATAAATCATTATAGTACCGAAAGTTCCCCCCTCAGTTGCAGTCGCAATTTTGCAAGTTTTTAAACGGGTGAAATTCGTAGCTCTATGGTCACTAAAAAAGACCATAAGAGCTACGGGACCGCAGCTAATATGTTGCCTATTAAATGTGTATTCTAAGCAGGGCCTCCAAGAGAAATTTTACAAGGCAGACAAGACTGCTTTGGAAATGCTGAGACTTCTCTCAAAATAGATGATTTGAGGTCCAATTAAACCACTGGTAAACTTTCATGAATGTGTTATTTCTTGTGCAGCAAAATGTCTAGATAACAATTATATCCTTTATACAAAACAGTAACAAATATAGTTCAGAAGTCTTAAGTGAATTTTACATAATTATTTTTCTAAATAAACTAAAAATAGTTGAAAATGCCAAAAAGAAAAAAAACCAACATCTATGGCTAAGGATATGGGGCCCTTCAGAGATTCACAGGTGCTTTCTTGGCTCTCCGGGCCCCAGACTGATGTACCGGCTGAACCCCCCCCCTCTCATAGGGCCTATTTAAATTCTAAGGATGGATCAGTTTCTGCCCTTTTCAATTTAAGTTTCCATTTTCAATATACAGTCTACATACAAATACCCGTACATATCAGAATGTGAAGAAAATATCTTCCTAGTTTCTAATAAGATATGTTAGATTACATTAAATGATACAAACTAAAAGTATAAATTAATCTGTGTTACCATGTTTGAAATGAAGAGTGATAGTGTATCAATTTGTAAAAAATTGTTATTAATCTTGAAAAAAACAACTTTGTATTGAATTTATCAGATAATTTGATGTTCAATGCATATATGATGTTGTCATAAAATCTACTGTCACATGATAAAACTCCATTGAATATCAACCAAACATTTTATCAAGTGAAAAAGTAATAGTATAGTGTATATATTTATTACATAGTGCTGTTTGTAGAGGTTTAATACTTATTGTATATGCTTAGTGCTCTTAAAATGCATAATGCAAAAGGAATGATGGAGTTTGACACTTTGTGTTGTTTATAATTTTTGTAATTTCTAATTACTTTGAAAGGAATTTGAATTCCTAATTATAATGTGTAAAGATGTTTAAGACTTCAGTTCAGTATTGTTTTTTTTTGTACTTACAAAAAGAAAGCTATAAAATAACCAATATTAATGTGTGTCAATTGTTTCCTATACACATAACATTTTCATATCAGAATAGTCAGTTTAGCATTGTTATTGTTGTTAATGTTTTTTCGTGGATATATTTTAGAATCTATTATGATTTTTTTTTATTTTATATATCGTAGCATAATACAAACATGTACAGTATTTCATTAAGGATCGTTTTCTGTCTGAAATGTGATATTTTTTATAATTTTTTTCTGCTTGAAACTACCTGTGCAATTAGTGCTTATCACCACTGAAGTTGTGAGTTCCAATCCCGGTCGTGGCGAGGAGTACTTGATACAACATTATGTGATAACGTTTGTCAGTGACTTGCGAAAGGTCGGTTGTGTACTCTGGGTACTCCGGTTTCCTCAAACCAATCAAACTAACCGCCACGATATAGCTGAAATATTGTTTGAAAGTGGTGTTAAAAACCATAATCATCGAAATAAGACTAGTAAATACTTTCCGTGAAATATTATTATACGATTATGTCATCTTTTTACCTGTGGTAATAAAATCTCTGATAATCCTGCAGCCACCTTTTACCTACATGCCACTCGGCCGAGGTGCACTCTGTACAACATTATGTGATAAAGTTTGTCGGTGACTTGCGGCAGGTTCGTGGTTTTCTTCGGGTACTTCGGTTTCCTCCAGTAATAATATTCCAACTGGAAAAGTCTGACCCATGGTGTCATTAATTGTACTATAAATTTGACTATTAGAAAAAAAAGTATTATTAATTATTCTTAATTCACTACTTTTGGTGCTATTTTCAATTGCTATATGTTATTATATGAACTGCTAAGTATTTTTTTTAAATAAGCAATGTTGGGTCCAAAAAAAAGTTGACTTGCAAGCTTATTTTTTTACAGCTTTACCATTCTTAAGCGAAAACATTAAGTTGCATTTAATCTCTTATATTTATGTATTATAACCTTATCAATCAGGTCTGAAACATCAAGGTGCCAGTATATCAAACATGGTTAATATTTAAATGTAATGATTTGTCTAAACTGTCATGACATGGAAATATGAAGATGATATACGTTTGTTGAATGCAGTAAGATTATTGTATGTTTGGAGGTAAATTCAACATGGCTACAAACAGTAACCTATAGTGAATAACATTTACATCTTGACAATTTTTCCATCTAACCAACTTGCCATATATGTTTTCTTAGTGTTGTTGCTTTGGTGTTGATTCATCACAAACATGGCTGCTAAAGGACTAGTTGAACAGCTATACAGATGTCTCCTGTTGTCAAAGCCTAAATCTTATTTCTAACACCTATTTTTTTAGCTCACCTGGCCATAGGCCATGTGAGCTTTTGTCATGGGTAAGCGTCTGTCGTCCGTCCGTCCGTTAGCTTTTCACATTTAACTCTTCTTCTCTGAAACCACTGAACAGATTTCAACCAAACTTGCCAGAAATGTTCATTGGATGGTCTTCTACCAGATTTGTGTTTTTGGTGCTGATTTGAAATCCAACATGGCTGCCAGGGTCCATAATGTGTTCTCATTAAATCTTCTTGTCAGAAACCACCAAGCCAATTGAATTGTGACTTTGCAGGAATGATCATTGGGTGGTCCTGTACTAAACTTGTGAATCGTTTGCCGATCGGAAATTCAAGATGGCGGCCATGACTCGACTTATTTTTAACATAGGACCCTATGGAAAAAATGTTTAAAAGTCTTCTCCTCTGAAACCAGTAAGTCAATTTAAAGCAAACATGGCATGAATGGTCCTTAGGTGGTCAACTTTCAAAATTATGTCCTGTGACCCTGACCTCCATCCAAGATGGCCACCGTCAGCGGACATAGTTTTAACATAGGACCCTATGGGGAAAATGTTTAAATTTTTTTCCCTCTGAAACCAGTAAGCCAATTTAAAGCAAACATGGCATGAATGGTCCTTAAATGGTCAACTTTCAAAATTATATCCAGTGACCCAGACCTCCATCCAAGATGGCCGCCATCAGCGGACATAGTTTTAACATAGGACCCTATGGGAAATATGTTTAAAAATCTTCTCCTCTGAAACCAGTAAGCCAATTTAAAGCAAACATTGCATGGATGGTCCTTAAGTAGTCAATTTTCAAAATTGTGTCCGGTGACCCTGACCTCCATCCAAGATGGCCACCTTCAGCAGACATAGTTTTAACATAGGACCCTATGGGGAAAAAATGTTTTAAAATCTTCTCCTCTGAAACCAGTCAGCCAATATAGCAAGCATGTCATCGATGGTCCTTAGGTGGTCAACTGCCAAAATTGTGTTCAGTGACCCCGATCTCGGTCCAAAATGGCTGCCGTCATCGGATGTAGTTTTAACATAGGACCTATGGGAAAATTGTTTAAAAGTCTTCTCCTCTGAAACCAGTCAACCAATTTAAAGCAAAAATGGCATGGATGGTCCTTGGGTAGTATATTTTCAAAATTGTGTCCGGTTACCACGACCTCCATCCAAGATGGCTGCCATGAGCAGACATAGTTTTAACATACATTGTAAAACCCTATGGGATTTAATTTGAATAGTAAATCTTAGATGTATTCGGCATGCAGACATTCTTAAGAGGGCTTATTTATGTCAGGTGAGCGATACAGGCTCACCTGAGCCTCTAGTTTTTATTTCAAGGCTTTCGCATTGAGATTGAAAGGTTAGCCCAGCTCTCAGTACTTTCAGTGTTTTTATTCCACTTTAAAGCGGAATTCCGTTTTCTAATCTGCCACTTTACGATTTTCTGTTTTGAATTTTGCCTTTTTGGTGCCAGGAGAAGTCCAGATTGTATAATGTTGCATCATTTACCCCAGAGCTTTTGAAGGCCTTTAGTGGTCCCAAACTCCACGTCGTAATGGAGGGCAGCATTGCGATACTACATTTAAAACTTTCAGCTGTTTTTTTCTCTTTGCAAGATAAGTCTGTACTTAACACTGTCATTATTGAATTATAAAAATGACCACTCTTTAAAAAACATTTCAAGGTTGTTTTTTGTTGTTAAAAATTAATTAATGAATTCTTGTTTTTCAGGACTGGGATTTTCCTCATTTTCTCAGTGCAATTGACATTAAGCTTCCTGGTGTGAATACGGCTCATATCAAATTTGATATCCCACAATGTTTCCGACCAGAGAAGTGGCAGATACATATAACAGGTAATGTTATTCCTAATAGCAAGGCTCACGTTGGAGGGTGATTTGGACGAAGAAGTCACCTTGTGGAGGTTGACTTTGCCTTCTCATTGGTCAAAAGCAAAGTTCAAGTAATAGTCGCCAAACAATGTTTCGATTAATCACAATTAACTTCTCCAAGAAGTCTCCCTTCTTCTCTCTGTTGTCTTCAACATCTCCCTCTAATTTGAAAGTAGTGAGAGCCCTGAATAGTAAGAGCTATTCCATTTAAACTTGCCTCCTGTCCAAAGACATTTTTGGTTACCCTCGATAAAATAAGCTTGTTCCTCCATCACGCATAGGTCAAAACCATACTCAAATATTTCTATTGGCCGGATTGAAGAGATTATGATAACTATGAAATGATTTTTTAGTCAACATTGTATTAGGATTTTGTGTTGTAGACTATCAAATAGGCTCATGAATTATTCATGAGAACAAACATTTTAAATGGATTGACCACAGGTGATGGAGTATGTGTAAATGTTAGAGTTATTCTGTTTAATGCCACTTTCAGCAATATTTCAGTTATATCGTGGACAGTTTAATTAGTGGATGAAATTGGAGTATCCAGAGAAAACCATTGACCTGTCGCAATTCAATGACCAACTTTATTGCATAATGTTGTACATCTCGCCTGAGCAGGGTTCGAACTCACAACGTTAGTGGTGGTAAGCACTGATTACATATACATATATAGGCACAAACTAGTATACATGATCAGGGCCACTGTGTCCCCTGTTAGAATAAGAGCCATTCACATGAAGAAACAATGAAAAATTAAATCAATATCAGTTTTCTGACATAAAAGCAAATCTTTTTATGTGAGCCATAGATTGATATTGAACAGGCATATGTGACCTTAGCCAATTTTGGTTATCCTGTTTAGGCCCTTTGGGTTTATTGCTCCCAAAACATTAAATTATTTGGCATTCCAATCTGTTGATTTTGACTTGATGAAGATTATTTCAGAAACGTGTCATGCGCACTAAATTTTGTATCTACAGTTTTATTATAAAATTACATCTGTATAATTTGTTTTCAGGAAAATGGTTCAATTATGGAATATTGTTCCTTGTGATGATTTTGGATATGAACATGTGGAAAAATCAAATATTTTATGCTCCAATTGACTACGGTCAGTACACTGATAGTGAAGGTAAAATACACACTATTAAAGATCAATACAGCTTAGAGAATCATAACGCAACCCTGATGACATTTGATTACAGAAATTCTACGATCAACCCTCTGACCAATCAAACATACATTTCTGGAGATTCTGTCATGAATTCTCGATATTATGATTACAGTATATTTGTAAAAGGAATAGCTTTCATCCCAGCACTCGCAGCTTTCGTCACACTAGGAATTCTGGTGTGGTGTTTTGGTCGGTTTAGACCAAGTAAGCAAGATCCGTATGCAGGCAGATTATTGAAAAGACCAAAACTTAGAAGAAAGAAATTGTCATTCAGATTATTTGGAGAAAGTCTTCGTAAGAAATTCACTTTAAGAAATAGAATAAAAGCTGTTCCAAAATTACTGGCTTTTACCCGTGGAAACATTGAGAACAAAACTCAATCTGACCTTCCTGAAAATTGGCGACCCCCGACAGATCCTGCATAAATATATAAATTAATTAATTTTTTTTTTTTTTTTTCTTGGCAACAAGGAACCAAAAATGTCAACTTCTCCATTGAATTTTGTTGTGAAATCTGATTTTGAGCATATAGCATAATTAATCATTTTTTAAATGATAATTTAATTCATTTTTTTGAAAGAACAAGAAAATATTTAATTGACTTTTTAAAGTAAAACATTATTTGAAATAAATTAATTTTCCCATTTGTGAAAATTACTTTATGATTTGTATAGAGAACCATTACGTATTAACAAATAATATCTCAGGACTATTTTTGGGGAAATTTTTAAGGATTATTTCTTTAAAGAGTGTAGGGTGGGGTAGGAAGGAATTATTATTTTTATATCACAGATTGTTGTTGTTTTTATGTCCGTTAAGTTTTAGTCAAGATCAGGAAAGAGAGTATACTGTGAAATCACTTTTATTCGTGGGGTACCAATTTTCGTGGTTTTCGTTGTTAGGCTGATCCACGAAATTAAGAATCCAATGAACAATGAAACTAGGGAAGCAGTTTGACATCGATATATAGCCATGCTGTCCTCGAGTGACCTCGACTATCTGCACAAGCTGCATAGGGGACAGTTGACAATTTTAATGACGAAATAAGTACGAGCATACCTTTTAATGGGTTATAATCCACATGAATATGTTTGTGAATGATTTGATTTTGAATGCATGTGTAAAAATGACAGAAATATTTAGTTGTGAAAAGATTTTAGCAACTTCCGGTAATAAAATTTACTTCCAAACCATACACTGATGGTGACACGCTTCTAAGTTTTGTATGAGCATTTCTCTATTGAATTATAACACCCTTCAATTAACATATTTGATCACCTTTCTTTAAACAATTCAATTAAGTATAAGTTAACTGTACATTTGCCCTGGGGTCAGGATTAATCTTGTGACAGGCAACGGCAATCGGAGATAAAGCTTCTAAGGGTAATAAAAGATCGAACATGTTGTAGTAATTTCACAAGTACAATCTGTCATTGGAATCAAAATAATGAGAGAAAACGAACTTTATTGTTCTTTTTTAGCTGTGAAAAACAAAAATTGAAAATAAAATGGAGATTGAATATTTGTAAAACATAAAAACAAATTTAATATATTGATGGAAATTGCTAATGTACGTGCTCATAAAATAATTCAGATTGATTTTTTTGATTTTCAAATTCGATAAAATAACACTGATTTGCACTGATCTATAATTATGAAATTCAAAAGCTGATTTTGTTCCGATTCTAAGTTGATATAAATGTAAACAAATAATATTGAGAAAATGAACACGTTATATCCACGTTCCACTTTCACTTGCATAATTCTATGACTCATTTGTCTAATGTATTGAAGCTGTATCGAAGTTTTGAAACCCAGTGAAACTTATTATGTGGAAAATATAAAATCAACGAATTTTATTTTGGTACAAAGACAAAATCCACGAATTTACGAATCCACAAACTTGTAATTTTTAACCAAACCACGAAAATTGATACCCACGAAGAAAAGTTCTTTCACAGTATTTGTTACATGTTACTTTTTGAACTCCATATTTACACACACCATAAACTTACATAATTACCTTAATTAAAAATGAATACCATTGAATTAGTGTATCAAACATTAGTCTCAAATATTTCATGTAGATTTCTTTGTAAAATAGAAATGTAACAAGGGGCCGTCGTGGTCGTGATCGTATGGTAGTTGGATTAACAACTACCTATGCAATCAGTGCCTATCACTACTGATGTTGTGAGTTCAAATCTCGATCAGGGCTAGGTGTACAACATTATGTGATTAAGTTTGTCAGTGACTTTGTGACAGGTTTTCTCCGGGTCCTCCGGTTTCTTCCACCAATAAGACTGACTGCCACGATATAACTGAAATATTGTTGAAAGTGGCATTAAACACCATCAAACAAACAAACAATAGAAATGTAACATTTGCCGATATTCCTACAGGTCTTTACCTAAAAAGTAGACAAAGAGTTAGAGATATTACATTTTAACCAATATTTCATCCCATACTTTCTTTTTTAAAAAGTTTGGTATACTCTAGAGTAATTCTGGATAAAGCAATTTTTGTATGCACACAGACGAGAGAGAAAGAGAGAGAGAGAGAGAGAGAAAAAAAATGGCAGAACAGGATATTGCATCCTTGATGCAGGAATTGGATCGAAAAATCTAATAAAATAACTGAAATATTTTGTAGTACTATATTATAAAATGGTTACTGTACTAAAATAAAGGAATATTATTATAAACTTCAGTATTTCTAGAAGATTGTCAAGCTAGACAATATGCCAGTGTATATTTATTGTTATAAGTTGTAATAATTTATGTATACAAAAAGGGGCATTTGTTGTAATAATTTATGTATAAAAAAAGGGGGATTTGTTGCTTGTTTTGCTCCCTTGGTTGTATGTTTTAGTTAAGAAATTGAATATAATATAAAAACTTATTTATTTTCATATAGAAATATGAATTATTCCTTTAAAGTTTAATAATAAACTAATTTAATTTATACGGACTCTCACCGAGTGATATTATCTGTATCAGCTTACTGACTCCAATACTGGAAATTATCGGTCAGTATGATATCAAACACATTATGACGTTACCAATAAAAACAGTAAGGTCGGTTTTTAAGGTCTAGACATGCATTATCACTAGTATCACAGCTCCTCTATTGGACTGGCATCGATACGAGCGAGGGGACGTCGTGGCCGTGATCATATGGTAGTTGGATTTACAACTACCTATGCAATTAGTGCCTATCACCACTGATGTTGCAAGTTGAATCCCGTTCAGGTGATACAACATTATGTGATAAAGTTTGTCAGTGACTTGTGACAGGGCTGTGGTTTTCTCCAGATACTCTGGTTTCCTCCACCAATAAAACTGAGCGTCATGATATAATTGAAATATTGTTGAAAGTGGCATTGAACAGCATAAACCCAACCCTCGATATGAGTGATAATGTCTGTCACGCCCTTCATGACTGCCGTTATTCTAATATATAATTTTATTTCTGTAATCAGATATATAAACCTATATTTATATATTACTGTAGTTATTTCATTGGCGCTTCATCTTTATCCTTTTCAAATTATATTTACATATTTTTTTTTTTTTTTTTTTTTTTTTTATTTTTGTATGTGCCTGTTTACATTTTTATATTTGTTCCAATCTGTGCTGATTTACAGTGATGTTTAGTTCTAGTATCTCATACTTTCGTGTATTTATGTGACTAAATGGTTAAATTTTAGTCAAACAATCAAATTAATGATCAAAAACATTGCTTTTCTCGTTCTTTTCAAATTACTGCAAATAATTCTTAATAGTATTATTCATTTCAACTAAATTTCAATGCCCAGAATTGTTTTATGTTTCAGATGCTACATATTTATTTTACTTCACGAGGGGTTTATCATGTAAATTATGAGGGGCTTATTATATAAAATGGGAACTTATATGTTTATGAAAAAGTGGGAAATTTAATATGATTTAGGTGACTGACAAGGATGAATATATATATATATACACGTATAACTCAATTTCTAATGGATTATTTTTGGGGGTTTTGTTCAAGTGTCTTTTTCAATCAAATTCCAAGAAATATTTTTATTCAACTTTTACTGTGCAATCATTTGTTTTTCTAACATGTGGTATGTTCATATTTGAATTAATGTCAATTATAACTTTTAAGGCAATGAAAAAACAAAATGGCGGCCAAATTACTGACATCCCTAATATACAATTAACAAAGTCTAAGAACAACAAATTCAAATGGTAATAAACGTCTTGGTTTCCACCAATGAATAAAAATGGATGACAATAAAATTGTAATGAATCTTGCAGTTTTTGAATTGATAATATAAGACAATATTTGTATTTTGTTTACATGACAACAGGGTATTATTTACAATCATATTTTTAGTCATTTAACTAAAGAAAAAATTCTAAATTCTCGGTATATTGTGTACAACTACAAACCTAACATTTACTATAAAAAAATCAAGAAAATTAATGTTTTCTTAACCAAACCATTTATAAACAAATGTAGTTGTGATTGTAAGTTATACATGATGTCTGTGATAGTCTGTAGTTAATATCTGTAATTAGGTACAGATATATCTAGATTTTTTGTGTGAAATGAATTGTTAGTGTTGCATGTAAAAATTTAATGTAATGGAAACACAAAGACTAATCTACACAATGACACCTCCCCTTGTTATTATTACCCTGTGATTATCTCCCATTAGATTGCTCACCATTTCAGAACTGTATAGTGCATTATGTGATATAAGAAAATGTGAGTAATTGAATTGATAGAGCACTGACCATGGCTTATTGTTACTTCAATTGTTTATGTACAATTGTAGAAATTTAAAAAAAAACTCATGACATACAGTTTGTGAAATGGACATTATTAAATTTTTCGCAATGATTGAAAAAATATGGCCAATTGAAAATTAAAGCGCATACCTGTACATTTTATTTCTGTCAAAATATGACAGTGATAAAAAAGACCATGACATATGGTGTTGGGAACTCCAGGTCCTGGCTTTGGACAGGCACAAAAATGTGGCAGTGTTAAACCAGTTAATGGCATCCCAACCCCCACCCACCCCAGTGACAATTGAATCTTCAAAGACAATACAGATTTAAACAAAGAATAAAAACCTGCACAGACTTCCTCTTAAAAAGACCACATATTATGATAAAAATGAATGACAACATAAACATAGACAGTACAATAGCAGGGACAATTCAATAGTGTTTTTGATATACCTGTATTTGTTTAATAATTTGCTTTCAATATTATATAATAATTGCTGTTGTTTTAAAGAAAACTATTTTTGTAAGTAATTAAATGTAACATACATTGCCTTACTATAAAATGATTTTATTTTAATTCCAGGCATGGATGCCATGTACTTATTTTTTAGGACATTAAAATAGTCTTGTACAGTCCAGTGAGAGACATAGCATGATAAATGACTCACTGTGATAGACGTACCACTCATCTTGGTGATATAGATATATCTATTCTTCTGTTTGATATCATATCTTCAAAGTTTTCTTTTGTATTTAGAATGTTACTTGCTATCACCAAAAAATACATTAGAAAGTAAGTAAATAGATTAAAGGCAGGGGCCGTCGTGGTCGTGATCGTAGTGGTAGTTGGATTTATAACTACCTATGCAATCAGTGCCTATCACCACTAACGTTGTGAGTTCGAATCTCGCTCAGGCGAGGTGTGTTCTATGCAACATTATGTGATCAAGTTTGTCAGTGATTTGCGACAGGTCAGTGGTTTTCTCTGGGTACTTCGGTTTCCTCCACCAATAACACTGACTGCAAATATTGGTGAAAGTGGTGTTAAATACCATAAACATACTCCTTAACCAAAGCAAAAGATACATGAGTATGACTAAGAAGAATGATTTATCACACCATGTCTCTGACTGTTATCTGTTACATATATTACATTGTATTAGTAAATCATGCTGTATGGAAGAACATTTTGTATTTTAATTTCACTGGAATTTTTGTTTTGTCAAAGCTTATTTAGATAGATACATGTACATTTCTTAGTTCTGTGTATTTAGGCAGCAGTATTAACGAGAAATTTATTTTATAAGGGTTAAAAAAAATCATGTACATTTTAGATATGTTTATTCCCCCTCCCCCCCCCCCCAAAAAAAAAATAATTAAGCCTTCAGATCATAACTTTTGTTTTATATATGGTATATTTTATGAATAATAATAATAATAATTCTCTTTAAATCTAGAGTCCCCAATTTTATTGAATACTAGGTCCAGACTGACATAATTTTTTACATGTTTTAAAAACTTCAATGCAATTCATCTCCATTTTGTTTAGTAATTTGATATTGCTTTAAAAAAAAATGAATGCAGGACAAATTATATTTCGCATAGGACACTTTTTTTTAATAGTTTTATCTATTATAGACTTTAATGTAAGCTACCTCATGTAAAACTGATATAATGTATATGTATTTAAACAGTCATTGGTTAAAACTCTTTTTCACAATAAAATATGCTTAAAATATACAAAGTTAAATTTTTGTCAACTAAATAGCACTTTGAAAATTGAATTGTCAGAAATTTGCATTTGTATTTAAATCATAAATGCTTACAAATAAAAGTCAGCAACATTTTATGACAATAGTAGAAAAATTCTTTAATTCATTCTGCTTTTTAAAGTGAAAATTCAAAATGATCTAATAAGGTATATAAGATTGTTTAAATAAATTGTTTTATATGAAATATACAGTGAAACATGTTACAGCTGGACCTCCTTGTGATTTGCTTTGTGTTCAGAATAGACAGGTGTTCTGTTTATACAGGTTAAATTAACAGATTTCCTACATTTGAATTTTATTTAAAGTTCTGTTTATGCAGGATTTCGTTTTGTACAGAGTTTTGAATTAAATAGTTTTCATTATATTACCGGTATGTCATATTCCAGTGAGGAAAGATGTTTAAAATGGGATTGTAGTCATAGTTACCACTACTCCATAGACTTTATATTCAATATAAATTATAAATTGTTTAGATATATTTTTATTTGTAAACAGCATTATAACGTATACTGGTGCAATATCTGTTAACAATAAACAATAGTGTCTTAAATCTGTTCTTATCAAATGCCTGATGAATTTAACTCACAAAATATAGGTGCAAACCTCTCACTCTTTTTTTTAAAGCATGTTAACATTCTGTTATCTAACCATTGAAATCTCCTACTTCCATTTCTTCTATTTCTGTCATGCTCAGAGATTGTTCACCATCAGCAGGAATAACAGAATTAAATAGTTTCAATTGTAAGAAAATGGCAAGAAAAAATAAATGGACAATTTTAGAATGTATGTAAAGCAACTTTTGAAATGGAGCACCTGCCATTCTTTAGTAAAAAATATCCTTTAAAATCACTCTTTATTCCTATCTATATTATTATCTATAGTTGGTTTGTTATTGATTTTCACTGAAACCATCATAAAATCTGTAATTTGCCAAAATTCTCAGATTTTGCCAAAAAATCATGACTTAATTCTCTGTTTGATGTCTAAAACAGTCTGTATATTCTTCCAAGTAAATATTCAAACCTTTTAAAAATATGTGATTTTACTAAAGAATTTATGCTTCATCTATTAAGACATAATAAATGTATGTATATCTTGGTAAAAAAAAATCTCTTACTGTTATAAATTGTTCCAATGCATACTTTCTCTGATCTCAAGTAGTCAGTTCGAATCCCGCTCAGACGAGGTGTTCTCGATACAACAGTATGTCATAAGGTTTGTCAGTGACTTACAACAGGTCGGTGGTTTTCTCCGGGTACTCCTGTTTCCTCCACCAAGAAAACTGATTGCCATGATATAACTGAAATATTGTTGAAAGTGGCATTAAACACAATAACCAAACCTAACCAAACCAAACCTGATCTCAAGTCTTGAAAAAGTGGAAATTACAGAGGTTTGACACCTATATTGATTGCAGATGTTCTACTATGTAATTGTTTCCTATGAAATTCTTTGTTGTGATAAATTTAGAGATAATTGTTACTTACTGTTTACCAGTGAAGACAGTGTGAAGAAGAATAAGATCTTTATGATGATCCTGTACAACATGATAAAGGGAGATAATATTATTTTTTTACAAAGGGAGACAACCCTAATAATTAATTGCATGTAATATAAAAATATGAATTGTGTTTTATGTTTCTTAAATAAATACATGTAACATGTAATAACAACTCAGTTTTGTGAATACACATACTAACTCATATTTTATGTAAGCTTTAATTATGATAATTATATTGTTTATTATGTAGCTGGAAAATTACAGAATGAAAAAAAAACAGTGTATCTTAAAGTGGAAAGTTTACTTATAAATAAATTGTTAAGATTATAATAAAACAAGTAGTATTAAATCATGTTTTTGGTTAAATGTATTAATACAGTGGAACTTGTACAATCCGACACCTGAGTATTACGACATCCTGTGACATCCGACAAAAATTTATGATCCCAAAGTATTTCTGTTAACTAAAGAAAAAACCTGAGTATTCCGACATCGTGTACAATATAACACATTTCCCTGGTCCCCTGGTGTGTCAGATTAGACAGGTTCCACTTTATATTACATTTCTTTATTATCAGTAATTTGTTACAGTTTCCTTTGATCTTTACTGCCCGATAAATTTAGTAACAACGTTCAGTTGACCACCGACTCGTGATACTAGAAATTATCAGCTGTTGGTCATTTGTCATGCACGGTCTAACGTGACGTCACTAAACCTTTCATTAAAAAAAAAGGTCAAAACACAACAAAAAAATCACAAAGCTGTGTTAAAATTGTGAAATTACCGATAAAAAAAATACTAATAATTAATATATATTGGGCAATAAACTGCTTAAAGTTTACATTTTACACAGGGAAAGTATTATTTATATTTAAATGTAATTGATGCACGACTTAATTCCTTTTTGTAAAAACTGTTGAAATGTTACGAATAGATATAATCATGTTGATGATAGAAATATTTTTTATAAGACATATAATTTTAAAATAACTAGAATGTGTTAAATTATCATACAAGTTTTATAATATTACCTATATGTTTTCTCTTGAATATTTTCTCGACAAAATATTTTTTTCAGATTTTAGTGAAAAAAAATTATCATCTAAAATTCTCATTTTCTTTAGTTACAATGTTTTCACAATTTTGAATGTGTTGCTTTTATTAGATAAAACAATATGTATACAACAGAATTTTGATCAAAGATTGTATTGTGTGTTGTTTTTTATCTCCTGGCATATTACAAAATGTACTAATGTTTTTGTAAAGAATGTTGTTATATTGTAGATTGCACATAGGTAAATATTTAATCACTGTTAAGCCTCACCTGTTTTGATGAGGTCTCATAATGTGGCCCGATATCAATTTGTGCCAAAAATGCATTCATTTACGCCACAACTTATTTGCGCCAATACTACTTCTGCGCCACTTATTTGTTCAAACCATGGGTATCATTTGCGCCAATAAAAAGACAGTCATTTGTGCCATTGTTATAAATTTATTGTTTTACTTTAAAGAAACTAATTTAATGACTTCCCTCCTCTTTTATCCAGGCTTGGGACCGGCAGTTTTAACAATGGCAGAGTTAAAATCATTTATTATAAAATATGATAAATTAAAACTTTGGAACGACAGTCTATTTATTTACAGTTAAAGTCCAGTTAAACTCAAGTATTGTACAGTTAAACTAGTGGCTGGTATTTATAACTCAAAATGCAAACATACTGCTTTCTGCTAATTTCACCTCGTAATAGTTTTTGGTATTTTTCCATTGCAAAGTTTTCCTTTTCAGAATCATGTCTACTTCTGGCAGCTTCTGAGCTGGTACTTCTGATTTTTATGTATGTCGTTGCCTGAATCTTTGTTAAAGTGTCTAGAAACACAAACATAATGAAATGAAAACATTTTTCTGTAACAGGCTTCTGATTTCGATGGTAACAAGCAGAAGACCAGTGGAATGTAATGACCATTCTTAAAGCCATGTATCGTATATAGTTGCTTGAAATACTTAGGACAACATTTATATGTTCCATCAGCAAAAATTCCCTCTGAAACTGTACATATAAATTTCAAATTAGCCTCACATCCAAATAAAATTATCCCACTTTCAGAATCATTACACAGCACAAAGTCATCATCCCTGTTTGCTACAACACCAATATCATCAAGAATACTGTACATAGATTGACGTACATATTTTAAGTCTTTCTTTTCCAAACTTTCTTCATCTATTTTGAAGAGTTCAGAGTTGATGATCTCTGAAGGTCGTTCTGACATCATATCCACTGCTTTCCTTTTACAAGCTGTTCTCAAAATCTGTCGTTCTAGTTTTTGCACATTTGTCTCATGTATATGGTCCAATTCACCACTTAGAATTATACTAATTGACTCATCTGTAAATACCCTAGCAGAACAGGATTTTACGGTGCATCTCCATCTAATTTCTCCATTCTTCTTAATGAAGGCCTGGCGGAATTTCTGGTCTTCTACTACAATGACAGGTTTCCCCTATCAAATTCAATTTTCTTGAATGGAATTTCAGATATCTTTACTTGTTGAAAACATTCTTATTACTGAGCAATTTATTCGCTTGTGAGTATCCTTTTCACTGGGACAGTTAAATTTTATAACGAAAGGTTAATTGTAATACATGTATATAGGTAAATTATGTACAGGTAAATATGGCGCAGTTGAATTTCATTTATTGGCGCAATTAAGACCATAAAATATATAGACAGTGGCGCAATTGAATCATTTTGAATATGCTAATTGGCGCAAATTGGATACGACCCATAATGTATTGATTATTGAAACCTCATTGTATGCCATGGACATTTTTTCCAAGAGACATGGTTCATTTTTTTATTATTTAAAAAAAAATTATTCTTTGAAAATTTGTCAAAAACTTATTGCAAATTTGCTCCTTACTAATAGACCCACATGTTGAAAAATGCTGCATAGTGATATGAGGAAAATGACGATTACCTCCCCTTTAGGATACATATTATGGTATGATTTTTATAGATAATGATAATGACATATTGTTGAAAGTGGCATTAAACACCATAACCCTAATCTTAACCCCAACTTCACAAGGTAGCATAGTGAAATAACATACATAACATGATATCTGGTCATAAATTCTAACCAAAAGAGATCATTTTTAATGTTTATATTTTTGTGATCTTATATTTATAATTTCTATTTGTGTAGTACAAATAAAAATTATAAATATAGAATTCAAGAAAAGTAGTTTAAAAAAATAGCACAACAATTTGTACTAACTAGTATCACTCACTTAAGTTATAAAACTGACACATAGAATGGCTACGGAAAAAACTGACACATAGAATGGCTACGGAAAAAACTGACACATAGAATGGCTACGGAAACAAAGACAAGGATTAACTACCGGTAGGTGTAATGTTTCATGTCAAAACATATATATATAAATGTCTATGTGTAAATAAACGTTAGAGAATAGCGAAGGTGCAATAAAAAAAAGGACAATCCAGAGAAACTGACAACATAGGGTACACAAGACGAAGGAAGTAAAAACAAAAATACAACACAATATGTGTTGGACACCACTATACACAAACAAACACAAATAATGTAAATAAGACATGCGTCCTCCTAAAGTCATGTTAAAAAGTATTAAATATTGCCAGATGAAATTTGAATTTTAACTAGTGAACTTTTTTTAATTCGCCAGTGGTAACTATGGTAACTATTATGTGACTGGCTTGCCATGCACAGATGTAGAGAGGGGTGTACTGGGGGTGCCCTCCCCATAAAATTGGCTAAGAATATGTTTTATTTTATTTATCAGGATACTAGTAATGTTCCTCAAACCTCCAGAGGCTGTACACTGTACTCTCACTATTATAGGCAAGACATTAGAAACTCATATAATTTAAAAAGTCCTTTGAGAGCAAGTAAAACAAGAGGCCTAAACATGATAGCCAATATCAGCTAAGGTTACGTGTGCCTGTGATCTTAGTTTTGATCAAATCGCAATATGTAGGACATTTAAATTTTCAATAACAAATATATCTAATAAACCATGTCAGTGCCGAAACACTAAATATTGGGGAGAATGATACCCTTGGGTGCCAGATGGATTTTCTTTCCTGTTAACTTAAAAATGTTATTCTCCTTAAGAATGTTCCAAAACATATTTTACTAACTTGTGACATTTTACACTAATCAAAATAATGTACTATGCGATATTATGCAAGTTAAAGCATTCATATAGAAGATCAAATTTAACCATACAATATATAAGTATAGGTAAATGTATATATAGATTCTCCTTCAGTTGCCCGTAGGTTACGATATTCTCCACTCAAGAGAGTTAAATTAAAAATTTTAACCACAAGCCATCAGAGTGGAGAAATATCATAACCCACATGGGCAACTGAAGGAGAATTTGTTTCTCCCATTATTTACCGATTTACCGATTTGACAATATGCGGGGAAAGGCACGAGACATTTTAATCCTCTAAAGGATTACAGATTTTTCCACCATTGGTTCAGCGGGGTTAAAACGTAAATGTAAATAATTATTTAATTGTAATTTATGCAAAAGTAAGATATACATTGTTGATGATTGTAAATATACACGGAAGAAATGTTATTTGATATAGTGCGGTTGGATATAAGAAGTTTAATTTGTAATAGTCCACAAGAAAAGTTTAGAGATACAAAAGAGGTAATCAGAAGACATAAATCAAAGATAGACTGACAATAAAACAGTTAAAGTGACTTTAGTTATCATGTTTATGTTAAAGTGACTTTAGCTATCATGTTTATGTTAAAGTGACTTTAGTTATCATGTTTATGTTAAAGTGACTTTAGCTATCATGTTTATGTTAAAGTGACTTTAGTTATCATGTTTATGTTAAAGTGACTTTAGCTATCATGTTTATGTTAAAGTGACTTTAGTTATCATGTTTATGTTAAAGTGACTTTAGCTATCATGTTTATGTTAAAGTGACTTTAGCTATAATGTTTATGTTAAAGTGACTTTAGCTATCATGTTTATGTTAAAGTGACTTTAGTTATCATGTTTATGTTAAAGTGACTTTAGCTATCATGTTTATGTTAAAGTGACTTTAGCTATCATGTTTATGTTAAAGTGACTTTAGCTATCATGTGTATGTTAAAGTGACTTTAGTTATCATGTTTATGTTAAAGTGACTTTAGTTATCATGTTTATGTTAAAGTGACTTTAGTTATCATGTTTATGTTAAAGTGACTTTAGCTATCATGTTTATGTTAAAGTGACTTTAGCTATCATGTTTATGTTATAGTGACTTTAGCTATCATGTTTATGTTAATGTGACTTTAGCTATCATGTTTATGTTAAAGTGACTTTAGTTATCATGTTTATGTTAAAGTGACTTTAGCTATCATGTGTATGTTATAGTGACTTTTGCTATCATGTTTATGTTATAGTGACTTTAGCTATCATGTTTATGTTATAGTGACTTTAGCTATCATGTGTATGTTAAAGTGACTTTAGCTATCATGTTTATGTTAAAGTGACTTTAGCTATCATGTTTATGTTAAAGTGACTTTAGTTATCATGTTTGTGTTAAAGTGACTTTAGTTATCATGTTTATGTTAAAGTGACTTTAGATATCATGTTTATGTTAAAGTGACTTTAGCTATCATGTGTATGTTAAAGTGACTTTAGTTATCATGTTTATGTTAAAGTGACTTTAGATATCATGTTTATGTTAAAGTGACTTTAGATATCATGTTTATGTTAAAGTGACTTTAGATATCATGTTTATGTTAAAGTGACTTTAGTTATCATGTTTATGTTAAAGTGACTTTAGATATCATGTTTATGTTAAAGTGACTTTAGATATCATGTTTATGTTAAAGTGACTTTAGCTATCATGTGTATGTTAAAGTGACTTTAGTTATCATGTTTATGTTAAAGTGACTTTAGATATCATGTTTATGTTAAAGTGACTTTAGATATCATGTTTATGTTAAAGTGACTTTAGCTATCATGTGTATGTTAAAGTGACTTTAGTTATCATGTTTATGTTAAAGTGACTTTAGATATCATGTTTATGTTAAAGTGACTTTAGATATCATGTTTATGTTAAAGTGACTTTAGCTATCATGTGTATGTTAAAGTGACTTTAGTTATCATGTTTATGTTAAAGTGACTTTAGTTATCATGTTTATGTTAAAGTGACTTTAGCTATCATGTGTATGTTAAAGTGACTTTAGATATCATGTGTATGTTAAAGTGACTTTAGGCTATCATGTTTATGTTAAAGTGACTTTAGCTATCATGTTTATGTTAAAGTGACTTTAGCTATCATGTGTATGTTAAAGTGACTTTAGATATCATGTTTATGTTAAAGTGACTTTAGGCTATCATGTTTATGTTAAAGTGACTTTAGCTATCATGTTTATGTTAAAGTGACTTTAGATATCATGTTTATGTTAAAGTGACTTTAGGCCATCATGTTTAGACCTTTTGGTTTTCTCTCTACTAAAGACTTAGATTATTTGACTTTGAGCAGGTTTTCTCTCTACTAAAGACTTAGATTATTTGACTTTGAGCAGGTTTTCTCTCTACTAAAGACTTAGATTATTTGACTTTGAGCAGGTTTTCTCTCTACTAAAGACTTAGATTATTTGACTTTGAGCAGGTTTTCTCTCTACGAAAGACTTAGATTATTTGACTTTGAGCAGGTTTTCTCTCTACTAAAGACTTAGATTATTTGACTTTGAGCAGGTTTTCTCTCTACTAAAGACTTAGATTATTTGACTTTGAGCAGGTTTTCTCTCTACTAAAGACTTAGATTATTTGAGTTTGAGCAGGTTTTCTCTCTACTAAAGACTTAGATTATTTGACTTTGAGCAGGTACCTGATGAATGTTATTCTAGAAATGTGTTGTGTGCTCTAAATTTAATATTTTTTTTTCTATTCTGCATGATATAATATGTACATCCCTAAAGTGCTTGAAATTAGGAAATTTTAGATGGTAGAATTTGACAATTATACAGGAGAAAGTACTAGCTAGATATGATTAGGTTTATTAAGTGTTAATGTTTATGTCTATGTACTTAGGTCAAAATGTTTTTCTTAAAGCATTCCATGTATTTAATTGACTAATATTATTTTTGAAGATTTTTGCATGAGCGTACAAATGACCTAATGAATTATTGTTGATTTTGACCAATTTTTAGTTTGTCATGTAACAGTTGTGAACCATGATTTATTTTATGATATGTTTTTTTTTATTAATGAATATGAATGGATATAGTGTTGAATATCTACATTTTGTTCCTGAAATAGCACAAAGCATAAAAAACATAGTGAAAGATTAAAATATTAACCTATATACAAGACATTCCTGTTACTTGCATTGTGAACAATAGACATTTTGCATATTTCTGATTTGGTCCTAAAATTATACTTTTTTTATAGGCATTATTTCCCTTATGAGAGCAAAATGGTACTCATTCTAGCAAGAGCAACAGAAAGCACAAAGAATTTAGTTTATCTGTTTTTACAATTTGTAGATAAATGATCTTGGTAAAAAAGATAAGAGGATAATTTTATAGCAACTACAACATTTAGATTTTGACTTGATATAAGATCATGTGATAAAATTTCTCAGTGTCTTGCGACAGGTTGGTGGTTTTGTCTGACTCTCTGATTTCCTCAACCAATTAAATGGTTTCCTCCACCAATAAAACAGACTGTCACGATATAACTAAAAAAAGTGGCGTTAAACTTTATAACCATAACCCTAACTCATTAAAGTTTTGCAGATCACGGGGAAGATATATGTTATTTTCGTTGAACTTTGCTTTAAAATGAACCTCTTTTCTGCCTTAAAGAGGCAACTCAGTAGTAAAAACGTATAATTTTAGAATCAAAGACAAAAATGTGTAAATGGTCTATAAAGACATATACATGTACATGTAGTAGTCTCTGATGATTAGATTTAATAATTTACTGATCAATAACTGTATGATTACCTCTATTGTAATATGTTAGTTGAATAAAAATATTTTATTGTAAAGATTGTTTACTAGTTTTATCACTACTAATTCACACACACACACACACACACACACCAACACACTCACGTATCGAAAGCACTAGAATTTTTTCAAAATGTATTTTTTGCATTTTTATCTCATAATGCGAAACTATATATATATATATATATATATTTATATCTTGCTTCTTACAAGCTTCTGGGAATATCATTGGTTTAAAGTGAACACGTGGAAACTGTATATTCAATACACTGTCAGTAGTTTTTAATACACGGTTAGTAGTAGAGCTATCTCCTCTTTTTCTTTCAAATCAAAGATGACATCACATATGGATCACTTCACCTGATCACTTGCACACAACACAACAAGAAATGTGTGCATCACAAAATACGCCCGTCTATGTGAATTATCAACCGGTATAATGGTAATGACCCCAAAATAAATAGGGTTGTTCCCCTTCCACATGGGAATCATGTGGCCAAGTTTGGTAAAGATCCAATATACAGAACTAAAGTTATCGTGTGGAAACGATCCTGTTGTCAAAAATTATATTTATAGTAACGGTGACCTTGACCTTTGACCTAATGATCCCAAAATAAATAGGGTTCTTCCCCTCCTACAGGGGAATCATGTGGCCAAGTTTGGTAAAGATCCAATATACAGAACTAAAGTTATCGTGCGGAAACGATCCTGTTGTTAAAAATTCTATTCATAGTAACGGTGACCTTGACCTTTGACCTAATGACCCCAAGATAAATAGGGTTCTTCCCCTTCCACAGGGGAATCATGTGGCCAAGTTACTTAAAGATCCAATATACAGAACTAAAGTTACCGTGCGGAAACGACCCTGTTGTCAAAATTTCTACTTATAGTAACCTTGACCTTTGACCTAATGACCCCAAAATAAATAGGGTTCTTCCCCTTCCACAGGGGAATCCTGTGGACAAGTTGGTAAAGATCCAGTATACAGAACTGAATTTATCGTGCGGAAACGGCCCTGTTGTCCAAAATTTTATTTATAGTAACGATGACCTTTGACCTAATGACCCCAAAATAAATAGGGTACTTCCCCATCAACAGGGGAATCATGTGGCCAAGTTTGTTAAAGATCCAATATACAGAACTAAAGTTATCGTGCGGAAACGACACTGTTGTCAAAAATTATATTTATAGTAATGGTGACCTTGACCTTTGAACTAATGACCCCAAAATAAATAGGGTTCTTTCCCTTCCACATGGGGAATCATGTGGCCAAGTTTGGTAAAGATCCGATATACAGAACTAAAGTTGTGCGACAACCTGTGTGGACGCCCGCCACCCGCCATACCCAATCACATAATACGGCCCGTCTTGAGACGGGCGTATGCAAATTACATATTTCTTAGTTTAGATGCAGTTACATCTAAATCCTTCATTCAAAAGGGTAATCGGTAAAAACGTGGCCATGATCATATGGTAGTTGGATTTACCTATTACCTATGCAATCAGTGCATATATCACCACTAACGTTATGAGTTCGAACCCCGTTAATGGCCAAGTGTACTCGATACAACATTATGTGATAAAGTTTGTCATTGACTTGCGACAGGTCGGTGGTTTTCTCCGGGTAGAAGGCGTTAAACACCCTAAACCTAAACCACAAAAGAAGGAATTTCCAATTCTTGAAGTTTCGAAGGAATTAGCGATTTCTTGTACATGCCCTAAGCCAGTATTAGATCAGATTATTGAAATCAGGATTCCCATTCCATTGGGCAAGAAAAACAATTCTAGTATATTATACAGTACATATTAATTGAGCTCTTTGTAAAAGAGATCATTCAGCATATATACTTCTGCTTTCATTTCTCATTTACAAATGAAGTAACTGTTCACTGTAAATTAATGTCATTATTCTGTGGAGACACTAAGTTGATGGAGACCCCTGTGCTTCAGCCCATAAATCCCACTCCTTAATCCGGCTTTGTGTGCTTTTTGCACATCACATTAGACTGTATTGTTTATGATAATTGTATAATAGATACACATGCTATTACATGTACTCTCAAAAAAAAGTCCAATAATTGACCACAACAGCGAAAGTTATTCAGCTGCAATGGTTGTATGTGTGTGTTCTAATATGATCGATACATATGTTACTACCACTGAATCAATACATCTGCCAGTGGACTATTAGACCCACCCCAGAGGGTATCCTCCGCCCAGTAGTTCCGTGTTTCAGCACTGACATGGCTTATGTATATCTGTCGTTGATATTTACAGTTCCTAATTATTGTATCATGTATTTCTATGTATTTCGGTTCGTATTTACATCCAGTTTTTGGTAGGAGGGCTCATGTCTTATTTATACTGTATTGAAATTTACAGTTCCTAATTATTGTATAATTCATATTTAAAACTAAGGTTCTCCTTCCTCAGTAATAGTTGACTTTAATCGCTTCTGGCTATCTTGTTTTAGGGCCTTGATTTTCTCGCTCCCCAAATTTTTAAATTATTTGGTTTTCCAATCAATTGACTTTGAGTGTACCTGGTAAAGGTTATTCCAGGAACTAAATTTGATATCTCGTATCTATTACCGCTGACATATCACGCAACATTGTAATTATTATCAAAATCTGGTTTCTTCATATTCAAACTCTCTGTGCCTGTAATTTGTTATATTGTGACAGAGACATCATTTTGAATATCCAAAATGGCCGGACATTCTTCGAATTTGGTCGAAATTGTTTGCTTTGTTTTGATATCCCTGGCGATTGCGGAAAGGAATCGAGTCACTTCAACCTCTGATTCAGGTATGGAACACAATTTTCTAATATTAACGCGGATATCGCAGTTGAAATTTAGTTAAAATAATGTCCCTTAACAACAGAGGTTCTTCGACAAAGACCGTCTTCTTCGTGTTTTCTAACCTGGAGATTGCTTTAATATCGATACATTTCCTTTGAAGAAGTATACTTTAATATCTTTATTTTACAAGCGATGTTCGGTTCGTCTTTACCTCCAGGCTTTTGCAAAAGGGCTCATGTATATTTACGTTATTTGTGTTTGATTGCGTATAATGTGTTGTTTGTTGGTGTTTAACGCCACTTTCAACAAAATTTCAGTTATATCGTGGCGGTCAGTTTTATTGTTGGAGACAACCGGAGTACCCGGAGAAAACTACAGACCTGTCCCAAGTCACTGACAAACTTTATCACATAATGTTGTACACCTAATCGAGATTCGAACTCACGACATCAGTGGTGATAGGCACAGATTACATAGGTAGTTGTAATGGTGTCCAACACATATTGTGTTTTATCCTGCAATCAGTACATTTGCTGTACAAATATGCTATACAAATAATTTTTTGCTTTATTCGTACTAGACGAATAAACTTTTCAGCCTACGAATACACTTTCCTGGTACCCTGTAGCTATGTACAGCGGAGGGCGCAGACAAGTATGAAACTGGTACTAACGTAACGCGGACCACGAAGAAGACACTCTTGACAACATTTATGAAAGGCGAGGAATGACGCTTGTTTCTGTCCTTTTTGTTTAAATCTGACAAGTTTTCCGACTTTGTTGACATTGCAGGATAAACACAATATACGTACATTGTCGTTAAATATAAAATTTAGTTGTACTCGCTGCGAAACAGGCCTGAAAAGCTCGCCGAAGGCTCACTATTCTGCCTGTTTCTAAAGCTCGTACAAATAAATTTTATATTTACCGACAATGTACGTATATTGTATATGTGTCTTTGTTTTGATTTTCTTCGTCTTGTGTACCCTATGTCGCCAGTTTCTGTGGATTGTTCATTTTTGATATTCCGTTAAAAAATAGACTTTAATTATATGTATAATAGATAATTTTCCGATAAAGGAATATTCTTTGATATCGATACACTACCGTTAAAGATATAGACTATGTTTTTCAATTGAGTTAATATAATATTGCCACGTGAAATAAAGGAATAATATGGAATAATTTCAATCAACTATAATAACATTGTAATATTGTCTTGGTGGGGATGGCCCCTCCACTAATTTATAATACATTTGAAATTTCAGACATACAAATTTTCCGGCTGATTCAGACATTTCCCATATTCTCTATTTACATTAGAGGAAATTTAGTTTTCACCAATCATTAATTAGTCTACAGTTTCATGGGCACCATTTTCGTAGACCAACAAATTTAAACAAGATATGATAAAGAAAAATTGGTGCAATTCACAAACTAGTTAATTACGTAGAGTAAAACCTAGCTGCAATAATGTAGTTCCTGTGACAAACTTGTGTCTCAGCAGAGCTACAACGCGGTCCCATTCGTCACAATGGAGCAAAAAAAAAGTTGCAGTTGAAACATAAAAACTCACTATTTACGCTTCAAACATTTCATTATAACAATTACTGATGATCCCAGTCTTTGTTAAATCGGTTTGGCTGAGAAATATATGCTTTTCAAAGTTAGCAACAACCTTGTTCAAATTTATCGATCGTTTTCCATAACCGGAAACTACGGAAGGCGGAGCTTTTCTAAATATGGTAAACATTCCAATCGTAACTACTCGGCCATTCTCGCTACCCTGTTATTTGCAGGGTAGCGAGAATGGCCGAGTAGTTACGATTGGTAAGCATTCACGCCTAAATCGCCAAATATGGTATCGACATCTAAATAGTGAGACCGGAAATGACGAAATTCAAAATTTTCAAAGAGGAGATTTTTATTTTGTGGGAATTACATTCTAAAATACTGGTAGGTGATACAAACTTGTTATAATAATGGACAAAAGGAAAGGTTATGTCTTATTATTGATAAATGCAGGCGTCAGAAGCTCTGTAAGCGAGCGCAAAAAATCTCGGCGGCTGCTACATTACGTGTAATGGCATCCCGTTATAACCCTTGCGAGTAAGCGAGCATTTAGGGTTTTATTATTAGAACTAAGTAAAACCCCGCTTTATTGCCCCTCGATTCACCGCCAAACTCGCGTATCGCCAAGAATTTCTGCAGTCCCGTTTTCCGTATGTAGTAATAACCCCGTTAAAATGCCAAACTCGCATACCGCCATCCGCCACGGTAATTGAAGATCAAACGGTCAATTTACTGTTATTTAAACCTCGATCATAATGCCAATCAATAATGTCACACCTCGGTGATTTTAGAATGCCTGTCAATCAAGGTAAGTAAACAAGCAGTCAAGGCAAATATATATTGCTGTGAAAACAGTTAATTGTTTTTTTTACAACCCTGAACTGATTACTTTTCATTCTGAATAAAGCTTAATAAATTTGTTTGTGTGTTCTTTTCATTTGTGTTGAAAATGTCGACGCCTAAACGTAAAAGAAATTTGCTTGATTTTCGACAGAAAAGAGAAATTGTAGAAATTAAGAATCCATCGATATATTGGCAAATGATGTCCTCCAGTGACCTCGACTTTCTGAACATTAATGAAGAAATAAGTGCAAGCCTTCCTTGTAATGGGTTATAATCCACGTGAACATGTTGTGAATTATTTGATTGTGAATGCATGCGTAAAAACGACAGAAATGTTTATATGTGAATAGATTTTAACAACTTCCGGTTATAGAAATCAAATTTACTTCCAAACCATACACTGACGGTGACACGCTTCTAAGTGTTGTATAAACATTTTTCAATTAAAGTATAACACCCTTGCTTCTATAAACATATGTTATCACCTTTCTTTAAACAATTAATGATCAATTATCCATAAGTTAACTGTACATTTGCCCCGGGGACAGGATTAATCTTGTGACACGACAACGAGTGAGAAAAAAAACTTTATTGTTCTTTTTTTAGTTGTGATAAACAAAAATTGAAAATAAAATGGAGAGTAAATATTTGTAAGACATAAAAACGAATTTAATATATATTAAAGGAAATTGCTAGTATACGTGCTAATAACGCAATTTCAGTAGATTTTTTTTCTTTTCAAATTCGATAAAATAAATTCTGCTAAATTTACAAATGCCGAAATTTTCTACAACTGTCAAAATGAAACTTATATATTAGAATATATATTAAAATTTAAATTGTAAGTGATAATACTTATTTCCAGTAAACTTGTCAAAATCAAACCGTCAGTCATTCTAAATTTAAAATCAAACTGTTGACTTTCGGTTTTCTGTCCTTACTCAGTTTATCGCCAAACTCGTTATAACGCCAAAATCTGGCTGGACAGATGGTGGCGGTTTAACGAGGTTATACTGTACATGTAATTATATGGTTTTTCATATATTTCGTCCGAAGTTAGCGACCTACTCGATCACATTTTCTAAGGTCAAACATCGGTATATACATGTATG
The DNA here is from genome assembly GCA_963680875.1 of Bathymodiolus brooksi. Taxonomy (NCBI): domain Eukaryota; kingdom Metazoa; phylum Mollusca; class Bivalvia; order Mytilida; family Modiolidae; genus Bathymodiolus; species Bathymodiolus brooksi. The sequence goes on along the minus strand of OY804585.1, from coordinate 1,617,101 downwards.
TACAATTAATTAATATTGAGGATGAATATGAAATTAATGTGAACATGTACGTACTGTTCAGTGTGTTGAATTATATCGAACATATTACTTTTAGTGATTTACGTAGTTTTAACTTCATTTCAGGTGTATGTTTTTATGGTAAAACTGCTGAAAGAGTACTGAGTATTCTAGCCACAGGAAACCATAGATTGTTCTTTCCTCCAGGTAAAGTATTGCATAATGTATAAGAAATTATTAATTATTTGTTTACGAATTCGCTAAATTAAATAAAACTATGTTAAATTGTTACATTTATATCATATAAAGCAATTGGATTATTTTGTATATATGTATATATTTATATACATAGCTGGGAGACAAAGAAGGAGGTAATTGCCCCTCCCCCATTAATATTTTTTTTTGACAAATATTTTAAATAACCTGAATTTCTAGCATGGTAGCAAACTAATATATTGTCCAGTTCTTCAATGATATAAGAGCATCCTTTGAAATCAAAGTGTATTTTTTTTCTTTGTCAGTTATGGAAACTTGACTTCCACCTGACTTTCGGTTCTTCACTAAAACTTGTCCCCCAACTTCCAGATCGTCCCCTAAAATTTAACCCTCCCCAACTGTCCGCCCCACAGCTACACCGCTGGATGATAAGTCGGCACAACTTTCTTCAAGGATTCGGGCCTATATATACATGTAGATATATTGTTCATAATAGTTAAAAAAAGAATACCTTTATCTTCCTTTTTAGTACAAAACTACCCAAAGGACTGTTCCGACTTGAAACACAAGCATAAGAAAAGTGGCGTGTACAAAATATACCCAGATAATATAAAACCATTTAAAGTTTATTGTGATATGAAAACTGACGGAGGATCCTGGATGGTAAGTATACGTAGATAGAGGAATCATAGTTCATCTAATGACATATAACTCTGTTTAAGAGATTGTAATGTGTACTCTGCTTTGTTTAATCTGCGTTTGTTATCTACATGACAACGTAGAACATATAAATATATATTTGTGTGTGGTTTATTAGTACGTGTATTTGGGGAAGTCTAAAAGTATCTACTGTCACTTTCTGAAAATGTTCAACAATATCACAGCTGCCTGACTAAATAGGGAGGGACCTGGACTGTTCATTATACAACGAACTGATCGAGGAATCTCCCATCAATGTGTAGGTCTCAGAAAATATAACAATTTGAGGTGGTTATAGTGAATCGAAACACTGATTCGAGAACACACGCACATAATATTAGGAGATGATTGTGTACTTCGCCAGTTCGTTTTATTGAGGATTAACGCTTCTCACCAAGATTACCAGCAATTAAATATATCATATGTAACATTGTTTTATGTGTATTCAATTTATGTAAACCTCGGAAATATACAGAACTTCTGAGGATATGTAAACAGGAAAATATTATGTGATAAAGCTTGTTGGTGACTTGCGACAGGTCGGTAATTTTCTCCGGGTACTTCGGTTTCCTCCACCAATAAAACTGACCGCCACGATATGGCTGAAATATTGTTGAAAGTGACGTTAAACATCATCAAACAAACAAACAAGCATCAAACATTAATATAATCACTCTGATATTATTTGTACAGGTCATTCAACGAAGATACAATGGAAAAGTTGATTTTTTCCGAGGTTGGAAAGAGTATGAAGATGGCTTTGGTAGCATTGACAAAGAGTTTTGGTTGGGTTAGTATTATAGTAACTATTTACCACAGCGATGGGGACAATATGGATCAAACATACCAACATATCTTTGTCATAGTGATAAAGATAAACATCTTATTCCTTCCTGATAGATATTATTGGTATTAAAGTTTATACATCAATTTCATATTAATTTTTATGTTTCTTAATATTCTAAATAAATTCTTAGCTGGGGAGGGGGCATTTTTGTGCATAAAATATATGTATGTATAATGTAGAAAATAAATATCTTTCATGAGGAGATGGTGATGCACTAGACCAATCATTGGAGCTGTATTTTCTCAATAGTGATAACAAAACAAAGGTCCGTTGGTAGCCTGTTGCTCAACCTGAACTCATGTTGTTTCTTTTGTTCCTAATTGATGCTTATTGATTGGGGGACTGCAAATACCAAATGGATATAATTCTAGTTTACCCGACCAAGATATTGGACTCACAATCTTGCCCGCTCAAGCCCTCAATATAGGTAATAATAAACAATTGAAGCAAATTTGGTAGTATATTAACGATTTCTAAGTTTTCAATCACCATTGCACTAAATACAACTCAAATGTGAATTTTTTTTTATAGGACTTTCTAAGATAAGTAAACTCACACTGCAAGATGACTATGAAATACGCTTCGATTTGGAGGATTTCAAGGGTAATAAAGCCTACGCCAAATATAGTATTTTCTCCGTGGCCGACGCATCAACCAATTATAAGCTTCATCTGAGTGGATATAGTGGTACGGCAGGTAAGCTTGTTCTATTACGAATACTTCCACAACTTCTAATGTCATCATACCATCACAATGAAATCACATATTAATCCATATGAAATCTCCATGATTCAGTTTAGTAACAGAAAAATCAATATATTCTCATTGAGCCACCCTGGCCCTGGTTTTGACTATCATTACAGTTGTATTGTAAAGGGGATCCTCAATTTACAACATTTGCTTTTGTCTCTTGATATATTTCTAGCACTTGTGAGCTTTCACATCGTTCTTGTCTATTGCCATGGTTACATATATACGAACTATCTCATAATAATAGTTGACAAACCGTACGAAACCCCACTGAATATGTAATTGTAAAATAAATCTTAATTATATAAGTAAAAATTGAATTATGTGTCTTGTTTCGTGGGTGTTCTTTGTTGCACTTTATATAAATATATATACTCGTGTCAAGCAAGTGAAATACATACAAATTAGTTAACATATCACCAAATCTGATACATGTCAAACACTTTAACCTCCTCAGCCAAATCCTGTTATACCAATTAATAAATAAAACGATAGAGAATATCGAAGGAGCTTGCGCTCTCCTACAAACAACTGGAGGTAAAGACTTGCATAAGAATATAGAGTACACATATAGTGACACCTGTCTAAACTGAACCTCCTTAGCAAACCTTAGTGTTCAGAATAGACAGGTTTTGGGGGAAAACTGTTTAAATTAGCGAACATTTCCTACATTACGATTTTTATTTAAAGTTTATACAGGATCTCAGTTTATTCAGTATAGAGTTTAGACGTGTTTCACTATACCGTTATTTTATTTAGAATGTTTTACTTTTCAACAGGTGATAGTATGGCCCCTCATAACGGGAAAGCCTTCAGTACTAAAGACAGAGACAATGATACGCACAAAAGTAAGCATTGTGCCGCCTACTACAAAGGTGCGTGGTGGCATCATGGTTGTCACCACGTTAATATAAACGGACTGTATGTTGGAAACAAAGTTGATGATAAAGGCATGCGTTGGTCTACATTTAAGGGCAGCCAATCAATGAAGACTACTTCTATGATGTTGCGTAAAACATCTAACAGCAACTAAAAATAAAATTAATGAACCAATGTTTTATTATTTGTTTGTTACAACACAATTCATGAACACAAGATGGTTAATTCGTTTTAAACAACGCATTTGATTTATTCAAATGCCTTAGGAAAGGACAAATTTTATTTTGCAAAAAACTCTTTGTTTTTACCAAAAAGTTATATGAAACTGATATCATCAATATGCTTGGATGTTTGATTGACAACCAATGATTCATGTTGACTAAGTTAAAGTCATCACTTCGAAAGTGTTACAGTCGCCACCATTACTTGGTTAGCCGTTACGGAATATCTATGTAACAAATACATAATCACATTCCAGTTCCTACTTCATACATGACGTATTATCACGTTTGTAACGAGAGTAACACGACGGGTACCACTAGTAGAACAGGAACTGCCAACTCTTCCGGGGAAACTGAATAATAACTCGAGATTTAATGGAATTCGTTTTACCCAATCTTTAGTTTTCTGTGCAGTGTTTTGTAGATCATTGTTTGTCTTTTTGTCCCTTTTGTTTTTACTATTGTATTGCCTGTCCATCTTAGATTTCTTATTACTTCTATGGTATCTTCAAATTTTTCATGTATGACAAACAAATATGATTTCAGTTGTGTCAGCATCACTCTTCATTAGGATCGTACTAGTTAAAACTGTTTTTCTTCATGTTATGTCTTGGAACACTGACACATTCTGATGGGAACAGTTACTACTATCTGTAACACAACAGTATATGGATATGGAGGATGATAACAAAATACTAATCAATTAAAAACAAAACAAACAACAAAAGAAATAACAACAAAAATGAATACAATAAAATAAGAACAAATCACGTGTCTTTACTAAGTAGTTGTGATTTTCGCTACTGTGTGGTACAATCACGTGTGTGTACTAGGTAGGTATGATTGTATCCACTGTGTGGTACAATCACGTGTCTCAACTAGGTAGCTGTGATTCTCTACTTTGTGGTACAATCATGTGTCTGTACTAGGTAGCTGTGATTGTCTCTACTGTGTGGTACAATCATGTGTCTGTACCAGGTAGTTGTGATTGTCTACTGTGTGGCACAATCAGGTGTCTGTACTAGGTAGTTGTGATTGTCTACTTTGTGTTGCAATCACGTGTCTGTACTATGTATTTGTGATTGTATCCACTGTGATACAATCACGTGTCTCAACCAAGTAGCTGTGGTTGTCTACTTTGTGGTACAATCACGTGTTTGTACTAGGTAGCTGTGATTGTCTTCACTGTGTAGTACAATCACGTGTCTCTACTAGGTAGCTGTTATTTTTCTAATATGTGCTACAATCACGTGTCTGTACTAGGGAGGTGCGATTGTCTCTACTGTGTGGTACAATTACGTGGATGTAATAGGTAGTTGTGATTATATTCACTGTGTGGTACAGTCAGGTGCATGTGCCAGGTAGTTTTGATTGTCTACTGTGTGGTACAATCACGTATCTGTACTAGGTAGTTGTGATTATCTCCACTGTGTGATACAATCACGTGTCTGTACTATGTAGCTGTGATTTTCTCTACTGTGTGGTACAATCATGTATCTGTACTAGATAATTGTGATTGTCTGTACCACATCGTGGTACTGTCACGTGTCTGTACTAGGTAGTTGTGATTGTCTCCGTTGTGTGGTACAATCACATGTCTGTACTAGGTAGTTGTGATTTTCTCCGCTGTGTGGTACAATCACATGTCTGTACTAAGTGGTTCTGATTGTCTCTACTGTGTGGTGGAATAGCGTGTCTGTACTAGGTAGTTGTGATTGTCTTCGCTGTGATACAATCACGTGGCTGTACTAGGTAGCTGTGATTGTCTCTACTGTGTGATACAATCACGTGTGTGTACAAGGTAGTTGTGATTGTCTCCGCTGTGTGGCAATATCACATGTCTGTACTAGGTAGTTGTGATTTTCTCTACTGTTTGGTACCATCATGTTTCTGTATTAGGTAGCTGTGATTGTCTCTACTGTGTGGTGCAATCAGGTATATGTACTAGGTAGTTGTGATTGTCTCCGCTGTGTGGTACAATCACATGTCTGTACTAGGTGGTTCTAATTGTCTCTACTGTGTGGTGGAATCGCGTGGCTGTACTAGGTAGTTGTGATTGTCTCTACTGTGTTGTACAATCACGTGTCTGTACTAGGTAGTTGTGATTGTCTCTACTGTGTGGTGCAATCACGTGTCAGTACTAGTTAGCGGTGATTTTCTCTACTGTGTGGTACACTCAAGTGTCTGTACTAGGTAGTTGTGATTTTCATTACTGTGTGGTATAATCACGTGTCTGTACTAGCTAGTTGTGATTTTCTCTACTGTGTGGTACGTTCACGTGTCTGTACTAGGTAGATTTGATTATCTCTACTGTGTGGTACAATCATGTGTCTGGACTAGATAGTTGTGATTGTCTCCGCTGTGTGGTAAAATCATGTATCTGTACTAGGTAGTTGTGATTTCTTTAATGTGTGGTACAATCACGTGTCTCTGCTAGGTAGTTTTGATTTTCTCTCCTGTGTGGAATAATCATGTGTCTGTACTAGAAAGTTGTAATTGTCTCCACTGTGTGGTACAATCACGTGTCTGTACTAGGAAGTTGTGACTGTCTCCGCTGTGTGGCACAATCACGTATCTGATCTAGGTAGTTGTGATTTTCACTACTGTTTGGTACCATCACGTGTCTCTACTAGGTAGTTGTGATTTTCTCCGCTGTGTTGTACTATCACGTGTCTGTACTAGGTAGTTGTGATTGTCTCCGCTGTGTAGTACAATCACGTGTTTGTACTAGGTAGCTGTGAATTTCTCTACGGTGTGGTACAATCACGTGTATGTACTAGGTTGTTGTGATTTTCTCTACCGTTTGGCACAATCACACGGCTGTGCTAGGTATTTGTGATTGTCTCCGCTGTGTGCTACAATCACGTGTCTGTACTAAGTAGTGATTTTCTCTAGTGTGTGGTACAATCAGGTACCAGTACTAGGTAGCTGTAATTGTATCTACTGTGTGGTACAATCACGTGTCGGTACCAGGTAGTTGTGATTGTCCCTACTGTGTGGTACAATCACGTGTCTGTATTAGGTAGTTGTAATTGTCTCCGCTGTTTGGCACAATCACGTGTCTGTACTAGGTAGTTGTGATTTTCTTTACTGTGTGGTATAATCACGTGTCCCTACTAGGTAGGTGAAAGTTGTGATTGTCTTCACTGTGTGGCACAATCACGTGGCTGTACTAGGTAGTTGTGATTGTCACCGCTGTGTAATGCAATGGCGTGTGTGTACTAGGTAGTTGTGATTGTCTCTACTGTGTGGTACAATCACATGTCTGTACTAGGTAGCTGTGATTTTTCTACTATGTGCTACAATCACGTGTCTGTACTAGGTAGTTGTGATTTTCTCTACTGTGTGGTACCATTACGTGTCTGTATTTGGTAGCTGTGATTGTCTCTACTCTGTGGTGCAATCAGGTATATGTACTAGGTAGTTGTGATTGTCTCCGTTGTGTGGTACAATCACATGTCTGTACTAGGTGGTTCTGATTGTCTCTACTGTGTGATGGAATCGCATGTCTGTACTAGGTAGTTGTGATTTCCTCTACTGTGTTGTACAATCACGTGTCTGTACTAGGTAGGTGTGATTGTCTCTACTGTATGGTACAATCACGTGTCTGTACTAGATAGTTGTGATTGTCTCTACTATGTGGTGCAATCACGTGTCAATACTAGTTAGCTGTGATTTTCTCTACTGTGTAGTACAATCACGTGTCTGTACTAGGTAGTTGTGATTGTCTCTACTGTGTGGTGCAATCACATGTCAGTACTAGGTAGCTACGATTGTCTCTACTGTATGGTACAATCACGTGTCACTACTAGATAGCTGTGATTTGTTCTACTGTGTGGTACAATCACGTTTCTGTACTAGGTAGTTATGATTGTCCCCACTGTGTGGTATAATCACGTATCTGTACTAGGTAGTTGTGATTATCTCCACTGTGTGATACAATCACGTGTCTGTACTATGTAGCCGTGATTTTCTCTACTGTGTGGTACAATAATGTATCTGTACTAGGTATTTGTGATTGTCTGTACCACACCGTGGTACTGTCACGTGTCTGTACTATGTAGTTGTGATTGTCTCCGTTGTGTGGAACCATCACATGTCTGTACTAGGTAGTTGTGATTGTCTCCGCTGTGTTGTACTATCGCATGTCTGTACTAGGTGGTTCTGAGTGTCTCTACTGTGTGGTGGAATAGCGTGTCTGTACTATGTAGATGTGATTGTCTCCGCTGTGTGATACAATCACGTGGCTGTACCAGGTAGCTGTGATTGTCTCTACTGTGTGATACAATCACGTCTGTGTACAAGGTAGTTGTGATTGTCTCCGCTGTGTGGCAATATCACATGTCTGTACTAGGTAGTTGTGATTTTCTCTACGGTGTGGTACAACGACGTGTCTGTACTAGGTAGTTGTGATTGTCTCTACTGTGTGGTGCAATCACGTGTCAGTACTAGGTAGCTGTGATTGTCTCTACTGTTTGGTACAATCACGTGTCTGTACTAGGTAGTTGTGATTTCTTTACTGTGTGGTATGATCACGTGTCTGTACTAGGTAGTTGTGATTTTCTCTACTGTGTGGTACGTTCATGTGTCTGTACTAGGTAGCTGTGATTATCTCTACTGTGTGGTAAAATCATGTATCTGTACTAGGTAGCTGTGATTTCTTTAATGTGTGGTACAATCACGTGTCTGTTCTAGGTAGCTGTGATTGTCTCTATTTTGTGGTACAATCACGTGTCTGTACTAGGTAGTTGTGATTGTCTTCGCTGTGTAGTACAATCACGTGTCTGTACTAGGTAGTTGTGAATTTCTCTACTGCGTGGTACAATCACGTGTCTGTACTAGGTAGTTGTGATTGTCACCGCTGTGTAATGCAATGGCGTGTGTGTACTAGGTAGTTGTGATTGTCTCTACTGTGTGGTACAATCACATGTCTGTACTAGGTAGCTGTGATTTTTCTACTATGTGCTACAATCACGTGTCTGTACTAGGTAGTTGTGATTTTCTCTACTGTGTGGTACCATTACGTGTCTGTATTTGGTAGCTGTGATTGTCTCTACTCTGTGGTGCAATCAGGTATATGTACTAGGTAGTTGTGATTGTCTCCGTTGTGTGGTACAATCACATGTCTGTACTAGGTGGTTCTGATTGTCTCTACTGTGTGATGGAATCGCATGTCTGTACTAGGTAGTTGTGATTTCCTCTACTGTGTTGTACAATCACGTGTCTGTACTAGGTAGGTGTGATTGTCTCTACTGTATGGTACAATCACGTGTCTGTACTAGATAGTTGTGATTGTCTCTACTATGTGGTGCAATCACGTGTCAATACTAGTTAGCTGTGATTTTCTCTACTGTGTAGTACAATCACGTGTCTGTACTAGGTAGTTGTGATTGTCTCTACTGTGTGGTGCAATCACATGTCAGTACTAGGTAGCTACGATTGTCTCTACTGTATGGTACAATCACGTGTCACTACTAGATAGCTGTGATTTGTTCTACTGTGTGGTACGTTCATGTGTCTGTACTAGGTAGCTGTGATTATCTCTACTGTGTGGTAAAATCATGTATCTGTACTAGGTAGCTGTGATTTCTTTAATGTGTGGTACAATCACGTGTCTGTTCTAGGTAGCTGTGATTGTCTCTGTTTTGTGGTACAATCACGTGTCTGTACTAGGTAGTTGTGATTGTCTTCGCTGTGTAGTACAATCACGTGTCTGTACTAGGTAGTTGTGAATTTCTCTACTGCGTGGTACAATCACGTGTCTGTACTAGGTAGTTGTGGTTTTCTCTACTGTGTGGTACAATCACGTGTTTGTACCAGGTAGTTGTGATTGTCTACTTTGTGCTACAATCACGTATCTGTACTAGGTAGTTGTGATTGTGTACTTTGTGTTACAATCACTTGTCTGTACTAGGCAATTGTGATTGTCTCTACTGTGTGGTACAATCACATGTCTGTACTAGGTAGCTGTGATTTTTCTACTATGTGCTACAATCACGTGTCTGTACTAGGGAGTTGTGATTGTCTCTACTGCGTGGTACAATTACGTGCATGTACTAGGTAGTTTTGATTGTCTCCGCTGTGCGGCACAATCACGTATCTGTTCTAGGTAGCTGTGATTTTCTACTATGTGCTACAATCACGTGTCTGTACTAGGGAGTTGTGATTTTTCTACTATGTGCTACAATCACGTGTCTGTACTAGGGAGTTGTGATTTTTCTACTATGTGCTACAATCACGTGTCTCTACTAGGGAGTTGTGATTGTCCCTACTGTGTGGTACAATCACGTGTCTATGCTAGGTAGGTGTGATTATCTCCACTGTGTGATACAATCACGTGTCTGTACTACGTAGCTGTGATTTGTTCTACTGTGTGCTACAATCACGTGTCTGTACTAGGGTGTTGTGAATTTCTCTACTGTATAGTACAATTACGTTCATGTACTAGTTATTTGTGATTGTATTCACTGTGTGGCCCTGTCACGTGTTTGTGCCTGGTAGTTGTGATTTTCTCTACTCTGTGGTACAATCACGTTTCAGTACTAGGCAGCTGTGATTTTCTCTACTGCTTGGCACAATCACGTGGTTGTACTAGGTAGTTGTGATTGTCTCCGCTGTGTGATACAATCACGTGTGTGTACTAGGTAGTTGTGGTTGTCTCCGCTGTGTGGCAGTATCACATGTCTTTACAAGGTAGTTGTGATTTTCTCTACTGTGTGGTACAATCACGTGTCTGTACTAGGTGGTTCTGATTGTCTCTACTGTGTGATGGAATCGCGTGTCTGTACTAGGTAGTTGTGATTGTCTCTACTGTGTTGTACAATCACGTGTCTGTTCTAGGTATTTGTGATTGTCTCTACTGTGTGGTACAATCACGTGTCTGTACTAGGTAGTTGTAATTGTCTCTACTATGTGGTGCAATCACGTGTCAGTACTAGTTAGCTGTGATTTTCTCTACTGTGTAGTACAATCACGTGTCTATACTAGGTAGGTGTGATTTTCTCTACTCTGTGATACAATCACGTGTCAGTACTAGGCAGCTGTGATTTTCTCTACTGCTTGGCACAATCACGTTGCTATACTACGTAGTTGTGATTGTCTCCGCGGTGTGATACAATCACGTGTGTGTACTAGGTAGTTGTGGTTGTTTCCGCTGTGTGGCAATATCATATGTCTTTACAAGGTAGTTGTGATTTTCTCTACTATGTGGTACAATCAAGTGTCTGTATTAGGTAGCTGTGATTGTCTCTACTGTGTGGTGAATTCAGGTATATGTACTAGGTAGTTGTGATTTTCTCCGCTGTGTGGTACAATCACATTTCTGTACTAGGTGGTTCTGATTGTCTCTACTGTGTGGTAAAATCACGTGTCAGTACTAGGTAGCTGTGATTGTTTCTACTGTCTTGTACAATCACGTGTCTGTACTAGGTAGTTGTGATTGTCTCCGCTGTGTGGTATAATCACGTGTCTGTACTAGGTAGTTGTGATTTTCTCTACTGTATGGTACAATCACATGTTACTACTAGGTAGCTGTGATTTTTTCTCCTGTGTGGTACAATCACGTTTCTGTACTAGGTAGTTGTGATTATCTCCACTGTGTGATACAGTCACGTGTCTGTACTATGTAGTTGTGATTTTCTCTACTGTGTGGTACAATCATGTATCTGTACTAGGTATTTGTGATTGTCTGTACCACACGTGGTACTGTCACGTGTCTGTACTAGGTAGTTGTGATTGTCTTCGTTGTGTGGTACCATCACGTGTCTGTACTAGATAGTTGTGATTGTGTCCGCTGTGTTGTACAATCACATGTCTGTACTAGGTGGTTCTGATTGCCTCTACTGTGTGGTGGAATAGCGTGTCTATACTAGGTAGTTGTGATTGTCTCCGCTGTGTGATACAATCACGTGGCTGTACTAGGTAGCTGCGATTGTCTCTACTGTGTGATACAATCACGTTTGTGTACAAGGTAGTTGTGATTGTCTCCGCTGAGTGGCAATATCACATGTCTGTACTAGGTAGTTATGATTTTCTCTACTGTGTGGTACCATTACGTGTCTGTATTAGGTAGCTGTGATTGTCTCTACTCTGTGGTGCAATCAGGTATATGTACTAGGTAGTTGTGATTGTCTCCGTTGTGTGGTACAATCACATGTCTGTACTAGGTGGTTCTGATTGTCTCTACTGTGTGATGGAATCGCATGTCTGTACTAGGTAGTTGTGATTTCCTCTACTGTGTTGTACAATCACGTGTCTGTACTAGGTAGGTGTGATTGTCTCTACTGTATGGTACAATCACGTGTCTGTACTAGATAGTTGTGATTGTCTCTACTATGTGGTGCAATCACGTGTCAGTACTAGTTAGCTGTGATTTTTTCTACTGTGTGGTACAATCACGTTTCTATACTAGGTAGTTATGATTGTCCCCACTGTGTGGTATAATCACGTATCTGTACTAGGTAGTTGTGATTATCTCCACTGTGTGATACAATCACGTGTCTGTACTATGTAGCCGTGATTTTCTCTACTGTGTGGTACAATAATGTATCTGTACTAGGTATTTGTGATTGTCTGTACCACACCGTGGTACTGTCACGTGTCTGTACTAGGTAGTTGTGATTGTCTCCGTTGTGTGGAACCATCAGATGTCTGTACTAGGTAGTTGTGATTGTCTCCGCTGTGTTGTACTATCGCATGTCTGTACTAGGTGGTTCTGGGTGTCTCTACTGTGTGGTGGAATAGCGTGTCTGTACTATGTAGATGTGATTGTCTCCGCTGTGTGATACAATCACGTGGCTGTACCAGGTAGCTGTGATTGTCTCTACTGTGTGATACAATCACGTCTGTGTACAAGGTAGTTGTGATTGTCTCCGCTGTGTGGCAATATCACATGTCTGTACTAGGTAGTTGTGATTTTCTCTACGGTGTGGTACCATTACGTGTCTGTATTAGGTAGCTGTGATTGTCTCTACTGTGTGGTGCAATCAGGTATATGTACTAGGTAGTTGTGATTGTCCCCGCTGTGTGGTACAATCACATGTCTGTACTAGGTGGTTCTGATTGTCTCTACTGTGTGGTGGAATCGCGTGTCTGTACTAGGTAGTTGTGATTGTCTCTACTGTGTGGTGCAATCACGTGTCAGTATTAGGTAGCTGTGATTGTCTCTACTGTGTTGTACAATCACGTGTCTGTACTAGGTAGCTGTGATTGTCTCTACTGTGTTGTACAATCACGTGTCTGTATTAGGTAGTTGTGATTGTCTCTACTGTGTGGTGCAATCACGTGTCAGTACTAGGTAGCTGTGATTGTCTCTACTGTTTGGTACAATCACGTGTCTGTACTAGGTAGTTGTGATTTCTTTACTGTGTGGTATGATCACGTGTCTGTACTAGGTAGTTGTGATTTTCTCTACTGTGTGGTACGTTCATGTGTCTGTACTAGGTAGCTGTGATTATCTCTACTGTGTGGTAAAATCATGTATCTGTACTAGGTAGCTGTGATTTCTTTAATGTGTGGTACAATCACGTGTCTGTTCTAGGTAGCTGTGATTGTCTCTGTTTTGTGGTACAATCACGTGTCTGTACTAGGTAGTTGTGATTGTCTTCGCTGTGTAGTACAATCACGTGTCTGTACTAGGTAGTTGTGAATTTCTCTACTGCGTGGTACAATCACGTGTCTGTACTAGGTAGTTGTGATTTTCTCTACTGTGTGGTACAATCACGTGTTTGTACCAGGTAGTTGTGATTGTCTACTTTGTGTTACAATCACGTATCTGTACTAGGTAGTTGTGATTGTGTACTTTGTGTTACAATCACTTGTCTGTACTAGGCAATTGTGATTGTCTCTACTGTGTGGTACAATCACATGTCTGTACTAGGTAGCTGTGATTTTTCTACTATGTGCTACAATCACGTGTCTGTACTAGGGAGTTGTGATTGTCTCTACTGTGTGGTACAATTACGTGCATGTACTAGGTAGTTTTGATTGTCTCCGCTGTGCGGCACAATCACGTATCTGTTCTAGGTAGCTGTGATTTTTCTACTATGTGCTACAATCACGTGTCTGTACTAGGGAGTTGTGATTTTTCTACTATGTGCTACAATCACGTGTCTGTACTAGGGAGTTGTGATTTTTCTACTATGTGCTACAATCACGTGTCTCTACTAGGGAGTTGTGATTGTCCCTACTGTGTGGTACAATCACGTGTCTATGCTAGGTAGGTGTGATTATCTCCACTGTGTGATACAATCACGTGTCTGTACTATGTAGCTGTGATTTTTTCTACTGTTTGCTACAATCACGTGTCTGTACTAGGGTGTTGTGAATTTCTCTACTGTATAGTACAATTACGTTCATGTACTAGTTATTTGTGATTGTATTCACTGTGTGGCCCTGTCACGTGTTTGTGCCTGGTAGTTGTGATTTTCTCTACTCTGTGGTACAATCATGTTTCAGTACTAGGCAGCTGTGATTTTCTCTACTGCTTGGCACAATCACGTGGTTGTACTAGGTAGTTGTGATTGTCTCCGCTGTGTGATACAATCACGTGTGTGTACTAGGTAGTTGTGGTTGTCTCCGCTGTGTGGCAATATCACATGTCTTTACAAGGTAGTTGTGATTTTCTCTACTGTGTGGTACAATCACGTGTCTGTACTAGGTGGTTCTGATTGTCTCTACTGTGTGATGGAATCGCGTGTCTGTACTAGGTAGTTGTGATTGTCTCTACTGTGTTGTACAATCACGTGTCTGTACTAGGTGGTTCTGATTGTCTCTACTGTGTGATGGAATCCCGTGTCTGTTCTAGGTAGTTGTGATTGTCTCTACTGTATGGTACAATCTCGTGTCTGTACTAAGTAGTTGTGATTGTCTCTACTGTGTGGTACAATCACGTGTCTGTACTAGGTAGTTGTAATTGTCTCTACTATGTGGTGCAATCACGTGTCAGTACTAGTTAGCTGTGATTTTCTCTACTGTGTAGTACAATCACGTGTCTATACTAGGTAGTTGTGATTTTCTCTACTCTGTGATACAATCACGTGTCAGTACTAGGCAGCTGTGATTTTCTCTACTGCTTGGCACAATCACGTTGCTATACTACGTAGTTGTGATTGTCTCCGCAGTGTGATACAATCACGTGTGTGTACTAGGTAGTTGTGGTTGTCTCCGCTGTGTGGCAATATCATATGTCTTTACAAGGTAGTTGTGATTTTCTCTACTATGTGGTAAAATCAAGTGTCTGTATTAGGTAGCTGTGATTGTCTCTACTGTGTGGTGAATTCAGGTATATGTACTAGGTAGTTGTGATTTTCTCCGCTGTGTGGTACAATCACATTTCTGTACTAGGTGGTTCTGATTGTCTCTACTGTGTGGTAAAATCACGTGTCAGTACTAGGTAGCTGTGATTGTTTCTACTATCTTGTACAATCACGTGTCTGTACTAGGTAGTTGTGATTGTCTCCGCTGTGTGGTATAATCACGTGTCTGTACTAGGTAGTTGTGATTTTCTCTACTGTATGGTACAATCACGTGTCACTACTAGGTAGCTGTGATGTTTTCTCCTGTGTGGTACAATCACGTTTCTGTACTAGGTAGTTGTGATTATCTCCACTGTGTGATACAGTCACGTGTCTGTACTATGTAGTTGTGATTTTCTCTACTGTGTGGTACAATCATGTATCTGTACCAGGTATTTGTGATTGTCTGTACCACACCGTGGTACTGTCACGTGTCCGTACTAGGTAGTTGTGATTGTCTTCGTTGTGTGGTACCATCACGTGTCTGTACTAGATAGTTGTGATTGTCTCCGCTGTGTTGTACAATCACGTGGCTGTACTAGGTAGCTGCGATTGTCTCTACTGTGTGATACAATCACGTTTGTGTACAAGGTAGTTGTGATTATCTCCGCTGAGTGGCAATATCACATGTCTGTACTAGGTAGTTGTGATTTTCTCTACTGTGTGGTACAATCATGTATCTGTACCAGGTATTTGTGATTGTCTGTACCACACCGTGGTACTGTCACGTGTCCGTACTAGGTAGTTGTGATTGTCTTCGTTGTGTGGTACCATCACGTGTCTGTACTAGATAGTTGTGATTGTCTCCGCTGTGTTGTACAATCACGTGGCTGTACTAGGTAGCTGCGATTGTCTCTACTGTGTGATACAATCACGTTTGTGTACAAGGTAGTTGTGATTGTCTCCGCTGAGTGGCAATATCACATGTCTGTACTAGGTAGTTGTGATTTTCTCTACTGTGTGGTACCATTACGTGTCTGTATTAGGTAGCTGTGATTTTCTCTACTCTGTGGTACAATCAGGTATATGTACTAGTCCTCTACTGTGTTGTACAATCACGTGTCTGTACTAGGTAGGTGTGATTGTCTCTACTGTATGGTACAATCACGTGTCTGTACTAGATAGTTGTGATTGTCTCTACTATGTGGTGCAATCACGTGTCAGTACTAATTAGCTGTGATTTTTTCTACTGTGTGGTACAATCACGTTTCTGTACTAGGTAGCTCTGATTGTCTCTACTGTTTGGTACAATCACGTGTCTGTACTAGGTAGTTGTGATTTCTTTACTGTGTGGTATGATCACGTGTCTGTACTAGGTAGTTGTGATTTTCTCTACTGTGTGGTACGTTCATGTGTCTGTACTAGGTAGCTGTGATTATCTCTACTGTGTGGTAAAATCATGTATCTGTACTAGGTAGCTGTGATTTCTTTAATGTGTGGTACAATCACGTGTCTGTTCTAGGTAGTTGTGATTGTCTCTGTTTTGTGGTACAATCACGTGTCTGTACTAGGTAGTTGTGAATTTCTCTACTGCGTGGTACAATCACGTGTCTGTACTAGGTAGTTGTGATTTTCTCTACTGTGTGGTACAATCACGTGTCTGTACTAGGTAGTTGTGATTTTCTCTACTGTGTGGTACAATCACGTGTTTGTACCAGGTAGTTGTGATTTTCTCAACTGTGTGGTACGTTCACGTGTCTGTACCAGGTAGTTGTGATTTTCTCTACTGTGTGGTACATTCACGTGTCTGTACTAGATAGCTGTGATTGTCTCTACTGAGTAGTACAATCACGTGTCTCTGCTAGGTAGTTTTGATTTTCTCTCCTGTGTGGTATAATCATGTGTCTGTACTAGGAAGTTGTGATTGTCTCCACTGTGTGGCACAATCACGTATCTGTTCTAGGTAGTTGGGATTTCCACTACTGTGTGGTTCCATCATGTGTCTGTACTATGTAGTTGCGATTGTCTCTACTGTGTGGTACAAAAACGTGTCTGTACTAGGTAGTTGTGATTTTCTCTACCGTGTGGTACAATCACGTGTCTGTACTAGGTAGTTGTGATTTTCTCTATTGTGTGGTACAATCAGGTACCTGTACTAGATATCTGTGATTGTCTCTACTGAGTGGTACTCTCACGTGTTTATACTAGGTAGTTGTTATTTTCTCTCCTTTGTGGTGCAATCACGTGTCTCTGCTAGGTAGTTTTGATTTTCTCTCCTTTGTGGTATAATCATGTGTCTGTAGTGGGAAGTTGTGATTGTCTACGCTGTGTGGCACAATCACGTGTCTGTACTATGTAGTTGTGATTGTCTCCGCTGTGTAGTACAATCACGTGTCTGTACTAGGTAGCTGTGAATTTCTCTACTCTGTGGTACAATCACGTGTATGTACTAGGCTGTTGTGATTTTCTTTACCGTTTGGCACAATCACATGACTGTGCTAGGTATTTGTGATTGTCTCCGCTGTGTGCTACAATCACGTGTCTGTTCTAAGTAGTTGTGATTTTCTCTAGTGTGTGGTACAATCAGGTACCAGTACTAGGTAGCTGTTATTGTCTCTACTGTGTGGTACTATCACGTGTTTATACTAGGTAGTTATGATTTTCTCCGCTGTATTGTACAATCACGTGTCTGTACTAGGTAGTTGTGATTGTCCCTACTGTGTGGTACAATCACGTATCTGTACTAGGCAGTTGTGATTTTCTTTACTGTGTGGTATAATCACATGTCTGTACTAGGTAGGTGATAGTTGTGATTGTCTTCACCGTGTGGCACAATCACGTGGCTGTACTAGGTAGTTGTGATTGTCTCCGCTGTGTGATACAATCACGTGTGTACTAGGTAGTTGTGGTTGTCTCCGCTGTGTGGTACAATCACGTGTCTGTACTAGGTAGCTGTGATTGTCTCTACTGTGTGGTACAATCACCTGTCTGTACTAGGTAGTTGTGATTGTCCCCACTGTGTGGTACAATCACGTGTCTGTACTAGGTAGGTGTGATTGGTTCTGCTGTGTGGTACAATCAGGTGTCAGTTCTAGGTAGTTGTGATTGTCCCCACTGTGTGGTACAATCACGTGTCTGTACTAATTAGTTGTGATTGTCTCTACTGTGTGGTACAATCACGTTTATGTACTAGGTAGTTGTGATTGTGTCCGCTGTGTAGTACAATCACGTTTCTCTACTAGGTAGTTGTGAATTTCTCTACTGTGTGGTACAATCACTTGTATGTACTAGGCTGCTGTGATTTTCTCTACCGTGTGGCACAATCATGTTGTACTAGCTAGTTGTGATTGTCTCCGCTGTGTGCTACAATCACGTGTCTGTACTATGTAGTTGTGATTTTCTCTATTGTGTGGTACAATCAGGTACTTGTACTAGGTAGCTGTGATTGTCTCTTCTGTGTGGTACTCTCACGTGTTTATACTAGGTAGTTGTGATTTTCTCCGCTGTGTGGTACAATCACGTGTCTGTACTAGGTAGTTGTGATTTTCTTTGCAATCTGGTGCAATCACGTGTCTGTACTAGGTATTTGTGATTGTCTCTACTATGTGGTACAATCACATGTCTGTACTAGGTAGTTGTGATTGTCTCTGCTCTATGGTACAATCCAGGGGCGGATCCAGGATTTCAAGTTAGGGGGGCGCACTTAAAAAAATTGCGCCGAGCGGAGGAAGGACAGATAATTTTTGCGGTATTTCGTGTGAAAAATCATTATTTTACGCCAAAAAATAATATTTTTTTCAATTGCGGAGGAAGGCGCGAAAATATTTGGGGTATTTCGTGTGAAAAATCACGATTTTATGCCAGAAATATATATTTTCCCCAATTTTAGGGTGGCGCGCGGCGGGTGCGCTCCCCGCTGGATCCGCCACTGCAATCACGTGTCTGTACTAGGTAGTTGTGATTGTCTCTACTGTGTGGTACAATAACGTGTCTGTACTAGGTAGTTGTGATTGTCTCTACTGTCTGGTACAATCACGTGTCTGTACTAGGTAGTTGTGATTGTCCCCATTGTGTAGTACAATCTGGTGTCTGTACTAGGTAGTTGTGATTTTCTCTCCTGTGTGGTACAATCACGTGTCTGCACTTGGTAGTTGTGTTTTTTCTACTGTGTGGTACAATCACGTATCTGTACTAGGTAAATGTGATTGTCTCTACTGTGTGGTACAATCACCTGTCTGTACTACGTAGTTGTGATTGTCTCCGCTGTGTGGTACAATCACGTGTCTGTACTAGCTAGGTGTGATTTTCCCCACTGTGTTGTACAATCACGTGTCTGTACAAAGTAGTTGTGATTGTCTCCGCTGTGTGTAGCAATCACGTGTCTGAATTAGGTAGTTGTGATTTTCTCTACTGTGTGGTACAATCACGTGTCTGTACTAAGTAGTTGTGATTGTCTCCGCTGTGTGTAGCAATCACGTGTCTGTACTAGGTAGTTGTAATTTTCTCTACTGTGTGGTACAATCACGTGTCTAGATGACTATGCACTTCGCTTTGATTTGGAGGATTTCAAGGGTAATGAGACCTATGCCAAATATAATACCTTCTACGTGGCCGTCGGATCAACCAATTATAAGCTTCATCTGAGTGGATATAGTGGTGCGGCAGGTAAGCTTGTTTTACTAGTATTTCGAATACTTCCACAACTTCTAATGTCATCATACCATCACCAAGAAATCATTGATCCATATGAAACCCCCATGTTTGAACTGATTCGGTTTAGTACGAAACCCCATGGAATATGTTACGGTAAAAATACTAAGTAAATCTTAACTATATATGTGATAATTCAATTATGTGCCTCGGATCGTGGTTGTTCTTTGTTGCGCTTTATATAAATATATATATACTCGTCTAAAGCAAGTGAAGATCATACTGATTATTTACCCCACTGGATTCTGATATATGACAAAACGTCTAGCCTCCTCAGCCAAATCCAGTTATACCAATTAATAGATAAACGTTAAAGAATACCCTAGGGGCAATCATATAAGGACAATCCAGAGAAACTGGCATCATAGGGTGCACAAGACGAAGAAAACAAAACAAAAACAAAACACAAAGTGTGTTGGACACCACTATGCGCAAACAAACACCAATAATGTAAATGTGACATGCGTCCTCCTACAAACAACTGGAGGTACAGACTCTTACATTAGAACATAGAGTAGAAATACAGTGAAAGCTGTCTAAACTGAACCTCACTTTTGTGTTCAGTATAGAAAGGTGGTTGGTATATACTGTTTAAACTGTCAACAGGTGATAGTATGGCCGCTCATAATGGGAAAGCCTTCAGTACAAAAGACAGGGACAATGCTACCCACACAATAGAGCAGGTACAAAATATTGGGAACAAAGGTGATGATACTGGTATGCGCTGGTATAAAGTCAAGGGTAGAACATCTAAAAATAACTAAAAATAAAAGTATTTTGAACCAATGTTTCATTATTTGTCTGCCAAAACACAATTCATGAACACTAGATACTTAATTTGATATACGTTTTAAACAACAAATTTGATTTATTCAAATGCTTTAGGAAAGGACAAATCTTATTTTTTTTAAAAACACACTTTGATTTTCCATTTTACCATTTCATTCAAGGCCTATCACTGGGTTTGTAACTAAATTAACACGACGGGTGCAACCAGTGGAGCAGGAACTGCCTACCCGTTCGGAGCACCGGAGTTCACCCCGTTTTTAGTGGGATTCGTATTACTTGATCTTTAGTTTTATGTGTATAATTTGTAGATCGTTGTTTGTCCTTTTGTACTTTTTCTTTTGCCATTGTTTTGTCTGTTCTTTATCGATTTACGGATTCTGATTACTCCTTTGGTATCTTCAAACTCTTTCCTAAACTGATATCATAGATATGCTTGGGCTTTTGATTGACAACATGCTATATTTGTTGGATGTGTTTTGCAGCAGACAGTCGGCATTTCGATGAGTACCAACTGTGCTCCTCTTCTCGCTGACTTGTTCCTTTATTTGTATGAGGCACACTTCATACAAGGCCTTCTCATGAAAAACCACAAGAAGATAGCCCTATCCTTTTATTCCACGTTCTGCTATATAGATGATGTCCTTTCTATAAGTAATTCTAAGCTTGGTGATTTTGTTGATCACCTCTATCCTGTCGAGATTGAAATAAAGGATACCATATAAACAGCTATGTCTGCTTCATGCATAAACCTATACATAGAAGTTGACAGTGAGGGCCGGTTAAGAGCGTAAGAAAATACGACAAAGGAGACTATTGTAATTTTACTATTGTGAACATTACAGTTATATGGAGCAACATTCCAGCAGTATATGGATGTGGAGTATATAACTCTCAGTTGATACGATATTCCAGAGTTTGTCATTCTTGTAATGATTTCAAGGAAGCTATTGAACCAAGGGTTCCTATTGGTTATGTTAAGGTCATCACTTCGAACGTTTTACTGTGGCCAGCATGGTTTGGTTAATCGCTACGGAATATCTGTTTTAGTGGAGCACGTGTTGCTTAATTTTAAGTTTTATGTTTAGTGTTTTGTAGATTATTGTTTGTCTTTTTGTCCCTTTTGTTTTTACCGTTGTATTGCCTGTCTTTCGACTTCTTATTACTCCTTTGGTATATACAATGTTTTTCTGTACGACAAACCAATATGATTTAAGTTGTGTCAACATCATTAACTTCATATACTCTTCATTAGGAACGTACTAGTTAAAAATGTTATTCCCAATTTTATGGATTGTTGTGTCTTGGAACACTGTCAAACTCTGATGGAATATTTACTACTACATTTGTATATTTTATACAGTTCAGTTAAAAAGTAGTATTTTCTTTTGTGCAGTAGCCGCTCAGTTAAACAGTAGGATTTACTTTATACAGTAGCCTCTCAGCTAAGTAATAGCCTTTCCTTTATACAGTAGCCTCTCAGTTAAACAATGACCTTTCCTTTATACAGTAGCCTCTCAGTTAAGTAATAGCCTTTCCTTTATACAATAGCCTCTCAGTTAAACAATGACCTTTCCTTTATACAGTAGCCTCTCAGTTAAGTAATAGCCTTTCCTTTATACAATAGCCTCTCAGTTAAACAATGACCTTTCCTTTATACAGTAGCCTCTCAGTTAAGTAATAGCCTTTCCTTTATACAGTAGCCTCTCAGTTAAGTAATAGCCTTTCCTTTATACAGTAGCCTCTCAGTTAAACAATGACCTTTCCTTTATACAGTAGCCTCTCATTTAAATAATAGCCTTTCCTTTATACAGTAGCCTCTCAGTTAAACAATGACCTTTCCTTTATACAGTAGCCTCTCATTTAAATAATAGCCTTTCCTTTATACAGTAGCCTCTCAGCTAAGTAAGAGCCTTTCCTTTATACAGTAGCCTCTCAGTTAAATAATAGCCTTTCGTTAATCCTGTATATTCTCAGAAAAATAGCAGCCGCTCATTTAATTCAGTAGCATTCTCTTTATACAGTAGCCGCTCAGTTAAACAATATTCGTTCTCTTATCCTGTAAATTATCAGTTAAACAGTGGCCGCTCAGTGAAACAATAGCCATTCCTGTATACAGTAGCCACTGAGTTAATTAGTAGCCTTTCCGTTATACAATAGCCGGTCATTTAAACAATACACTTTTCTTAAATCCAGTTTATTCTCAATTAAACAATATCCGTTCTCTAATCCTGTAGATTCTCATTTAAACAGTAGCCGCTGAGCTAAACAATATCCTTTCCATTATACAGCACCCGCCAAGATCAACAGGAGACTTTCATTTATACAATAGCCGCTCATTTAAACAATACCATTTTCTTTATCCAGTAGTCGCGCAGTTAAACATTAGGCGTTCTTTTAGACAGTAGAAGCTCAGGTAAGCAATAACCTTTCCTTTATACAGCAGCCGCTGAGCTAAGCAGTATATTTTCCTTTATGCAATAGCCACTCAGTTAAACAGTAGTATTTCCTTTATACAATAGCCGCTGAGCTAAGCAGTATATTTTCCTTTATGCAATAGCCACTCAGTTAAACAGTAGCATGTCCTATATACAATAGCCGCTGAGTTAAACAGTAGACTTTCCTTGTATATGTGTATGTTTTGTAGATCGTTGTTTTTCCTTTTGTACTTTTTCTTTTGGCAATTGTGTTGTCTGTTCTTTTTCGATTTACGGATTCTGATTACCACTTTGGTATCTTCAAACTCTTTTCTGAAATTGGTATCATCAGTATGCTTGGGTTTGTGATTGACAACATGCTATGTTTGATGGACGTGTTTTTCAACAGGCATTCGGCATTTTGATGAGAACTAACTGTGCTTCTCTTCTCGCTGACTTGTTCCTTTATTCATGAGTGAGTGAGTGAGTGAGTGATTGTTGCTTAACGCCAACTCAGCAATTTTTCAGCTATATCATGGCGAGAACAAGTTAATTTTCAATGAGATAATAATGAGGTCCGGTTTGTTCTAGACCAACACGCTGAGTTGGATGTTTATAGTGCTAGCTCACTGAAAAAACAGTCTGCGGATAAACATGTCGCTCCACTCGGACACATTATTCTGATTCGGAGCCAACCAGTTTTTGTTATTCGAAAGTTTGACCGTGGCCAACATGGCTTGGTTAATGGTATATACAATTTTTTTCTGTACGACAAAACAATATGATTTATGTTGTGTCAGCATCAACCTCTTCATTACGAACGTACGAGTTAAAAATGGTATTCCCAATTTTATGGATTGTTGTGACTTGGAACACTAACAAACTCTGATGTAATATTTACTACTACATCTGTATATTTAACACGACAGTATATGAATATGGAGGATGATAACAAAATACCAATCAATTAAAACAACAAAAAGAACAAAACAAATAAAAACAACTAAATTAAAATAATAAAATAAATTAAAAAATTTAGAAATAACAACCAACACCAACAAAAAAACACACGCGAGAAGTCTTTAATAAAACAAAATAATGTACATCAAAACAACAACTTAAAAGTAAGTTTTAAATGACCCTTTGCTTACAAATTAATGGTATACTATTAAATTTATAACCAGTAAACAATACTTTTTCGTCACAGAAATATTAGTAAAAATATTTTTAATATATATTGATATGCACTGTAATTCCTTTATACAACCATTTTTTCAGCTAAACAGTAGTCACTCAGTTAAACAGTAGCTATCCTTTATACAGTAGCCGTCCAGTTAAACAGTAGCATCTCCTTTATGCAGTATCTACCAAGTTCAACAGTAGCCGTTCCTTTATACAATAGACATTCAGTTAAACAGTAGCCTTTTTTATACAGCTCAGTTAAACAGTAGCATTTCGCTTTATGCAGTAGCCGCTCAGTTAAGCAATAGTCTTTCCTTTATGCACTAGGCGCTTAGTTAATCAGTAGCCTTTCCTTTATGCAGTAGCCACTGAGTTAAACAGTAGCTTTCTTTCATACAGCTCAGTTAAACAGTAGCCTGTCCTTTATACAGTAGACATTCGGTTAAACAATAGCTTTTATACTTCTCAGCAAAACAATAATCTTTCCATTACGCAGTTCCCGCTTAGTTATACAGTAGCATTTCCTTTAAACAATAGACATTCAGTTAAACAGTAGCTTTTCTTTTATGCATCTCATCTAAACAATAGTCTTTCCTTTACGCAGTAGCCGCTTAGTTAAACAGTAGCCGTTCCTTTATTCAGTAGCCGCTCAGCTAAGCAATAGTCTTTCATAAATCCTGTATATTCGCAGATAGATAGCAGCCGATCGATTAAACAGTAGCATTCTCTTCATACAGTAGCGTTTAGCTAAATAATACCCTCTTTTCTTAATCAAATAGCCGCTCAGTTAAGCAGTAGCCTTTCTTTTATATAGTGGCCGCTCAGCTAAACAGTAGCCGTTCCTTTATACCGTAGCCGCTCGGTTAATTAGCAGACTTTCCGTTATGCAATAGCTGATCTGTTAGGAATAGCATTTCTTTCATAGAGTAGCCGCTCAGTTAAATAATATGCATTCCCTTATGCAGTCGCCACTCAGATACACAGCACAGCATCCGGTTAGTTAAAAAGGCGGCTTTACTTTATACAGTAGCCGTTTAGCTAAACAGTAGGCGTTCTTTTAAACAGTAGCCGCTCAGCTAAACAATATCCGTTCTTCAATCCTGTAGATGTTCAGTTAAATAGTATCCATTCAGCTAAGCAATAGCCGTTCCTTTATGCAATAGACATTCAGTTAAACAGTAGCCTTCTTTTATACAGCTCAGTTAAACAGTAGTCTTTTTTTATGTAGTAGCCCCTAACGTAAGCAGTAGCCTTTCCTTTATACAATAGACATTGTGTTAAACAGTAGTCTTTCTTTTATACAGCTCAGTTAAACAGTAGCATTTTGCTTGATGCAGTAACCGCTCAGTTAACAGTAGTCTTTCCTTTATGCACTAGCCGCTTAGTTAAACAGTACCCTTACCTTTATGCAGTAGCCACTGAGTTAAACAATAGCCTTCTTTCATACAGCTCAGTTAAACAGTAGCCTGTCCTTTATACAGTATCCACTGAGTTAAACAGTAGCCTTTCCTTTATACAAAAGACATTCAATTAAACAGTAGCCTTTCTTTTATACAGCTCAGTTAAACAGTAGCCTTTCCTTTACGCAGTAGTCGCTTCGCTAAACAGTAGCCTTTCCTTTATACCATAGACATTCAGTTAAACAGTAGCCTTTCTATTATACAGCTCAGCTAAACAGAAGCCTTTCCTTTATACTATAGACATTCGCTTAACAGTAACCTTTCTAATATACAGTAGTTGGATTAAACAGTAGCATTTCCTCTATACAGTGGCCGTTCCTTTATACAGTTGCCGCTCAATTAAACAATAGCATTCTCTTTATACAGTAGCCGCTCAGTTAACAATAGCCGTTCTCTTATCCTGTAGATTATCAGTTAAACAGTAGCCGCTCTTTGAGCCAATAACCTTTCCTATATACGGTAGCCGCTGAGTTAATTAGTACATTTTCCATTATGCAATAGCCACATAGTCAAACTGTAGCTTTTCCCTTTTACAGGAGCCGCTCATTTAAATAATACCCTCTTTTCGTAATCCAATAGCCGCTCAATTAAACAGTAGCCGTTCTTTTATACAGCAGCCGCTCAGCTAACAATAACCTTTCCTTTGTACAGTCGCCACTCAGCTAAACAGTAACAGTTCTGGTCTGCAGTAGATGGGCAGTTAAAGTAGTAGGTTTTCTTTTTATACAGTAGCCTTTCCTTTATACAGTAGCCGCTCAGTTAAACAATAACCTTTCCTTTATACAGTAGCCGCCCAGTTAAACAATAACATTTCCTTTATACAGTAGCCATTTCTTTATACAGTAGCCGCTCAGTTAAACAATAACCTATCCTTTATACAGTAGCCTTTTCTTTATACAATAGCCGCTCAGTTAAACAATAACCTTTCCTTTATACAGTAGCCTTTTCTTTATACAGTAGCCACTCAGTTAAACAATATCCTATCCTCTATACAGTAGCCTTTTCTTTATACAGTAACCGCTCAATTAAACAATAACCTTTCCTTTATACAGTAGCCATTTCTTTATACAGTAGCCGCTCAGTTAAACAATAACCTTTCCTTTATGCAGTAGCCTTTTCTTTATACAGTAACCGCTCAGTTAAACAATAACCTTTCCTTTATACAGTAGCCTTTTCTTTATACAGTAGCCGCTCAGTTAAACAATAACCTTTCCTTTATACAGTAGCCTTTTCTTCATACAATAGTCGCTCAGTTAAACAATAACCTTTCCTTTATACAGTAGCTGCCCAGTTAAACAATAACCTTTCCTTTATACAGTAGCCGCCAAGTTAAACAATAACCTTTCCTTTATACAGTAGCCGCCCAGTAAAACAATAACCTTTCCTTTATACAGTAGCCGCCCAGTTAAACAATAACATTTCCTTTATACAGTAGCCATTTCTTTATACAGTAGCCGCTCAGTTAAACAATAACCTATCCTTTATACAGTAGCCTTTTCTTTATACAATAGCCGCTCAGTTAAACAATAACCTTTCCTTTATACAGTAGCCTTTTCTTTATACAGTAGCCACTCAGTTAAACAATATCCTATCCTCTATACAGTAGCCTTTTCTTTATACAGTAACCGCTCAATTAAACAATAACCTTTCCTTTATACAGTAGCCATTTCTTTATACAGTAGCCGCTCAGTTAAACAATAACCTTTCCTTTATGCAGTAGCCTTTTCTTTATACAGTAACCGCTCAGTTAAACAATAACCTTTCCTTTATACAGTAGCATTTTCTTTATACAGTAGCCGCTCAGTTAAACAATAACCTTTCCTTTATACAGTAGCCTTTTCTTCATACAATAGTCGCTCAGTTAAACAATAACCTTTCCTTTATACAGTAGCTGCCCAGTTAAACAATAACCTTTCCTTTATACAGTAGCCGCCCAGTTAAACAATAACCTTTCCTTTATACAGTAGCCGCCCAGTAAAACAATAACCTTTCCTTTATAGAGTAGCCATTTCTTTATACAGTAGCCGCTCAGTTAAACAATAACCTTTCCTTTATACAGTAGCCTTTTCTTTATACAGTAGCCACTCAGTTAAACAATATCCTATCCTTTATACAGTAGCCTTTTTATTATACAGTAGCCACTCAGTTAAACAATAACCTTTCCTTTATACAGTAGCCTTTTCTTTATACAGTAACCGCTCAGTTAAACAATAACCTTTCCTTTATACAGTAACCTTTTCTTTATACAGTAGCCGCTCAGTTAAACAATAACCTTTCCTTTATACAGTAGCCTTTTCGCTATACAGTAGCCACTCAGTTAAACAATATCCTATCCTCTATACAGTAGCCTTTTCGTTATACAGTAGCCGCTCAGTTAAACAATAACCTTTCCTTTATACAGTAGCCTTTTTTTTATACAGTAGCCACTCAGTTAAACAATATCCTATCCTCTATACAGTAGCCTTTTCTTTATACAGTAACCACTCAGTTAAACAGTACCCTCTTTTCTTAATCCAATAGCAGCTCAATTAAACAGAAGCCGTTCTTTTATATAGTAGCTGCTCAGCTAAACAGTAGCCGTTCTTGTCTGCAGTAGATGGGCAGTTAAGCAGTAGGTTTTCCTTTTATACAGTAGCCGTTTCTTTATATGGTAGCCTTTTCTTTATATAATAGCCGCTCATTTAAACAATACTCTTTTTGAATCCCACTGAATTAAACAATGACCTTTCATTTGTACAGTACCCGCTGTGTTAAACAGTAATTTTTCCTTCATACAATAGCTACTCAGTTAAACAGAAACCGTACATGTAAGAAATAACATTTCTTTTTTCCTTTATACAGTCGTCGCTCGGTTAAGCAGAAGCCTTTCCTTTCTGCAGTGGCCGGTCAGTTAAACAGAAGCCTTTCCTTTCTGCAGTAGCCGGTCAGTTAAACAGAAGCCTTTCCTTTCTGCAGTAGCCGGTCAGTTAAACAGAAGCCTTTCCTTTCTGCAGTAGACGCTCAGTTAAACAGAGGGCCTTTCCTTTCTGCAGTAGCCGGTCAGTTAAACAGAAGCCTTTCCTTTCTGCAATAGCCGGTCAGTTAAACAGAAGCCTTTCCTTTCTGCAGTAACCGGTCAGTTAAACAGAAGCCTTTCCTTTCTGCAGTAGCCGGTCAGTTAAACAGAAGCCTTTCCTTTCTGCAGTAGACGCTCAGTTAAACAGAGGGCCTTTCCTTTCTGCAGTAGCCGGTCAGTTAAACAGAAGCCTTTCCTTTCTGCAGTAGACGCTCAGTTAAACAATAACTTTTCCGTTATACAGCAGATCCCCATTTAAACAATAGCGTTTCTTTTATGTAATAACCGCTCATCAATAGATTAGCGTTTTTAATTTTTGAAACAACTAGAACTAGTAAAGTCAAATTTGATTGCAAACTGTAGGCAAGAATTTTTATAAGGAATATAAAGGAAAATATATTAAAAAAAATGTGCACAGTAACATTTCAAATACATGTATGTGAACATTTCCAATTATGGTCCTTTTAGCCGCTTTTTCAAAATAAAATAGGCAATTTTCGTTATTGACTAACAAATGAGTCATTAATGTTAGAATTATGCAACAACAACAAAAAACAACAACAAACAAACAAAAACACGAACACAAAAAAACAACTAAAAACCCACAAAATAAAATTAAGATAATTGTTTAAAATTTTGGACATTTGTACTTTCGCTCGTCTTTTTTCAGAAACCATGAGAGATAGAGGAATGTCGTCCACATACTAACTTGTATTGCTGTTCTTCTTGTCGTAAAGATTTATTTATTTGATTGTGTCATTAATGAGATAAATTGAAAACTTCCCTTTTATTGAAAGGAACTTAATGAGAAGATTGAACTAGAAATAAACCATTCTACCTTTAATGTTTAGTGATATCATAAGGAGCTGTTCAACATATTTTGTGTTGTTTTCTCCTATTTGTAATATGTATAGATAATGTCGCTATGTTGGTTTGAGTCCTGAGAACCTTCACCAGTATCCAGTGTTTGTTTATGAAAAAAAAATGTGTTATTTATTGAAAATAAATATACCACCTCCTCTTTAAAGGGTCTTATGTATCCACAAGTGTATGGTATAATAACTACATCACCACAGGAGAAGCTTGTGATTTAAGACAACATCCTTATGTGGGAAGATTTACTCGATACAACCTAGTGTGATAGTTTGTAGGCGACTCTCGTCGTAGTTCTATTATTTTTTGTGTGTTCCACGAGTTAAGATGAGAGGTGATTGTTAGTCTTATGTGTATTGGTGGCATTGTTGGCCATCACAGATTAAACTTTCTTGTATTGTTGTGAGTGGACGGAAACGTCGAATCCTCTAATCCATTAACAAATCTTATTTATATTCCTGTACCAAGCCAGAACATAATTTATTTTGCCAACCGTCGTGCTTTATTCGTGATTTGAAGTGAGAGATAATTGGTCGTTTTGTTGATATTGGTGGAATTGGTGACCATCACTGTTTAGAGGTAATTGGTCGCTTAGTTGATATTGGTGGAATTGTTGACCATCACTGCTTAGAGGTCATTGTTCGTTTTGTTGATATTGGTAGAATTGTTGACCATCACTGTTTAGAGGTAATAGGTCGCTTAGTTGATATTGGTAGAATTGTTGACCATCACTGTTTAGAGGTCATTGTTCGTTTTGTTGATATTGGTAGAATTGTTGACCATCACTGTTTAGAGGTAATGGTCTTTTAGTTGATATTGGTGGAATTGTTGACCATCACTGTTTAGAGGTAATTGGTCGTTTTGTTGATATTGGTGGAATTGTTGACCATTACTGTTTGGAGGTAGTTGGTCGTTTTGTTGATATAGGTGGAATTGTTGACCATTACTGTTTGGAGGTAATTGGTCGCTTAGTTGATATTGGTGGAATTGTTGACCATCACTGTTTAGAGGTAATTGGTCTTTTAGTTGATATTGGTGGAATTGTTAACCATTACTGTTTAGAGGTAATTGGTCGTTTTGTTGATATTGGTGGAATTGTTGACCATTATTGTTTAGAGGCATTGGTCGTTTAGTTGATATTTGTGGAATTGTTGACCATCACTGTTTAGAGGTAATTGGTCGTTTTGTTGATATTGGTGGAATTGTTGACCATTACTGTTTAGAGGCAATTGGTCGTTTAGTTGATATTGGTGGAATTGTTGACCATCACTGTTTAGAGGTAATTGGTCGTTTTGTTGATATTGGTGGAATTGTTGGCCATCACTGTTTAGAGGTAATTGGTCGTTTTGTTGATATTGGTGGAATTGTTGACCATTACTGTTGAGAGGCAATTGGTCGTTTAGTTGATATTGGTGGAATTGTTGACCATCACTGTTTAGAGGTAATTGGTCGTTTTGTTGATATTGGTGGAATTGTTGGCCATCACTGTTTAGAGGTAATTGGTCGTTTTGTTGATATTGGTGGAATTGTTGACCATTACTGTTTAGAGGCAATTGGTCGTTTAGTTGATATTGGTGGAATTGTTGACCATCACTGCTTAGAGACAATTGGTCGTTTTGTTGATATTGGTGGAATTATTGACCATCACTGTTTAGAGGCAATTGGTCGTTTAGTTGATATTGGTGGAATTGTTGACCATCACTGCTTAGAGACAATTGGTCGTTTTGTTGATATTGGTGGAATTGTTGACCATCACTGTTTAGAGGCAATTGGTCGTTTAGTTGATATTGGTGGAATTGTTGACCATCACTGTTCAGAGGTAATTGGTCGTTTTGTTGATATTGGTGAAATTGTTAACCATTACTAATTAGAGGTAATTGGTCGTTTTGTTGATATTGGTGGAATTGTTGACCATCACTGTTTAGAGGTAATTGGTCGTTTTGTTGATATTGGTGGAATTGTTGACCATCACTCTGTAGAGGCAATTGGTCGTTTTTTTTATATTGGTGGAATTGTTGACCATCACTGTTTAGAGGTAATTGGTCGTTTTGTTGATATTGGTGGAATTGTTGACCATCACTTTTTAGAGGTAATTGGTCGTTTAGTTGATATTGGTAGAATTGTTGACCATGACTGTTTAGAGGTAATTGGTCGTTTTGTTGATATTGGTGGAATTGTTAACCTTCACTGTTTAAAGGTAATTGGTCGATTTGTTGAGATTGGTGGAATTGTTAACCATTATTGTTTAGAGGTAATTGGTCGTTTTGTTGAGATTGGTAGAATTGTTGACCATCACTGTTTAGAGGCAATTGGTCGGTTTGTTGATATTGGTGGAATTGTTAACCATTGCTGTTTAGAGGTAATTGGTCGTTTTGTTGATATTGGTGGAATTGTTAACCATTACTGCTTAGAGGCAATTGGTCGTTTTGTTGATATTGGTGGAAGTTTTGACCATCACTGTTTAAACTTTATTTTCATTGAAAAAAAAGGAAAATCAAATATCAAATTTAGAGGTCGAGTTATATGATACTATAAGTAATATTCTATTTCGCAATATTCACTGAAACGAATTCACTATGAACCACATTAGTGGTGTAGTGGTTAGTGTGCTTGCCTCGAGTGTGATAAATCGTGTGTTCGAGCCCCGGTCGGGTCAAATCTGACGACTATAAAATTGGTATTTCTAGTTTCTTCGCTATGCGTGCAACAGCAAAGAGAAAGAACAAAGAGTGGTTGGATCGGAATTCGGATTATGTGTCCGAGTGAAGCGATGTGTCTACTCATGGAATGTTGCTCCAGTGAGCTAGCACTTCAAAAATCCAACCAAGCGTGTTGGTCTAGTACAAAGCGGACATGCATCGTCATTTCATCGAATGTAACTTGCTCTCGTCATGATATGGCTAAAATTATTGCTCGTTCGGCGTTAAACAACAATCACTCACTCATTCGATCAATGTAGATATATAACATAGCTTGCATTTCATAACATTATTCAACACACACCACGTGACATGATTAAAGAGTATGAATATGAAGTTTATTATATATCTAATATACATAATTTTCTTTTAAGATGACCAAATAACTTTAACAGAAGTCCAAAAGAAATTCTTGTAGTAAATTCTGCATGTAGCGGGTGAAAGTTCAAGTGTTTCTCAAACATCAATGTTCGTGATATCGCAACGACTATGTCTTTAGAAACGGCTTCAGAGAGGAAAACAAAAGGAGTAATGCAACCTGGTTCCACATGCAGGTGTTGATCAACTTCCTCTGCTGACGCAAATGAAAAGTTTCTGTGAGCATGAAGTTTGTATTTCAACTGACGTAGATTAACATTATTATTTTCATGACAAATGATGTAATAAAACTTTCCTTTTCTGTCTTAAAAATATATTTTTGCAATATACAGTTTTATCGGAAATATTGCGTTCGTTTTTGGCGTTATATTTCACTGTTTCTGTAAAAATGTTAAATGTCTCTAGTTTCTGAATGACAAGTTTTCCATTTTCGGGTAATTCAACGGTAATTGCTGACTCTTTGTTATTTTTTATTTCAGTGTCACCGTCGCTGTAAGAAGAAGAATTACTTTTAATTTCAGTTTCATCGTCGCTGGAAGAGGAGGAGGCAATTATTTGCTTATCATGTTCGGCATCTTCTGATTTCACAGAGCTTTTTGAAGGGTCGTTTCGTAGTAAGCAGGTTGCAATTGAAATGTCGATCTCTTCGAGGTTTGTCTTGAAAGGCGTTATTGACAGTGAGTGTGATGGAGTCGTCCAAAAATCATGGCTAATCTGGTGTATTAAATGAATGGTGTCTTATCATTAAATAACCTACACAACTGATGACAGTGGATTCTTAACTATTTTTGTTTGTGTAAGGTGTTGTGTTATTCCAAAATATAAAATTGTGTTGTTTTATCACAAATTGATAGTTAATATGACAATAAAGCTTTTTGTCTTATTGTCCTCAATCAATTACTTCAGCATTGTTGGCCTTGTCTGAAGAGGGTTTTTGTATGCACACATTAAATGTTTTATCTTAAGAGGTCGACCTTCAACTAAAAAATTACAATTGTGAGAAGAATGTTCATCTAAACATCGAATTGTAATTTTAAGGGTATTGATTTATTTGTTTGTATGCTTGATGGTGTTTAACGCCACTGTCAACAATAGTTCAGTTGTATCGTGGCGGTCAGTTTTATTGGTGGAGGAAACCAGATTACCCGTGGAGAAAACCGCCGACCTGTCGCAAGTCATTGACAAACTGTATCACATAATGTTGTACACCTCTCTCTGATCGAGATTCGGTATCACAATTCACACTATCCAACATAGACAAGAGTTCACCAGAGTTCATATGTAATTAGCTTGTTTTAATAATAATTACTAGTATGATATTTATGATATTAGACATTATATGAAATAATTAAAGCGATGTGTTTGTTTTATTTATCGACTTTGTAACCCTAGGGATAGTATGATGTCTTCATCACATGTTTTTGATTATGTGATACAAAGGTACCACAATGTTGCTCCCCCCTTTCTCCCAAAAAATATTAATAAAATACAAACCATTATACAATTTAAGACATGCGATATACTTGATATCATTTTCTTATCTACCCTCACCTCCATTTTTATTTTATTTTAAGTAACTCATAATCTTATTTATTTGGAATATACATGTATTGTTAACTTTGTTACAGTCGAATAAACGTTGACTTACAACTAACGTGATTTTAGAGACAATTGACAGATACATTTGAAGCTTAAATTTCAGATTAATACGCCTAATTGCTATATAATATATACCCCCAAAAAATACAACAAAAGCTGGAGGGTTCATTTCCTGTGACCCCAAGTAATAATTAAATAATGAATGAAATAACTAAACTAAATTATCTATTTATCTTTTCTTGTTACTGCATAATGACTGACGGACTGCTTAATACATTTTTATTGGTCTAAGCTACTTAGCTTGTTGCCAACACCATATATGTATATACAACTCCCGATCTATTTTTAGATCATTTAATTAAACCGATAATAGAAATGTATTTATTATCATTGAAATTGTGTTTCTTTTTATGATTTACTTTGATAGTAAGTTCAAAGTATCGATGAATAATGAAATAAAAAATAATAGTCACTTAATATAATAGAAAAATATAGTAAAAAAATGAAATTAAAATTATCGTTTATTTGATACTGCAAAAAATATCTATTACGACGTTACTATAAATAACTCCTATATTTCGTAGTATTTCATCAGCTCACATTGAACATGTTGATAACAGCTTAAAGGATTATGACGTATTTCATTTTGTATTTTAATGTTTAAATCAACTTTTTTCAGTAATATGTTTTTTTTAATTATGATCTTTTTAAGAATTATTATGGTAATAGATACAAGTTTCTTTTTTTCTCTAAATTTGAGCAAACTTTTAAATACTGAATTTTCATGTGCAAAAATAAAAAAAAAATCTGATTTTTATTTCGCGCGAGAACGATTTCTGACTTGATTTAAACATATTTTATTGATAAAATGAGCAAATATGGCAAAATGAGTTCCAAAATAATGAAAATGTTACGGACTTGAGCGAAGTTGATCAACTGCAACTGCTAATGGACAATATGATCAAGGTGAAATCTACCAAGAAAAACTCAGCCAGCGTAACCAGACTCGAAGGTCTATCAAGGAGATTAATGTTCAAATTGCATATTAAGAGAACGAAGCTTTTGGAGAGTGATAGAGACAAAATACAGACAACAATGAAGAAATGGATCTAACATTGCGAAAAGAGGGAGGGGAGAGCCGTCCGGGGATTGCCCATGAATCCATTACAATAAACTGTGATAATTGTTTTAGATTTTAGACTTTGAAAGATGACGTTTTAGATCTTAAACTGTATATACGATTCGTTTTAGATTTTAAGATGTGAAAATTACTTTTTAAACCTCGAACCAAACCGTAACAAATAGATTTTAGATTTTAACCATACGAACAGATACTTTTAGATTTTAAACAGTGATGCGTCTTCTTAAATTTTTCCAATACATGCAACATGCATATTTTATACGTAATGTCGGGACAATCGTTGTGGATTGTTTTAACTTGATTTGATAAATTTTATATCCCGTGTGAATAAGCCTGATTTTTAGTATACATAAAGGGGGTAAAGATACAGAGGTAAGGTAAGGATAAATAACATATAAACTTTTTTTATGTTTTCTTTGAAATATTATCTTTTTAAGAATTATTATAATAAATGTTGATAAAAAAAAATCTAAATTTGGGGAATCTTTACTGAATTTTCATGTGCGAAAAAAAAATCTTTTTATTTCCACCACCAACGCCATAACAGTTATATGATCGGTCTATAACATTAAAATACATTTCGATAATGAGACACAATGTATATATCTAATCTGAATATGGTCTCTCAGTTTTTGCACATTTTACTGACATTATATATGCCCCTGGCACAATACGCGTAGGGGGCATTAAGTTTTACTCTTGTCCGCCCGTCTGTCCGTGCACTATGTATTTTGCTTCCATTCATTAACTTTAGTTTTCCTTCAGAAAATCATTTGAAATTGATACATAATGTCAGGGACCACAAAAGACAGCAAATTTCGATATTGAGCTTAAAAAAAAAAATAATAATAATACATAGCCGTATCGGTGGTGTAATGATTATCGTATTATTCTCGAGTTTGATAGATCGTGGGTTCGAGGCCAGGTCGGGTCAAGCCAAAGAAAATAGAATTGGTATGTGATGCTTCTCCGCTAAACATGCAGCATAATTGGGAAGGAACAAAGACTGGTTGGACCGGAATCAGAAGAATATGTCCAAGTGGATTGAAATGACTACACACGGGCAGTTGTTTCAGTGAGCTACGAAAATCTAAGATTAAACGCGTTGATCTAGTACAATGCAGACATCGTTCTCCTTTATTGCTACATGCTTAGTGGAGAAACAGCACATACTAATTTCATTGTCATCAATTTGAGCCGACAGGCTAACGTTGTGAGTTCTAATCCCGCACAAGCGAGGTTTACCCGATACAACATTATGCGATAAAGTTTGGCAGTGACTTGCGGCAGGACTGTGGTTTTCTCCAGGTACGCCACGATACAACTTAAATATTGTTGAAAGTATCGTTAAACACTATACCACTAACAGTAAACCGACCGGAGTTCGAACCCACGATCTACCGGACTCGAGGCAGGCACCCTGATCATAACACCACCGATACAGTCGCTATTAAATATACTAGTCACTAAAGCATCACCTCAGGTCGTTTATTATCTGTTGTCGAGTTACAAATAACGATATTACAGTCTGGAATATACTAGTATATTAGATACATTGATTGGTTGATTGATTGGTGTTTAATGCCAACTTTATCATATTAAATACAATAATCATTTATGGTCTTTTTGAGTAGAAATGAATATGTGCAGATTTTGTATTGCTTGTTTTATATATGTATTAACGTTGGTGAGCCAATAATCAAGAGGGAGACAGTTGAGATTTTATTAAATGGTTTGACATTGTATGCCTATTCCAAGCTAAGACCTGGATTCCCAACGCTATTTACCGTGGTCTTTTATATGCTCCATGTACTTTGGTTTAGTAATTAAACGACTACGAGTTATCCTTCTTAGTACTGATTTATTATGAAAAGTGATGGTAAACTATCCCACCTATAACTCTCTGATATTTGAGTGTTCTCTGTCGATATTGCATTAAACTGACCGCCACGATATAATTGAATAGTGTTGAACGTGGCATTAACATTGAACACCATCAACCTAAACCACAAAAGAAGGAATTTCCAATTCTTGAAGTTTCGATGGAATTAGCGATTTCTTGTACATACCTTAAGCCAGTATTAGTTCAGATTATTGAAATCAGGATTCCCAGTCCATTGGGCAAGAAAAAAATTCTTGTGTATTATAGAGTACATATTAATTGAGCCCCTTTGTAAAGACATAATACAGCATACTTTATATATACTGTCATTCTGCAAATGAAGTCATTGTTGATTGTAAATTAATGTCATTAATCTCTGGAGAGACTCATGATCAGCTGATGGAGACCCCTGTCCTGTAGCCCATAAATCCCATGCCTTATCCCGGCACTGTATGTTAAACGTTACATTAGACTTTAGATGAAGACATATCTGTATTGTTTATGATAATTATATAATAGATACACATGCAATTACATGTACTCTACAAAAAGGCCAATAATTGACCACAAGAACAAAGGTTATTCAGCTGCAAAGTTTGTATGCTATGTGTGTGTTATAATATGATCGATACATCTGTTACCACCACTGGATCAATACATCTACTGGTGGGCTATTAGACTCCCCCCCCCCCCCCCCCCCCCCCCCCCCACGAGGATAACCTCCGTCGAGTAGTTAGTGTTTCGGCACTGACATATGCATATGGCTTATTATGTATATCGATATTTTATTGCAATTCACAGTTCCAACTTAATGTATAATTTATAATTAAAATTAATGCTCATTTCTACTCCCAAAGTAATATGTGACCTTAACCGATGTTTGCTATCTTGTTTTAGGCCCTTTATTTTTTCGCTCCCAAAACTTTTAAATTATTTGGTTTTCCAATCAATTGACTTTGAGTGTACCTGGTAAAGGTTATTCCAGGAACTAAATTTGATATCTCGTATTTATTACCGCTGACATATCACGCAAAATTGTAATTATTCTCAAAATCTGTTTTCTTCATATTCAAACTCTCTGTGCCTGTAGTGTGTTATATTACGACAGAGACATCATTTTGAATATCCAAAATGACCGCACATTCTTCGAATTTGGTGGAAATTGTTTGCTTTGTTTTGATATCGATGACTATTGCTGACAGGAATCGAGTCACTTCAACCTCTGATTCAGGTATGGAACACAATTTTCTAATATTAACGCGGATATCGCAGATTAAAATTTCAACAACAAAATAGATAATGTCCCTTACCAACAAAGGTTCTTCGTGTTTTCAAACATGGAGATTTCTTCAATATCGATACCCTTCCCCTAAATAATCTTGAATATCGTTACTTTACAAACAATGTTCGAGTTCGTCTTTTTACCTCCTGTTGTAGGAGGGTTCATGTCCTATTTACGTTATTTGTGTTTGTTTGTGCATAGTGGTGTAAAACACATAATGTATTGTGTTTTATGTTTTGTTTATGTTTGTCTTGTGTACCCTATGTTGCCAGTTTCTATGGATCGTCCATTGTTGGTATTCGGTATTCTCTAACGTTTATTCACCTTTAAAGAAAGAGACTTTAATTATATATTGATCGATATACTACCGTTAAAGAAATAGACTTTAGTTATATATTGATCGATATACTACCGTTAAGGACATACATGTAGATTGTATATGCCTTATTCAGGTATGGAACACAATTTTCTAATATTAACGCGGATATCGCAGTTAAAGATTAGTTAAAATAATGTCCCTTAACAACAGAGGTTCTTCGACAAAGACCGTCTTCTTCGTGTTTTCTAACCTGGAGTTTCTTTTAATATCGATACATTTCCTTTGAAGAGGTACACTTTAATATCGTTACTTTACAAGCGATGTTCGGTTCGTCTTTACCTCCAGGCTTTTGCAAGAGAGCTCATGTCTATATACGTTATTTGTGTTTGATTGCGTATAATGGGTTGTTTGTTGGTGTTTAACGCCACTTTCAACAAAATTTCAGTAATATCGTGGCGGTCAGTTTTATTGTTGGAGACAACCGGAGTACCCAGAGAAATCCAACGACCTGTCCCAAGTCACTGACAAACTTTATCACATAATGTTGTACACCTAATCGAGATTCGAACTCACGACTTCAGTGGTGATAGGCACATATTGCATAGGTAGTTGTAATGGTGTCAAACACATATTGTGTTGTGTCTTTGTTTTGATTTTCTTCGTCTTGTGTACCCTATGTTGCTAGTTTTTATGGATCGTCCATTGTTGGTATTCGGTAATCTCTAACGTTTATTTTCCGTTAAAGAAATAGACTTTAATTATATGTATATAGATAATTTTCCGATAAAGAAATATTCTTTAATATCAATACACTACCGTTAAAGACATAGACTATGTTTTTCAATTGAGTCATGTAATATTGTCATGTGAAATAAAGGAGTAATATGGGATAATTTCAATCAACTATAATAACATTGCAATATTGTCTTGGTTGGGATGCCCAGCTGGACTCCGATGGCCCCTCCACTAATTTATAATACATTTAAAATTTCAGATATACAAATTGTCCGGATGATTCAGACATTTCCCATATTCTCTATTTACATTAAAGGAAAATTAGTGTTCACCAAACATCAATTAGTCTACAGTTTCCTCGGCCAGTTTCATGGGCACCAATTTCATAGACCAACAAATTTAAACAAAATATGATAATGAAAAATTGGTACAATTCACAAGATAGTTATTTACGTACATGTAATTATATGGTTTTTCATATATTTCGTACGAAGTTAGCGACCTACTCGATCACATTTTCTAAGGTCAAACATCGGTATATACATGTATGTACAATTAATTAATATTGAGGATGAATATGAAATTAATATGAACATGTACGTACTGTTGAGTATGTTGAATTATATCGAACATAAGTTTACATGGAATAAAAATAAATCTTACAATATTACTTTTAGTGATTTACGTAGTTTTAACTTCATTTCAGGTGTATGTTTTTATGGTAAAACTGCTGAAAGAGTACTGAGTATTCTAGCCACAGGAAACCATAGTTTGTTCTTTCCTCCAGGTAAAGTATTGCATAATGTATAAGAAATTATTAATTATTTGTTTACGAATTCGCTAAATTAAATAAAACTATGTTAAATTGTTACATTTATATCATATAAAGCAATTGGATTATTTTGTATATATGTATATATTTATATACATAGCTGGGAGACAAAGAAGGAGGTAATTGCCCCTCCCCCATTAATATTTTTTTTGGCAAATATGTTAAATAACCTGAATTTCTAGCATGGTAACAAACTAATATATTGTCCAGTTCTTCAATGATATAAGGGCATCCTTTGAAATCAAAGTGTATTTTTTTTCTTTGTCAGTTATGGAAACTTGACTTCCACCTGACTTTCGGTTCTTCACTAAAACTTGTCCCCCAACTTCCGGATCGTCCCCTAAAATTTAACCCTCCCCAACTGTCCGCCCCACTCCGACACCGCTGGATGATAAGTCGGCACAACTTTCCTCAAGGATTCGGGCCTATATATACATGTAGATATATTGTTCATTATAGTCAAAAAAGAATACCTTTATCTTCTTTTTTAGTACAAAACTACCCAAAGGACTGTTCCGACTTGAAACGCAAGCATAAGAAAAGTGGCGTGTACAAAATATACCCAGATAACATAAAACCATTTAAAGTTTATTGTGATATGAAAACTGACGGCGGATCCTGGATGGTAAGTATACGTAGATAGAGGAATCCTAGTTCATCTAATGACCTATAACTCTCTTTAAGAGATTGTAATATGTACTCTGTTTTGTTTAATCTGCGTTTGTTATCTACACGACAACGTAAAACATATAAATATATATGTTTGAGTGGCTTACTATAGCTAGTACTTGTATTTGCGGAAGGTTAAAGGTATATACCGGCACTTTCAGAAATTGTTCAGCAATATCACAGCTACCTGACTAAATGGGGAGTGCCCCGAGCAGCTCAGTATGCAATGAACAGAGCGATGAATCGAATTTCCCTGCAATGTGTAGGTCTAAGAAAAATTTGAGGTGGTTATAGTGACTCGAACATTTGATTCGAACACACGCAAATACTACTAGGCTTGGGATCAGATAACATTGACCTTATGAGATGGCTGTGTGTTTCGCCAGTTGGTTCTGTCGTAGGGATTAGCGCTTCTGACCAAGATTACCAGCAATTAAATATATAGTATATAACAGTGTTTTGTGTGTATTAAATGTATGTAACCTCGTAAATATGCTGGACTTCGGAGGATATGTAAACAGGAATATAGATTCAATCAGAACAAAAGAGATTGGGAGCAAGTGTTCATTTATCGGGAAATAATTTTTCCGTCTTAATATTTTTCAGTTTGTATCAAATTACATAAATTGAATATTAGTGGCCGTGATCGTATGGAACTACCTATGCAATCAGTGCCTATCACCACTGATGTTGTGAGTTCGAATCTCGATCAGGGCGAGGTATACAACATCACGTGATAAAGTTTGTCAGTGACTTGCGGCAGGTCGGTGGTTTTATCCGGGTCCTCCGGTTTCACCCACCAATAAAACTGACCGCCACGATATAACTGAAACATTGTTGCAAGTGGCGTTAAACACCAACAAACAAGCAAAAATTATCGATATAAT
Organism: Bathymodiolus brooksi; assembly: GCA_963680875.1. NCBI lineage: Eukaryota > Metazoa > Mollusca > Bivalvia > Mytilida > Modiolidae > Bathymodiolus > Bathymodiolus brooksi. The sequence goes on along the minus strand of OY804585.1, from coordinate 1,575,352 downwards.
CCTGCTTTGATATTGTCTGTACAGGTCATTCAACGAAGATACAATGGAAAAGTAGATTTTTTCCGAGGTTGGAAAGAGTATGAAGATGGCTTTGGTAGCATTGACAAAGAGTTTTGGTTGGGTTAGTATTATAGTAGCTATTTGCCACAGTGATGGGGACATAATGGATCAAACATACCAACATATCTTTGTCTTAGTGATAAAGATAAAGATCTTATTCCTTCCTGATAGATATTATTGGTATTAAATTTTGTACCTCAATTTCATATTAATTTTTATGTTTCTCAATATTCAAATGAATTCTTAACTGGGGAGGGAAGCATAAAATTTCTGTATATATAATATAGCCAATACATATCTTTCTTGATGAGATGGTGATGCACTAGACCAATCATTGGAGCTGCATTTTTTCAATAGTGATAACAAAACAAAAGTCCGTTGGTGACCTGAACTCATTATATAGTTTCTTTTGTTCCTAATTGATATTTATTTATTGGGGGACTGCAAATACCAATTAGATATAATTCGAGTTTACTCGACCGAAAAATTGAACACGCACTCAAGTCCTCAATATTAAATTACAATACTAAATCAAAACAAATTTGGTAGTGTATTCAACCGATGGGTTTCTTAGTTTTTAAGCAGCATAGCTGTAAACACAACTCAAATGTGAATGTTTCTTTATAGGACTTTCTAAGATAAGTAAACTCACACTGCAAGATGACTATGAACTTCGCTTCGATTTGGAGGATTTCAAGGGTAATAAGGCCTACGCCAAATATAGTACCTTCTCTGTGGCCGATGCATCAACCAATTATAAGCTTTTTCTGAGTGGATATAGTGGTACGGCAGGTAAGCATGTTCTATTACGAATACTTCCACAACTTCTAATATCATCATACCATCACAATGAAATCACATATTAATCCATATGAAATCTCCATGATTCAGTTTAGTAACAGAAAAATCAATATATTCTCATTGAGCCACCCTGGCCCTGGTTTTGACTATCATTGCAGTTGTATTGTAAAGGGGATCCTCAATTTACAGCATTTGCTTTTGTCTCTTGATATATTTCTAGCACTTGTGAGCTTTCACATCGTTCTTGTCTATTGCCTTGGTTACATATATACGAACTATCTCATAATAATAGTTGACAAACCGTACGAAACCCCACTGAATATGTAATTGTAAAATAAATCTTAATTATATAAGTAAAAATTGAATTATGTGTCTTGTTTCGTGGGTGTTCTTTGTTGCACTTTATATAAATATATATACTCGTGTCAAGCAAGTGAAATACATACAAATTAGTTAACATATCACCAAATCTGATACATGTCAAACACTTTAACCTCCTCAGCCAAATCCTGTTATACCAATTAATAAATAAAACGTTAGAGAATATCGAAGGAGCATGCGCTCTCCTACAACCAACTGGAGGTAAAGACTTGCATAAGAATATAGAGTACACATATAGTGACACCTGTCTAAACTGAACCTCCTTAGCAAACCTTAGTGTTCAGAATAGACAGGTGTTGGGGGAAAACTGTTTAAATTAGCGAACATTTCCTACATTACGATTTTTATTTAAAGTTTATACAGGATCTCAGTTTATTCAGTATAGAGTTTAGACGTGTTTCACTATACCGTTATTTTATTTAGAATGTTTTACTTTTCAACAGGTGATAGTATGGCCTCTCATAATGGGATGGCCTTCAGTACTAAAGACAGAGACAATGATACGCACAAAAGTATGAATTGTGCCACCTTCTACAAAGGTGCGTGGTGGTATGAGAGTTGTCACAACGTTAATATAAACGGACTGTATGTTGGAAACAAAGTTGATAATACTGGTATGCGTTGGTCTACATTTAAGGGCAGCCAATCAATGAAGACTACTTCTATGATGATGCGTAGAACATCTAACAATAACTAAAAATAAAATTACTGTGAACCAATGTTTTATTATTTGTTTGTCACGATTCATGAAAACTAGATGGTTAATTAGAAATTTGGTATACGTTTTAAACAACAAATTGTATTTATTCCAATATTTTAGGAAAGGACAAATCTTATTTCGTAAAAAAAAAACACTTTGATTTTTCCAAACAGTTCTCTGAAACTGATATCATCAATATGCTTGGGTTTTTGATTGACAACATGCTATGTTTGATAGACGTGTTTTTCAACAGACAGTCGGCATACCTATGGATACAAACTGTGCTTCTCTTCTCGCTGATTTTTTCCCTTATTCGTATGAGGCAGACTTCATACAAGGGTCTCTCATGAAAAACGAAAAGGAACTAGCCCAATCCTTTGTCATGATTTCAAGGAAACTATTGAACCAATGATTCCTATTGGTTAAGTTAAAGTCATCACATCGAAAGTGTTACGGTCGCCAATATTACTTGGTTAGACGTTACGGAATATCTGTGTAACAAATAATCACATATATGTTCTGTTTGGCATAATCACATTCCAGTTCCTACTTCATACATGATTTATTATCGAGTTTGTAACGAGAGTAACACGACGGGTACCACTAGTAGAACAGGAACTACACACTCTTCCGAAGCACCTGAATACAACCTCGAGATTTAATGGAATTCGTTTTACCCAATCTTTAGTTTTCTGTGCAGTGTTTAGAAGATCATTGTTTGTCTTTTTGTCCCTTTTGTTTTTACTATTGTATTGCCTGTCCTACTTCGATTTACGACTTCTTATTACTCCTTTGGTATCTTCAAAGTTTTCATGTACGACAAACCAATATGATTTCAGTTGTGTCAGCATCATTAACTTCTTAGACTCTTCATTAGGATCGTACTAGTTCAAAATGGTTTTCCTCATGTTATGTCTTGGAACACTGACACATTCTGAGGGGAACACTTACTACTATATTTAACACGAGAGTATATGAATATGAAGGATGATAATAAAATACTAATCAATTAAAAACAAAACAAACAACAAAAGAAATAACAATAAAAATGAACACAATAAAATCAGAACAAATCACGTGTCTTTACTAGGTAGATATGCTTGTCGTCACTGTGGTACAATCACGTGTCTTTACTAGATAGTTGTGAGTGCCTCCACTGTGTGGTACAATCACGTGTCTGTACTAGGTAGCTGTGATTGTCGTCACTGTGTGGTACAATCACGTGTCTGTGCTAGGTAGCTGTTATTGTCTCCACTGGGTGGTACAATCACGTGTCTGTACTAGGTAGTTGTGATCTTCTCTACTGTGTGGTACAATCACGTGTTTGTACTAGGTAGTTATGATTTTCCCTACTGTGTGGTACAATCACGTGTTTGTACCAGCTAGTTGTCATTTTCTCTACTGTGTGGTACAATCACGTATTTGTACTAAGTAGGTATGATTGTATCCACTGTGTGGAACATTCACGTGTCTCAACCAGGTAGCTGTGATTTTCTACTTTGTGGTACAATCACGTATCTGTACTAGGTAGCTGTGATTTTCTCTACTGTGTGGTACAATCACGTGTCTCTACCAGGTAGTTGTGATTGTCTACTCTTGGTACAATCACGTGTCTGCACCAGGTAGTTGTGATTGTATTAAATGTGTGATACAATCACGTGTCTCAACCAGGTAGCTGTGATTTCTACTTTCTGGTACAATCACGTGTCTGTACTAGGTAGATGTGATTGTCTCCACTGTATGGTACAATCACGTGTCTGTACCAGGTAGTTGTGATTGCCTACTGTGTAGTACAATCACGTGTCTGTACTAGGGAGTTGTGATTTTCTCTACTGTGTGGTACAATTACGTGCAAGTACTAGTTAGTTGTGATTGTATTCATTGTGTTGTACATTCACGTGTATGTGCCAGGTAGTTTTGATTGTCTACTGTGTGGTACAATCACGTGTCTGTAGTAGGTAGTTGTGATTATCTCCACTGTGTGATGCAATCACGTGTCTGTACTAGGTAGCTGTGATTTTCTCTACTGTGTGGTACAATCATGTGTCTGTACTAGGTAGTTGTGATTGACTCCGCTGTGTGGTACAATCACGTGTCTGTAGTATGTAGTTGTGATTTTCTCTACTTTGTGGTACAATCAGGGGTCTGTACTAGGTAGCTGTGATTTTCTCTACTGTGTGGTACAATATTGTGTCTGTACTAGGTAGCTCTGATTGTCTCCGCTGTGTGGTACAATCATTTGTCTGTACTAGGTAGTTGGGATTTCTTTACTGTGTGGTACAATCACCTGTCTGTGCCAGGTAGTTGTGATTGTCTTTTCTGTGTGGTACATTCACGTGATGGTACTAGGTTGGTATGATTGTATCGACTGTGTGGTACAATCACGTGTTTCAACCAGGCAGCTGTGATTTTCTGCTTTGTGGTACAATCACGTGTCTGTACTAGGTAGCTGTTATTTTCTCTAATGTATGGTACAATCACGTGTCTGTACTAGGTAGTTGCGATTGTCTCTACTGTGTGGTACAATCACGTGTCTGTACTAGGTAGTTGTGATTGTCTCTACTCTGTGGTACAATCACGTATCTGTACTAGGTAGTTGTGATTTTCTCTACTATGTAACGCAATCACGTGTTTGTACTAGGTAGTTGTGATTTACTCTGCTGTGTGGTACAAACACGTGTCTGTAGTATGTAGTTGTGATTTTCTCTACTGTGTTGAAAAATCATGTGTCTGTACTAGGTAGTTTTTATCTTCTCTACTGTGTGTTACAATCACGTGTCTGTGCTATGTAGTTCTGATTTTCTCTGCTGTGTGATACAATCACGTGTCTGTACTAAGTAGTTGTGATGGTCTCTTCTGTGTGGTACAATCACGTGCTTGTACTAAGTAGGTATGATTGTATCCACTGTGTGGAACATTCACGTGTCTCAACCAGGTAGCTGTGATTTTCTACTTCGTGGTACAATCACGTATCTGTACTAGGTAGTTGTTATTGTCTCTGCTGTGTGGTACAATCACGTGCTTGTACTAAGTAGGTATGATTGTATCAACTGTGTGGAACATTCACGTGTCTCAACCAGGTAGCTGTGATTTTCTACTTTGTGGTACAATCACGTATCTGTACTAGGTAGCTGTGATTTTCTCTACTGTGTGGTACAATCACGTGTCTCTACCAGGTAGTTGTGATTGTCTACTCTTGGTACAATCACGTGTCTGCACCAGGTAGTTGTGATTGTATTCAATGTGTGATACAATCACGTGTCTCAACCAGGTAGCTGTGATTTCTACTTTCTGGTACAATCACGTGTCTGTACTAGGTAGCTGTGATTGTCTCCACTGTATGGTACAATCACGTGACTGTACCAGGTAGTTGTGATTGCCTACTGTGTAGTACAATCACGTGTCTGTACTAGGGAGTTGTGATTTTCTCTACTGTGTGGTACAATTACGTGCAAGTACTAGTTAGTTGTGATTGTATTCATTGTGTTGTACATTCACGTGTATGTGCCAGGTAGTTTTGATTGTCTACTGTGTGGTACAATCACGTGTCTGTAATAGGTAGTTGTGATTATCTCCACTGTGTGATGCAATCACGTGTCTGTACTAGGTAGCTGTGATTTTCTCTACTGTGTGGTACAATCATGTGTCTGTACTAGGTAGTTGTGATTGTCTCCGCTGTGTGGTACAATCACGTGTCTGTAGTATGTAGTTGTGATTTTCTCTACTTTGTGGTACAATCAGGGGTCTGTACTAGGTAGCTGTGATTTTCTCTACTGTGTGGTACAATATTGTGTCTGTACTAGGTAGTTGTGATTGTCTCCGCTGTGTGGTACAATCATTTGTCTGTACTAGGTAGTTGGGATTTCTTTACTGTGTGGTACAATCACCTGTCTGTGCCAGGTAATTGTGATTGTCTTTTCTGTGTGGTACATTCACGTGATGGTACTAGGTTGGTATGATTGTATCGACTGTGTGGTACAATCACGTGTTTCAACCAGGCAGCTGTGATTTTCTGCTTTGTGGTACAATCACGTGTCTGTACTAGGTAGCTGTGATTTTCTCTAATGTATGGTACAATCACGTGTCTGTACTAGGTAGTTGCGATTGTCTCTACTGTGTGGTACAATCACGTGTCTGTACTAGGTAGTTGTGATTGTCTCTACTCTGTGGTACAATCACGTATCTGTACTAGGTAGTTGTGATTGTCTCTACTGTGTGGTACAATCATGTTTCTGTACTAGGTAGTTGTGATTTTCTCTACTATGTAACGCAATCACGTGTTTGTACTAGGTAGTTGTGATTTACTCTGCTGTGTGGTACAAACACGTGTCTGTAGTATGTAGTTGTGATTTTCTCTACTGTGTTGAAAAATCATGTGTCTGTACTAGGTAGTTGTGATTGTCTCTGCTGTGTGGTACAATTACGCGTCTCTACTAGGTAGTTGGGATTGTCACTGCTGTCTGGTACAATCACCTGTCAGTACTAGGTAGTTCTGATTGTTTCTGCTGTGTGGTACAATCATGTGTCTGTACTAGGTAATTTTCATCTTCTCTACTGTGTGTTACAATCACGTGTCTGTACTAGGTATTTGTGATTGTCTCTGCTGTGTGGTATAATCACGTGTCTGTACTAGATAGTTGTGATTGTCTCTACTGTGTGGTACAATCATGTGTCTGTACTAGGTAGTTTTTATCTTCTCTACTGTGTGTTACAATCACGTGTCTGTACTAGGTAGTTGTGATTTTCTCTACTGTGTGGTATAATCACGTGTCTGTACTATGTAGTTGTGATTGTCTCTACTGTGTGGTACAATCACGTGTCTGTACTAGGTAGTTTTTATCTTCTCTACTGTGTGTTACAATCACGTGTCTGTACTATGTAGTTCAGATTGTCTCTACTGTGTGGTACAATCACATGTCTGTACTAGGTAGTTGTAATTATCTCCGCTGTGTGGTACAATCACGTGTCTGTACTAGGTAGTTGTGATTTTCTCTGTGTGTTACAATCACGTGTCTGTACTATGTAGTTCAGATTGTCTCTACTGTGTGGTACAAACACGTGTCTGTACTAGGTAGTTGTGATTTTCTCTGTGTGTTACAATCACGTGTCTGTACTAGGTAACTGTGATTGTCTCTACTGTGTGGTACAAACACGTGTCTGTACTAGGTAGTTGTGATGGTCTCTACTGTGTTGAACAATCATGTTTCTGTACTAGGTAGTTGTGATTTTCTCTACTCTGTGGAACCATCACGTGTCTGTACTAGGTAGCTGTGATTGTCTCTACTGTGTGGTGCAATCAGGTGTATGCATTAGGTAGTTGATTATCTCCGCTCTGTGGTACAATCACGTGTCCGTACTAGGTAACTGTGATTGTCTCTATTGTGTGGTACAATGGCGTTTCTGTACTAGGTAGTTTTGATTTTCTCTACTATGTGGTACAATCACGTTTCTGTAGTAGGTAGCTGTGATTGTCTCTACTGTGTGGTGTAATCAGGTGTATGTACTAGGTAGTTGATTGTCTTCGCTGTGTGGTACAATCACGTTTCTGTACTAGGTAACTGTGATGATCTCTACTGTGTGGTACAATCACGTGTATGGACAAGTCAGTTTGGATTGTCTCTACTGTGTGGTGCAATCACGTGTCTGTATTAGGTAACTGTGATTGTCTCTACTGTGTGGTACAATCACGTGCCTGTTCTATGTAGTTGTGATTGTCTCTACTGTGTGGTACAAACACGTGTCTGTACAAGGTAGTTGTGATTTTCTCTACTGTTTGGAACAATCACGTGTCTGTACTAGATAGCTGTGATAGTCTCTACTGTGTGGTGCAATCAGGTGTATGTACTAGGTAGCTGATTGTCTCCGCTCTGTGGTACAATCACGTGTCCGTACTAGGTAACTGTGATTGTCTCTACTGTGTGGTACAATCACGTGTCTACACTAGTCAGTTTTGATTGTCTCTACTGTGTGGTGCAATCACGTGTCTGTACTAGGTAACTGTGATTGTCTCTACTGTGTGGTACAATCACGTTTCTGTACTAGGTAACTTTGATTTTCTCTACTATGTGGTACAATCACGTTTCTGTAGTAGGTAGCTGTGATTGTCTCTACTGTGTGGCGTAAACAGGTGTATGTACTAGGTAGTCGATTGTCTTCGCTGTGTGGTACAATCACGTGTCTGTATTAGGTAACTGTGATGGTCTCTATTGTGTGGTGCAATCACGTGTATGCACTAGTCAGTTTTGATTATCTCTACTGTGTGGTACAATCACGTGTCTGTACTAGGTAGCTGTGATTGTCCCTACTGTGTGGTGCAATCAGGTGTATGAACTAGGTAGTTGATTGTCTCTGCTCTGTGGTACAATCACGTGTCCGTACTAGGTAACTGTGATTGTCTCTACTGTGTGGTACAATCACGTTTCTGTACTAGGTAGTTGTGATTTTCTCTATTATGTGCTACAATCACGTTTCTGTACTAGGTAACTGTGATTGTCTCTACTGTGTGGTACAATCACGTGTATGCACTAGTCAGTTTTGATTGTCTCTACTGTGTGGTGTAATCACGTGTCTGTACTAGGTAACTGTGATTGTCTCTACTGTGTGGTGCAATCACGTGTCTGTACTAGGTAACTGTGATTGTCTCTACTGTGTGGTACAATCACGTGACTGTACCAGGTAGTTGTGATTGCCTACTGTGTAGTACAATCACGTGTCTGTACTAGGGAGTTGTGATTTTCTCTACTGTGTGGTACAATTACGTGCAAGTACTAGTTAGTTGTGATTGTATTCATTGTGTTGTACATTCACGTGTATGTGCCAGGTAGTTTTGATTGTCTACTGTGTGGTACAATCACGTGTCTGTAATAGGTAGTTGTGATTATCTCCACTGTGTGATGCAATCACGTGTCTGTACTAGGTAGCTGTGATTTTCTCTACTGTGTGGTACAATCATGTGTCTGTACTAGGTAGTTGTGATTGTCTCCGCTGTGTGGTACAATCACGTGTCTGTAGTATGTAGTTGTGATTTTCTCTACTTTGTGGTACAATCAGGGGTCTGTACTAGGTAGCTGTGATTTTCTCTACTGTGTGGTACAATATTGTGTCTGTACTAGGTAGTTGTGATTGTCTCCGCTGTGTGGTACAATCATTTGTCTGTACTAGGTAGTTGGGATTTCTTTACTGTGTGGTACAATCACCTGTCTGTGCCAGGTAATTGTGATTGTCTTTTCTGTGTGGTACATTCACGTGATGGTACTAGGTTGGTATGATTGTATCGACTGTGTGGTACAATCACGTGTTTCAACCAGGCAGCTGTGATTTTCTGCTTTGTGGTACAATCACGTGTCTGTACTAGGTAGCTGTGATTTTCTCTAATGTATGGTACAATCACGTGTCTGTACTAGGTAGTTGCGATTGTCTCTACTGTGTGGTACAATCACGTGTCTGTACTAGGTAGTTGTGATTGTCTCTACTCTGTGGTACAATCACGTATCTGTACTAGGTAGTTGTGATTGTCTCTACTGTGTGGTACAATCATGTTTCTGTACTAGGTAGTTGTGATTTTCTCTACTATGTAACGCAATCACGTGTTTGTACTAGGTAGTTGTGATTTACTCTGCTGTGTGGTACAAACACGTGTCTGTAGTATGTAGTTGTGATTTTCTCTACTGTGTTGAAAAATCATGTGTCTGTACTAGGTAGTTGTGATTGTCTCTGCTGTGTGGTACAATTACGCGTCTCTACTAGGTAGTTGGGATTGTCACTGCTGTCTGGTACAATCACCTGTCAGTACTAGGTAGTTCTGATTGTTTCTGCTGTGTGGTACAATCATGTGTCTGTACTAGGTAATTTTCATCTTCTCTACTGTGTGTTACAATCACGTGTCTGTACTAGGTATTTGTGATTGTCTCTGCTGTGTGGTATAATCACGTGTCTGTACTAGATAGTTGTGATTGTCTCTACTGTGTGGTACAATCATGTGTCTGTACTAGGTAGTTTTTATCTTCTCTACTGTGTGTTACAATCACGTGTCTGTACTAGGTAGTTGTGATTTTCTCTACTGTGTGGTATAATCACGTGTCTGTACTATGTAGTTGTGATTGTCTCTACTGTGTGGTACAATCACGTGTCTGTACTAGGTAGTTTTTATCTTCTCTACTGTGTGTTACAATCACGTGTCTGTACTATGTAGTTCAGATTGTCTCTACTGTGTGGTACAATCACATGTCTGTACTAGGTAGTTGTAATTATCTCCGCTGTGTGGTACAATCACGTGTCTGTACTAGGTAGTTGTGATTTTCTCTGTGTGTTACAATCACGTGTCTGTACTATGTAGTTCAGATTGTCTCTACTGTGTGGTACAAACACGTGTCTGTACTAGGTAGTTGTGATTTTCTCTGTGTGTTACAATCACGTGTCTGTACTAGGTAACTGTGATTGTCTCTACTGTGTGGTACAAACACGTGTCTGTACTAGGTAGTTGTGATGGTCTCTACTGTGTTGAACAATCATGTTTCTGTACTAGGTAGTTGTGATTTTCTCTACTCTGTGGAACCATCACGTGTCTGTACTAGGTAGCTGTGATTGTCTCTACTGTGTGGTGCAATCAGGTGTATGCATTAGGTAGTTGATTATCTCCGCTCTGTGGTACAATCACGTGTCCGTACTAGGTAACTGTGATTGTCTCTATTGTGTGGTACAATGGCGTTTCTGTACTAGGTAGTTTTGATTTTCTCTACTATGTGGTACAATCACGTTTCTGTAGTAGGTAGCTGTGATTGTCTCTACTGTGTGGTGTAATCAGGTGTATGTACTAGGTAGTTGATTGTCTTCGCTGTGTGGTACAATCACGTTTCTGTACTAGGTAACTGTGATGATCTCTACTGTGTGGTACAATCACGTGTATGGACAAGTCAGTTTGGATTGTCTCTACTGTGTGGTGCAATCACGTGTCTGTATTAGGTAACTGTGATTGTCTCTACTGTGTGGTACAATCACGTGCCTGTTCTATGTAGTTGTGATTGTCTCTACTGTGTGGTACAAACACGTGTCTGTACAAGGTAGTTGTGATTTTCTCTACTGTTTGGAACAATCACGTGTCTGTACTAGATAGCTGTGATAGTCTCTACTGTGTGGTGCAATCAGGTGTATGTACTAGGTAGCTGATTGTCTCCGCTCTGTGGTACAATCACGTGTCCGTACTAGGTAACTGTGATTGTCTCTACTGTGTGGTACAATCACGTGTCTACACTAGTCAGTTTTGATTGTCTCTACTGTGTGGTGCAATCACGTGTCTGTACTAGGTAACTGTGATTGTCTCTACTGTGTGGTACAATCACGTTTCTGTACTAGGTAACTTTGATTTTCTCTACTATGTGGTACAATCACGTTTCTGTAGTAGGTAGCTGTGATTGTCTCTACTGTGTGGCGTAAACAGGTGTATGTACTAGGTAGTCGATTGTCTTCGCTGTGTGGTACAATCACGTGTCTGTATTAGGTAACTGTGATGGTCTCTATTGTGTGGTGCAATCACGTGTATGCACTAGTCAGTTTTGATTATCTCTACTGTGTGGTACAATCACGTGTCTGTACTAGGTAGCTGTGATTGTCCCTACTGTGTGGTGCAATCAGGTGTATGAACTAGGTAGTTGATTGTCTCTGCTCTGTGGTACAATCACGTGTCCGTACTAGGTAACTGTGATTGTCTCTACTGTGTGGTACAATCACGTTTCTGTACTAGGTAGTTGTGATTTTCTCTATTATGTGCTACAATCACGTTTCTGTACTAGGTAACTGTGATTGTCTCTACTGTGTGGTACAATCACGTGTATGCACTAGTCAGTTTTGATTGTCTCTACTGTGTGGTGTAATCACGTGTCTGTACTAGGTAACTGTGATTGTCTCTACTGTGTGGTGCAATCACGTGTCTGTACTAGGTAACTGTGATTGTCTCTACTGTGTGGTACAATCACGTGTCTGTACTATGTAGTTGTGATTGTCTCTACTGTGTGGTACAATCACGTGTCTGTACTAGGTAGTTGTGATGGTCTCTACTGTGTTGAACAATCATGTTTCTGTACTAGGTAGTTGTGATTTTCTCTACTGTGTAGAACAATCACGTGTCTGTACTAGGTAGCTGTGATTGTCTCTACTGTGTGGTGCAATCAGGTGTGTGTACGAAAGGTAGGTAGTTGATTGTCTCCGCTCTGTGGTACAATCACGTGTTCGTACTAGATAACAGTGATGGTCTCTACTGTGTGGTACAATCACGTGCCTGTACTAGGTAGTTGTGATTTTCTCTACTATGTGGCATAATCACGTTTCTTTACTAGGTAGCTGTGATTGTCCCTACTGTGTGGTGTAATCAGGTTTATGTACTAGGTAATTGATTATCTTCGCTGTGCGGTACAATCACATGTCTGTACTAGGTAACTGTGATGGTCTACTGTGTGGTACAATCACGTGTCTGCACTAGTCAGTTTTGATTGTCTCTACTGTGTGGTGCAATCACGTGTCTGTGCTAGGTAACTGTGATTGTCTCCACTGTGTGGTACAATCACATGTCTGTACTAGGTAACTGTGATTGTCTCTACTGTGTGGTACAATCACGTTTCTGTACTAGGTAACTGTGATTTTCTCTACTATGTGGTACAATCACGTTTCTGTACTAGGTAGCTGTGATTGTCTCTACTGTGTGGTGTAATCAGGTGTATGTACTAGGTAATTGATTATATTCGCTGTGTGGTACAATCACATGTCTGTACTAGGTAACTGTGATGGTCTACTGTGTGGTACAATCACGTGTCTGCACTAGTCAGTTTTGATTGTCTCTACTGTGTGGTGCAATCACGTGTCTGTGCTAGGTAACTGTGATTGTCTCCACTGTGTGGTACAATCACATGTCTGTACTAGGTAACTGTGATTGTCTCTACTGTGTGGTACAATCACGTTTCTGTACTAGGTAACTGTGATTTTCTCTACTATGGGGTACAATCACGTTTCTGTACTAGGTAGCTGTGATTGTCTCTACTGTGTGGTGTAATCAGGTGTATGTACTAGGTAGTTGATTGTCCTCGCTGTGTGGTACAATCACGTGTCTGTACTAGGTAACTGTGATGGTCTACTGTGTGGTACAATCACGTGTCTGCACTAGTCAGTTTTGATTGTCTCTACTGTGTGGTGCAATCACGTGTCTGTACTAGGTAACTGTGATTGTCTCTACTGTGTGGTACAATCACGTGTCTGTACTAGGTAACGGTGATTGTGGTGCAATCAAGTGTATGTACCAGGTAGTTGATTGTCTCCGCTCTGTGGTACAATCACGTGTCCGTACTAGGTGATTGTGATTGTCTCTACTGTGTGGTACAATCACGTGTCTGTACTAGGTAGTTTTGATTTTCTCTACTATGTGGTACAATCACGTTTCTGTACTAGGTAGCTGTGATTGTCTCTACTGTGTGGTGTAATCAGGTGTATGTACTAGGTAGTTGATTGTCTTCGCTGTGTGGTACAATCACATATCTGTACTAGGTAACTGTGATGGTCTCTACTGTGTGGTACAATCACGTGTCTGCACTAGTCAGTTTTGATTGTCTCTACTGTGTGGTGCAATCACGTGTCTGTACTAAGTAGTTGCTATTGTCTCCGCTGTGTGTAGCAATCACGTGGCTGAGCTAGGTAGCTGTGATTTTCTCTACTGTGTGGTACAATCACGTGTATGTACTAGGTAGTTTGTATCTTCTCTACTGTGTGTTACAATCAAGTGTCTGTACTAGGTAGTTGTGATTGTCTCCGCTGTTTGGTACAATCACGTGTCTGTACTAGGTAGTTGTGATTATCTCTACTGTGTGGTACCATCACGTGTCAAGATGACTATGAGCTTTGCTTCGATTTTGAGGGTTTCAAGGGTAGTAAAGCATACCCCAAATATAATACCTTCTACGTGGCCGACGCATCAACCAATTATACGCTTCATCTGAGTGGATATAGTGGTAAGGCAGGTACGCTTGTTTTACTAGTATTACGAATACTTCAACAACTGCTAATGTCATCATACAATCACCAATAAATCATTGATCCATATGAAATCCCCATGCTTGAACTGATTCAGTCTACTACGAAACCCAATGGAATATGTTATTGTGAAAATATTAAGTAAATCTTAATTATATATGTAATAATTCAATTATGTGGCTCGGACCGTGGTTGTTCTTTGTTGCGCTTTACATAAATATATATACTCGTCTAAAGCAAGTGAAGACCATACTAATTATTTACCCCACTGGATTCTGATATATGACAAAATGTCTAGCCTCTTCAGCCAAATCCAGTTATACCAATTAATAGATACACGTTAAAGAATACACTAGGGGCAATCATAATAGGACAATCCAGAGAAACTGGCAACATAAGGTACACAAGACGAAGAACAAAACACACAAAAAAACACAAAATGTCTTGGACACCACTATGCGCAAACAAACACAAATAATGTAAATGTGACATGCGTCCTCCTACAAACAGCTAGAGGTAAAGACTCTTACATTAGAACATAGAGTAGAAATACAGTGAAACCTGTCTAAACTGAACCTCCCTGTTGTGTTCAGTATAGAAAGGTGGTTGGTATATACTGTTTAAACTGTTAACATGTGATATTAAGGCCGCTCATAATGGGAAAGCCTTCAGTACTAAAGACAGAGACAATAATACCCACACAACAGAGCATTGTGCCGTCAGGTACAAAAGGTGCGTGGTTGTATAGGGATTATCAACGCGTTCATATAAATGGACTGTATCTTGGGAACAAAGGTGACGATACTGGTATGCGTTGGTATAAATTCAAGGGTAGCCATTCAATAAAGACAATTTCTATGATGATGCGTAGAACATCTAACAATAACTAAAAATAAAAGTATTTTGAACCAATGTTTTATTATTTGTCTGTCAAAACACAATTCATGAACACTAGATAGTTAACTTGATATACGTTTTAAGCAACAAATTTGATTTATTCAAGTGCTTTAGGAAAGGACAAATCTTATTTCTTAAAAAAGACACACTTTGATTTTCCATTTTACCATTTCATTCAAGGCCTATCACTGGGTTTGTAACTAAATTAAGACGACGGATGCAACCAGTGGAGCAGGAACTGCCTACCCGTCCGGAGCCCCTGAGTTCACCCCGTTTTTAGTGGGATTCGTATTACTTGATCTTTAGTTTTATGTGCATGATTTGTAGATCGTTGTTTGTCCTTTTGTACTTTTTCTTTTGGCCATTGCGTTGTCTGTTCTTTATCGATTTACGGATTCTGATTACTCCTTTTGGTATCTTCAAACTCTTCCCTTAAACTGATATCATCAATATGCTTGGGCTTTTGATTGACAACATGTTATGTTTGTTTGGATGTGTTTTGCAACAGACAGTCGGCATTTCGATGAGTACCAACTGTGCTCCTCTTCTCGCTGACTTGTTCCTTTATTTGTATGAGGTAGACTGCATACACGGCCTTCTCATGAAAAAAAAAGAAGCTAGTCCTCTCCTTTAATTCCACGTTCTGCTACATAGATGATGTCCTTTCTATAAGTAATTCTAAGTTAGGTGATTTTGTTGATCACCTCTATCCTGTTGAGATTGAGATAAAGAGCCATGTCTGCTTCATGCATATACCCACAAATAAAAGTTGACAGTGAGTGCTGGTTAAGAGCGTAAGAAAATACGACAAAGGAGACTATTGTAATTTTACTATTGTGAAATTTACAGTTATATGGAGCAGCATGCCAGCAGTATTTGGATGTGGAGTATATAGCTCTCAGTTGATACAATATTCCAGAGTTTATCATTCTTGTCATGATTTCAAGGAAGCTATTAAACCAAGAGTTCTTATTGGTTAAGTTAAGGTCATCATTTCGAACGTTTTATCGTGGCCAACATGGCTTGGTTAATCGCTACGAATATCTGTGTAACAAATAACCACGAACATGTTACGTTTGGCATAATCACAATCCATTTCTTTCCTTAGCAACACAGCGGGTACCACAATTGAAGCAGGAGCTATGTACCCTTTCAGAGCACTTGTTTGTCTTTTTGTCCCTTTTGTTTTTACCATTGTATTGCCTGTCCTTCGACTTCTTATTACTCCTTTGGTATATACAATGTTGATCTCTACGACAAACCAATATGATTTAAGTTGTGTCAACATCATTAACTTCATAGCCTCTTCATTAGGAACGTACTAGTGAAAATGTTATTCCCAATTTTATGGATTTTTGTGTCTTGGAACACTAACAAACTCTGATGGAATATTTACTACTACATTTGTATATTTAACACGACAGTATATGAATATGGAGGATGATAAAAAAAATACCAATAAATTAAAACAACAACAAAAAGAACAAAACAAATAAAAACAGCTAAATTTTAAAATTTTAAAACAACAACAAACATACGAAAGAGGGAGGGTGCAAATGATTAATATCAAACGTTATTTCATAGCTCTAAGAGCAACTTGGGTAAGTAGACTGGTAACCGGACATATTTCTAATTAGAAGCTTATACCATTAAAATATTTTAATGCAATTGGTAAAAACTGGTTAGTATTTAGCATGAACCTAGATAGCACAAAATCATTACATTATTTGAAAAAAATACCAGAATTTTATAGAGAAGTAGTCAAATGTTGAAATTTAAGTGGTGGCGGTCAAACAAAATCACCTATCACATTCATAGATATCAGAAAACAAATTATTTGGGGGAACAAATACATTACTTTTGAAAATAAACCTATTGTTTTGAAAATTGGATAAAAAGGGATTTAATATATGTTAATGATATTTTAGACTCTACAAAAACTTTATCAAGCAGATTCATTCTGGAAAAGTTAAAGTTTAAATCCAATTGGATTGCAGAATTTAACATTGTAAAAAAATCTATTCCAAAAAACTGGATAAATACTATTAAAACAGAAAATTCAGCCAAAAGTACTGTAAACATTAAAAGAAATAAGATTATATGGGAAAATAATTATATTGAGACTTCATATTTATCAAATAAAATGCTATATAATTCACTGCATTTTAGCAAAATAGAGCCTTCTATAGGAGTTGACAAATGGGTAAAAGTATTAGATATACAAGAAACACCTTTCATGAAACCATTATACAAATATATTTTTTCATATTTGGAAGAAAACAAACTGAAAATATTTAGATGAAAGTTAATACAATACATCATTCCTACAAACAAAATATTATTTCAATGGACAATTGTGAATAATAATCGATGTAAATTTTGTGGAAATGAAGAAGACTATCTTCATTACTTTATTACATGTTCTTTTTTGAAAACGTTGTGGGAAAAAATATATAATCTTTTTAAAAGCAATAATTTAGAATTTACATTAAAGTTAAAACATCTTATATTTGGTTATAAGATATCTGATAATAATTATTATGGTGTTAATTATTTTATCACAATTCTCGGTTTTTCAATATATAAATCATATTATTTATCTGAAGAGAAGACAAAAAATGTAAATGTTTATTAAATTTTTATATACGAATTAAATAAAAGAATTGATGACATAAAAAATCATAGTATGAATAATAGTTTTTTGTATCCTATGAAAAAGAAAATAAATAGTTCTTAAATACTATTATTTTTATTCTTAAAATGTATTTAAATTTGTACCAGCTGATTAATTCCCTGGATGATCGGTGGAATGTAACAGGGTACATCAAGAGAAGCTTGGACTCTTGATTTGAATTGTAACAAGCAAGAATTCAGGATAAATAAAATTAATAAAAAAAAAAAAAAAAAAAAAAAAAAAAAAAAAAAAAAAAAAAAAAAAAAAAAAAACACACACGCGAGTGGGTCTTTAGTAAAACAAAATAATGTACATATAACAACAACATAAAAGTAAGTTTTAGATGACCCTTTGCTTACAGATTAATGGTATACTATTAAATTTATAACCAGTAAACAATACTTTTTCGTCACAGAAATATTAGTAAAAGTATTTTTACTATATATTAATATGCACTGTAATTCCTTTATACAACAACTTTTCAACTAAACAGTAGTCACTAAGTTAAACAGTAGCTATCCTTTATACAGTAGCCGTCCAGTAAAACAGCAGCCGTTCCGTTATACAATAGACATTCAGCTAAACAGTAGCTTTTCTTTTATACAGCTCAGTTAAACAGTAGCATTTCGCTTTGTGCAGTAGTCGTTCCTTTATACAGTAGCCACTGAGTGAACAGTAGTCTTTCCATTATACAATATACATTCGTTTATTAGTAGCCTTTCTTTTATACAGCTCAGTTAAACAGTAGCATTTCGCTCTATGCAGTAGCCGCTCAGTTAAACAGTAGTCTTTCCTTTATGCACTAGGTGCTTAGATAAAGAGTAGCCTTTTCTTTATACAATAGCCACTGAGTTAAACAGCAGTCTTTCCTTTATACAATAGACATTCGCTTAACAGTAACCTTTCTTTTATACAGCTCAGTTAAACAGTAACATTTCGCTTTATGCAGTAGCCGCTGAATTAAACAGTAGCCTTTCCTTTATGCAGTGGCCGTTCCTTTATACAGTAGCTGCTAAATTAAACAATAGCCATTCATAAATCCTGTAGATTCTCAGATAGATAGCAGCCGATCAATTATACAGTAGCCGCTTAGTTAAGCAATAGCCGTTCTCTAATCCTGTATATTATCAGTTAAGCAGCAGCCGCTCTTTGAACCAATAAACTTTCCTATATGCGGTAGCCGCTGAGTTAATTAGTACATTTTCCATTATGCAATAGCCACATAGTCAAACAGTAGCCTTTCCCTTTTACAGGAGCCGCTCATTTAAATAATACCCTCTTTTCGTAATCCAATAGCCGCTCAATTAAACAGTAACCGTTCTTTTATACAGCAGCCGCTCAGTTAAACAATAAACTTTCCTGTATGCAGTCGCCACTCAGCTAAACAGTAGCAGTTCCGGTGTGCAGTAGATGGGCAGTTAAAGCAGTAGGTTTTCCTTTTGTACAGTAGCCTTTTCTTTATACAGTAGCCTCTTCTTTATACAGTAGCCGCTCAGTTAAACATAACCTTTCCTTTATACAGTAGCCTTTTCTTTATACAGTAGCGCTCAGTTAAACAATAGCCTATCCTTTATACAGTAGCCTTTTCTTTATATAGTAGCCGCTCAGTTAAACAATAGCCTATCCTTTATACAGTAGCCTTTTCTTTATACAGTAGCCGCTCAGTTAAACAATAGCCTATCCTTTATACAGTAGCCTTCTCTTTATACAGCAATACCCTATTTTCTTAATCCAATTAACCGCTCAGCTAAATAGTAGCCGTTCTTGTCTGCAGTAGATGGGCAGTTAAGCAGTAGGTTTTCCTTTTATACAGTAACCGTTTCTTTATACAGTAGCCTTTTCTTTATACAACAGCCGCTCAGCTAAACAATAACCTTTCCTTTATACAGTAGCCTTTTCTTTATACAACAGCCGCTCAAGTTAAACAATAACCTTTCCTTTATACAGGAGCTTTTTCTTTATACAACAGCCGCTCAGTTAAACAATACCCTTTTCTTTATACAGTAGCCTCTTCTTTATACAGTAGCCGATCAGTTAAACAATAACCTTTTCTTTATACAGTAGCCTTTTCTTTATACAGTAGCCGCTCAGTTAAACAATAACATTTCCTTTATACAGTGGTCTTTTCTTTATACAACAGCCGCTCAGTTAAACAATAACCTTTCCTTTATACAGTACCCTTTTCTTTATACAGTAGCCTTTTCTTTATACAGTAGCCGCTCAGTTAAACAATAACCTTTCCTTTATACAGTAGCCTTTTCTTTATACAGTAGCCGCTCAGTTAAACAATAACCTTTTCTTTATACAGTAGCCTTTTCTTTATACAGTAGCCGCTCAGTTAAACAATAGCCTATCCTTTATACAGTAGCCTTTTCTTTATACAGTAGCCGCTCAGTTAAACAATAACCTTTCCTTTATACATTAGTCTTTTCTTTATACAACAGCCGCTCAGTTAAACAATAACCTTTCCTTTATACAGTAGCCTTTTCTTATACAGTAGCCGCTCAGTTAAGCAATAACCTTTCCTTTATACAGTAGCCTTTTCTTTATACAACAGCCGCTCAGTTAAACAATACCCTTTTCTTTATACAGTAGCCTCTTCTTTATACAGTAGCCGATCAGTTAAACAATACCCTTTTCTTTATACAGTAGCCTTTTCTTTATACAGTAGCCGCTCAGTTAAACAATAACCTTTCCTTTATACAGTAGCCTTTTCTTTATACAGTAGCCGCTCAGTTAAACAATAACCTTTTCTTTATACAGTAGCCTTTTCTTTATACAGTAGCCGCTTAGTTAAACAATAGCCTATCCTTTATACAGTAGCCTTTACTTTATACAGTAGCCGCTCAGTTAAACAATAACCTTTCCTTTATACATTAGTCTTTTCTTTATACAACAGCCGCTCAGTTAAACAATAACCTTTCCTTTATACAGTAGCCTTTTCTTATACAGTAGCCGCTCAGTTAAACAATACCCTTTTTTTATACAGTAGCCTCTTCTTTATACAACAGCCGCTCAATTAAACAATAACCTTTCCTTTATACAGTAGCCGCCCAGTTAAACAATAACCTTTCCTTTATACAGTAACCTCTTCTTTATACAGTAGCCGCTCAGTTAAACAATAACCTTTCCTTTATACAGTAGCCTTTTCTTTATACAGTAGCCGCTCAGTTAAACAATAACCTTTCCTTTATACAGTAGCCTCTTCTTTATACAGTAGCCTTTTCTTTATACAGTAGCCGCTCAGTTAAACAATAACCTTTTCTTTATACAGTAGCCGCTCAGTTAAACAATAACCTTTCCTTTATACAGTAGCCTCTTCTTTATACAGTAGCCGCTCAGTTAAACAATAACCTTTTCTTTATACAGTAGCCGCTCAGTTAAACAATAACCTTTTCTTTATACAGTAGCCGCTCAGTTAAACAATAGCCTTTCCTTTATACAGTAGCCTTTTCTTTATACAGTAGCCGCTCAGTTAAACAATAACCTTTCCTTTATACAGTAGCCTTTTCTTTATACCGTAGCCGCTCAGTTAAACAATACCCTTTTCTTTATACAGTAGCCTCTTCTTTTTACAGTAGCCGCTCAGTTAAACAATAACCTTTCCTTTATACAGTAGCCTCTTCTTTATACCGTAGCCGCTCAGTTAAACAATAACCTTTCCTTTATACAGTAGCCTTTTCTTTATACCGTAGCCGCTCAGTTAAACAATAACCTTTCCTTTATACAGTAGCCTCTTCTTTATACAACAGCCGCTCAGTTAAACAATACCTTTTTCTTTATACAGTAGCCTCTTCTTTATACAGTAGCCGCTCAGTTAAACAATAACCTTTCCTTTATACAGTAGCCTTTTCTTTATACCGTAGCCGCTCAGTTAAACAATACCCTTTTCTTTATACAGTAGCCTCTTCTTTTTACAGTAGCCGCTCAGTTAAACAATACCCTTTTCTTTATATAGTAGCCTTTTCTTTATACAACAGCCGCTCATTTAAACAATACCCTTTTTTAATCCCGCTCAGGTAAACAATGACCTTTCATTTGTACAGTAGCCGCAGAGTTAAGCAGTAGTTTTTTCCTTTATACAATAGCTACTCGGTTAAACAGAAACCGTTCATGTAAGAAATAACATTTCCTTTTTCCTTTATACAGTCATCGCTCGGTTAATCATAAGCCTTTCCTTTCTGCAGTAGCCGGTCAGTTAAAGAGTAGCATTTCCTTTTTCCAGTAGACGCTCAGTTAAACAATAACTTTTCCGTTATACAGCAGATCCCCATTTAAACAATAGCGTTTCTTTTATGCAATAACCGCTCATCAATAGACTAGCATTTTTTATTTTTGAAACAACTAGAACTAGTAAAGTCAAATTTGATTGCAAACTGTAGGCAATAATTTTTATAAGGAATATAAAGGAAAATATATAAAAAAAATGTGCACAGTAACATTTCACATACATGTATGTGAACATTTCCAATTATGGTCCTTTTAGCCGCTTTTTCAAAATGAAATAGGCAATTTTCGTTATTGACTAACAAATGAGTCATTAATGTTAGAATTATGCAACAACAACAAAAAACAACAACAAACAAACAAAAAGAAAAACACGAACACAAAAAAAACCCACAAAATAAAATCAAGATATTTGTTGCAAATTTTGAACATTTGTACTTTCGCTCGTCTTTTTTCAGAAACCATGAGAGATAGAGGAATGTCGTCCACATACTAACTTGTATTGCTGTTCTTCTTGTCGCAAAGATTTATTTATTTGATTGTATCATTAATGAGATAAATTGAAAACTTCCCTTTTATTGAAAAGAACTTAATGAGAAGATTGACCTAGAAATACCATTCTACCTTTAATGTTTAGTGATATCATAAGGAGCTGTTCAACATATTTTGTGTTATTCTATTTTCTCCTTTTGGAATATTTATAGATATTGGTAGAATTGTTCACCATAATTGTTTAGAGGTAATTAGATAATGTAGCTATGTTGGTTTGAGTCCTGAGAACCTTCATCAGTATCCAGTGTTTGTTTATGAAAAAAAAATGTGTTATTTATTGGAAATAAATATACCACCTCCCCTTTAAATGGACTTATGTGGCCACAAGTGTATGATATATGGACTACATCACCACAGGAGAAACATGTGATTTAAGACAACATCCTTATGTGGGAAGGTTTACTCGATACAACCTAGTGTGATAGTTTGTAGGCGACTCTCGTCGTAGTTCTTTTATTTTTTGTGTGTTCCACGAGTTAAGATGAGAGGTGATTGTTAGTCTTATGTGTATTGGTGGCATTGTTTGCCATCACAGATTAAACTTTCTTGTATTGTTGTGGACGTAAACGTCGAATCCTCTAATCCATTAACACATCTTATTTACATTCCTGTACCAAGCCAGAACATAATTCATTTTGCCAACCATCGTGTTTTATTCGTGATTTGAAGTGAGAGATAATTGGTCGTTTTGTTGATATTGGTGGATTTATTTATAATAACTGTTTAGAGGCAATTGGTCGTTTTGTTGATATTGGTGGAATTGTTGACCATCACTGTTTAGAGGTAATTGGTCGCTTAGTTGATATTGGTGGAATTGTTGACCATCACTGTTTAGAGGTAATTGGTCTTTTAGTTGATATTGGTGGAATTGTTGACCATCACTGTTTAGAGGTAATTGGTCGTTTTGTTGATATTGGTGGAATTGTTGGCCATCACTGTTTAGAGGTAATTGGTCGTTTTGTTGATATTGGTGGAATTGTTGACCATTACTGTTTAGAGGCAATTGGTCGTTTAGTTGATATTGGTGGAATTGTTGACCATCACTGTTTAGAGGTAATTGGTCGCTTTGTTGATATTGGTGGAATTGTTAATCATTACTAATTAGAGGTAATTGGTCGTTTTGTTGATATTGGTGGAATTGTTGACCATCACTATTTAGAGGTAATTGGTCGCTTTGTTGATATTGGTGGAATTGTTGACCATCACTGTGTAGAGGCAATTGGTCGTTTTTTTTATATTGGTGGAATTGTTGACCATCACTGTTTAGAGGTAATTGGTCGTTTAGTTGATATTGGTGGAATTGTTGACCATCACTTTTTAGAGGTAATTGGTCGTTTAGTTGATATTGGTAGAATTGTTGACCATGACTGTTTAGAGGTAATTGGTCGTTTTGTTGATATTGGTGGAATTGTTGACCATCACTGTTTAGAGGTAATTGGTTGCTTAGTTGATATTGGTGGAATTGTTGACCATCACTGTTTAGAGGTAATTGGTCGTTTTGTTGATATTGGCGGAATTGTTAACCATTACTAATTAGAGGTAATTGGTCGTTTTGTTGATATTGGTGGAATTGTTGACCATCACTATTTAGAGGTAATTGGTCGTTTTGTTGATATTGGTGGAATTGTTTACCATCACTGTGTAGAGGCAATTGGTCGTTTTTTTTATATTGGTGGAATTGTTGACCATCACTGTTTAGAGGTAATTGGTCGTTTTCTTGATATTGGTGGAATTGTTGACCATCACTTTTTAGAGGTAATTGGTCGTTTAGTTGATATTGGTAGAATTGTTGACCATGACTGTTTAGAGGTAATTGGTCGTTTTGTTGATATTGGTGGAATTGTTAACCATCACTGTTTAGAGGTAATTGGTCGATTTGTTGAGATTGGTGGAATTGTTAACCATTACTGTTTAGAGGTAATTGGTCGTTTTGTTGAGATTAGTAGAATTGTTGACCATCACTGTGTAGAGGCAATTGGTCGTTTTTTTTATATTGGTGGAATTGTTGACCATCACTGTTTAGAGGTAATTGGTCGTTTTGTTGATATTGGTGGAATTGTTGACCATCACTGTTTAGAGGTAATTGGTCGTTTAGTTGATATTGGTAGAATTGTTGACCATGACTGTTTAGAGGTAATTGGTCGTTTTGTTGATATTGGTGGAATTGTTAACCATCACTGTTTAGAGGTAATTGGTCGATTTGTTGAGATTGGTGGAATTGTTAACCATTACTGTTTAGAGGTAATTGGTCGTTTTGTTGAGATTAGTAGAATTGTTGACCATCACTGTTTAGAGGCAATTGGTCGTTTTGTTGATATTGGTGGAATTGTTAACCATTGCTGTTTAGAGGTAATTGGTCGTTTTGTTGATATTGGTGGAATTGTTAACCATTACTTCTTAGAGGCAATTGGTCGTTTTGTTGATATTGGTGGAAGTTTTGACCATCACTGTTTATAATTTAATTTCATTGAAAAAAAAAGGAAAATCAAATATCAAATTTAGAGGTCGAGTTATATGATACTATAAGTAATATTCTATTTCGCAATATTCACTGAAACGAATTCACTATGAACCACATTAGTGGTGTAGTGGTTAGTGTGCTTGCCTCGAGTGTGATAAATCGTGTGTTCGAGCCCCGGTCGGGTCAAATCTGACGACTATAAAATTGGTATGTCTAGTTTCTTCGCTATGCGTGCAACAGCAAAGAGAAAGAACAAAGAGTGGTTGGATCGGAATTCGGATTATGTGTCCGAGTGAAGCGATGTGTCTACTCATGGAATGTTGCTTCAGTGAGCTAGCACTTTAAAAATCCAACCAAGCGTGTTGGTCTAGTACAAAGCGGACATGCATCGTCATTTCATCGAATGTAACTTGCTCTCGTCATGATATGGCTAAAATTATTGCTCGTTCGGGGTTAAGCAACAATCACTCACTCATTCGATCAATGTAGATATATAACATCGTTTACATTTCATAACATTATTCAACACACACCACGTGACATGATTAAAGAGTATTAACATGAAGTTTATTATATATCTAATATACATAATTTTCTTTTTAGATGACCAAATAACTTTAACAGAAGTCCAAAAGAAATTCTTGTAGTAAATTCTGCATGTAGCGGGTGAAAGTTCAAGTGTTTCTCAAACATCAATTCTCGTGATATCGCAACGACTATGTCTTTAGAAACGGCTTCAGAGAGGAAAACAAAAGGAGTAATGCAACCTGGTTCCACATGCAGGTGTTGATCAACTTCCTCTGCTGACGCAAATGAAAAGTTTCTGTGAGCATGAAGTTTGTATTTCAGCTGACGTAGATTAACATTATTATCTTCATGACAAATGATGTAATAAAACTTTCCTTTTCTGTCTTTTAAAAATATTTTTTTGCAATATACAGTTTTATCGGAATTATTGCGTTCGTTTTTGGCGTTATATTTCACTGTTTCTGTAAAAATGTTAAATGTCTCTATTTTCTGAATGACAAGTTTTCCATTTTCGGGTAATTCAACGGTAATTGCTGACTCTTTGTTATTTTTTATTTGAGTGTCACCGTCGCTGGAAGAAGAAGAATTACTTTTAATTTCAGTTTCATCGTCGCTGGAAGAGGAGGAGGCAATTATTTGCTTATCATGTTCGGCATCTTCTGATTTCACAGAGCTTTTTGAAGGGTCGTTTCGTAGTAAGCAGGTTGCAGTTGAAATGTCGATCTCTTCGAGGTTTGTCTTGAAAGGCGTTATTGACAGTGAGTGTGATGGAGTCGTCCAAAAATCATGGCTAATCTGGTGTATTAAATGAATGGTGTCTTATCATTAAATAACCTACACAACTGATGACAGTGGATTCTTAACTATTTTTGTTTGTGTAAGGTGTTGTGTTATTCCAAAATATAAAATTGTGTTGTTTTATCACAAATTGATAGTTAATATGACAATAAAGCTTTTTTTCTTATTGTCCTCAATCAATTACTTCAACATTGTTGGCCTTGTCTGAAGAGGGTTTTTGTATGCACACATTAAATGTTTTATCTTAAGAGGTCGACCTTCAACTAAAAATTTACAATTGTGAGAAGAATGTTCATCTAAACATCGAATTGTAATTTTATAGGTATTGATTTATTTGTTTGTATGCTTGATGGTGTTTAACGCCACTGTCAACAATAGTTCAGTTGTATCGTGGCGGTCAGTTTTATTGGTGGAGGAAACCAGATTACCCGTGGAGAAAACCGCCGACCTGTCGCAAGTCATTGACAAACTGTATCACATAATGTTGTACACCTCTCTCTGATCGAGATTCGGTATCACAATTCACACTATCCAACATAGACAAGAGTTCACCAGAGTTCATATGTAATTAGCTTGTTTTAATAATAATTACTAGTATGATATTTATGATATTAGACATTATATGAAATAATTAAAGCGATGCGTTTGTTTTATTTATCGACTTTGTAACCCTAGGGATAGTATGATGTCTTCATCACATTTTTTTGATTATGTGATACAAAGGTACCACAATGTTGCTCCCCCCCCCCCCCCCCTTTCTCCCAAAAAAATATTAATAAAATACAAACCATTATACAATTTAAGACATGCGATATACTTGATATCATTTTCCTATCTACCCTCACCTCCATTTTTATTTTATTTTAAGTAACTCATAATCTTATTTATTTGGAATATATAAGTATTGTTAACTTTGTTACAGTCGAATAAACGTTGACTTACAATTAACGTGATTTTAGAGACAATTGACAGATACATTTGAAGCTTAAATTTCAGATTAATACGCCTAATTGCTATATAATATATACCCCCAAAAAATACAACAAAAGCTGGAGGGTTCATTTCCTGTGACCCCAAGTAATAATTAAATAATGAATGAAATAACTAAACTAATTTATCTATTTATCTTTTCTTGTTACTGCATAATGACTGACGGACTGCTTAATACATTTGTATTGGTCTAAGCTACTTAGCTTGTTGCCAACACCATATATGTATATACAACTCCCGATCTATTTTTAGATCATTTGATTAAACCGATAATAGAAATGTATTTATTATTATTGAAATTGTGTTTCTTTTTATGATTTACTTTGATAGTAAGTTCAAAGTATCGATGAATAATGAAATAAAAAATAATAGTCAATTAATATAATAGAAAAATGTAGTAAAAAAATGAAATTAAAATTATCGTTTATTTGATATTGCTAAAAATATCTATTACGACGTTACTATAAATAACTCCTATATTTCGTAGTATTTCATCAGCTCACATTGAACATGTTGATAACAGCTTAAAGGATTATGACGTATTTCATTTTGTATTTTAATGTTTAAATCAACTTTTTTCAGTAATATGTTTTTTTTTAGTTATGATCTTTTTAAGAATTATTATGGTAATAGATACAAGTTTCTTTTTTTCTCTAAATTTGAGCAAACTTTTAAATACTGAATTTTCATGTGCAAAAATAAAAAAAAAATCTGATTTTTATTTCGCGCGAGAACGATTTCTGACTTGATTTAAACATATTTTATTGATAAAATGAGCAAATATGGCAAAATGAGTTCCAAAATAATGAAAATGTTACAGACTTGAGCGAAGTTGACCAACTGAAACTGCTAATGGACAATATGATTAAGGTGAAACCTACCAAGAAAAACTCAGCCAGCGTAGCCAGACTCGAAGGTCTATCAAGGAGATTAATGTTCAAATTGCATATTAAGAGAACGAAGCTTTTGGAGAGTGATAGAGACAAAATACAGACAACAATGAAGAAATGGATTTAACATTGCGAAAAGAGGGAGGGGAGATTGGTTGATTGATTGGTGTTTAATGACGACTTTAGCAAATTAAATACAATAATCATTTATGGTTTTTTTGAGTAGAAATGAATATGTGCAGATTTTGTATTGCTTGTTTTATATATGTATTTACTTTGGTGAGCCAAATAATCAAGAGGGAGACAGTTGAGATTTTATTAAATGGTTTGACATTGTATGCCTATTCCAAGCTAAGACCTGGATTTCCAACGCTATTTACCGTGGTCTTTTATATGCTCCATGTACTTTGGTTTATTAAATAAACGACTACGAGTTATCCTTCTTAGTACTGATTTATTATGAAAAGTGATGGTAAACTATCCCACCTATAACTCTCTGATATTTGAGTGTTCTCTGTCGATATTGCATTAAACTGACCGCCACGATATAATTGAATAGTGTTGAACGTGGCATTAACATTGAACACCATCAACCTAAACCACAAAAGAAGGAATTTCCAATTCTTGAAGTTTCGATGGAATTAGCGATTTCTTGTACAGTATTAGTTCAGATTATTGAAATCAGGATTCCCAGTCCATTGGGCAAGAAAAAAATTCTTGTGTATTATACAGTACATATTAATTGAGCCCCTTTGTAAAGACATAATACAGCATACTTTATATATACTGTCATTCTGCAAATGAAGTCATTGTTGATTGTAAATTAATGTCATTAATCTCTGGAGAGACTCATGATCAGCTGATGGAGACCCCTGTCCTGTAGCCCATAAATCCCATGCCTTATCCCGGCACTGTATGTTAAACGTTACATTAGACTTTAGATGAAGACATGTCTGTATTGTTTATGATAATTATATAATAGATACACATGCAATTACATGTACTCTACAAAAAGGCCAATAATTGACCACAAGAACAAAGGTTATTCAGCTGCAAAGTTTGTATGCTATGTGTGTGTTATAATATGATCGATACATCTGTTACCACCACTGGATCAATACATCTACCCCCCCCCCCGAGGATAGATATCCTCCGCCGAGTAGTTAGTGTTTCTGCACTGACATATTCATATGGCTTATTATGTATATCGATATTTTATTGCAATTCACAGTTCCAACTTAATGTATAATTTATGATTAAAACTAAGGCTCATTAATACTCCCACAGTAATGTGTGACTTTAACCGATTGTTGCTATCTTGTTTTAGACCCTTTATTTTTTCGCTCCCAAAACTTTTAAATTATTTGGTTTTCCAATCAATTGACTTTGAGTGTACCTGGTAAAGGTTATTCCAGGAACTAAATTTGATATCTCGTATTTATTACCGCTGACATATCACGCAAAATTGTAATTATTCTCAAAATCTGGTTTCTTCATATTCAAACTCTCTGTGCCTGTAATGTGTTATATTACGACAGAGACATCATTTTGAATATCCAAAATGACCGCACATTCTTCGAATTTGGTCGAAATTGTTTGCTTTGTTTTGATATCGATGACTATTGCTGACAGGAATCGAGTCACTTCAACCTGTGATTCAGGTATGGAACACAATTTTCTAATATTAACGCGGATATCGCAGATTAAAATTTCAACAACAAAATAGATAATGTCCCTTACCAACAAAGGTTCTTCGTGTTTTCAAACATGGAGATTTCTTCAATATCGATACCCTTCCCCTAAATAATCTTGAATATCGTTACTTTATAAACAATGTTCGAGTTCGTCTTTTTACCTCCTGTTGTAGGAGGGCTCATGTCTTATTTACGTTATTTGTGTTTGTTTGTGTATAGTGGTGTAAAACACATAATGCATTGTGTTTTATGTTTTGTTTATGTTTGTCTTGTGTACCCTATGTTGCCAGTTTCTATGGATTGTCCATTGTTGGTATTCGGTATTCTCTAACGTTTATTCACCTTTAAAGAAAGAGACTTTAATTATATATTGATCGATATACTACCGTTAAAGAAATAGACTTTAGTTATATATTGATCGATATACTACCGCTAAGGACATACATGTAGATTGTATATGCCTTATTCAGGTATGGAACACAATTTTCTAATATTAACGCGGATATCGCAGTTAAAGATTAGTTAAAATAATGTCCCTTAACAACAGAGGTTCTTCGACAAAGACCGTCTTCTTCGTGTTTTCTAACCTGGAGTTTCTTTTAATATCGATACATTTCCTTTGAAGAGGTATACTTTAATATCGTTACTTTACAGCGATGTTCGGTTCGTCTTTACCTCCAGGCTTTTGCAAGAGGGCTCATGTCTATATACGTTATTTGTGTTTGATTGCGTATAATGGGTTGTTTGTTGGTGTTTAACGCCACTTTCAACAAAATTTCAGTTATATCGTGGCGGTCAGTTTTATTGTTGGAGACAACCGGAGTACCCGGAGAAAACCACCGACCTGTCCCAAGTCACTGACAAACTTTATCACATAATGTTGTACACCTAATCGAGATTCGAACTCACAACATCAGTGGTGATAGGCACAGATTGCATAGGTAGTTGTAATGGGGTCAAACACATATTGTGTTGTGTCTTTGTTTTGATTTTCTTCGTCTTGTGTACCCTATGTTTCCAGTTTCTATGGATCGTCCATTGTTGGTATTCGGTATTCTCTAACGTTTATTTTCCGTTAAAGAAATAGACTTTAATTATATGTATATAGATAATTTTCCGATAAAGAAATATTCTTTAATATCAATACACTACCGTTAAAGACATAGACTATGTTTTTCAATTGAGTCATGTAATATTGTCATGTGAAATAAAGGAGTAATATGGGATAATTTCAATCAACTATAATAACATTGCAATATTGTCTTGGTTGGGATGTCCAGCTGGACTCCGATGGCCCCTCCACTAATTTATAATACATTTAAAATTTCAGACATACAAATTGTCCGGATGATTCAGACATTTCCCATATTCTCTATTTACATTAAAGGAAAATTAGTTTTCACCAAACATTAATTAGTCTACAGTTTCCTCGGCCAGTTTCATGGGCACCAATTTCATAGACCAACAAATTTAAACAAAATATGATAATGAAAAATTGGTACAATTCACAAGATAGTTATTTACGTACATGTAATTATATGGTTTTTCACATATTTCGTACGAGGTTAGCGACCTACTCGATCACATTTTCTAAAGTCAAAAATCGGTATATACATGTATGTACAATTAATTAATATTGAGTATGAATATGAAATTAATATGAACATGTACGTACTGTTGAGTGTTTTGAATTATATCGAACATAAGTTTACATGGAATAAAAATAAATCTTACAATATTACTTTTAGTGATTTACGTAGTTTTAACTTCATTTCAGGTGTATGTTTTTATGGTAAAACTGCTGAAAGAGTACTGAGTATTCTAGCCACAGGAAACCATAGCGCATTGGTTCCTCCAGGTAAAGTATTGCATAATGTATAAGAAATTATTAATTACTTGTTTACGAATTCGCTAAATTAAATAAAACTATGTTAAATTGTTACATTTATATCATATAAAGCAATTGGATTATTTTGTATATATGTATATATTATTATACATAGCTGGGAGGCAAAGAAGGAGGTAATTGCCCCTCCCCCATTTTGGGGGGGGGGGGGCAAACATTTAAAATAACCTGAATTTCTAGCATGGTAGCAAACTAATATATTTTCTAATTCTTCAATGATATAAGGGCATCCTTTGAAATCAAAGTGTATTGTTTTCTTTGTCAGTTATGGAAACTTGACTTCCACCCGACTTTCGGTTCTTCACTAAAACGTATCCCCCAACTTCCCGGTCTTCACCTAAACTTTAATCCTCCCCAACTGTCCGCCCCACTCCTACACCGCTGGATGATAAGTCGGCACAAATTTCTTCTAGGATTCGCGCCTATAAATATATATTGTTCATAATAGTTAAAAAAAAAAAGAATACCTTTATCTACTTTTTTAGTACATAACCAACCAAAGGACTGTTCCGACGTGAAACGCAAGCATAAGAAAAGTGGTGTGTACAAAATATATCCAGATAATATAAAACCATTTAAAGTTTATTGTGATATGAAAACTGACGGAGGATCCTGGATGGTAAGTATACGTAGATAGAGGAATCATAGTTCATCTAATGACATATAACTCTGTTTAAGAGATTGTAATATGTACTCTGTTTTGTTTAATCTGCGTTTGTTATCTACACGACAACGTAGAACATATACATATATATTTTTGTGTGGTTTATTAGTACGTGTATTTGGGGATGGTTAAAAGTATCTACCGTCACTTTCTGAAAATATTCACCAATATCACAGCTACCTGACTAAATGGAGAGGGACCTGGACTGTTCATTATACAACGAACTGATCGAGGAATCTCCCATCAATGTGTAGGTCTCAGAAAATATAACAATTTGAGGTGGCTATAGTGAATCGAACCACTGATTCGAGAACACACGCACATAATATTAGGAGATGATTGTGTACTTCGCCAGTTCGTTTTATTGAGGATTACCGTTTCTCACCAAGATTACCAGCAATTAAATATATCATATGTAACATTGTGTTATGTGTATTCAATTTATGTAAACCTCGGAAATATACAGAACTTCTGAGGATATGTAAACAGGAAAATATTATGTGATAAAGCTTGTTGGTGACTTGCGACAGACCGGTAATTTTCTCCGTGTACTCCGGTTTTCTCCACCAATAAAACTGACCGCCACGATATAGCTGAAATATTGTTGAAAGTGACGTTAAACATCATCAAACAAACAAACAAACATCAAACATAAATATAATCCCTCTTTGATATTATTTGTACAGGTCATTCAACGAAGTTACAATGGAAAAGTAGATTTTTTCCGAGGTTGGAAAGAGTATGAAGATGGCTTTGGTAGCATTGACAAAGAATTTTGGTTGGGTTAGTATTATAGTAACTATTTGCCACAGCGATGGAGACAATATGGACCAAACATACCAACATATCTTTGTCATAGTGATAAAGATAAACATTTTATTACTTCCTGATAGATATTATTGGTATTAAAGTTTATACCTCAATTTCATATTGATTTTTATGTTTCTTAATATTCAAAATGAATTCTTAGCTGGGGAGGGGGCATTTTTATGCATAAAATATATGTATGCATAATGTAGAAAATAAATATCTTTCTTGAGGAGATGGTGATGCACTAGACCAATCATTGGAGCTGTATTTTCTCAATAGTGATAACAAAACAAAGGTCCGTTGGTTTCCAGTTGCTCAACCTGAACTCATGTTGTTTCTTTTGTTCCTAATTGATGCTTATTGATTGGGGGACTGCAAATACCAAATGGATATAATTCTAGTTTACCCGACCAAGATATTGGACTCACAATTTTGCCCACTCAAGCCCTCAATATAGGTAATAATAAACAATTGAAGCAAATTTGGTAGTATATTAACGATTTCTAAGTTTTCAATCACCATTGCACTAAATACAACTCAAATGTGGTGAATTTTTCTTTATAGGACTTTCTAAGATAAGTAAACTCACAATGCAAGATGAATATGAACTTCGTTTCGATTTGGAGGATTTCAAGGGTAATAAAGCCTACGCCAAATATAGTATTTTCTCCGTGGCCGACGCATCAACCAATTATAAGCTTCATCTGAGTGGATATAGTGGTACGGCAGGTAAGCTTGTTCTATTACGAATACTTCCACAACTTCTAATGTCATCATACCATCACCAAGAAATCATTGATCCATATGGAATCTCCATGCTTGAACTGATTCAGTTTAGTACGAAACCCCATGGAATATGTTATTGTAAAAATACTAAGTAAATCTTAATTATATTTGTAATAATTCAATCATGTGCCTCGGACCGTGTTTTCTCTTTATATAAATATATATACCCCTCTAAAGCAAGTGAACACTATACAAATTATTTCCTCCACTGGATTCAAACTCACCAAATCTGATATATGACAAAACATTTAGCCTCCTCAGCCATATCCTGTTATACCAATTAATTGATAAACGTTAAAAAATACGTAAGGGCAATCATAAAAGGATAATCCAAAGAAACTGGCAACATAAGGTACACAAGACGATGAAAAATAAAACAAAAACAAAACACAAAATATGTTGCAAACAAACACAAATAATGTAAATATGACATGCATCCTCCTACAAACAACTAGAGGTTAAGACTCTTACCTATGAACATAGAGTAGAAATACAGTGAAACCTGTCTAAAGTGAACCTCATGGGGACCAACTTTTGTGTTCAGTATAGACAGGTGGTTGGTATATAAAACTGTTTAAAGTAACGAACATTTCATACATTAAGATTTTTCTTTAAAGTTTATACAGGATCTCCGTTTATTCAGTATTGAGCTTAGATGTGTTTCACTATACCGTTATTTTATTTAGAATGTTTTACTTTTCAACAGGTGATGGTATGGCCCTTCATAATGGGAAAGCCTTCAGTACTAAAGACAGAGACAATGATACGCACAAAAGTATTAATTGTGCCACCTACTACAAAGGTGCGTGGTGGTATTATAGTTGTCACAACGTTAATATAAACGGACTGTATGTTGGAAACAAAGTTGATGATACTGGTATGTGTTGGTCTACATTTAAGGGCAACCAATCAATGAAGACTACTTCTATGATGTTGCGTAGAACATCTAACAGCAACTAAAAATAAAATTACTGTCAACTAATGTTTTATTATTTGTTTGTCACAACACAATTCATGAACATTAGATGGTTAATTAGTAACTTGGTATATGTTTTAAACAGCAAATTTGATTTATTCAAGTGCTTTAGGAGAGGACAAATCTTATTTCTTAAAAACAAAACACGTTGATTTTACCATTTTTCCTTTTCATTCATTACTTATCACTGGATTTGTAACTAAATTAGCACAACGGGAGTAACTAGTGGAGCAGGACTGCTTACCCTTCCGGAGCACATTAGTTCACCCCCGTTTTTTGTGGGATTCGTGTTACTTGATCTTTAGTTTTATATGCATGCTTTGTAGATCGTTGTTTGTCCTTTTGTACTTTTTCTTTTGGCCATTGTGTTGTCTGTTCTTTTTCGATTTACGATTCTGACTACTCCTTTGGTATCTTCAAACTCTTCCCTGAAACTGATATCATCAATATGCTTAGGTTTTTGATTGACAACATGCTATGTTTGATGGATATGATTTAACACACAGTCAGCATTTCGATGAATACCAACTGTGCTTCCCTTCTGGCTGACTTGTTCCTTTATTTGTATGAGGCAGACTTCATGCAGGGGTTTCTTATGAAAAACGAAAAGAAGTTAGCCCTATCCTTTTATTTCACTGTCTGCATTATATATTATGTCCTTTGAATGAGTAATTCTAAGTTTGGTGATTTTGTTGATCGCCTCTATTCCGTCGAGATTGAAATAAAGGATACTATAGAAACAGCTATGTATGCTTCATACATAGACCTATAAATAGAAACTGACAGCGAGGGTCGGTTGAAAACGAAAATAATTACGACAAAGGAGACTATTGTAATTTTTTCCACTGTGAGCTTTACAGTTACATGTAGCAACATCCCAACAGCATATGCATGTGGAGTATATATATCTCTCAATTGATACGATATTCCAGAGTTTGTCATTCTTGTCATTACTTCGAAAGTTTTACGATCGCCAGCATGATTTCGTTACGGAATATCTGTGTTCCGTTTGGCATAATCACAATCCATATCTTTCATCATACATGACATATCACCGGATTTGTAACCAGAGCAATGCAGCGAATACCACTAGTGAATCAGGAACTGCTTACCCGTTCAGTACATTTGAGTGTATCCCGGATTGTAGTGGAGTTCGTGTTGCTCAATTTTTTGGTCTATGTGTAGTGTTTTGTAGATTATTGTTAGTCTTTTTGTCCATTTTGTTTTTACTATTTTATTGCCTGTCCAGATTTACGACTTCTTATTACTCCTATGGTATCTTCAAAGTTTTCATGTACAACAAACCAATAAGATTTAAGTTGTGTCAACATCATTAACTTCTTTAGACACTTCATTAGGATCGTAATAGTTAAAAATGTTATTCCCAATTTTATAGATTGTTGTGTCTTGGAACACCGACAAACTCTGATAGAATATTTACTACTACATCTGTAACAGTAGCCGTTCCTTTATGCAATAGACATTCAGTTAAACAGTAGCCTTTCTTTTATACAGCTCAGTTAAACAGTAGCATTTCGCTTTATGCAATAGCCGCTCAGTTAAACAGTAGTCTTTCCTCTATGCACTAGCCGCTTAGTTAAACAGTAACCTTTCCTTCATGCAGTGGCCACTGAGTTAAACAGTAGTTTTCCTTCATACAGCTCAGTTAAACAGTAACCTTTCCTTCATGCAGTGGCCACTGAGTTAAACAGTAGTTTTCCTTCATACAGCTCAGTTAAACAGTAGCCTGTCCTTTATGCAGTAGCCACTGAGTTAAACAGTAGCATTTCCTTTGTGCAATAGACATTCGGTTAAACAATAGCGGTTATGCTTCTCAGCTAAACAGTAGCATTTCCTTTACGTAGTAGCAGCTTAGTTAAACAGTAGCATTTCCTTTAAACAATAGATATTCAATTAAACAGTAGCCTTTCTTTTATACAGCTCATCTAAACAGTAGCATTTCCTTTACGCAATAGCCGCTTAGTTAAACAGTAGCCGTTCCGTTATAGAGTAGCCGTTCCTTTATACAGTAGCCGCTCAGTTAAACAATAGCCATTAATAAATCCTGTAGATTCTCAGATGGATAGCAGGCGATCAACTATACAGTAGCATTCTCTTTATACAGTAGCCGCTTAGATAAACAATAGCCGTTCTCTAATCCTGTATATTATCAATTAAGCAGTAGCCGCTCAGTGAAGTAATAAACTTTCCTATTTACGGTAGCCGCTGGATTAATTAGTAGACTTTCCATTATGCAATAGCCACATAGTCAAACAGTAGCCTTTCCTTTTGACAGGAGCCGCTCATTTAAATAATACCCTCTCTTTTGTTAATCCAATAGCCGCTCAATTAAACAGTAGCCGTTCTGTTATACAGTAGCCGCTCAGTTAAACAATAAACTTTCTTTTATACAGTCGCCACTCAGCTAAACAGTAGCCGTTCTTGTCTGCAGTAGATGGGCAGTTAAGCAGTAGGCTTTCCTTTTATACAGTTGCCTTTTCTTTATACAGTAGCCGCTCAGTTAAACAATAGCCTTTCCTCTATACACTAGCCTTTTCTTTATGCAGTAGCCGCTCAGTTAAACAATAGTCTTTCCTTTATACAATAGCCTGTTCTTTATATAGTAGCCGCTCAGTTAAACAATACCCTTTTCTTTATACAGTAGCCTTTTGTTTATACAATAGCCGCTCACTTAACCAATACCCTTTTTTAATCCCGCTCAGGTAAACAATGACCTTTCATTTGTACAGTAGCCGCTGAGTTAAACAGTAGTTTTTCCTTTATACAATAGCCACTCAGTTAAACAGAAACCGTTCATGTAAGAAATAGCATTTCTTTTTTCCTCTATGTATTCATTGCTCGGTTAAACAGAAGCCTTTCCTTTCTGCAGTAGCCAGTCAGTTAAACAGTAGCATTTCCTTTTTCCAGTAGGCGCTCTGTTAAACAATAATTTTTCCGTTATACAGCAGACCCCCATTTAAACAGTAGCGTTTCTTTTATACAATAACCGCTTATCAATAGACTAGCGTTTTTAATTTTTGAAACAACTAGAACTAGTAAAGTCAAATTTGATTGTAACCTGTAGGCAAGAATTTTTATAAGGAATATAGAGGAAAATATATGTAAGACTCAGATCGACGTCCAGTCTCTAATGGACGTCCAATCCTCAAATCGGCGTCCAATTCTCAAATTGTTACCGTTTTTCACTTTCTCAAATCGACGTCCAATAACGTCACTGACGTATACTTCAAATGACGTTACACCTGTTAGGGAATGTCTTTGAAGCAATGATGGAGAAGGGACAAGACCAGATTTCAGATGAGGGGTTATTGATGACAAAAGACAAAAATTCCTATGTATGTTATAGTTACTGTCGATAAAATCATATTGTGTTCAGGAGTACTTCTACTTTAGCGGACTTTAACTCTAGCCTTAACCTTAGCCTAAACCCTAACCTTAATCATAATCCTAACCTTAACCTCAACCCTAACATTAACCCTTACATTAACCCTAACCCTAACTTTAATTTTAAGCCTAACCCTAACCTTAACCCTAACCCTAACCCTAACCTTAACCCTAACCCTAAGCCTAATCCTAACCCTAACCTTAACCCTTACCCTAACCTTAACCTCAACCCTAAACCTAACTCTAACCCTAACCCTAACTTTAATCATAGCACTAACCCTAATCCTAACCCTAACCTTAACCTCAACTCTAACTCTAACATTAACCCTAACCCTAACCTAACCCTAAACCTAACCCTAACCTTAACCCTAACCGTAGCCCTAACCTTAACCCCAACCCTAAACCTAACTCGTTTTTCACTTTCTCAAATCGACGTTCAATGACGTCACTGACGTATACTTTAAATGACGTT
Organism: Bathymodiolus brooksi; assembly: GCA_963680875.1. Classification (NCBI taxonomy): domain Eukaryota; kingdom Metazoa; phylum Mollusca; class Bivalvia; order Mytilida; family Modiolidae; genus Bathymodiolus; species Bathymodiolus brooksi. The sequence goes on along the minus strand of OY804585.1, from coordinate 1,536,668 downwards.
ACACCCGTTAGGGAATGTCTTTGAAGCAATGACGGAGATGGGACAAGACCAGATTCCAGATGAGGGGTTATAGATGACAAAAGACAAAAATGCCTATGTATGTTATAGTTACTGTCGATAAAATCCTATTGTGTTCAGGAGTACTTCTACTTTAGCGAACTTTGACTCTAGCCTTAACCTTAGCCCTAACCCTAACCTTAATCATAATCCTAACCCTAACCTTAATCATAACCCTAACCTTAACCTCAACCCTAACATTAACCCTTACATTAACCCTAACCCTAACCCTAACCTTAACCCTAAGCCTAATTCTAACCCTAACCTTAACCCTTACCCTAACCTTAACCCTAAACCTAATCCTAAATCTAAACCTAACCCTTACCTTAATCATAACACTAACCCTCATCCTAACCCTAACCTTAACCTCAACTCTAACTCTAACATTAACCCTAACCCTACCCTAACCCTAAACCTAACCCTAATCTTAACCCTAACCGTAGCCCTAACCTTAACCCTAACCCTAAACCTAACCCTAACCTTAATCATAACCCTAACCTTAATCCTAACCCTAACCTTAATCATAACCCTAACCTTAATCCTAACCCTAACCTTAACCTCAACCCTAACCCTAACCTTAACCCTAAGCCTAACCCTAACCTTAATCCCCACACTAACCCTAGCCCTAACCCTAACCCTAGCCTAACCCTAAACCTAACCCTAACCCTAACCTTAACCCTTACCCTAGCATTAACCCTAACCCTAACCCTAAGCCTAATCCTTTTGTTGTCATATATGCATGGTAACAAAATGAAAGGCTATGGGTCATGCGTTTTGTTTATTACAAAATCTGACTTCCGTGGTCCGCCAAAATAGATTCTACCCCTATTGATAATATTAAAGAATGGGAAAATGCTTAAAGAAACACAACAACAAAAACATAAACAAAAAAACAGATTAAAAAAACAAAACTGTCGTTACAATTATTGTTGATGGCAAACTTATATCGTTTAAACGTGCCAATAGATATGAGAGTTTGGAAAGGACGCCGATTTGAGAATATCCTAAAATTGGACCGTGATTTGAGTGGACGTCGATTAGAGACTGGACGTCGATCTGAGTCTATCATATATATATATATAAATATGTGCACAGCAACATTTCAAATACATGTATGTGAAAATTCTCAATTATGGTCCTTCTAGCCGCTTTTTCAAAATATAATAGTCAATTTTCGTTATTGACTAACAAATGAGTCATTAAGATTAGAATTATGCAACAACAACAACAAAAACAACAAACAAACAAAAACAAAAACACGAACAAAAACAAACAAAAAACAACCAAAAACCCACAAAATAAAATCAAGATAATTGTTTCAAATTTTTGACATTTGTTCTTTCGGTCATGTCTTTTTTCAGAAACCATGAGAGATAGAGGAATGTCGTCGACATACTAACTTGTATTGCTGTTCTTCTTGTCGTAAAGATTTATTTATTTGATTGTGTCATTAATGAGACAAATTGAAAAGAACTTAATGAGATGATTGACCTAGAAATAAACCATTCTACCTTTATTGTTTAGTGATATCATAAGGAGCTGTTCAACATATTTTGTGTTATTTTCTCCTTTTTGTAATATGTATAGATAATGTAGCTATGTTGGTTTGAGTCCTGAGAACCTTCACCAGTATCCAGTGTTTTTTTATGAAAAAAAATGTTTTATTTATCGGAAATAAGTATACCACCTCCTCTTTAAAGGGTCTTATGTAGCCACAAGTGTATGGTATAATAACTACATCACCACAGCAGAAACTTGTGATTTAAGACAACATCCTTATGCGGGAAAGTTTACTCGATACAACCTAGTGTGATAGTTTGTAGGCGACTCTCGTCGTAGTTCTTTTATTTTGTGTGTGTTCCACGAGTTAAGATGAGAGGTGATTGTTAGTCTTGTGTGTATTGGTGGCATTGTTTGCCATCACAGATTAAACGTTCTTGTATTGTTGTGGACGTAAACGTCGAATCCTCTAATCCATTAACAAATCTTATTTACATTCCTGTCCCAAGCCAGAACTTAATTTATTTTACCAACCTTCGTGCTTTATACGTGATTTCAATTGAGAGGTAATTGGTCGTTTTGTTGATATTGGTGGATTTATTTATAATAACTGTTTAGAGGTAATTGGTCGTTTTGTTGATATTGGTGGAATTGTTGACCATCACTGTTTAGAGGAAATTGGTCGTTTTTTTTAAATTTGTGGAATTGTTGACCATCACTGTTTAGAGGTAATTGGTCGTTTAGTTGATATTGGTGGAATTGTTGATAATAACTGTTTAGAGGTAATTGGTCGCTTAGTTGATATTGGTGGAATTGTTGATAATAACTGTTTAGAGGTAATTGGTCGTTTTGTTGATATTGGTGGAATTGTTGACCATCACTGTTTAGAGGCAATTGGTCGTTTTGTTGATATTGGTGGAATTGTTGACCATCACTGTTTAGAGGTAATTGGTCGTTTAGTTGATATCGGTGGAATTGTTGATAATAACTGTTTAGAGGCAATTGGTCGTTTTGTTGATATTGGTGGAAGTTTTGACTATCACTGCTTAGAGGTAATTGGTCCTTTTGTTTGATATTGGTGGAAGTTTTGACCATCACTGTTTAAACTTTATTTTCATTGAAAAAAAAGGAAAATCAAATATCAAATTTAGAAGTCGAGTAATATGATACAATAAGTAGTATTCTATTTCGCAATGTTCACTGAAGCGAATTCACTATGAACCACATTAGTGGTGTAATGGTGAGTGTGTTTGTCTCGAGTGTGATAAATCGTTTGTTCGAGCCCCGGTCGGGTCAAACACACGACTATAAAATTGATATTTGTAGTTTATTAGCTATGCATGCAACAGCAAAGAGAAAGAACAAAGAGTGGTTGGATCGGAATTCGGATTTTGTGTCCGAGTGGAGCGATGTGTCTACTCATGGACTGTTATGTCAGTGAGCTAGCACTATAAAAATCCAACCAAGCATGTTGGTCTAGTACAAAGTGGACATGCATCGTCATCTCAACGAATGTAACTTGTTCTCGTCATGATATGGCTAAAATATTGCTCGTTTGGCGTTAAACAGCAATCACTCACTCATTCGATCAATGTAGATATATAACATCGTTTACATTTCATAACATTATTCAACACACACCACGTGACATGATTAAAGAGTATGAACATGAAGTTTATTATATATCTAATATACATAATTTTCTTTTAAGATGACCAAATAACTTTAACAGAAGTCCAAAAGAAATTCTTGTAGTAAATTCTGCATGTAGCGGGTGAAAGTTCAAGTGTTTCTCAAACATAAATTCTCGTGATATCGCAACGACTATATCTTTAGAAACGGCTTCAGAGAGGAAAACAAAAGGAGTAATGCAACCTGGTTCCACATGCAGCTGTTGATAAACTTCCTCTGCTGACGCAAATGAAAAGTTTCTGTGAGCATGAAGTTTGTGTTTCAACTGACGTAGACTAACATTATTATCTTCATGACAAATGATGTAATAAAACTTTCCTTTTCTGTCTTTTAAAAATAGATTTTGCAATAAACAGCTTTATCGGAATGATTGCGTTCGTTTTTGGCGTTATATTTCACTGTTTCTGTAAAAATGTTAAATGTCTCTAGTCTCTGAATGACAAGTTTTTCATTTTCGGCTAAGTCAACGGTAATTGCTGATTCTTTGTTATTTTTTATTTCAGTTTCAACGTCGCTGGAAGAAGAAGAATTACTTTTAATTTCAGCTTCATCGTCGCTGGAATTTTGCTTTTCATGTTTGGCATCTTCTGAATTTACAGAGCTATTTGAAGGGTCGTTTGGTACTAAGCAGGTTGGAGTTGAAATGTCGATCTCTTCGAGGTTTGTCTTGAAGGGCGTCATTGACTTATCCATCAGCCATCCAGAGAAACGACAAAAAGATATTCGTATACGAGGAAAAACGATGTAAATGGTGATACCGGAGATGAGGCCAGTGGCCATCATCCCGGAGATAGCGTGTCGAGCCATGGTGGCAGCATGACGTGATCAACCCGGTAAGGTTGACCATTTGTTGTCCTACACCGTACGGTTACCTCCTATTAGAGGTAACTTTGATTTCATAATCCGACTAACCATGTGTGGATAGTCTGCACCGGAATGACTCCAGAAGACCATTTGCCGCCATTTAGTTACGAATTACGATCTCCACTTCCCACAATCTCTAAGATACATGTTTAATCATACATGTACATGTACCATCTCTTCTTCGTCATAATATGTTCAACACATCATTACAAGTGCAACATTCTGAAATATACAAAGAAAAGACAGTGAGTGCGATGGAGTCGTCCAAAGATCATGGCTAATCTGGTGTATTAAATATACAAAGAAAAGACAGTGAGTGTGATGGAGTCGTCCAAAGATCATGGCTAATCTGGTGTATTAAATATACAAAGAAAAGACAGTGAGTGCGATGGAGTCGTCCAAAAATATACAAAGAAAAGACAGTCAGTATGATGGAGTCGTCCAAAAATATACAAAGAAAAGAAAGTAAGTGTGATGGAGTCGTCCAAAAATATACAAAGAACAGACAGTGAGTGTGATGGAGTCGTCCAAAAATATACAAAGAAAAGACAGTGAATGTGATGAAGTCGTCTAAAAATATACAAAGAAAAGACAGTGAGTGTGATGGAGTCGTCCAAAAATATGCAAAGAACAGACAGTGAGTGTGATGGAGTCGTCTAAAATTATACAAAGAAAAGACAGTGAGTGCGATGGAGTCGTCCAAAAATATACAAAGAAAAGACAGTCAGTGTGATGGAGTCGTCCAAAAATATAAAAAGAAAAGACAGTCAGTGTGATGGAGTCGTCCAAAAATATGCAAAGAACAGACAGTGAGTGTGATGGAGTCGTCCAAAAATATACAAAGAACAGACAGTGAGTGTGATGGAGTCGTACAAAAATAAACAAAGAAAAGACAGTGAGTGTGATGGAGTCGTCCAAAAATATACAAAGAAAAGACAGTGAGTGTGATGGAGTCGTCCAAAAATATACAAAGAAAAGACAGTGAGTGTGATGGAGTCGTCCAAAAATATACAAAGAAAAAAGACAGTGAATGTGATGAAGTCGTCTAAAAATATACAAAGAAAAGACAGTGAGTGTGATGGAGTCGTCCAAAAATATGCAAAGAACAGAGAGTGAGTGTGATGGAGTCGTCCAAAAATATACAAAGAACAGACAGTGAGTGCGATGGAGTCGTCCAAAAATATACAAAGAAAAGACAGTGAGTGTGATGGAGTCGTCCAAAAATATACAAAGAAAAGACAGTGAGTGTGATGGAGTCGTACAAAAATATACAAAGAAAAGACAGTGAGTGTGATGGAGTCGTCCAAAAATATACAAAGAAAAGACAGTGAGTGTGATGGAGTCGTCCAAAAATATACAAAGAACAGACAGTGAGTGCGATGGAGTCGTTCAAAAATATACAAAGAACACACAGTGAGTGTGATGGAGTCGTCCAAAAATCATGGCTAATCTGGTGTATTAAATGAATGGTGTCTTATCATTAAATAATCTACACAACTGATGACAGTGGATTCTTAACTATTTTTGTTTGTGTATGATGTTTTGTTATGGCAAAATATAAAATTGTGTTATTTTATCACAAATTGATAGTTAATATGACAATAAAGCTTTTTTCCTTACTGTCCTCAATCAATTACTTGTTTGAAGGGGGTTTTTCGATGCACACATTAAATGTTTTATCTTAAGAGGTCGGCCTTCAAATAAAAATTTACAATGGTGAGAAGAATAGGTACTGATTTATTTGTTTGTATGCTTGATTGTGTTGAACGCCACTATCAACAATATTTCAGTTGTATCGTGGCGATCAGTTTTATTGGTGGAGGAAACCAGATTACCCGTGGAGAAAACCACCAACCTGTCACAAGTGACAAGTCATTGACAAACTTGATCACATACTGTTGTACACCTCTCTATGGTCGCGATTCGGTATCGCAATTCACACTATTCAACAGAGACAAGAGTTCACCAGCGTTCATATGTAATTAGCTTGCTTTGATAATAATTACTAGTATAATGTTTATGATATTAGACATTATATGAAATAATTAAAGCGATGCGTTTGATTTATTTATCAATTTTGTAGCCCTAGGGATGGTACGATGTCTTCATCACATGTTCATGATTATGTGATACAAAGGTACCACAATGTTACCCCCTTTCCCCAAAAACAAATTATTAATAAAATACAAACTATTATACAATTTAAGACATGCGATATACTTGATATCATTTTCCTATCATCCCCCACCCCCCATTTTTTTTATATTTTAAGTAACTCTTAATCTTGTTTTTTTCGACTATAATATTGTTAACGTTGTTACAGTCGAATAAACGTTGACATACAATTAACGTGATTTTAGAGACAATTGACAGATACATTTGAAGCTTAAATTTCAGACTAATAGGCCTAATTGCTATATAATAATAAAACCCCAACAAAAACAACAAAAGCTGGAGGGTTCATTTCCTGTGACCCCAAGTAATAATTCAAATAATGAATGAAATAACTAAACTAAATTATCTATTTATCTTTTCTTGTTACTACATAACGATTTCCAACGCTATTTACCGTGGTCTTTTATATGTTCCGTGTACTTTGTTTTAGTAAATAAACGACTACGAGTTATCCTTCTTAGTACTGATTTATTATGAAAAGTGATGGTAAACGATCCCACCAATAACTCTATGATATTTGAGTATTGCATTAAACTGACCGCCACGATGTAACTGAAATAGTGTTGAACGTGGCATTAACGTTGAACACCATCAACCTAAACCACAAAAGAAGGAATTTCCAATTCTTGAAGTTTCGATGGAATTACCGATTTCTTGCACATACCTTAAGCAAGTATTAGTTCAGATTATTGAAATCAGGATTCCCAGTCCATTGGGCAAGAAAAAAATTCTTGTGTATTATACAGTACATATTAATTGAGCTCCTTTGTAAAGAGATAATACAGCATATTTTATATATACTGTCATTCTGCAAATGAAGTAATTGTTGATTGTAAATTAATGTCATTAATCTCTGGCGAGACTCATGATCAGCTGATGGAGACCTCTGTCTTGTAGCCCATAAATCCCATCCTTATCTCGGCACTGTATATTACAAGTTCCATTAGACTTTAGATGAAGACACATCTGTATTGTTTATGATAATTGTATGATATATACACATGCAATTACATGTACTCTACAAAAAGGACAATAATTGACCACAAGAACAAAAGTTATTCAGCTGCAAAGGTTGTATGCTATGTGTGTGTTATAATATGATCGATACATCTGTTACCACCACTGGATCAATACATCTACTGGTGGGCTATTAGACTCACCCCCTCCCCCCCCCACGAGGATAACCTCCGCCGAGTAGTTAGTGTTTCGGCACTGACATATGCATATGGCTTATTATGTATATCGATAATTTATTGCAATTCACAGTTCCAACTTAATGTATAATTTATAATTAAAACTAAGGTTCTACTCCCACAGTAATGTGTGACCTTAACCGATTTTTGCTATCTTGTTTTAGGCCCTTTATTTTCTCGCTCCCAAAACTTTTAAATTATTTGGTTTTCCAATCAATTGACTTTGAGTGTACCTGGTAAAGGTTATTCCAGGAACTAAATTTGATATCTCGTATTTATTACCGCTGACATATCACGCAAAATTGTAATTATTCTCAAAATCTGTTTTCTTCATATTCAAACTCTCTGTGCCTGTAGTGTGTTGTATTACGACAGAGACATCATTTTGAATATCCAAAATGACCGCACATTCTTCGAATTTGGTCGAAATTGTTTGCTTTGTTTTAATATCGCTGGCGATTGCTGACAGGAATCGAGTCACTTCAACCTCTGATTCAGGTATGGAACACAATTTTCTAATATTAACGCGGATATCGCAAATTAAAATTTCAACAACAAAATAGATAATGTCCCTTACCAACAAAGGTTCTTCGTGTTTTCAAACATGGAGATTTCTTTAATATCGATACATTTCCCTTAAATAATCTTTAATATTGTTACTTTACAAACAATGTTCGAGTTCGTCTTTTTACCTCCAGTTGTAGAAGGACTCATGTCTTACTTACGTTATTTGTGTTTGTTTGTGTATAGTGGTGTAAAACACATACATGTAATGTATTGTGTTTTATGTTTTGTTTATGTCTGTCTTGTGTACCCTATGTTGCCAGATTCTATGGATCGTCCATTTTTGGTATTCGGTATTCTCTAACGTTTATTCACCGCTAAGGAAAGAGACTTTAGTTATATATTGATCGATATACTACCGTTAAAGAAATAGACTTTAGTTATATATTGATCGATATACTACCGTTAAGGACATACATGTAGATTGTATATGCCTTATTCAGGTATGGAACACAATTTTCTAATATTAACGCGGATATCGCAGTTAAAGATTAGCTAAAATAATGTCCCTTAACAACAGTGGTTCTTCCACAAAGACCGTCTTCTTCGTGTTTTCTAACCTGGAGATTCTTTTAATATCGATACATTTCCTTTGAAGAAGTATACTTTAATATCGTTACTTTACAAGCGATGTTCGGTTCGTCTTTACCTCCAGGCCTTTGCAAGAGAGCTCATGTCTATATACGTTATTTGTGTTTGATTGCGTATAATGGGTTGTTTGTTGGTGTTTAACGCCACTTTCAACAAAATTTCAGTTATATCGTGGTAGTCAGTTTTATTGTTGGAGACAACCGGAGTACCCGGAGAAAACCACCGACCTGTCGCAAGTCACTGACAAACTTTATCACATAATGTTGTACACCTAATCGAGATTCGAACTCACAACATCAGTGGTGATAGGCACAGATTGCATATGTAGTTGTAATGGTGTCAAACACATATTGTGTTGTGTCTTTGTTTTGATTTTCTTCGTCTTGTGTACCCTATGTTGCCAGATTCTGTAGATCGTCCATTGTTGGTATTCGGTATTCTCTAACGTTTGTTCACCGCTAAAGAAAGAGACTTTAATTACATGTATATAGATAATTTTCCGATAAAGAAATATTCTTTAATATCGATACACTACCGTTAAAGACATAGATTATGTTTTTCAATTGAGTTAATATAATATTGTCATGTGAAATAAAGGAGTAATATGAGATAATTTCAATCAACTATAATAACATTGTAATATTGTCTTGATGGGGATGCCCAGCTGGACTCCGATGGCCCCTCCACTAATTTATAATACATTTAAAATTTCAGACATACATATTTTCCGGATGATTCAGACATTTCCCATATTCTCTATTTACATCAAAGGAAAATTAGTTTTCACCAAACATTAATTAGTCTACAGTTTCCTCGGCCAGTTTCATGGGCACCAATTTCATAGACCAACAAATTTAAACAAAATATGATAATGAAAAATTGGTACAATTCACAAGATAGTTATTTACGTACATGTAATTATATGGTTTTTCATATATTTCGTACGAAGTTAGCGACCTACTCGATCACATTTTCTAAGGTCAAAAATCGGTATATACATGTATGTACAATTAATTAATATTGAGTATGAATATGAAATTAATATGAACATGTACGTACTGTTGAGTGTGTTGAATTATATCGAACATAAGATTACATGGAATAAAAATAAACCTTACAATATTACTTTTAGTGATTTACGTAGTTTTAACTTCATTTCAGGTGTATGTTTTTATGGTAAAACTGCTGAAAGAGTACTGAGTATTCTAGCCACAGGAAACCATAGCGCATTGCTTCCTCCAGGTAAAGTATTGCATAATGTATAAGAAATTATTAATTACTTGTTTACGAATTCGCTAAATTAAATAAAACTATGTTAAATTGTTACATTTAAATCATATAAAGCAATTGGATTATTTTGTATATATGTATATTATACATAGCTGGGAGGCATTTTTTTTTTGGGGGGGGGGGCAAAAATTTAAAATAACCTGAATTTCTAGCATGGTAACAAACTAATATATTATCTAATTCTTCAATGATATAAGGGCATCCTTTGAAATCAAAGTGTATTGTTTTCTTTGTCAGTTATGGAAACTTGACTTCCACCATACTTTCGGTTCTTCACTGAAACGTATCCCCCAACTTCCCGGTCTTCACCTAAAATTTAATCCTCCCCAACTGTCCGCCCCACTCTTACACCGCTGGATGATAAGTCGGCACACATTTCTTCTAGGATTCGCGCCTATATATATATATTGTTCATAATAGTTAAAAAAAGAATACCTTTATCTTTTTTTTTAGTACAAAACCAACCAAAGGACTGTTCCGACGTGAAACACAAGCATAAGAAAAGTGGCGTGTACAAAATATATCCAGATAATATAAAACCATTTAAAGTTTATTGTTATATGAAAACTGACGGAGGATCCTGGATGGTAAGTATATGTAGATAGAGGAATCATAGTTCATCTAATGACATATAACACTGTTTAAGAGATTGTAATGTGTACTCTGTTTTGTTTAATCTCCGTTTGTTATCTACACGACAACGTAGAACATATAAATATATATTTTTGTGTGGTTTATTAGTACTTGTATTTGGGGAAAGATAAAAGTATCTACCGTCACTTTCTGAAAATATTCACCAATATCACAGCTACCTGACTAAATGGAGAGGGACCTGGACTGTTCATAATACAACGAACTGATCGAGGAATCTCCCATCAATGTGTAGGTCTCAGGAAATATAATAATTTGAGGTGGCTATAGTGAATCGAACCACTGATTCGAGAACACACGCACATAATATTAGGAGATGATTGTGTACTTCGCCAGTTCGTTTTATTGAGGATTACCGTTTCTCACCAAGATTACCAGCAATTAAATATATCATATACAGAACTTCTGAGGATATGTAAACAGGAAAATATTATGTGATAAAGCTTGTTGGTGACTTGCGACAGGCCGGTAATTTTCTCCGGGTACTCCGGGTTCCTCCACCAATAAAACTGACCGCCACGATATAGCTGAAATATTGTTGAAAGTGACGTTAAACATCATCAAACAAGCAAACAAGCATCAAACATAAATATAATTCCTCTTTGATATTATTTGTACAGGTCATTCAACGAAGATACAATGGAAAAGTAGATTTTTTCCGAGGATGGAAAGAGTATGAAGATGGCTTTGGTAGCATTGACAAAGAGTTTTGGTTGGGTTAGTATTATAGTAACTATTTACCACAGTAATGGGGACAATATGGACCAAACATACCAACATATCTTTGTCTTAGTGATAAAGATAAAGATCTTATTCCTTCCTGATAGATATTATTGGTATTAAATTTTGTACCTCAATTTCATATTAATTTTTATGTTTCTTAATATTCAAATGAATTCTTAACTGGGGAGGGAAGCATACAACTTCTGTATATATAATATAGCCAATACATATCTTTCTTGATGAGATGGTGATGCACTAGACCAATCATTGGAGCTGCATTTTTTCAATAGTGATAACAAAACAAAAGTCCGTTGGTGGCATGTTGCTCAACCTGAACTCATTATATAGTTTCTTTTGTTCCTAATTGATATTTATTTATTGGGGGACTGCAAATACCAATTAGAAATAATTCGAGTTTACACGACCGAAAAATTGAACACGCACTCAAGTCCTCAATATTAAATTACAATACTAAATCAAAACAAATTTGGTAGTGTATTCAACCGATGGGTTTCTTAGTTTTTAAGCAGCATAGCTGTAAACACAACTCAAATGTGAATTTTTCTTTATAGGACTTTCTAAGATAAGTAAACTCACACTGCAAGATGACTATGAACTTCGCTTCGATTTGGAGGATTTCAAGGGTAATAAGGCCTACGCCAAATATAGTACCTTCTCTGTGGCCGATGCATCAACCAATTATAAGCTTTTTCTGAGTGGATATAGTGGTACGGCAGGTAAGCATGTTCTATTACGAATACTTCCACAACTTCTAATGTCATCATACCATCACAATGAAATCACATATTGATCCATATGAAATCTCCATGATTCAGTTTAGTAACAGAAAAATCAATATATTCTCATTGAGCCACCCTGGGCCTGGTTTTGACTATCATTACAGTTGTATTGTAAAGGGGATCCTCAATTTACAACATTTGCTTTTGTCTCTTGATATATGTCTAGCACTTGTGAGCTTTCACATCGTTCTTGTCTATTGCCATGGTTACATATATACGAACTATCTCATAATAATAGTTGACAAACCGTACGAAACCCCACTGAATATGTAATTGTAAAATAAATCTTAATTATATAAGTAAAAATTGAATTATGTGTCTTGTTTCGTGGGTGTTCTTTGTTGCACTTTATATAAATATATATATTCGTGTCAAGCAAGTGAAATACATACAAATTAGTTAACATATCACCAAATCTGATACATGTCAAACACTTTAACCTCCTCAGCCAAATCCTGTTATACCAATTAATAAATAAAACGTTAGAGAATATCGAAGGAGCATGCGCTCTCCTACAAACAACTGGAGGTAAAGACTTGCATAAGAATATAGAGTACACATATAGTGACACCTGTCTAAACTGAACCTCCTTAGCAAACCTTAGTGTTCAGAATAGACAGGTGTTGGGGGAAAGCTGTTTAAATTAGCGAACATTTCCTTTATTACGATTTTTATTTAAAGTTTATACAGGATCTCAGTTTATTCAGTATAAAATTTAGACGTGTTTCATTATACCGTTATTTTATTTAGAATGTTTTACTTTTCAACAAGTGATAGTATGGCCTATCAAAACGGGAAAGCCTTCAGTACTAAAGACAGAGACAATGATGCGGACAAAAGTAGGAATTGTGCCGCCTACTACAAAGGTGCGTGGTGGTATGAGAGTTGTCACGACGTTAATATAAATGGATTGTATGTTGGCAACAAAGTTGATGATACTGGTATGCGTTGGAAGACATTTAAGGGCGGACAATCAATGAAGACTACTTCTATGATGATGCGTAGAACATCTAACAATAACTAAAAATAAAATTACTGTGAACCAATGTTTTATTATTTGTTTGTCACGATTCATGAAAACTAGATGGTTAATTAGAAATTTGGTATACGTTTGAAACAACAAATTGTATTTATTCCAATATTTTAGGAAAGGACAAATCTTATTTCGTAAAAAAAAAAACACTTAGATTTTTCCAAACAGTTCTCTGAAACTGATATCATCAATATGCTTGGGTTTTTGATTGACAACATGCTATGTTTGATAGACGTGTTTTTCAACAGACAGTCGGCATACCTATGGATACAAACTGTGCTTCTCTTCTCGCTGATTTTTTCCCTTATTCGTATGAGGCAGACTTCATACAAGGGTCTCTCATGAAAAACGAAAAGGAACTAGCCCAATCCTTTGTCATGATTTCAAGGAAACTATTGAACCAATGATTCCTATTGGTTAAGTTAAAGTCATCACATCGAAAGTGTTACGGTCGCCAATATTACTTGGTTAGACTTTACGGAATATCTGTGTAACAAATAATCACATATATGTTCTGTTTGGCATAATCACATTCCAGTTCCTACTTCATACATGATTTATTATCGAGTTTGTAACGATATTAACACGACGGGTACCACTAGTAGAACAGGAACTACACACTCTTCCGGAGCACCTGAATACAACCTCGAGATTTAATGGAATTCGTTTTACCCAATCTTTAGTTTTCTGTGCAGTGTTTAGAAGATCATTGTTTGTCTTTTTGTCCCTTTTGTTTTTACTATTGTATTGCCTGTTCTACTTCGATTTACGACTTCTTATTACTCCTATGGTATCTTCAAATTTTCATGTACGACAAACCAATATGATTTCAGTTGTGTCAGCATCATTAACTTCTTAGACTCTTCATTAGGATCGTACTAGTTAAAAATGTTTTCCTCATGTTATGTCTTGGAACACTGACACATTCTGAGGGGAACACTTACTACTATTTTTAACACAACAGTATATGAATATGAAGGATGATAATAAAATACTAATCAATTAAAAACAAAACAAACAACAAAAGAAATAACAATAAAAATGAACACAATAAAATCAGAACAAATCACGTGTCTTTACTAGGTAGATATGATTGTCGTCACTGTGGTACAATCACGTGTCTTTACTAGATAGTTGTGAGTGCCTCCACTGTGTGGTACAATCACGTGTCTGTACTAGGTAGCTGTGATTGTCGTCACTGTGTGGTACAATCACGTGTCTGTGCTAGGTAGCTGTTATTGTCTCCACTGGGTGGTACAATCACGTGTCTGTACTAGGTAGTTGTGATCTTCTCTACTGTGTGGTACAATCACGTGTTTGTACTAGGTAGTTATGATTTTCCCTACTGTGTGGTACAATCACGTGTTTGTACCAGCTAGTTGTGATTTTCTCTACTGTGTGGTACAATCACGTGTTTGTACTAAGTAGGTATGATTGTATCCACTGTGTGGAACATTCACGTGTCTCAACCAGGTAGCTGTGATTTTCTACTTTGTGGTACAATCACGTGTCTGTACTAGGTAGCTGTGATTTTCTCTACTGTGTGGTACAATCACATGTCTCTACCAGGTAGTTGTGATTGTCTACTCTTGGTACAATCACGTGTCTGCACCAGGTAGTTGTGATTGTATTCAATGTGTGATACAATCACGTGTCTCAACCAGGTAGCTGTGATTTATACTTTCTGGTACAATCACGTGTCTGTACTAGGTAGCTGTGATTGTCTCCACTGTATGGTACAATCACGTGTCTGTACCAGGTAGTTGTGATTGCCTACTGTGTAGTACAATCACGTGTCTGTACTAGGGAGTTGTGATTTTCTCTACTGTGTGGTACAATTACGTGCAAGTACTAGTTAGTTGTGATTGTATTCACTGTGTTGTACATTCACGTGTATGTGCCAGGTAGTTTTGATTGTCTACTGTGTGGTACAATCACGCGTCTGTAGTAGGTAGTTGTGATTATCTCCACTGTGTGATGCAATCACGTGTCTGTACTAGGCAGCTGTGATTTTCTCTACTGTGTGGTACAATCATGTGTTTGTACTAGGTAGTTGTGATTGTCTCCGTTGTGTGGTACAATCACGTGTCTGTAGTATGTAGTTGTGATTTTCTCTACTTGGTGGTACAATCAGGGGTCTGTACTAGGTAGCTGTGATTTTCTCTACTGTGTGGTACAATATTGTGTCTGTACTAGGTAGTTGTGATTGTCTCCGCTGTGTGGTACAATCATTTGTCTGTACTAGGTAGTTGTGATTTCTTTACTGTGTGGTACAATCACCTGTCTGTGCCAGGTAGTTGTGATTGTCTTTTCTGTGTGGTACATTCACGTGATGGTACTAGGTTGGTATGATTGTATCGACTGTGTGGTACAATCACGTGTTTCAACCAGGCAGCTGTGATTTTCTGCTTTGTGGTACAATCACGTGTCTGTACTAGGTAGCTGTGATTTTCTCTAATGTATGGTACAATCACGTGTCTGTACTAGGTAGTTGCGATTGTCTCTACTGTGTGGTACAATCACGTGTCTGTACTAGGTAGTTGTGATTGTCTCTACTCTGTGGTACAATCACGTATCTGTACTAGGTAGTTGTGATTTTCTCTACTATGTAACGCAATCACGTGTTTGTACTAGGTAGTTGTGATTTACTCTGCTGTGTGGTACAATCACGTGTCTGTAGTATGTAGTTGTGATTTTCTCTACTGTGTTGAAAAATCATGTGTCTGTACTAGGTAGTTTTTATCTTCTCTACTGTGTGTTACAATCACGTGTCTGTGCTATGTAGTTCTGATTGTCTCTGCTGTGTGGTACAATCATGTGTCTGTACTAGGTAGTTGTGATTGTCTCTGCTGTGTGGTACAATCATGTGTCTGTACTAGGTAGTTTTTATCTTCTCTACTGTGTGTTACAATCACGTGTCTGTACTATGTAGTTCAGATTGTCTCTACTGTGTGGTACAATCACGTGTCTGTACTAGGTAGTTGTAATTATCTCCGCTGTGTGGTACAATCACGTGTCTGTACTAGGTAGTTGTGATTTTCTCTGTGTGGTATAATCACGTGTCTGTACTATGTAGTTGTGATTGTGTCTACTGTGTGGTATAATCACGTGTCTGTACTATGTAGTTGTGATTTTCTCTACTGTGTGGTACAATCACGTGTCTGTACTAGGTAGTTGTGATTTTCTCTACTGTGTGGAACAATCACGTGTCTGTACTAGGTAGCTGTGATTGTCTCTACTGTGTGGTGCAATCAGGTGTATGTATTAGGTAGTTGATTGTGTCCGCTCTGTGGTACAATTACGTGTCCGGACTAGGTAACTGTGATTGTCTCTATTGTGTGGTATAATGACGTTTCTGTACTAGGTAGTTTTGATTTTCTCTACTATGTGGTAAATCACGTTTCTGTACTAGGTAGCTGTGATTGTCTCTACTGTGTGGTGTAATCAGGTGTATGTACTAGGTAGTTGTTTGTCTTCGCTGTGTGGAACAATCACGTTTCTGTACTAGGTAACTGTGATGATCTCTACTGTGTGGTACAATCACGTGTATGCACTAGTCAGTTTTGATTGTCTCTACTGTGTTGTGCAATCGCGTGTCTGTACTAGGTAGCTGTGATTGTCCCTACTGTGTGGTGCAATCAGGTGTATGTACTAGGTAGTTGATTGTCTCTGCTCTGTGGTACAATCACGTGTCCGTACTAGGTAACTGTGATTGTCTCTACTGTGTGGTACAATCACGTTTCTGTACTAGGTAGTTGTGATTTTCTCTATTATGTGCTAAAATCACGTTTCTGTACTAGGTAGCTGTGATTGTCTCTACTGTGTGGTGTAATCAGGTGTATGTACTAGGTAGTTGATTGTCTTCGCTGTGTGGTACAATCACGTGTATGCACTAGTCAGTTTTGATTGTCTCTACTGTGTGGTGCAATCACCTGTCTGTACTAGGTAACTGTGATTGTCTCTACTGTGTGGTGCAATCACCTGTCTTTACTAGGTAACTGTGATTGTCTCTACTGTGTGGTACAATCACGTGTCTGTACTATGTAGTTGTGATTGTCTCTACTGTGTGGTACAATCACGTGTCTGTACTATGTAGTTGTGATGGTCTCTACTGTGTTGAACAATCATGTTTCTGTACTAGGTAGTTGTGATTTTCTCTACTGTGTAGAACAATCACGTGTCTGTACTAGGTAGCTGTGATTGTCTCTACTGTGTGGTGCAATCAGGTGTGTGTACTAAATGTAGGTAGTTGATTGTCTCCGCTCTGTGGTACAATCACGTGTTCGTACTAGATAACAGTGATGGTCTCTACTGTGTGGTACAATCACGTGCCTGTACTAGGTAGTTGTGATTTTCTCTACTATGTGGCACAATCACGTTTCTGTACTAGGTAGCTGTGATTGTCCCTACTGTGTGGTGTAATCAGGTGTATGTACTAGGTAATTGATTATCTTCGCTGTGTGGTACAATCACATGTCTGTACTAGGTAACTGTGATGGTCTACTGTGTGGTACAATCACGTGTCTGCACTAGTCAGTTTTGATTTTCTCTACTGTGTGGTGCAATCACGTGTCTGTGCTAGGTAACTGTGATTGTCTCTACTGTGTGGTACAATCACATGTCTGTACTAGGTAACTGTGATTGTCTCTACTGTGTGGTACAATCACGTTTCTGTACTAGGTAACTGTGATTTTCTCTACTATGTGGTACAATCACGTTTCTGTACTAGGTAGCTGTGATTGTCTCTACTGTGTGGTGTAATCAGGTGTATGTACTAGGTAGTTGTTTGTCTTCGCTGTGTGGTACAATCACGTTTCTGTACTAGGTAACTGTGATGATCTCTACTGTGTGGTACAATCACGTGTATGCACTAGTCAGTTTTGATTGTCTCTACTGTGTGGTGCAATCGCGTGTCTGTATTAGGTAACTGTGATTGTCTCTACTGTGTGGTACAATCACGTGCCTGTTCTATGTAGTTGTGATTGTCTCTACTGTGGGGTACAAACACGTGTCTGTACTAGGTAGTTGTGATGGTCTCTACTGTGTTGAACAATCATGTGTCTGTACTAGGTAGTTGTGATTTTCTCTACTGTGTGGAACAATCACGTGTCTGTACTAGATAGCTGTGATTGTCTCTACTGTGTGGTGCAATCAGGTGTATGTACTAGGTAGTTGATTGTCTCCGCTCTGTGGTACAATCACGTGTCCGTACTAGGTAACTGTGATTGTCTCTACTGTGTGGTACAATCACGTGTCTGCAATAGTCAGTTTTGATTGTCTCCACTGTGTGGTGCAATCACGTGTCTGTACTAGGTAACTGTGATTGTCTCTACTGTGTGGTACAATCACATGTATGTACTAGGTAACTGTGATTGTCTCTACTGTGTGGTACAATCACGTTTCTGTACTAGGTAACTTTGATTTTCTCTACTATGTGGTACAATCACGTTTCTGTAGTAGGTAGCTGTGATTGTCTCTACTGTGTGGCGTAATCAGGTGTTTGTACTAGGTAGTCGATTGTCTTAGCTGTGTGGTATAATCACGTGTCTGTATTAGGTAACTGTGATGGTCTCTATTGTGTGGTGCAATCACGTGTATGCACTAGTCAGTTTTGATTATCTCTACTGTGTGGTACAATCACGTGTCTGTACTAGGTAGCTGTGATTGTCCCTACTGTGTGGTGCAATCAGGTGTATGTACTAGGTAGTTGTGATTTTCTCTATTATGTGCTACAATCACGTTTCTGTACTAGGTAGCTGTGATTGTCTCTACTGTGTGGTGTAATCAGGTGTATGTACTAGGTAGTTGATTGTCTTCGCTGTGTGGTACAATCACGTGTCTGTACTAGGTAACTGTGATTGTCTCTACTGTGTGGTACAATCACGTGTATGCACTAGTCAGTTTTGATTGTCTCTACTGTGTGGTGCAATCACGTGTCTGTACTAGGTAACTGTGATTGTCTCTACTGTGTGGTGCAATCACCTGTCTGTACTAGGTAACTGTGATTGTCTCTACTGTGTGGTACAATCACGTGTCTGTACTATGTAGTTGTGATTGTCTCTACTGTGTGGTACAAACACGTGTCTGTACTAGGTAGCTGTGATTGTCTCTACTGTGTGGTGCAATCAGGTGTGTGTACTAAATGTAGGTAGTTGATTGTCTCCGCTCTGTGGTACAATCACGTGTTCGTACTAAATAACAGTGATGGTCTCTACTGTGTGGTACAATCACGTGCCTGTACTAGGTAGTTGTGATTTTCTCTACTATGTGGCACAATCACGTTTCTGTACTAGGTAGCTGTGATTGTCCCTACTGTGTGGTGTAATCAGGTGTATGTACTAGGTAATTGATTATCTTCGCTGTGTGGTACAATCACATGTCTGTACTAGGTAACTGTGATGGTCTACTGTGTGGTACAATCACGTGTCTGCACTGGTCAGTTTTGATTTTCTCTACTGTGTGGTGCAATCACGTGTCTGTGCTAGGTAACTGTGATTGTCTCTACTGTGTGGTACAATCACATGTCTGTACTAGGTAACTGTGATTGTCTCTACTGTGTGGTACAATCACGTTTCTGTACTAGGTAACTGTGATTTTCTCTACTATGTGGTACAATCACGTTTCTGTACTAGGTAGCTGTGATTGTCTCTACTGTGTGGTGTAATCAGGTGTATGTACTAGGTAGTTGATTGTCCTCGCTGTGTGGTACAATCACGTGTCTGTACTAGGTAACTGTGATTGTCTCTACTGTGTGGTACAAACACGTGTATGCACTAGTCAATTTTGATTGTCTCTACTGTGTGGTGCAATCACGCGTCTGTACTAGGTAGCTGTGATTGTCTCTAATGTGTGGTGCACTCAGGTGTATGTACTAGGTAGTTGATTGTCTCTGCTCTGTGGTACAATCACGTGTTCGTACTAGGTAACTGTGATTGTCTCTACTGTGTGGTACAATCACGTTTCTGTACTAGGTAGTTGTGATTTTCTCTACTATGTGCAACAATCACGTTTCTGTACTAGGTAGTTGTGATTGTCTCCGCTGTTTGGTACAATCACGTGTCTGTACTAGGTAGTTGTGATTATCTCCGCTGTTTGGTACAATCACGTGTCTGTACTAGGTAGTTGTGATTATCTCTACTGTGTGGTACAATCTCGTGTCAAGATGACTATGAGCTTTGCTTCGATTTAGAGGGTTTCTAGGGTAATAAAGCCTACCCCAAATATAATACCTTCTACGTGGCCGACGCATCAACCAATTATACGCTTCATCTGAGTGGATATAGTGGTAAGGCAGGTAAGCTTGTTTTACTAGTATTACGAATACTTCAACAACTGCTAATGTCATCATACAATCACCAAGAAATCATTGATCCATGTGAAATCCCCATGCTTGAACTGATTCAGTCTACTACGAAACCCAATGGAATATGTTATTGTGAAAATATTAAGTAAATCTTAATTATATATGTAATAATTCAATTATGTGGCTCGGACCGTGGTTGTTCTTTGTTGCGCTTTACATAAATATATATACTCGTCTAAAGCAAGTGAAGACCATACTAATTATTTACCCCACTGGATTCTGATATATGACAAAATGTCTAGCCTCTTCAGCCAAATCCAGTTATACCAATTAATAGATACACGTTAAAGAATACACTAGGGGCAATCATAATAGGACAATCCAGAGAAACTGGCAACATAAGGTACACAAGACGAAAAACAAAACACACAAAAAAACACAAAATGTCTTGGACACCACTATGCGCAAACAAACACAAATAATGTAAATGTGACATGCGTCCTCCTACAAACAACTGGAGGTAAAGACTCTTACATTAGAACATAGAGTAGAAATACAGTGAAACCTGTCTAAACTGAACCTCCCTGTTGTGTTCAATATAGAAAGGTGGTTGGTATATACTGTTTAAACTGTTAACATGTGATAGTAAGGCCGCTCATAATGGGAAAGCCTTCAGTACTAAAGACAGAGACAATAATACCCACACAACATAGCATTGTGCCGTCAGGTACAAAAGGTGCGTGGTTGTATAGGGATTATCACCGCGTTCATATAAATGGACTGTATCTTGGGAACAAAGGTGATGATACTGGTATGCGTTGGTATAAATTCAAGGGTAGCCATTCAATAAAGACAATTTCTATGATGATGCGTAGAACATCTAACAATAACTAAAAATAAAAGTATTTTGAACCAATGTTTTATTATTTGTCTGTCAAAACACAATTCATGAACACTAGATAGTTAACTTGATATACGTTTTAAACAACAAATTTGATTTATTCAAGTGCTTTAGGAAAGGACAAATCTTATTTCTTAAAAAAGACACACTTTGATTTTCCATTTTACCATTTCATTCAAGGCCTATCACTGGGTTTGTAACTAAATTAAGACGACGGATGCAACCAGTGGAGCAGGAACTGCCTACCCGTCCGGAGCCCCTGATTTCACCCCGTTTTTAGTGGGATTCGTATTACTTGATCTTTAGTTTTATGTGCATGATTTGTAGATCGTTGTTTGTCCTTTTGTACTTTTTCTTTTGGCCATTGTGTTGTCTGTTCTTTATCGATTTACGGATTCTGATTACTCCTTTTGGTATCTTCAAACTCTTCCCTTAAGCTGATATCATCAATATGCTTGGGCTTTTGATTGACAACATGTTATGTTTGTTTGGATGTGTTTTGCAACAGACAGTCGGCATTTCGATGAGTACCAACTGTGCTCCTCTTCTCGCTGACTTGTTCCTTTATTTGTATGAGGCAGACTGCATACACAGCCTTCTCATGAAAAACAAAAAGAAGCTAGTCCTCTCCTTTAATTCCACGTTCTGCTATATAGATGATGTCCTTTCTATAAGTAATTCTAAGTTAGGTGATTTTGTTGATCACCTCTATCCTGTTGAGATTGAAATAAAGAGCCATGTCTGCTTCATGCATATACCCACAAATAAAAGTTGACAATGAGTGCTGGTTAAGAGCGTATAAAAATACGACAAAGGAGACTATTGTAATTTTACTATTGTGAAATTTACAGTTATATGGAGCAGCATGCCAGCAGTATTTGGATGTGGAGTATATAGCTCTCAGTTAATACAATATTCCAGAGTTTATCATACTTGTCATGATTTCAAGGAAGCTATTAAACCAAGAGTTCTTATTGGTTAAGTTAAGGTCATCATTTCGAACGTTTTACCGTGGCCAACATGGCTTGGTTAATCGTTACGGAATATCTGTGTAACAAATAACCACGAACATGTTACGTTTGGCATAATCACAATCCATTTCTTTCCTTAGCAACACAGCGGGTACCACAATTGAAGCAGGAGCTGTGTACCCTTTCAGAGCACTTGAGTGTACCCCGGGTTTTAGTGGAGTTCGTGTTGCTCTGTTTTTAGGTTTATGTTTAGTGTTTTGTAGATTATTGTTTGTCTTTTTGTCCCTTTTGTTTTTACCATTGTATTGCCTGTCCTTCGACTTCTTATTACTCCTTTGGTATATACAATGTTGATCTCTACGACAAACCAATATGATTTAAGTTGTGTCAACATCATTAACTTCATAGCCTCCTCATTAGGAACGTACTAGTGAAAATGTTATTCCCAATTTTATGGATTTTTGTGTCTTGGAACACTAACAAACTCTGATGGAATATTTACTACTACATTTGTATATTTAACACGACAGTATATGAATATGGAGGATGATAAAAAAAATACCAATAAATTAAAGCAACAACAAAAAGAACAAAACAAATAAAAACAGCTAAATTTTAAAATTTTAAAACAACAACAAACATACGAAAGAGGGAGGGTGCAAATGATTAATATCAAACGTTATTTCATAGCTCTAAGAGCAACTTGGGTAAGTAGACTGGTAACCGGACATATTTCTAATTAGAAGCTTATACCATTAAAATATTTTAATGCAATTGGTAAAAACTGGTTAGTATTTAGCATGAACCTAGATAGCACAAAATCATTACATTATTTGAAAAAAATACCAGAATTTTATAGAGAAGTAGTCAAATGTTGAAATTTAAGTGGTGGCGGTCAAACAAAATCACCTATCACATTCATAGATATCAGAAAACAAATTATTTGGGGGAACAAATACATTACTTTTGAAAATAAACCTATTGTTTTGAAAATTGGATAAAAAGGGATTTAATATATGTTAATGATATTTTAGACTCTACAAAAACTTTATCAAGCAGATTCATTCTGGAAAAGTTAAAGTTTAAATCTAATTGGATTGCAGAATTTAACATTGTAAAAAAATCTATTCCAAAAAACTGGATAAATACTATTAAAACAGAAAATTCAGCCAAAAGTACTGTAAACATTAAAAGAAATAAGATTATATGGAAAAATAATTATATTGAGACTTCATATTTATCAAATAAAATGCTATATAATTCACTGCTTTTTAGCAAAATAGAGCCTTCTATAGGAGTTGACAAATGGGTAAAAGTATTAGATATACAAGAAACACCTTTCATGAAACCATTATACAAATTTATTTTTTCATATTTGGAAGAAAACAAACTGAAAATATTTAGATGAAAGTTAATACAATACATCATTCCTACAAACAAAATATTATTTCAATGGACAATTGTGAATAATAATCGATGTAAATTTTGTGGAAATGAAGAAGACTATCTTCATTACTTTATTACATGTTCTTTTTTGAAAACGTTGTGGGAAAAAATATATAATCTTTTTAAAAGCAATAATTTAGAATTTACATTAAAGTTAAAACATCTTATATTTGGTTATAAGATATCTGATAATAATTATTATGGTGTTAATTATTTTATCACAATTCTCGGTTTTTCAATATATAAATCATATTATTTATCTGAAGAGAAGACAAAAAATGTAAATGTTTATAAAATTTTTATATGCGAATTAAATAAAAGAATTGATGACATAAAAAATCATAGTATGAATAATAGTTTTTAGTATGCTATGAAAAAGAAAATAAATAGTTCTTAAATACTATTATTTTTATCCTTAAAATGTATTTAAATTTGTACCAGCTGATTAATTCCCTGGATGATCGGTGGAATGTAACAGGGTACATCAAGAGAAGCTTAGACTCTTGATTAGAATTGTAACAAGCAAGAATTCAGAATAAATAAAATTAATAAAAAAAAAAAAAAAAAAAAAAAAAAAAAAAACACACACACGCGAGAGGGTCTTTAGTAAAACAAAATAATGTACATATAACAACAACTTAAAAGTAAGTTTTAGATGACCCTTTGCTTACAGATTAATGGTATACTATTAAATTTATAACCAGTAAACAATACTTTTTCGTCACAGAAATATTAGTAAAAATATTTTTACTATATATTGATATGCACTGTAATTCCTTTATACAACAACTTTTCAACTAAACAGTAGTCACTAAGTTAAACAGTAGCTATCCTTTATACAGTAGCCGTCCAGTAAAACAGCAGCCGTTCTGTTATACAATAGACATTCAGCTAAACAGTAGCTTTTCTTTTATACAGCTCAGTTAAACAGTAGCATTTCGCTTTGTGCAGTAGTCGTTCCTTTATACAGTAGCCACTGAGTGAACAGTAGTCTTTCCATTATACAATATACATTCGTTTATTAGTAGCCTTTCTTTTATACAGCTCAGTTAAACAGTAGCATTTCGCTTTGTGCAGTAGTCGTTCCTTTATACAGTAGCCACTGAGTGAACAGTAGTCTTTCCATTATACAATATGCATTCGTTTATTAGTAGCCTTTCTTTTATACAGCTCAGTTAAACAGTAGCATTTCGCTCTATGCAGTAGCCGCTCAGTTAAACAGTAGTCTTTCCTTTATGCACTAGGTGCTTAGATAAACAGTAGCCTTTTCTTTATACAATAGCCACTGAGTTAAACAGCAGTCTTTCCTTTTTACAATAGACATTCGCTTAACAGTAACCTTTCTTTTATACAGCTCAGTTAAACAGTAACATTTCGCTTTATGCAGTAGCCGCTGAATTAAACAGTAGCCTTTCCTTTATGCAGTGGCCGTTCCTTTATACAGTAGCTGCTAAATTAAACAATAGCCATTCATAAATCCTGTAGATTCTCAGATAGATAGCAGCCGATCAATTATACAGTAGCCGCTTAGTTAAGCAATAGCCGTTCTCTAATCCTGTATATTATCAGTTAAGCAGCAGCCGCTCTTTGAACCTATAAACTTTCCTATATACGGTAGCCGCTGAGTTAATTAGTACATTTTCCATTATGCAATAGCCACATAGTCAAACAGTAGCCTTTCCCTTTTACAGGAGCCGCTCATTTAAATAATACCCTCTTTTCGTAATCCAATAGCCACTCAATTAAACAGTAACCGTTCTTTTATACAGCAGCCGCTCAGTTAAACAATAAACTTTCCTGTATGCAGTCGCCACTCAGCTAAACAGTAGCAGTTCCGGTCTGCAGTAGATGGGCAGTTAAAGCAATAGGTTTTCCTTTTGTACAGTAGCCTTTTCTTTATACAGTAGCCTCTTCTTTATACAGTAGCCGCTCAGTTAAACATAACCTTTCCTTTATACAGTAGCCTTTTCTTTATACAGTAGCCGCTCAGTTAAACAATAGCCTATCCTTTATACAATAGCCTATTCTTTATATAGTAGCCGCTCAGTTAAACAATAGCCTATCCTTTATACAGTAGCCTTTTCTTTATACAGTAGCCGATCAGTTAAATAATAGCCTATCCTTCATACAGTAGCCTTCTCTTTATACAGCAATACCCTATTTTCTTAATCCAATTAGCCGCTCAGCTAAATAGTAGCCGTTCTTGTCTGCAGTAGATGGGCAGTTAAGCAGTAGGTTTTCCTTTTATACAGTAACCGTTTCTTTATACAGTAGCCTTTTCTTTATACAACAGCCGCTCAGTTAAACAATAACCTTTCCTTTATACAGTAGCCTTTTCTTTATACAACAGCCGCTCAAGTTAAACAATAACCTTTCCTTTATACAGTAGCTTTTTCTTTATACAGTAGCCGCTCAGTTAAACAATACCCTTTTCTTTATACAGTAGCCTCTTCTTTATACAGTAGCCTCTTCTTTATACAGTAGCCGATCAGTTAAACAATAACCTTTTCTTTATACAGTAGCCTTTTCTTTATACAGTAGCCGCTCAGTTAAACAATAACATTTCCTTTATACAGTAGCCTTTTCTTTATACAACAGCCGCTCAAGTTAAACAATAACCTTTCCTTTATACAGTAGCTTTTTCTTTATACAGTAGCCGCTCAGTTAAACAATACCATTTTCTTTATATAGTAGCCTCTTCTTTATACAGTAGCGCCCAGTTAAACAATAACCTTTCCTTTATACAGTAGCCTTTTCTTTATACAGTAGCCGCTCAGTTAAACAATAACCTTTCCTTTATACAGTAGTCTTTTCTTTATACAGTAGCCGCTCAGTTAAACAATACCCTTTTCTTTATACAGTAGCCTCTTCTTTATACAGTAGCCTTTTCTTTATACAGTAGCCGATCAGTTAAACAATAACCTTTCCTTTATACAGTAGTCTTTTCTTTATACAGTAGCCGCTCAGTTAAACAATAACCTTTCCTTTATACAGTAGTCTTTTCTTTATACAGTAGCCGCTCAGTTAAACAATAACCTTTCCTTTATACAGTAGTCTTTTCTTTATACAGTAGCCGCTCAGTTAAACAATAACCTTTCCTTTATACAGTAGTCTTTTCTTTATACAGTAGCCGATCAGTTAAACAATAACCTTTCCTTTATACAGTAGCCTTTTCTTTATACAGTAGCCGCTCAGTTAAACAATAACCTTTCCTTTATACAGTAGTCTTTTCTTTATACAACAGCCGCTCAGTTAAACAATAACCTTTCCTTTATACAGTAGTCTTTTCTTTATACAGTAGCCGCTCAGTTAAACAATAACCTTTCCTTTATACAGTAGTCTTTTCTTTATACAGTAGCCGCTCAGTTAAACAATAACCTTTCCTTTATACAGTAGCCTTTTCTTTATACAGTAGCCGATCAGTTAAACAATAACCTTTCCTTTATACAGTAGCCTCTTCTTTATACAGTAGCCGATCAGTTAAACAATAACCTTTCCTTTATACAGTAGTCTTTTCTTTATACAGTAGCCGCTCAGTTAAACAATAACCTTTCCTTTATACAGTAGCCTCTTCTTTATACAGTAGCCGATCAGTTAAACAATAACCTTTCCTTTATACAGTAGCCTCTTCTTTATACAGTAGCCGATCAGTTAAACAATAACCTTTCCTTTATACAGTAGCCTCTTCTTTATACAGTAGCCGCTCAGTTAAACAATACCCTTTTCTTTATACAGTAGCCTTTTCTTTATACAGTAGCCGCTCAGTTAAACAATAACCTTTCCTTTATACAGTAGCCTTTTCTTTATACAGTAGCCGCTCAGTTAAACAATAACCTTTCCCTTATACAGTAGTCTTTTCTTTATACAGTAGCCGCTCAGTTAAACAATAACCTTTCCTTTATACAGTACCCTTTTCTTTATACAGTAGCCTTTTCTTTATACAGTAGCCGCTCAGTTAAACAATAACCTTTCCTTTATACAGTAGCCTTTTCTTTATACAGTAGCCGCTCAGTTAAACAATAACCTTTCCTTATACATTAGTCTTTTCTTTATACAACAGCCGCTCAGTTAAACAATAACCTTTCCTTTATACAGTAGCCTTTTCTTTATACAGTAGCCGCTCAGTTAAGCAATAACCTTTCCTTTATACAGTAGCCTTTTCTTTATACAACAGCCGCTCAGTTAAACAATACCCTTTTCTTTATACAGTAGCCTCTTCTTTATACAGTAGCCGATCAGTTAAACAATAACCTTTCCTCTATACAGTAGCCTTTTCTGTATACAACAGCCGCTCAATTAAACAATAACCTTTCCTTTATACAGTAGCCGCCCAGTTAAACAATAACCTTTCCTTTATACAGTAGCCTTTTCTTTATACAGTAGCCGCCCAGTTAAACAATAACCTTTCCTTTATACATTAGCCTTTTCTTTATACAGTAGCCGCTCAGTTAAACAATACCCTTTTCTTTATATAGTAGCCTCTTCTTTATACAGTATCCGCCCAGTTAAACAATAACCTTTCCTTTATACAGTAGCCTTTTCTTTATACAGTAGCCGCTCAGTTAAACAATAACCTTTCCTTTATACAGTAGCCTCTTCTTTATACAGTAGCCGCTCAGTTAAACAATAACCTTTCCTTTATACAGTAGCCTTTCCTTTATACAGTAGCCTTTTCTTTATACAGTAGCCGCTCAGTTAAACAATACCCTTTTCTTTATACGGTAGCCTCTTCTTTATACAGTAGCCGCTCAGTTAAACAATAACCTTTCCTTTATACAGTAGCCTTTTCTTCATACAACAGCCGCTCAGTTAAACAATAACCTTTCCTTTATACAGTAGCCTTTTCTTTATACAGTAGCCGCTCAGTTAAACAATAGCCTATCCTTTATACAGTAGCCTTTTCTTTTTACAGTAGCCGCTCAGTTAAACAATACCCTTTTCTTTATATAGTAGCCTTTTCTTTATACAACAGCCGCTCATTTAAACAATACCCTTTTTTAATCCCGCTCAGGTAAACAATGACCTTTCATTTGTACAGTAGCCGCAGAGTTAAGCAGTAGTTTTTTCCTTTATACAATAGCTACTCGGTTAAACAGAAACGTTCATGTAAGAAATAACATTTCCTTTTTCCTTTAAACAGTCATCGCTCGGTTAATCATAAGCCTTTCCTTTCTGCAGTAGCCGGTCAGTTAAAGAGTAGCATTTCCTTTTTCCAGTAGACGCTCAGTTAAACAATAACTTTTCCGTTATACAGCAGATCCCCATTTAAACAATAGCGTTTCTTTTATGCAATAACCGCTCATCAATAGACTAGCATTTTTAATTTTTGAAACAACTAGAACTAGTAAAGTCAAATTTGATTGCAAACTGTAGGCAATAATTTTTATAAGGAATATAAAGGAAAATATATAAAAAAAAATGTGCACAGTAACATTTCACATACATGTATGTGAACATTTCCAATTATGGTCCTTTTAGCCGCTTTTTCAAAATGAAATAGGCAATTTTCGTTATTGACTAACAAATGAGTCATTAATGTTAGAATTATGCAACAACAACAAAAAACAACAACAAACAAACAAAAAGAAAAACACGAACACAAAAAAAAACCACAAAATAAAATCAAGATATTTGTTGCAAATTTTGGACATTTGTACTTTCGCTCGTTTATTTTCAGAAACCATGAGAGATAGAGGAATGTCGTCCACATACTAACTTGTATTGCTGTTCTTCTTGTCGCAAAGATTGATTGATTTGATTATGTCATTAATGAGATAAATTGAAAACTTCCCTTTTATTGAAAAGAACTTAATGAGAAGATTGACCTAGAAATACCATTCTACTTTTAATGTTTAGTGATATCATAAGGAGCTGTTCAACATATTTTGTGTTATTCTATTTTCTCCTTTTGGAATATTTATAGATATTGGTAGAATTGTTCACCATAATTGTTTAGAGGTAATTAGATAATGTAGCTATGTTGGTTTGAGTCCTGAGAACCTTCATCAGTATCCAGTGTTTGTTTATGAAAAAAAATGTGTTATTTATTGGAAATAAATATACCACCTCCCCTTTAAATGGACTTATGTGGCCACAAGTGTATGATATATGGACTACATCACCACAGGAGAAACATGTGATTTAAGACAACATCCTTATGTGGGAATGCTTACTCGATACAACCTAGTGTGATAGTTTGTAGGCGACTCTCGTCGTAGTTCTTTTATTTTGTGTGTGTTCCGTGAGTTAAGATGAGAGGTGATTGTTAGTCTTGTGTGTATTGGTGGCACTGTTTGACATCACAGATTAAACTTTCTTGTATTGTTGTGGACGTAAACGTCGAATCCTCTAATCCATTAACAAATCTTATTTACATTCCTGTACCAAGCCAGAACATAATTTATTTTGCCAACCGTCGTGTTTTATTCGTGATTTGAAGTGAGAGATAATTGGTCGTTTTGTTGATATTGGTGGATTTATTTATAATAACTGTTTAGAGGCAATTGGTCGTTTTGTTGATATTGGTGGAATTGTTGACCATCACTGTTCAGAGGTAATTGGTCGCTTAGTTGATATTGGTGGAATTGTTGACCATCACTGTTTAGAGGTAATTGGTCTTTTAGTTGTTATTGGTGGAATTGTTGACCATCACTGTTTAGAGGTAATTTGTCGTTTTGTTGATATTGGTGGAATTGTTGACTATTACTGTTTAGAGGCAATTGGTCGTTTAGTTGATATTGGTGGAATTGTTGACCATCACTGTTTAGAGGTAATTGGTCGTTTTGTTGATATTGGTGGAATTGTTAATCATTACTAATTAGAGGTAATTGGTCGTTTTGTTGATATTGGTGGAATTGTTGACCATCACTATTTAGAGGTAATTGGTCGCTTTGTTGATATTGGTGGAATTGTTGACCATCACTGTGTAGAGGCAATTGGTCGTTTTTTTTATATTGGTGGAATTGTTGACCATCACTGTTTAGAGGTAATTGGTCGTTTAGTTGATATTGGTGGAATTGTTGACCATCACTTTTTAGAGGTAATTGGTCGTTTAGTTGATATTGGTAGAATGTTGACCATGACTGTTTAGAGGTAATTGGTCGTTTTGTTGATATTGGTGGAATTGTTGACCATCACTGTTTAGAGGTAATTGGTTGCTTAGTTGATATTGGTGGAATTGTTGACCATCACTGTTTAGAGGTAATTGGTCTTTTAGTTGATATTGGTGGAATTGTTGACCATCACTGTTTAGAGGTAATTGGTCGTTTTGTTGATATTGGTGGAATTGTTGACCATCACTGTGTAGAGGCAATTGGTCGTTTTTTTTATATTGGTGGAATTGTTGACCATCACTGTTTAGAGGTAATTGGTCGTTTAGTTGATATTGGTGGAATTGTTGACCATCACTTTTTAGAGGTAATTGGTCGTTTAGTTGATATTGGTAGAATTGTTGACCATGACTGTTTAGAGGTAATTGGTCGTTTTGTTGATATTGGTGGAATTGTTGACCATCACTGTTTAGAGGTAATTGGTCGCTTAGTTGATATTGGTGGAATTGTTGACCATCACTGTTTAGAGGTAATTGGTCTTTTAGTTGATATTGGTGGAATTGTTGACCATCACTGTTTAGAGGTAATTGGTCGTTTTGTTGATATTGGTGGAATTGTTGGCCATCACTGTTTAGAGGTAATTGGTCGTTTTGTTGATATTGGTGGAATTGTTGACCATTACTGTTTAGAGGCAATTGGTCGTTTAGTTGATATTGGTGGAATTGTTGACCATCACTGTTTAGAGGTAATTGGTCGTTTTGTTGATATTGGCGGAATTGTTAACCATTACTAATTAGAGGTAATTGGTCGTTTTGTTGATATTGGTGGAATTCTTGACCATCACTATTT
The DNA here is from genome assembly GCA_963680875.1 of Bathymodiolus brooksi. Taxonomy (NCBI): domain Eukaryota; kingdom Metazoa; phylum Mollusca; class Bivalvia; order Mytilida; family Modiolidae; genus Bathymodiolus; species Bathymodiolus brooksi. Next base: position 1,505,016 of record OY804585.1, on the reverse strand, counting down.
AGAGGTAATTGGTCGTTTTGTTGATATTGGTGGAATTGTTGACCATCACTGTGTAGAGGCAATTGGTCGTTTTTTTTATATTGGTGGAATTGTTGACCATCACTGTTTAGAGGTAATTGGTCGTTTTGTTGATATTGGTGGAATTGTTGACCATCACTTTTTAGAGGTAATTGGTCGTTTAGTTGATATTGGTAGAATTGTTGACCATGACTGTTTAGAGGTAATTGGTCGTTTTGTTGATATTGGTGGAATTGTTAACCATCACTGTTTAGAGGTAATTGGTCGATTTGTTGAGATTGGTGGAATTGTTAACCATTACTGTTTAGAGGTGATTGGTCGTTTTGTTGAGATTGGTAGAATTGTTGACCATCATTGTGTAGAGGCAATTGGTCGTTTTTTTTATATTGGTGGAATTGTTGACCATCACTGTTTAGAGGTAATTGGTCGTTTTGTTGATATTGGTGGAATTGTTGACCATCACTTTTTAGAGGTAATTGGTCGTTTAGTTGATATTGGTAGAATTGTTCACCATGACTGTTTAGAGGTAATTGGTCGTTTTGTTGATATTGGTGGAATTGTTAACCATCACTGTTTAGAGGTAATTGGTCGATTTGTTGAGATTGGTGGAATTGTTAACCATTACTGTTTAGAGGTAATTGGTCGTTTTGTTGAGATTAGTAGAATTGTTGACCATCACTGTTTAGAGGCAATTGGTCGTTTGGTTGATATTGGTGGAATTGTTAACCATTGCTGTTTAGAGGTAATTGGTCGTTTTGTTGATATTGGTGGAATTGTTAACCATTACTGCTTAGAGGCAATTGGTCGTTTTGTTGATATTGGTGGAAGTTTTGACCATCACTGTTTATAATTTAATTTCATTGAAAAAAAAAGGAAAATCAAATATCAAATTTAGAGGTCGAGTTATATGATACTATAAGTAATATTCTATTTCGCAATATTCACTGAAACGAATTCACTATGAACCACATTAGTGGTGTAGTGGTTAGTGTGCTTGCCTCGAGTGTGATAAATCGTGTGTTCGAGCCCCGGTCGGGTCAAATCTGACGACTATAAAATTGGTATGTCTAGTTTCTTCGCTATGCGTGCAACAGCAAAGAGAAAGAACAAAGAGTGGTTGGATCGGAATTCGGATTATGTGTCCGAGTGAAGCGATGTGTCTACTCATGGAATGTTGCTTCAGTGAGCTAGCACTTTAAAAATCCAACCAAGCGTGTTGGTCTAGTACAAAGCGGACATGCATCGTCATTTCATCGAATGTAACTTGCTCTCGTCATGATATGGCTAAAATTATTGCTCGTTCGGCGTTAAACAACAATCACTCACTCATTCGATCAATGTAGATATATAACATCGTTTACATTTCATAACATTATTCAACACACACCACGTGACATGATTAAAGAGTATGAACACGAAGTTTATTATATATCTAATATACATAATTTTCTTTTAAGATGACCAAATAACTTTAACAGAAGTCCAAAAGAAATTCTTGTAGTAAATTCTGCATGTAGCGGGTGAAAGTTCAAGTGTTTCTCAAACATCAATTCTCGTGATATCGCAACGACTATGTCTTTAGAAACGGCTTCAGAGAGGAAAACAAAAGGAGTAATGCAACCTGGTTCCACATGCAGGTGTTGATCAACTTCCTCTGCTGACGCAAATGAAACGTTTCTGTGAGCATGAAGTTTGTATTTCAACTGACGTAGACTAACATTATTATCTTCATGACAAATGATGTAATAAAATTTTCCTTTTCTGTCTTAAAAATATATTTTTGCAATATACAGTTTATCGAATTATTGCGTTCGTTTTTGACGTTATATTTCACTGTTTCTGTAAAAATGTTAAATGTCTCTAGTTTCTGAATGACAAGTTTTCCATTTTCGGGTAATTCAACGGTAATTGCTGACTCTTTGTTATTTTTTATTTCAGTTTCATCGTCGCTGGAAGAAGAAGAATTACTTTTAATTTCAGTTTCATCGTCGCTGGAAGAGGAGGAGGCAATTATTTGCTTATCATGTTCGGCATCTTCTGATTTCACAGAGCTTTTTGAAGGGTCGTTTCGTAGTAAGCAGGTTGCAGTTGAAATGTCGATCTCTTCGAGGTTTGTCTTGAAAGGCGTTATTGACAGTGAGTGTGATGGAGTCGTCCAAAAATCATGGCTAATCTGGTGTATTAAATGAATGGTGTCTTATTAAGTAACCTACACAACTGATGACAGTGGATTCTTAACTATTTTTGTTTGTGTAAGGTGTTGTGTTATTCCAAAATATAAAATTGTGTTGCTTTATCACAAATTGATAGTTAATATGACAATAAAGCTTTTTTTCTTATTGTCCTCAATCAATTACTTCAACATTGTTGGCCTTGTCTGAAGAGGGTTTTTGTATGCTAAAAATTTACAATTGTGAGAAGAATGTTCATCTAAACATCGAATTGTAATTTTATAGGTATTGATTTATTTGTTTGTATGCTTGATGGTGTTTAACGCCACTGTCAACAATAGTTCAGTTGTATCGTGGCGGTCAGTTTTATTGGTGGAGGAAACCAGATTACCCGTGGAGAAAACCACCGACCTGTCGCAAGTCATTGACAAACTGTATCATATAATGTTGTACACCTCTCTCTGATCGAGATTCGGTATCACATTTCACACTATCCAACATAGACAAGAGTTCACCAGAGTGCATATGTAATTAGCTTGTTTTAATAATAATTACTAGTATGATATTTATGATATTAGACATTATATGAAATAATTAAAGCGATGTGTTTGTTTTATTTATCGACTTTGTAACCCTAGGGATAGTATGATGTCTTCATCACATGTTTTTGATTATGTGATACAAAGGTACCACAATGTTGCTCCCCCCCTTTCTCCCAAAAAATATTAATAAAATACAAACCATTATACAATTTAAGACATGCGATATACTTGATATCATTTTCCTATCTACCCTCACCTCCATTTTTATTTTATTTTAAGTAACTCATAATCTTATTTATTTGGAATATACATGTATTGTTAACTTTGTTACAGTCGAATAAACGTTGACTTACAACTAACGTGATTTTAGAGACAATTGACAGATACATTTGAAGCTTAAATTTCAGATTAATACGCCTAATTGCTATATAATATATACCCCCAAAAAATACAACAAAAGCTGGAGGGTTCATTTCCTGTGACCCCAAGTAATAATTAAATAATGAATGAAATAACTAAACTAAATTATCTATTTATCTTTTCTTGTTACTGCATAATGACTGACGGACTGCTTAATACATTTTTATTGGTCTAAGCTACTTAGCTTGTTGCCAACAACATATATGTATATATAACTCCCGATCTATTTTTAGATCATTTGATTAAACCGATAATAGAAATGTATTTATTATTATTGAAATTGTGTTTCTTTTTATGATTTACTTTGATAGTAAGTTCAAAGTATCGATGAATAATGAAATAAAAAATAATAGTCACTTAATATAATAGAAAAATGTAGTAAAAAAATGAAATTAAAATTATCGTTTATTTGATATTGCTAAAAATATCTATTACGACGTTACTATAAATAACTCCTATATTTCGTAGTATTTCATCAGCTCACATTGAACATGTTGATAACAGCTTAAAGGATTATGACGTATTTCATTTTGTATTTTAATGTTTAAATCAACTTTTTTCAGTAATATGTTTTTTTTTAATTATGATCTTTTTAAGAATTATTATGGTAATAGATACAAGTTTCTTTTTTTCTCTAAATTTGAGCAAACTTTTAAATACTGAATTTTCATGTGCAAAAATAAAAAAAAAAATCTGATTTTTATTTCGCGCGAGAACGATTTCTGACTTGATTTAAACATATTTTATTGATAAAATGAGCAAATATGGCAAAATGAGTTCCAAAATAATGAAAATGTTACGGACTTGAGCGAAGTTGACCAACTGCAACTGCTAATGGACAATATGATCAAGGTGAAACCTACCAAGAAAAACTCAGCCAGCGTAGCCAGACTCGAAGGTCTATCAAGGAGATTAATGTTCAAATTGCATATTAAGAGAACGAAGCTTTTGGAGAGTGATAGAGACAAAATACAGACAACAATGAAGAAATGGATCTAACATTGCGAAAAGAGGGAGGGGAGAGCCGTCCGGGGATTGCCCATAAATCCATTACAATAAACTGTGATAATTGTTTTAGATTTTAGACTTTGAAAGATGACGTTTTAGATCTTAAACTGTATATACGATTCGTTTTAGATTTTAAGATTTGAAAATTACTTTTTAAACCTCGAACCAAACCGTAACAAATAGATTTTAGATTTTAACCATACGAACAGATACTTTTAGATTTTAAACAGTGATGCGTCTTCTTAAATTTTTCCAATACATGCAACATGCATATTTTATACGTAATGTCGGTACAATCGTTGTGGATTGTTTTAACTTGATTTGATAAATTTTATATTCCGTGTGAATAAGCCTGATTTTTAGTATACATAAAGGGGGTAAAGATACAGAGGTAAGGTAAGGATAAATAACATATAAACTTTTTTATGTTTTCTTTGAAATATTATCTTTTTAAGAATTATTATAATAAATGTTGATAAAAAAAATCTAAATTTGGGGAATCTTTACTGAATTTTCATGTGCGAAAAAAAAAATCTTTTTATTTCCACCACCAACGCCATAACAGTTATATGATCGGTCTATAACATTAAAATACATTTCGATAATGAGACACAATGGATATATCTAATCTGAATATGGTCTCTCAGTTTTTGCACATTTTACTGACATTATATATGCCCCTGGCACAATACGCGTAGGGGACATTAAGTTTTACTCTTGTCCGCCCGTCTGTCCGTGCACTATGTATTTTGCTTCCATTCATTAACTTTAGTTTTCCTTCAGAAAATCATTTGAAATTGATACATAATGTCAGGGACCACAAAAGACAGCAAATTTCGATTTTGAGCTTAAAAAAAAATAAATAATAATAATACATAGCCGTATCGGTGGTGTAATGATTATCGTATTATTCTCGAGTTTGATAGATCGTGGGTTCGAGGCCAGGTCGGGTCAAGCCAAAGAAAATAGAATTGGTATGTGATGCTTCTCCGCTAAGCATGCAGCATAATTGGGAAGGAACAAAGACTGGTTGGACCGGAATCAGAAGAATATGTCCAAGTGGATCGAAAAGACTACACACAGTTGTTTCAGTGAGCTACAAAAATCTAAGATTAAGCGCGTTGATCTAGTACAATGCAGACATCGTTCTCCTTTATTGCTACATGTTTAGTGAAGAAGCAGCACATACTAATTTCATTGTCATCAATTTGAGCCGACAGGCTAACGTTGTGAGTTCTAATCCCGCACAAGCGAGGTTTACCCGATACAACAATATGCGATAAAGTTTGGCAGTGACTTGCGGCAGGACGGTGGTTTTCTCCAGGTACGCCACGATACAACTTAAATATTGTTGAAAGTATCGTTAAACACTATACCACTAACAGTAAACCGACCGGAGTTCGAACCCACGATCTACCGGACTCGAGGCGGGCACCCTAACTATAACACCACCGATACAGTCGCTATTAAATATACTAGTCACTAAAACATCACCTCAGATCGTTTATTATCTGTTGTCGAGTTAAAGATAACGATATTACAGTCTGGAATATACTAGTATATTAGATACATTGATTGGTTGATTGATTGGTGTTTAATGCCAACTTTATCATATTAAATACAATAATCATTTATGGTCTTTTTGAGTAGAAATGAATATGTGCAGATTTTGTATTGCTTGTTTTATATATGTATTAACATTGGAGAGCCAATAATCAAGAGGGAGACAGTTGAGATTTTATTAAATGGTTTGACATTGTATGCCTATTCCAAGCTAAGACCTGGATTTCCAACACTATTTACCGTGGTCTTTTATATGCTCCATGTACTTTGGTTTAGTAAATAAACGACTACGAGTTATCCTTCTTATTACTGATTTATTATGAAAAGTGATGGTAAACGATCCCACCTATAACTCTCTGATATTTGAGTGTTCTCTGTCGATATTGCATTAAACTGACCGCCACGATATAATTGAATAGTGTTGAACGTGGCATTAACATTGAACACCATCAACCTAAACCACAAAAGAAGGAATTTCCAATTCTTGAAGTTTCGATGGAATTAGCGATTTCTTGTACATACCTTAAGCAAGTATTAGTTCAGATTATTGAAATCAGGATTCCCAGTCCATTGGGCAAGAAAAAAATTCTTGTGTATTATACAGTACATATTAATTGAGCCCCTTTGTAAAGACATAATACAGCATACTTTATATATACTGTCATTCTGCAAATGAAGTCATTGTTGATTGTAAATTAATGTCATTAATCTCTGGAGAGACTCATGATGAGCTGATGGAGACCCCTGTCCTGTAGCCCATAAATCCCATGCCTTATCTCGGCACTGTATGTTAAACGTTACATTAGACGTTAGATGAAGACATGTCTGTATTGTTTATGATAATTATATAATAGATACACATGCAATTACATGTACTCTACAAAAAGGCCAATAATTGACCACAAGAACAAAAGTTATTCAGCTGCAAAGGTTGTATGCTATGTGTGTGTTATAATATGATCGATACATCTGTTACCACCACTGGATCAATACATCTACTGGTGGGCTATTAGACTATCTTGTTTTAGACCCTTTATTTTTTCGCTCCCAAAACTTTTAAATTATTTGGTTTTCCAATCAATTGACTTTGAGTGTACCTGGTAAAGGTTATTCCAGGAACTAAATTTGATATCTCGTATTTATTACCGCTGACATATCACGCAAAATTGTAATTATTCTCAAAATCTGGTTTCTTCATATTCAAACTCTCTGTGCCTGTAGTGTGTTATATTACGACAGAGACATCATTTTGAATATCCAAAATGACCGCACATTCTTCGAATTTGGTCGAAATTCTTTGCTTTGTTTTGATATCGATGACTATTGCTGACAGGAATCGAGTCACTTCAACCTCTGATTCAGGTATGGAACACAATTTTCTAATATTAACGCGGATATCGCAGATTAAAATTTCAACAACAAAATAGATAATGTCCCTTACCAACAAAGGTTCTTCGTGTTTTCAAACATGGAGATTTCTTCAATATCGATACCCTTCCCCTAAATAATCTTTAATATTGTTACTTTACAAACAATGTTCGAGTTCGTCTTTTTACCTCTTGTTGTAGGAGGGTTCATGTCCTATTTACGTTATTTGTGTTTGTTTGTGCATAGTGGTGTAAAACACATAATGTATTGTGTTTTATGTTTTGTTTATGTTTGTCTTGTGTACCCTATGTTGCCAGTTTCTATGGATCGTCCATTGTTGGTATTCGGTATTCTCTAACGTTTATTCATCTTTAAAGAAAGAGACTTTAATTATATATTGATCGATATACTACCGTTAAAGAAATAGACTTTAGTTATATATTGATCGATATACTACCGTTAAGGACATACATGTAGATTGTATATGCCTTATTCAGGTATGGAACACAATTTTCTAATATTAACGCGGATATCGCAGTTAAAGATTAGTTAAAATAATGTCCCTTAACAACAGAGGTTCTTCGACAAAGACCGTCTTCTTCGTGTTTTCTAACCTGGAGATTCTTTTAATATCGATACATTTCCTTTGAAGAGGTATACTTTAATATCGTTACTTTACAAGCGATGTTCGGTTCATCTTTACCTCCAGGCTTTTGCAAGAGAGCTCATGTCTATATACGTTATTTGTGTTTGATTGCGTATAATGGGTTGTTTGTTGGTGTTTAACGCCACTTTCAACAAATTTCAGTTATATCGTGGCGGTCAGTTTTATTGTTGGAGACAACCGGAGTACCCAGAGAAATCCAACGACCTGTCCCAAGTCACTGACAAACTTTATCACATAATGTTGTACACCTAATCGAGATTAAGTAGTTGTGATTGTCTTCACTGTGTAGTACAATCACGTGTCTGTACTTGGTAGTTGTGATTTTCTCTACTGTGTGGTACAATCACGTGTCTGTACCAGATAGTTGTGATTGTCTACTGTGTGGTACAATCACGTGTCTGTACTAGGTAGTTGTGATTGTCTTCATTGTGTAGTACAATCACGTGTCTGTACTAGGTAGTTGTGATTTTCTCTACTGTGTGGTACAATCACGTGTCTGTACCAGATAGTTGTGATTGTCTACTGTGTGGTACAATCACGTGTCTGTACTAGGTAGCTGTGATTGTCTCTACTGTGTGGTACAATCACGTGTCTGTACTAGGTAGTTGTGATTCTCTACTGTGTGGTACATTCACGTGTCTGTACTAGGTAGCTGTGATTGTCTCTACTGTGTGGTACAATCACGTGTCTATATTAGGTAGTTGTGATTGTCTTCACTCTGTGGCACAATCACGAGGTAGTTGTGATTGTCTCTACTGTGTTCTACAATCACGTATCTGTACTAGGTAGTTGTGATTGTCTACTGTGTGGTACATTCACCTGTCTGAACTAGGTAGCTGTGATTGTCTCTACTGTGTGGTACAATCACGTGTCTATAATAGGTAGTTGTGATTATATTCCCTCTGTGGCACAATCACGAGGTAGTTGTGATTGTCTCTACTGTGTTCTACAATCACGTATCTGTACTAGGTAGTTGTGATTGTCTACTCTATGGTGCAATCACGTGTCTGCACTAGGTAGTTGTGATTGTCTCCGCTGTGTGGTAGAATCATTTGTCTGTACTAGGTTGTTGTGATTGTCTTCATTGTGTAGTACAATCACCTGTCTGTACTAGGTAGCTGTGATTGTCTCTACTGTGTGGTACAATCACGTGTCTATATTAGGTAGTTGTGATTATCTTCACTCTGTGGCACAATCACGAGGTAGTTGTGATTGTCTCTACTGTGTGGTACAATCACGTATCTATACCAGGTAGTTGTGATTGTCTACTCTGTGGTGCAATCACGTGTCTGCACTAGGTAGTTGTGATTGTCTCCGCTGTGTGGTAGAATCATTTGTCTGTACTAGGTAGTTGTGATTGTCTTCACTGTGTAGTACAATCACGTGTCTGTACTAGGTAGTTGTGATTGTCTTTACTGTGTAGTGCAATCACGTGTCTGTACCAGGTAGTTGTGATTTTTCTACTGTGTGGCACAATCACGTGTCTGTACTAGGTAGTTGTGTTTTTTCTACTGTGTAGTGCAATCACGTGTCTGCACTAAGTAGTTGTGATTGTCTCTACTGTGGGTACAATCAGGTGTCTGTACCAGGTAGTTGTGATTGTTTACTGAGTGGTACAATCACGTGTCTGTACCAGGTAGTTGTGATTGTCTTCACTGTGTAGTACAATCACGTGTATGTACTAGGTAGTTGTGATTGTCTTTACTGTGTAGTGCAATCACGTGTCTGTACCAGGTAGTTGTGATTTTTCTACTGTGTGGCACAATCACGTGTCTGTACTAGGTAGTTGTGTTTTTTCTACTGTGTAGTGCAATCACGTGTCTGCACTAAGTAGTTGTGATTGTCTCTACTGTGTGGTACAATCACGTGTCTGTACCAGGTAGTTGTGATTGTTTACTGTGTGGTACAATCACGTGTCTGTACCAGGTAGTTGTGATTGTCTTCACTGTGTAGTACAATCACGTGTATGTACTAGGTATTTGTGATTGTCTCTACTGTATGATTCAATCAAGTGTCTGTACCAGGAAGTTGCGATTATCTACTGTGCGGTACAATCACGTGTCTGTACTAGGTAATTGTGATTGTCCTCACTCTGTAGTACAATCACGTGTCTGTACTAGGTAGTTGTGATTTTTCTACTGTGTGATACAATCACGTGTCTGTAAGAGGATGTTGTGATTGTCTACTGTATGATACAATCACGTGTATGCACTAGGTAGTTGTGATTTTCTCTACTGTGTGGTACAATCACGTAACTGTACTAGGTAGTTGTGATTGTCTACTGTGTGGTACTATCACGTGTCTGTACTAGGTAGTTGTGATTGTCTACTGTGTGGTACAATCACATGTCTGTACTAGGTAGTTGTGATTGTATCCACTGTGTGATACATTCACGTGTCGCAGCCATGTAACTGTAATTGTCTACTTTGTGGTAATATCACGTGTCTGTGGTAGGTAGTTGTGATTGTCTTTACTGTGTGGTGCAATCAGGTGTCTGTACCAGGTAGTTGTGATTGTCTACTGTGTGGTACATTCACGTGTTTGTACTATGTAGTTGTGATTGTCTCTACTGTGTGATACAATCACGTGTCTGTACTAGGTAGTTGTGATTGTATCCACTGTGTGATACATTCACATGTCTCAAACAGGAAGCTGCGATTATATACTTTGTTGTACAATCACGGGTCTATACTAGGTAGCTGTGATTGTCTCTACTGTGTGGTACACTCACGTGTCTGTACCAGATAGTTGTGATTGTCTACTGTGTGGTACAATCACGTGTCTGTACTTGGTAGTTGCGATTGTCTTCACTGTAAGGTACAATCGCGTGTCTGTGCTAGGTATCTGTTATTGTCTCCACTGGGTGGTACAATCACTTGTCTGTACTAGGTATTTGTGATTTTCTCTACTGTGTGGTAAAATCACATGTTTGTACTAGGTAGTTATGATTGTATCCACTGTGTTGTACAAACACGTGTCTCAACCAGGTAGCTGTGATTGTCTACTTTGTGGTACAATCACGTGTCTGTACCAGGTAGTTGTGATTGTCTCTACTGTGTGGTACAATCAGGTGTCTGTACCAGGTAGTTGTGATTGTCTACTGTGTGGGACAATCACGTGTCTGCACTATGTAGTTGTGATTGTCTCTACTGTGTGGTACAATCACGTGTATGTACCAGGTAGTTTTGATTGTCTCTACTGTGGAGTTCAATCAAGTGTCTGTACCAGGAAGTTGTGATTGTCTACTGTGTGGTACAATCACGTGTCTGTATTAGGTAATTGTGATTGTCCTCACTCTGTAGTACAATCACGTGTCTGTACTAGGTAGTTGTGATTTTTCTACTGTGTGGTACAATCACGTGTCTGTACTAGGTAGCTGTGATTGTCTCTACTGTGTGGTACAATCACGTGTCTGTACTTGGTAGTTGTGATTCTCTACTGTGTGGTACATTCACGTGTCTGTACTAGGTAGTTGTGATTGTATCCACTGTGTGATACATTCACGTGTCTCAAACAGGAAGCTGCGATTATCTACTTTGCTGTACAATCACATGTCTGTACTAGGTAGCTGTGATTGTCTCTACTGTGTGGTACACTCACGTGTCTGTACCAGATAGTTGTGATTGTCTACTGTGTGGTACATTCACGTGTCTGTACTAGGTAGCTGTGATTGTCTCTACTGTGTAGTACAATCACGTGTCTATATTAGGTAGTTGTGATTCTCTACTGTGTGGTACATTCACGTGTCTGTACTAGGTAGTTGTGATTGTATCCACTGTGTGATACATTCACGTGTCTCAAACAGGAAGCTGCGATTATCTACTTTGCTGTACAATCACATGTCTGTACTAGGTAGCTGTGATTGTCTCTACTGTGTGGTACACTCACGTGTCTGTACCAGATAGTTGTGATTCTCTACTGTGTGGTACTTTCACGTGTCTGTACTAGGTAGCTGTGATTGTCTATACTGTGTGGTACAATCACGTGTCTATATTAGGTAGTTGTGATTGTCTTCACTCTATGGCACAATCACGAGGTAGTTGTGATTGTCTCTACTGTGTGGTACAATCACGTATCTGTACCAGGTAGTTGTGATTGTCTACTCTGTGGTGCAATCACGTGTCTGCACTAGGTACTTGTGATTGTCTCCGCTGTGTGGTAGAATCATTTGTCTGTACTAGGTAGTTGTGATTGTCTTCACTGTGTAGTATAATCACGTGTCTGTACTAGGTAGCTGTGATTGTCTCTACTGTGTGGTACACTCACGTGTGTGTACAAGATAGTTGTGATTGTCTACTGTGTGGTACAATCACCCGTCTGTACTAGGTAGCTATGATTGTCTCTACTGTGTTGTACAATCACGTGTCTGTACCAGATAGTTGTGATTGTCTACTGTGTGATACAATCACGTGTCTGTACTAGGTAGTTGTGATTGTATCCACTGTGTGATACATTCACGTGTCTCAAACAGGAAGCTGCGATTATCTACTTTGCTGTACAATCACGTGTCTGTACTAGGTAGCTGTGATTGTCTCTACTGTGTGGTACAATCACGTGTCTGTACTAGGTAGTTGTGATTGTCTACTGTGTGGTACATTCACGTGTCTGTACTAGGTAGCTGTGATTGTCTCTACTGTGTGGTACAATCACGTGTCTATATTAGGTAGTTGTGATTGTCTTCACTCTGTGGTACAATCACGAGGTAGTGGTGATTGTCTCTACTGTGTGGTACAATCACGTGTCTGTATTAGGTAGCTGTGATTATCTCTACTGTGTGGTACAATCACGTGTCTGTACTTTGTAGTTGCGATTGTCTACTGTGTGGTACAATCACGTGTCTGTACTAGGTAGCTGTGATTGTCTCTACTGTGTGGTACACTCACGTGTCTGTACAAGATAGTTGTGATTGTCTACTTTGTGGTACAATCACGTGTCTGTACTTGGTAGCTGTGATTGTCTCTACTGTGTGGTACAATCACGTGTCTGTAGTAAGTAGTTGTGCTTGTCTTCACTGTGTAGTACAATCACCTGTCTGTACTAGGTTGTTGTGATTTTCTCTACTGTGGGGTACATTCACGTGTCTGTACTATGTAGATGTGATTTTCTCTACTGTGTGGTACAATCACGTGTCTGTACCAGATAGTTGTGATTGTCTACTGTATGATACAATCACGTGTCTGTACTAGGTAGTTGTGATTGTATCCACTGTGTGATACATTCACGTGTCTCAAACAGGAAGCTGCGATTATCTACTTTGCTGTACAATCACATGTCTGTACTAGGTAGCTGTGATTTTCTCTACTGTGTGGTACACTCACGTGTCTGTACCAGATAGTTGTGATTGTCTACTGTGTGGTACAATCACGTGTCTGTACTAGGTAGCTGTGATTGTCTCTACTGTGTGGTACAATCACGTGTCTGTACTTGGTAGTTGTGATTGTCTACTGTGTGGATAATTCACGTGTCTGTACTAGGTAACTGTGATTGTCTCTACTGTGTGGTACACTCACGTGTCTGTACTAGATAGTTGTGATTGTCTCTACTGTGTGGTACAATCAGTTGTCTGTACCAGGTAGTTGTGATTGTCTTCACTGTGTAGTACAATCACGTGTCTGTATTAGGTAGCTGTGATTATCTCTACTGTGTGGTAAAATCACGTGTCTGTACTAGGTAGTTGCGATTGTCTACTGTGTGGTACAATCACGTGTCTGTACTAGGTAGCTGTGATTGTCTCTACTGTGTGGTACACTCACGTGTGTGTACAAGATAGTTGTGATTGTCTACTGTGTGGTACAATCACCCGTCTGTACTAGGTAGCTATGATTGTCTCTACTGTGTTGTACAATCACGTGTCTGTACTAGGTAGTTGTGATTGTCTTCACTGTGTAGTACAATCACCTGTCTGTACTAGGTAGTTGTGATTTTCTCTACTGTGTGGTACATTCACGTGTCTGTACTATGTAGTTGTGATTTTCTCTACTGTGTGGTACAATCACGTGTCTGTACCAGATAGTTGTGATTGTCTACTGTATGATACAATCACGTGTCTGTACTAGGTAGTTGTGATTGTATCCACTGTGTGATACATTCACGTGTCTCAAACAGGACGCTGCGATTATCTACTTTGCTGTACAATCACGTGTCTGTACTAGGTAGCTGTGATTGTCTCTACTGTGTGGTACACTCACGTGTCTGTACCAGATAGTTGTGATTGTCTACTGTGTGGTACAATCACGTGTCTGTACTAGGTAGCTGTGATTGTCTCTACTGTGTGGTACAATCACGTGTCTGTACTAGGTAGTTGTGATTCTCTACTGTGTGGTACTTTCACGTGTCTGTACTAGGTAGCTGTGATTGTCTATACTGTGTGGTACAATCACGTGTCTATATTAGGTAGTTGTGATTGTCTTCACTCTGTGGCACAATCACGAGGTAGTTGTGATTGTCTCTACTGTGTGGTACAATCACGTATCTGTACCAGGTAGTTGTGATTGTCTACTCTGTGGTGCAATCACGTGTCTGCACTAGGTAGTTGTGATTGTCTCCGCTGTGTGGTTGAATCATTTGTCTGTACTAGGTTGTTGTGATTGTCTTCACTGTGTAGTATAATCACGTGTCTGTACTAGGTTTTTGTAATTGTCTTCACTGTGTAGTGCAATCACGTGTCTGTACTAGGTAGTTGTGATTTTTCTACTGTGTGGCACAATCATGTGTCTGTACTAGGTAGTTGTGATTTTTCTACTGTGTAGTGCAATCACGTGTCTGCACTAAGTAGTTGTGATTGTCTCTACTGTGGGTACAATCAGGTGTCTGTACCAGGTAGTTGTGATTGTTTACTCTGTGGTACAATCACGTGTCTGTACTAGGTAGTTGTGATTGTCTTCACTGTGTAGTACAATCACGTGTATGTACTAGGTAGTTGTGATTGTCTCTACTGTGGGGTCCAATCAAGTGTCTGTACCAGAAAGTTGTGATTGTCTACTGTGTGGTACAATCACGTGTCTGTACCAGGTAATTGTGATTGTCTTCATTCTGTAGTACAGTCACGTGTCTGTACTAGGTAGTTGTGATTTTCTCTACTGTGTGGTACATTCACGTGTCTATACTAGGTAGTTGTGATTTTCTCTACTGTGTGGTACAATCACGTGTCTGTACCAGATAGTTGTGATTGTCTACTGTGTGGTACAATCACGTGTCTGTACTAGGTAGCTGTGATTGTCTCTACTGTGTGGTACAATCACGTGTCTATATTAGGTAGTTGTGATTGTCTTCACTCTGTGGCACAATCACGAGGTAGTTGTGATTGTCTCTACTGTGTTGTACAATCACGTATCTGTACTAGGTAGTTGTGATTGTCTACTCTATGGTGCAATCACGTGTCTGCACTAGGTAGTTGTGATTGTCTCCGCTGTGTGGTAGAATCATTTGTCTGTACTAGGTAGTTGTGATTGTCTTCATTGTGTGGTACATTCACGTGTCTGTACTAGGTAGCTGTGATTGTCTCTACTGTGTGGTACAATCACGTGTCTATATTAGGTAGTTGTGATTATCTTCACTCTGTGGAACAATCACGAGGTAGTTGTGATTGTCTCTACTGTGTGGTACAATCACATGTCTGTACTAGGTAGTTGTGATTGTATCCACTGTGTGATACATTCACGTGTCTCAAACAGGAAGCTGCGATTATCTACTTTGCTGTACAATCACGTGTCTGTACTAGGTAGCTGTGATTGTCTCTACTGTGTGGTACACTCACGTGTCTGTACCAGATAGTTGTGATTGTCTACTGTGTGGTACAATCACGTGTCTGTACTAGGTAGCTGTGATTGTCTCTACTGTGTGGTACAATCACGTGTCTGTACTAGGTAGTTGTGATTCTCTACTGTGTGGTACTTTCACGTGTCTGTACTAGGTAGCTGTGATTGTCTATACTGTGTGGTACAATCACGTGTCTATATTAGGTAGTTGTGATTGTCTTCACTCTGTGGCACAATCACGAGGTAGTTGTGATTGTCTCTACTGTGTGGTACAATCACGTATCTGTACCAGGTAGTTGTGATTGTCTACTCTGTGGTGCAATCACGTGTCTGCACTAGGTAGTTGTGATTGTCTCCGCTGTGTGGTTGAATCATTTGTCTGTACTAGGTAGTTGTGATTGTCTTCACTGTGTAGTACAATCACGTGTCTGTACTAGGTAGTTGTGATTGTCTTTACTGTGTAGTGCAATCACGTGTCTGTACTAGGTAGTTGTGATTTTTCTACTGTGTGGCACAATCACGTGTCTGTATTAGGTAGTTGTGTTTTTTCTACTGTGTAGTGCAATCACGTGTCTGCACTAAGTAGTTGTGATTGTCTCTACTGTGGGTACAATCAGGTGTCTGTACTAGGTAGTTGTGATTTTTTACTGTGTGGTACAATCACGTGTCTGTACCAGGTAGTTGTGATTGTCTTCACTGTGTAGTACAATCACGTGTCTGTACTAGGTAGTTGTGATTGTCTCTACTGTATGATTCAATCAAGTGTCTGTACCAGGAAGTTGCGATTGTCTACTGTGTGGTACAATCACGTGTCTGTACTAGGTAATTGTGATTGTCCTCACTCTGTAGTACAATCACGTGTCTGTACTAGGTAGTTGTGATTTTTCTACTGTGTGGTACAATCACGTGTCTGTACTAGGTAGTTGTGAATTTCTCTACTGTGGGGTACAATCAGGTGTCTGTACCAGGTTGTTGTGATTTTCTACTGTGTGGGAAAATCACGTGTCTGTACTAGGTAGTTGTGATTGTATCCTCTGTGTGATACATTCACGTGTCTCAACCAGGAAGCTGTGATTATCTACTTTGTTGTACATCACGTGTCTGTACTAGGTAGCTGTGATTGTCTCTACTGTGTGGTACAATCACGTGTCTGTACTAGGTAGTTGTGATTGTCTACTGTGTGGTACATTCACGTGTCTGTACTAGGTAGCTGTGATTGTTTCTACTGTGTGGTACAATCACGTGTCTGTACTAGGTAGTTGTGATTGTCTACTGTGTGGTACATTCACGTGTCTGTACTAGGTAGCTGTGATTGTTTCTACTGTGTGGTACAATCACGTGTCTATATTAGGTAGTTGTGATTGTCTTCACTGTGTAGTACAATCACGTGTCTGTATTAGGTAGCTGTGATTATCTCTACTGTGTGGTACAATCACGTGTCTGTACTATGTAGTTGCGATTGTCTACTGTGTGGTACAATCACGTGTCTGTACTAGGTAGCTGTGATTGTCTCTACTGTGTGGTACACTCACGTGTCTGTACAAGATAGTTTTGATTGTCTACTGTGTGGTACAATCACGTGTCTGTACTAGGTAGCTGTGATTGTCTCTACTGTGTGGTACAATCACGTGTCTGTACTAAGTAGTTGTGCTTGTCTTCACTGTGTAGTACAATCACCTGTCTGTACTAGGTTGTTGTGATTTTCTCTACTGTTGGGTACATTCACGTGTCTGTACTATGTAGATGTGATTTTCTCTACTGTGTGGTACAATCACGTGTCTGTACCAGATAGTTGTGATTGTCTACTGTATGATACAATCACGTGTCTGTACTAGGTAGTTGTGATTGTATCCACTGTGTGATACATTCACGTGTCTCAAACAGGAAGCTGCGATTATCTACTTTGCTGTACAATCACCTGTCTGTACTAGGTAGCTGTGATTGTCTCTACTGTGTGGTACACTCACGTGTCTGTACCAGATAGTTGTGATTGTCTACTGTGTGGTACAATCACGTGTCTGTACTAGGTAGCTGTGATTGTCTTTACTGTGTAGTGCAATCACGTGTCTGTACTAGGTAGTTGTGATATTTCTACTGTGTGGCACAATCACGTGTCTGTATTAGGTAGTTGTGTTTTTTCTACTGTGTAGTGCAATCACGTGTCTGCACTAAGTAGTTGTGATTGTCTCTACTGTGGGTACAATCAGGTGTCTGTACTAGGTAGTTGTGATTTTTTACTGTGTGGTACAATCACGTGTCTGTACCAGGTAGTTGTGATTGTCTTCACTGTGTAGTACAATCACGTGTCTGTACTAGGTAGTTGTGATTGTCTCTACTGTATGATTCAATCAAGTGTCTGTACCAGGAAGTTGCGATTGTCTACTGTGTGGTACAATCACGTGTCTGTACTAGGTAATTGTGATTGTCCTCACTCTGTAGTACAATCACGTGTCTGTACTAGGTAGTTGTGATTTTTCTACTGTGTGGTACAATCACGTGTCTGTACTAGGTAGTTGTGAATTTCTCTACTGTGGGGTACAATCAGGTGTCTGTACCAGGTTGTTGTGATTTTCTACTGTGTGGGAAAATCACGTGTCTGTACTAGGTAGTTGTGATTGTATCCTCTGTGTGATACATTCACGTGTCTCAACCAGGAAGCTGTGATTATCTACTTTGTTGTACATCACGTGTCTGTACTAGGTAGCTGTGATTGTCTCTACTGTGTGGTACAATCACGTGTCTGTACTAGGTAGTTGTGATTGTCTACTGTGTGGTACATTCACGTGTCTGTACTAGGTAGCTGTGATTGTTTCTACTGTGTGGTACAATCACGTGTCTGTACTAGGTAGTTGTGATTGTCTACTGTGTGGTACATTCACGTGTCTGTACTAGGTAGCTGTGATTGTTTCTACTGTGTGGTACAATCACGTGTCTATATTAGGTAGTTGTGATTGTCTTCACTGTGTAGTACAATCACGTGTCTGTATTAGGTAGCTGTGATTATCTCTACTGTGTGGTACAATCACGTGTCTGTACTATGTAGTTGCGATTGTCTACTGTGTGGTACAATCACGTGTCTGTACTAGGTAGCTGTGATTGTCTCTACTGTGTGGTACACTCACGTGTCTGTACAAGATAGTTTTGATTGTCTACTGTGTGGTACAATCACGTGTCTGTACTAGGTAGCTGTGATTGTCTCTACTGTGTGGTACAATCACGTGTCTGTACTAAGTAGTTGTGCTTGTCTTCACTGTGTAGTACAATCACCTGTCTGTACTAGGTTGTTGTGATTTTCTCTACTGTTGGGTACATTCACGTGTCTGTACTATGTAGATGTGATTTTCTCTACTGTGTGGTACAATCACGTGTCTGTACCAGATAGTTGTGATTGTCTACTGTATGATACAATCACGTGTCTGTACTAGGTAGTTGTGATTGTATCCACTGTGTGATACATTCACGTGTCTCAAACAGGAAGCTGCGATTATCTACTTTGCTGTACAATCACCTGTCTGTACTAGGTAGCTGTGATTGTCTCTACTGTGTGGTACACTCACGTGTCTGTACCAGATAGTTGTGATTGTCTACTGTGTGGTACAATCACGTGTCTGTACTAGGTAGCTGTGATTGTCTCTACTGTGTGGTACAATCACGTGTCTGTACTAGGTAGTTGTGATTCTCTACTGTGTGGTACTTTCACGTGTCTGTACTAGGTAGCTGTGATTGTCTATACTGTGTGGTACAATCACGTGTCTATATTAGGTAGTTGTGATTGTCTTCACTCTGTGGCACAATCACGAGGTAGTTGTGATTGTCTCTACTGTGTGGTACAATCACGTATCTGTACCAGGTAGTTGTGATTGTCTACTCTGTGGTGCAATCACGTGTCTGCACTAGGTAGTTGTGATTGTCTCCGCTGTGTGGTTGAATCATTTGTCTGTACTAGGTAGTTGTGATTGTCTTCACTGTGTAGTACAATCACGTGTCTGTACTAGGTAGTTGTGATTGTCTTTACTGTGTAGTGCAATCACGTGTCTGTACTAGGTAGTTGTGATTTTTCTACTGTGTGGCACAATCACGTGTCTGTATTAGGTAGTTGTGTTTTTTCTACTGTGTAGTGCAATCACGTGTCTGCACTAAGTAGTTGTGATTGTCTCTACTGTGGGTACAATCAGGTGTCTGTACTAGGTAGTTGTGATTTTTTACTGTGTGGTACAATCACGTGTCTGTACCAGGTAGTTGTGATTGTCTTCACTGTGTAGTACAATCACGTGTCTGTACTAGGTAGTTGTGATTGTCTCTACTGTATGATTCAATCAAGTGTCTGTACCAGGAAGTTGCGATTGTCTACTGTGTGGTACAATCACGTGTCTGTACTAGGTAATTGTGATTGTCCTCACTCTGTAGTACAATCACGTGTCTGTACTAGGTAGTTGTGATTTTTCTACTGTGTGGTACAATCACGTGTCTGTACTAGGTAGTTGTGAATTTCTCTACTGTGGGGTACAATCAGGTGTCTGTACCAGGTTGTTGTGATTTTCTACTGTGTGGGAAAATCACGTGTCTGTACTAGGTAGTTGTGATTGTATCCTCTGTGTGATACATTCACGTGTCTCAACCAGGAAGCTGTGATTATCTACTTTGTTGTACATCACGTGTCTGTACTAGGTAGCTGTGATTGTCTCTACTGTGTGGTACAATCACGTGTCTGTACTAGGTAGTTGTGATTGTCTACTGTGTGGTACATTCACGTGTCTGTACTAGGTAGCTGTGATTGTTTCTACTGTGTGGTACAATCACGTGTCTGTACTAGGTAGTTGTGATTGTCTACTGTGTGGTACATTCACGTGTCTGTACTAGGTAGCTGTGATTGTTTCTACTGTGTGGTACAATCAGTTGTCTGTAACAGGTAGTTGTGATTGTCTTCACTGTGTGGTACAATCACGAGGTAGTGGTGATTGTCTCTACTGTGTTGTACAATCAGTTGTCTGTAACAGGTAGTTGTGATTGTCTTCACTGTGTAGTACAATCACGTGTCTGTATTAGGTAGCTGTGATTATCTCTACTGTGTGGTAAAATCACGTGTCTGTACTAGGTAGTTGCGATTGTCTACTGTGTGGTACAATCACGTGTCTGTACTAGGTAGCTGTGATTGTCTCTACTGTGTGGTACACTCACGTGTGTGTACAAGATAGTTGTGATTGTCTACTGTGTGGTACAATCACCCGTCTGTACTAGGTAGCTATGATTGTCTCTACTGTGTTGTACAATCACGTGTCTGTACTAGGTAGTTGTGATTGTCTTCACTGTGTAGTACAATCACCTGTCTGTACTAGGTAGTTGTGATTTTCTCTACTGTGTGGTACATTCACGTGTCTGTACTATGTAGTTGTGATTTTCTCTACTGTGTGGTACAATCACGTGTCTGTACCAGATAGTTGTGATTGTCTACTGTGTGATACAATCACGTGTCTGTACCAGGTAGTTGTGATTGTATCCACTGTGTGATACATTCACGTGTCTCAAACAGAAAGCTGCGATTATCTACTTTGCTGTACAATCACGTGTCTGTATTAGGTAGCTGTGATTGTCTCTACTGTGTGGTACACTCACGTGTCTGTACCAGATAGTTGTGATTGTCTACTGTGTGGTACAATCACGTGTCTGTACTAGGTATCTGTTATTGTCTCCACTGGGTGGTACAATCACGTGTCTGTACTAGGTATTTGTGATTTTCTCTACTGTGTGGTAAAATCACATGTTTGTACTAAGTAGCTATGATTGTATCCACGGTGTTGTACAAACACCTGTCTCAACCAGGTAGCTGTGATTGTCTACTTTGTGGTACAATCACCTGTCTGTACTAGGTAGTTGTGATTGTCTCTACTGTGTGGTACAATCAGGTGTCTGTACCAGGTAGTTGTGATTGTCTACTGTGTGGGACAATCACGTGTCTGCACTATGCAGTTGTGATTGTCTCTACTGTGTGGTACTTTCACGTGTCTGTACTAGGTAGCTGTGATTGTCTATACTGTGTGGTACAATCACGTGTCTGTACCAGATAGTTGTGGATGTCTACTGTGTGGTACAATCACGTGTCTATATTAGGTAGTTGTGATTGTCTTCACTCTGTGGCACAATCACGAGGTAGTTGTGATTGTCTCTACTGTGTGGTACAATCACGTATCTGTACCAGGTAGTTGTGATTGTCTACTCTTTGGTGCAATCACGTGTCTGCACTAGGTAGTTGTGATTGTCTCCGCTGTGTGGTTGAATCATTTGTCTGTACTAGGTTGTTGTGATTGTCTTCACTGTGTAGTATAATCACGTGTCTGTACTAGGTTTTTGTAATTGTCTTCACTGTGTAGTGCAATCACGTGTCTGTACTAGGTAGTTGTGATTTTTCTATTGTGTGGCACAATCACGTGTCTGTACTAGGTAGTTGTGATTTTTCTACTGTGTAGTGCAATCACGTGTCTGCACTAAGTAGTTGTGATTGTCTCTACTGTGGGTACAATCAGGTGTCTGTACCAGGTAGTTGTGATTGTTTACTCTGTGGTACAATCACGTGTCTGTACTAGGTAGTTGTGATTGTCTTCACTGTGTAGTACAATCACGTGTATGTACTAGGTAGTTGTGATTGTCTCTACTGTATGATTCAATCAAGTGTCTGTACCAGGAAGTTGTGATTGTCTACTGTGTGGTACAATCACGTGTCTGTACTAGGTAATTGTGATTGTCATCATTCTGTAGTACAATCACGTGTCTGTACTAGGTAGTTGTGATTTTTCTACTGTGTGGTACAATCACGTGTCTGTACTAGGTAGTTGTGATTTTCTCTACTGTGGGGTACAATCAGGTGTCTGTACCGGGTTGTTGTGATTTTCTACTGTGTGGGAAAATCACGTGTCTGCACTAGGTATTTGTGATTTTCCATAATGTGTGGTACAATCACGTGTCTGTTCTAGGTAGTTGTGATTGTCTCTACTGTGTGGTACAATCACGTGTCTGTACCAGATAGTTGTAATTGACTACTGTGTGGTACAATCACGTGTCTGTACTAGGTAATTGTGATTGTATCCACTGAGTGATACATTCACGTGTCTCAACCAGGAAGCTGTGATCATCTAATTTGTTGTACAATCACGTGTCTGTACTAGATAGCTGTGATTGTCTCTACTGTGTGCTACAAACACGTGTCCGTACCAGGTAGTTGTGTTTGTCTACTGTGTAGTATAATCACGTGTCTGTACTAGGTAGCTGTGATTGTCTCTACTGTGTGGTACAATCTCGTGTCTATACCAGGTAGTTGTGATTGTCTCTACTGTGTGGTACATTCACGTGTCTGTACTAGGTAGTTGTGATTCTCTTCACTGTGCGGTACAATCACGTATCTGTACCAGGTAGTTGTGATTGTCAACTCTGTGGTACAATCACGTGTCCGTACTAGGTAGTTGTGATTGTCTCCGCTGTGTGGTAGAATCACGTGTCTATACTAGGTAGCTGTGATTGTCTTCACTGTGTAGTACAATCACGTGTCTGTACTAGGTAGTTGTGATTTTTCTACTGTGTGGTACAATCACGTGTCTGTACTAGGTAGTTGTGATTTTCTACTGTGAGGTACAATCACGTGTCTGTACTAGGTAGTTGTAATTGTCTACTCTGTGGTACAATCACGTGTTTGTACTAGGTAGTTGTGATTGTCTTCACTGTATAGTACAATCACGTGTCTGTACTAGGTAGTTGTGATTGTTTTCACTGTGTGGTACAATCACGTGTTTGTACTAGGTAGTTGTGATTTTTCTACTGTGTGGTACAATCACGTGTCTGTACAAGATAGTTGTGATTGTCTACTGTGTGATACAATCACGTGTCTGTACTAGGTAGTTCTGATTGTATCCATTGTGCGATACATTCACCTGTCTCAAACAGGAAGCTGCGATTATCTACTTTGTTGTACAATCACGTGTCTGTACTAGGTAGCTGTGATTGTCTCTACTGTGTGATACATTCACCTGTCTCAAACAGGAAGCTGCGATTATCTACTTTGTTGTACAATCACGTGTCTGTACTAGGTAGTTGTGATTGTATCCACTGTGTGATACATTCACCTGTCTCAAACAGGAAGCTGCGATTATCTACTTTGTTGTACAATCACGTGTCTGTACTAGGTAGCTGTGATTGTCTCTACTGTGTGATACATTCACCTGTCTCAAACAGGAAGCTGCGATTATCTACTTTGTTGTACAATCACGTGTCTGTACTAGGTAGTTGTGATTGTATCCACTGTGTGATACATTCACCTGTCTCAAACAGGAAGCTGCGATTATCTACTTTGTTGTACAATCACGTGTCTGTACTAGGTAGTTGTGATTGTATCCACTGTGTGATACATTCACCTGTCTCAAACAGGAAGCTGCGATTATCTACTTTGTTGTACAATCAAGTGTCTGTACAAGGTAGCTGTGATTGTCTCTACTGTGTGGTACACTCACGTGTCTGTACCAGATAGTTGTGATTGTCTACTGTGTGGTACAATCACTTGTCTGTAAAAGGTAGCTGTGATTGTCTCTATTGTGTGGTACAATCACTTGTCTATACTAGTTAGTTGCGATTGTCTTCACTGTAAGGTACAATCACGTGTCTGTGCTAGGTATCTGTTATTGTCTCCACTGAGTGGTACAATCACGTGTCTGTACTAGGTATTTGTGATTTTCTCTACTGTATGGTAAAATCACATGTTTGTACTAAGTAGTTATGATTGTATCCACGGTGTTGTACAAACACCTGTCTCAACCAGGTAGCTGTGATTGTCTACTTTGTGGTACAATCACCTGTCTGTACTAGGTAGTTGTGATTGTCTCTACTGTGTGGTACAATCAGGTGTCTGTACCAGGTAGTTGTGATTGTCTACTGTGTGATACAATCACGTGTCTGCACTATGTAGTTGTGATTGTCTCTACTGTGTGATACAATCACGTGTATGCACTAGGTAGTTGTGATTGTCTCTACTGTGTGGTACAATCACGTGTCTGTACTAGGTAGTTGTGATTGTCTACTGTGTGTTACATTCACGTGTCTGTACTAGGTAGCTGTGATTGTCTCTACTGTGTGGTACAATCACGTGTCTGTACCAGATAGTTGTAATTGTCTACTGTGTGGTACAATCACGTGTCTGTACTAGGTAGTTGTGATTGTATCCACTGTGTGATACATTCACGTGTCTCAACCAGGAAGCTGTGATCATCTACTTTGTTGTACAATCACGTGTCTGTACTAGATAGCTGTGATTATCTCTACTGTGTGCTACAAACACGTGTCCGTACCAGGTAGTTGTGATTGTCTACTGTGTAGTACAATCACGTGTCTGTACTAGGTAGCTGTGATTGTCTCTACTGTGTGGTACAATCTCGTGTCTATACCAGGTAGTTGTGATTGTCTCTACTGTGTGGTACATTCACGTGTCTGTACTAGGTAGTTGTGATTCTCCTCACTGTGCGGTACAATCACGTATCTGTACCAGGTAGTTGTGATTGTCAACTATGTGGTACAATCACGTGTTTGTAGTATGTAGTTGTGATTTTCTTTAATGTGTGGTACAATCATGTGTCTGTACCAGGTAGTTGTGATTGTCTACTCTGTGGTACAATCATGTATCTATACTAGGTAGTTGTGATTGTCGTCACTGTAAGGTACCATCACGTGCCTGTACTAGGTAGTTGTGATTGTCTACTGTGCGGTACAATCACGTGTCTATACTAGGTAGTTGTGACTGTCTTCACTTTGAGGTACAATCACGAGGTAGTTATGATTGTCTCTACTGTGTGGTACAATCACGTGTCTGAACCAGGTAGTTGTGATTCTCTTCACTGTAAGGTACAATCACGTGTCTGTACTAGGTAGTTGTGACTGTCTTCACTGTAAGGTACAATCACGTGTCTGTACTAAGTAGTTGTGACTGTCTTCACTGTAAGGTACAATCACGTGTTTGTTCTAGGTAGTTGTGATTGTATCTACTGTGTGGTACAATCATGTATCTATACTAGGTGGTTGTGACTGTCTTCACTGTAAGGTACAATCACGTGTCTGTACTAAGTAGTTGTGACTGTCTTCACTGTAAGGTACAATCACGTGTTTGTTCTAGGTAGTTGTGATTGTATCTACTGTGTGGTACAATCATGTATCTGTACTAGGTAGTTGTGATTGTCTTCACTGTGTGGTACAATCACGAGGTAGCTGTGATTATCTTTACTGTGTGGTACAATCACGTGTCTGTACAGTTAGTTATGATTGTATGCACTGTGTGGTACAGTCACATGCATGTGCCAGGTAGTTTTGACTGTCTATTGTGTGGTACAATCACGTGTCTGTAGTAGGTAGTTGTGATTATCTCCACTGTGTAATATAGTCATGTGTTCGTACTAGGTAGTTGTGATTTTCTCTACTATGTGGTACAATCACGTGTCTGTACTAGTTAGTTGTGATTGTCTCCACTGTATGGTACAATCACATGTCTGTTCAAGGTAGTTGTGATTTTCTCCGCTGTGTGGTATAATCAGGTGTCTGGACTAGGTGGATGTGATTTTCTCTGCTATGTGGTACAATTACGTGCATGTACTAGTTAGTTGTGATTGTATCCACTGTGTGGCACAGTCACGTGTCTGTGCCAGTTAGTTGTGATTGTCTCCGCCGTGTGGTACAATCACATATCTGTACTAGGTAGGTGTGATTTTCTCCGCTGTGTGGTATAATCAGATGTATGTAATAGCGGGTTGTGATTTTCTCTACTATGTGGTACAATTACTTGTATTGCTAGGTAGCTGTCACTGTCTCTACTGTGTGCACCATCACGTATGTGTACTATGTAGTTGTGATTGTCTCTACTGTGTGGTACAATCACGTGTCTGTACTAGGTGGTTGTGATTTTCTCTACTGTGTGGTACAATTACGTGTTTTTGCTAGGTAGCTGTCATTGTCTCTACTGTGTGGCACAATCACGTATGTGTACTATGTAGCTGTGATTGTCTCTACTGTGTGGTACAATCACGTGTCTGTACTAAGTAGTTGTGATTGTCTCCACTGTGTGGTGCAATCACGTGTCTGTACTAAGTAGTCCTGATTGTCTCCGCAGTTTGATACAATCACGTGTCTGTACTAGGTAGTTGTGATTGTCTCTACTCTGTGGTATAATCACGTGTCTGTACTAAGTAGTTGTGATTGTCTCCGCAGTTTGATACAATCACGTGTCTGTAGTATGTAGTTGTGATGTTCTCTACTGTGTGGTGCAATCACGTGTCTGTAGTATGTAGTTGTGATTGTCTCTACTGTGTGGTATAATCACGTGTCTGTACTAAATAGTTGTGATTGTCTCCGCAGTT
Source organism: Bathymodiolus brooksi (assembly GCA_963680875.1). Taxonomy (NCBI): domain Eukaryota; kingdom Metazoa; phylum Mollusca; class Bivalvia; order Mytilida; family Modiolidae; genus Bathymodiolus; species Bathymodiolus brooksi. The sequence continues at coordinate 1,478,124 of OY804585.1, read as the reverse complement.
TGATACAATCACGTGTCTGTAGTATGTAGTTGTGATTGTCTCTACTGTGTGGTATAATCACGTGTCTGTACTAAATAGTTGTGATTGTCTCCGCAGTTTGATACAATCACGTGTCTGTACTAAGTAGTTGTGATTGTCTCCGCAGTTTGATACAATCACGTGTCTGTAGTATGTAGTTGTGATTGTCTCTACTGTGTGGTGCAATCACGTGTCTGTAGTATGTAGTTGTGATTGTCTCTACTGTGTGGTACAATCACGTGTCTGTACTAGGTAACTGTGATTGCCTCTACTGTGTGGTACAATCACGTGTCTGTACTAGGTAGTTGTGATTGTCTCTACTGTGTGGTATAATCACGTGTCTGTACTAAATAGTTGTGATTGTCTCCGCAGTTTGATACAATCACGTGTCTGTAGTATGTAGTTGTGATTGTCTCTACTGTGTGGTATAATCACGTGTCTGTACTAAATAGTTGTGATTGTCTCAGCAGTTTGATACAATCACGTGTCTGTTCTAGGTAGTTGTGATTGTCTCTGCTGTGTGGTACAATCACGTGTCTGTACTAGGTAGTTGTGATTTTCTCTACTGTGTGGTACAATCACGTGTCTGTAGTATGTAGTTGTGATTGTCTCTACTGTGTGGTACAATCACGTGTCTGTTCTAGATAGTTGTGATTGTCTCTGCTGTGTGGTACAATACTATTATATCAAATAACCCAATTGTTCAAATATATCTGTAATTTTGGAAGTGTATATCTTCGGGAAACTTGAACCCTTATTCAAAATTATACCCTTTCAAATTATCACTATTCTTAGTTCTATTTGTAAATAAATTACCACGTGTTCAAACATAGTGTAAAATCGAACTGTTATAAGCATTTAATCAATCCTTTTACTACCGGAAGGCGTTCATACAATGCCATATAACTATCTGTTCACAATGTTTAGTAATAATTGATCATTACTTGTCTATTCATTATTGCTTTTTTTTTATCATTGCTTAATGGGTATTTCTTAACTTTGTTTGCTTGTTGATTGTTTTATATATAAACTGCTACCAATTTAAATGGGTTTTTTTCACAGATACATTCAACTTTATCTTATAGTAAATTACTTACCACATCTCTGCCACTTGTTAATTATCCAGAAACACATTTGTTTTCCCAATATCCTTATTATTCACGAATGCATATTCCCGAATGTACGCAAAAACGCTAGTCCATATATACATGTATACATATAATATTTAACTTCTACCACATACATACACGTCCGTGTTATGTAAGTGATCCGGCGCTTTATTTGTAAACATACTGCCACGTGTTCAATGATGTATACGTTCTGATAAAAGGTGTGTTTGATTTGTCATTTGCTGTTCTATATTACTCAATATTTTTTTTTTTTTTTTTTTTTTACAATAATTAATTTCTTGTAAATAATATATAATGTTGTAGTAGCTCAGCATATTGCATTAGAAATCATTAATTGATATGATCTTGATATAATCCATGAATACATTAAAGGAAAGGTGTGTTTGAACATGAAACAAATTTAAAATAACCTCACCACTACTAATAGGTGTATATGACTTCTACATTTCATACTTTTTGGTCAAAACTCCTTTAATGCTTGTTTATTATTAATTTATTTCATTACTCTTTTTTTTTTATATATTTTTGTCTGTATTCTTTTTTCTGATTTTTCTCCCCTTGAATATTGACTTGCAAGTAATTTGTTTTCCTGTGTATATTGACTTAATTTCCTTCTTTGTTTTTGATCTTCATTAGGTTGTATATTATTGTTGTCCTTTTGTTATATGTAAACTGTAGACATTAAACTATTATTAATATTTCGGTAAGTTTATATTCTCCTACTTTTTGTTTCCATTTTGTTTAACTTCATGCATTCTGTTGGAAAAAATAGTACTATTCTACTTTACTATATATATATATATATATATTATTTTATTTTATAGAAAATTTGTTTTTGTTTTTGTTTTTTTTTTGTCTTTTTTATAAATATAATATCAAATGTTAAGAAATTTATATCTTCAGAGACTAAGATTTATCTTTCTGACTTTCGTACAAAACTAAAACACTTTTCCTGAATGTTTTTGAACCTAACATTCATTTTCTCTATCTTAATCATGTTTTTCACAAATGAAACTGAAATTGTACATATTGTTCATATTCTTGTATTTACTTCTCATTATTCTTTTAATATTGCTGACATATCCCTATTTAAATCCCATCGACAGAATCCTTCAAAGTATAAAATACATATAGACAATGGGTAATGATATCGGTATGTATAGACTGTCGATAGGTATGTTTTATATTAGAGCTTATTCCTCCTTAGTTAAAAAAATGAGGGTCTTCTTTGGTTTTGGTATTTTGAACTTTATGAAGGTAATGCTTTATTTACAGAAATTGATCTGCATGTTTGCACAAACCTGTCACTTTCCCTTTTCGACAAATATCCAATTTACTTTAATACTTTTACTATTATTGATTCTTGATAATGATATCCATCAAAATCCGGGACCTGAAGAATACGAATTTTCTGTGTTTCATTTAAATGCACGTAGTGTGCGAAATAAATTGTCATATTTAGAAGACATAGCTTCTGAGTCGTCTATAATTTGTGTAACAGAGAGCCATTTGGACGGAAATATATTGGATATGACATTGGTATTGAAGGTTTTTCCGATAAAATATTTAGAAAAGATAGAAACAGTTTTGGGGGTGGCGTTCTCGTGTATACTTCTCAAGGTATTTGTGTGAAAGAAAGGCACGATTTAAATTGTGATGGGGTTGAAATGCTGTGGATTGAAGTACTTATTCCAAATTTTAAACTACTTGTGTGTGTTGTTTATCGACCACCAGGAACTACAGAATCATTTTGGGATAATTTTGATTACTCCCTTGAACAAGCATTAAATTTTACTGAAAACATAATTATTACTGGCGATCTTAATGTTGATTTACTTACTCAAACTAATCATAAGTTGAACGAAATCATGACACTGTATGATTTAACTAATGCTATAAATGAGCCAACAAGGATGGGTGCACTATTGGATCCAGTTATTGTTTCAAATATAGATATAGTTGTTGATTCTGAAGTAATAGGTGTTGATAGAAGTATAAGTGATCACAATGCAACAATGATTAATATCAAAATCCCGTACTCAATCAAAAAAACATATATGCGTAAAGTTTGGCAATACAAACATGTAGACCTCTTAAAACTTAATTATGAAATATCAGAATTTCAATGGGAATCGTATCTCAAAGAATGCACTGATATTGATATCATGTCATCAAGCTTTACACAGAAATACCTTGAGATAATATCGAGAAATATCCCCTCAAAAATGATTCAAGTAAGACCTTCTGATAAGCCATGGTTTAATTCCCATATCAAAAGGGAAATCCGTACCCGAAACCGATTGAAAAAAATTGCAAGAACAAAAAAGTCATCGACCGCTATACATAAGTACAAATCCCATCGTAATAAGGTAAATAATATGATCAAGCATGCCCGTGAACAGTTCCTTTTAAGTGCAAATGAATTGGTAGATTCACTCCAAAGAAATGATTCGAAATCTTATTGGTCACTGATTCGGAAATTAATGAAAGGAACGTCCCAAAATTATTCTATTCCGCCCTTATATGATAATGATTCAAATGAATTGATATATGATGACAAGATTAAGGCAAATCTGTTGAACAAATATTTTTGTTCTATTTCATTTGTTGATGATACTAATCATGTTCCCCCAGATATACCATCAAGAACTGATGCATTATTATCTAATATATATATTACTGAACACGATGTTAAAGATATTTTACAAACATTGAAAATAGGTAAAGCTTGTGGTGATGACGGCATCACCCATCAAATGTTAAAGAGTACTTCTGAAACCATTTGTATACCTTTAGCTATTATTTTTAACTTTTCGTTACAGAAAGGCATATTTCCGTCAACATGGAAAATTGCGCGAGTTATGCCAGCTTTCAAAAAAGACGACAAAAGCAGTCCTTCAAATTATAGACCCATATCTTTATTAAGTTGTATAGGGAAAGTGATGGAACGTGCTGTATATAAGTATACATATAATTTTATTTTTGAACATTCTCTTCTGTATGCCTACCAATCAGGATTCATTCGTGGTCATTCTACTGTATACCAATTATTAGAAATGTATCATAGAGTATGTCAAAATTTAGACGAACGATTGTCAACCATTTTAATATTTTGTGACATTTCAAAAGCTTTTGACAGAGTTTGGCATGAGGGGCTTATTAAGAAGTTAAAATCGTATGGGATATCGGGCGACCTTTTGATCTGGTTTAAAAATTATTTAAGTTGTAGAAGGCAATTTGTGTTTGTTAATAATGAACTATCAGATTCTGGTCTTGTCAAAGCAGGTGTACCCCAAGGATCTGTACTTGGCCCTTTATTATTTTTATTATATATTAATGACATTACAGATAACTTAGGCAATTTGGCGAGACTGTTTGCTGACGACACCTCATTGTCATACTCTGGGAAAAACTTTGATTTGATGCAAATTGAGATAAATAATGATTTACAAATATTGGATCAATGGGCAAAAACATGGCTTGTAGATTTTAACCCTAAAAAAACTAAAGCCCTTATAATATCAAATAATACTAATATTCCTGAATTAAACATACGTTTTAATGACGAACCAGTTGAACTTGTTGATAATCATAAACATCTGGGTGTAACATTTGTATCTGATGGAAATTGGACTGTACATATTGAAAACATAGCAAGATCAGCATTAAAACAAGTAAATGTTCTTCGTAAATTAAAATTTATTTTATCTAAACAAGCTTTGTCAAATATCTATCTTACATTTATCAGACCAGTACTAGAATATGCATGTGAAGTGTGTGATGGGTGTTATGAACGGGACATTGAAAAATTAGAAAAAATACAATTAGAAGCGGCACGAATTGTAACAGGTCTGACAAAATTTGCTAGTAAGGAGTCATTATATTTTGAGACTGGATGGGAAACTTTAGCCAATCGGCGGGAAACTCGTAAATTAACAACTTTTTATAAAATTCATAATACATTATGCCCTCCTTATTTATTTAACTGTTTACCTCCAATTACATCAGATGTAAATAGTTATAACCTTAGAAATAATCAGAATTATGTTCCACCCAGATGCAGACTAAGAACATCAGCAAGCTCATTTATTCCATCTACCGTTTCGCTTTGGAACAATCTAGACATATCAATAAGAAATTCTCCTACATTATCTTCGTTTAAAAACAGAGTGAAAGCTGATATTTATAAAACCCCAAAGTATTATAATGAAGGCCCACGGAAACTAAGTATATTACATACTAGACTTAGACACCAATGCAGCTCACTCAATGCCGATCTGTCAAAAATACATATAATAAATAATTTTAAATGTAATTGTGGTGCTTCTTTTGAAGATGCTATACATTATTTTCTAGAATGTCCTTTATACCTGAACGAAAGAAGAACACTTCTGAGTAATTGCGACGATATCAATATCAATATTGAAACTTTGCTCTTTGGGAACGATAAGTATAGTTATGACGTCAACTCCAAAATATTTGGAAAAGTTAGAACTTTTATAAATCAATCAAAAAGATTTTAGGGCTAATGTCAGCAATTTTTTACTTTTTCACTTTTTCACTTTTTCACTTGTACTTCTTACTTTCTTCTAGTGTCAAAATTTTAAATGTTTATTGTCTGTGTTTTGTTTTGCTGTCATTAATTCATGTGTATAATTTGTAAGGAGAGGACTTCATATAAGTTGGTATAACTTGCTGTCCAATCCTATTGTTTATGTACAATAAAATATTATTAAACTAAACAATCACGTGTCTGTACTAGGTAGTTGTGATTGTCTCTGCTGTGTGGTACAATTACGTGTCTGTAGTAATTAGTTGTGATTTTCTCTACTCTGTGGAACAATCACGTGTCGGTACTCGGTAGTTTTGATTGTCTTCGCTCTGTGGAACAATTACGTGTCTGTACTAGGTAGTTGTGATTGTCTCCGCAGTTTGATACAATCACGTGTCTGTACTAGGTAGTTGTGATTGTCTCCGCTGTGTGGTACAATCACGTGTCTGTACTCGGTAGTCGTGATTTTCTCCGCTGTGTGGTACAATCGCGTGTCTATGCTAGGTAGTTATGATTGTCTCCACTGTATGGTACATATACAATATACGTACATTGTTAGTAAACATAAAATTTATTGGTACGAGCTTTATAAACAGGCAGAATAGCGAATAGAGTACAAATGAATTTTATATTTAACGATAATGTACGTATATTGTGTTTATCCTGCAATGTCAAAAAAGTCGGAAAACATGTCAGATTTAAACAAAAAGGTCAGAAATAAGCTTCATTCCTCGCCTTTCATAAATGTTGTCAAGGGTGTCTTCTGCGTGGTCCGCGTTACATTAGTACCAGTTTCATACTTGTCTTCGCCCTCTGCTGTACATAGCTACAGGGTACCAGGAAAGTTTATCGTAGGTTGAAGAGTTTATTCGTAGGCTGAAATGTTTATTCGTATAGTACGAATAAAGCAAAAATGTATTCGTATTGCATATTTGTACAGCAAATGTACTGATTGCAGGATAAAATCACATATCTGTACTAGGGAGTTGTGATTTTCTCTACAGTGTGGCGCAATTACGTGCATGTACTAGTTAGTTGTGATTGTCTGTGTGGCACAGTCACGTGTCTGTGCCAGGTAGTTGTGATTGTCTCCGCCGTGTGCTACAATCACATGTCTGTACTATGTAGTTGTGATTTTCTCCGCTGTGTGGTATAATCACGTGTCTACTAGGTGGTTGTGATTTTCGCTACTGTGTGGTACAATTAAGTGTTTTACTAGGTAGCTGTCATTGTTTCTACTCTGTGGCACAATCAGGTGTATGTACTATGTATTTGTGATTGTCTCCGCTGTGTGGTACAATCACGTGTCTGTACTAGGTAGTTGTAATTGTCACTACTGTGTGGTACAATCACGTGTCTGTACTAGGTAGTTGTGATTGTCTCTGTTGTGTGGTACAATCACGTGTCTGTACTAGGTAGTTGTGATTGTCTTCGCTGTGTGGTACAGTCACGTGTCTGTACTAGGTAGTTGTGATTTTCTCCGCTGTGTGGTAAAATCACGTGTCTGTACTAGGTAATTGTGATTTTCTCTACTCTGTGGTACAATCACGTGTATGTACTAGGCTGCTGTGATTTTCTCTACCGTGTGGCACAATCACGTGGCTGTACTAGGTAGTTGTGATTGTCTCCGATGTGTGCTACAATCACGTGTTCGTACTAGGCTGCTGTGATTTTCTCTACTGTGTGGTACAATCACGTGCTTGTACTAGGTAGCTGTGACTGTCTCTACTGTGTGGTGCAATCACGTGTCAGTACTAGATAGTTGTGATTTTCTTCCGCTATGTGGTACAATCACTTGTCTGTATTTGGTAGTTGTGACTTTCGCTATTGTGTGGTACAATCACGTGTCTGTACAACTAACTAGTACATGCACGTAATTGTACCACACAGTAGAGAAAATCACAACTCCCTAGTATAGACACGTGATTGTACCATACAGTGGAGACAATCACAACTACCTAGTATAGACACGTGATTGTACCATACAGTGGAGACAATCACAACTACCTAGTATAGACACGTGATTGTACCACACAGCAATGATTGTCTCTACTGTGTGATATAATTACGTGTCTGACCTAAGTAGCTCTGATTGTCTCTACTGTGTGGTACAATCACGTGTCTATACTAGGTAGTTGTGATTGTCTCCACTGTATGGTACAATCACGTGTCTATACTAGGGAGTTGTGATTTTCTCTACTGTGTGGTACAATTACGTGCATGTACTAGTTAGTTGTGATGGTCTGTGTGGCACATTCATGTTTCTGTGCCAGGTAGTTGTTCGTTGTTCGTTTTGTTGATATTGGTAAAATTGTTGACCATCACAGCTTAGAGGTAATTAGTCGTTTGTTGATATTGTTAGAATTGTTGGCTTAGAGGCAATTGGTCGTTTTGTTGATATTGGTGGAATTGGTGACCATAATTGTTTAGAGGCAATTGGTCGTTTTGTTGATATTGGTGGAATTGGCGACCATAATTGTTTAGGGACAATTGGTCGGTTTTTTTATATTGGTGGAATTGGTGACCATAATTGTTTAGAGGCAATTGGTCGTTTTGTTGATATTGGTGGAATTGGCGACCATAATTGTTTAGGGACAATTGGTCGGTTTTTTTTATATTGGTGGAATTGGTGACCATAATTGTTTAGAGACAAATTGGTCGTTTTGTTGATATTGGTGGAATTGTTGACCATCACTGTTTAGAGGTAATTGGTCGTTTTGTTGATATTGGTGGAATTGTTGACCATCACTGTTTAGAGGTAATTGGTCGTTTTGTTGATATTGGTGGAATTGTTGACCATCACTGTTTAGAGGTAATTGGTCGTTTTGCTGATATTAGTGGAATTGTTGACCATTACTGTTTAGAGGTAATTGGTCGCTTTGCTGATATTAGTGGAATTGTTGACCATCACTGCTTAGATGTAATTGGTCGTTTAGTTGATATTGGTAGAATTGTTGACCATCACTGTTTAGAGGTAATTGGTCGTTTTGTTGATATTGGTGGAATTGTTGACCATAACTGTTTAGAGTTAATTGGTCGTTTTGTTGATATTCGTGGAAGTCTTGACCATCACTGTTTAAACTTTATTTTCATAAAAAAAAAAGGAAAATCAAATATCAAATTTAGAGGTCAAGCTATATGCAATAAGTAATATTCTATTTCGTAATGTGCACTGAAACGAATTCACTATGAACCACATTAGTGGTGTAGTGGTTAGCGTGCTTGTCTCGAGTGTGATAAATCGTGTGTTCGAGCCACGGTCGGGTGAATTCTCACGACTATAAAATTGGTATTTGTAGTTTCTTCCCTATGCATGCAACAGCAAAGAGAAAGAACAAAGAGTGGTTGGATCGGAATTCGGATTCTGTGTCCGAGTGGAGCGATGTGTCTACTGAGGTTAGCGCTGAACGGCAGCTCCCATTACGGGTGGAGTGATTTTCATTCATACACTGTTCATTTTGACTTTTGATTCCTACTTGTTGGACTGGATATTCTTTATAACATTGTTCATCATTGGTGAGTTCTAGAAGATATTTCATGAAGTTTCCCTATGCTTATTTACATCAATATAATTATATAAAATACACATTGCGTTTACCTGTGAGCGACCAACCATGACTTCATTGCAATCAAGGATATTTTAACCACTACTCGTGTTAAACAGGTAACAAACAAGGTATTATACAGTACTGATCACGTTAAACATTCTCGTGGCACTAGACGTGGAACTAAAGCGGGCAGAAACTTCTCCAGACAAATTCATACTCTAGTAAATTCAAAACAAAACAGTTATTTCCATACACTGAACATCAACGTGAGGCAAATTTGAGTAACCTTTCCGAAGTCAAGAAGGACATTTCTTATGTTTCTGATCACTCTGATGTAGTGTTAACTCAAATCCCGACATTGATAACGAATCGCCCACCAAAGACGCTAAATACGAGAACTATCGAATACCAAAACTTTGTTCGAATTCCGAAAGCTACTAAGCGCAACAAACATTTGACCTTATGTACTCTCAACTGTAGATCAGTCAAAAACAAAACAACATCAATAAACGATTTCATATTATCTAACCATGTTGATTTACTCGCCATCACAGAAACATGGCTAGGTTCAGAAATAGACAAAGTTGTAGTTGCGGAAATGATTCCATCTGGATACGACATACATCATGTATCACGTATAGGACAAAAGGGTGGTGGTGTAGCCCTTATATACAATCGAAGTGCTGAAGTCAAATTAGTTAAGCAACAAAACATATACACAAACTTTGAATTGATAGAATGTGATGTTAAAGCGGAATACGTTGGCTTTCGCATATTTGTGGTATATCGCCCGCCTCCGTCAAAGAAAAACAACTTTCAGGTTTCAGCTTTTCTTGACGAATTATCGCTTCTTCTTCAAAGTTCGACAGCTATGTCAGAGGAAGTGATTATAACTGGAGATTTAAATTTCCATCTTGATGACCCTAGTGATCAAAATGCTCGTAAATTTTTAGACATTCTTGATGAGCAAGGCTTTGTGCAGCATGTGGTCGGTGCGACGCATATCCGGGGCCATACTCTTGACGTCTTTATAACACGAGACAATAGTTCCATTCTTCTTGACAAGCCGTCTATATTGGAATCCCATTTGTGTGACGTTAAAGGAAATCATACTGGTGATCACATGGCAATCTCTTCTGTGCTTCAAATTCAGAAACCTGCAAATCAGAGGAAATCGGTGTCATTTCGGAAATATCGAAATATCGTCATAGATGATCTTAATAATGACATTTTAAATTCAAATGCCTTACCAAATCCAACAGGCAGCATTTATGAACTTGTAGAGACGTATAACACTCAGCTTTCAGCAATCATAGATAAACATGCACCCGTACAGAGTAAGACTATCATCCTGCGACCAAATACTAAATGGTATACGGAAGAACTAGGTACTGCCAAACAAGACAGACGAAAATCCAAACGCAAAATGCGGAAATCTAAGTTAACTGTTGACATCCAAATATACCGCGTAAAGTGCAACTCCGTTAGTAAGACCAATAAACAATATTTGTCTGACAAAATTGAAGAAATCGGAAATGATTCGAAGCAACTATTTAAGCTTACAAACAATATTATGGGCAAAACAAAAGAAACCATCTTGCCATCTATTGACGACAAACATCAGCTTGCCAACCGATTTGGCAGATTTTTCCTTTGAAAAATAGATAATATCAGAAATGACCTCAGCTCAACGCGTGGATCATCACCTAACGATTTTGACATATTTAATGCCGATGTGAAATTCGATGGAACACCACTGACAACATGTTCACCGGTAACAAGTGATGAAATCAGAAAAATCTTAACGAAAGCTCCCGTGAGGTCGTGCGAACTCGACCCCATTCTGACACATGGGCTTAGACCATGCTTAGATACTTTGATTCCAATTATCAAAGAAATTGTGAACAAATCATTAGCGGAATCGATTGTGCCAGAGGTATTCAAAAATGCACTCGTTCGACCTCTTCTGAAAAAAAAAATTAGATAGAGAAGAAGTTAAAAAACTATCGCCCAGTGTCCAATTTACCTTTTCTTTCGAAGGTAACTGAAAAGGCAGTCTCGAGTCGTATTGAAAACCATCTGAATTCATTTTCACTTCATGACAATTTACAATCGGAGTATAGATTCTGTCACTCCACGGAAACCGCCCTACTCCGTGTTCATCACGATATAGCATCAGCGCTTGACAATGGCCATTCTGTTGTTCTCGTAATGCTGGATCTGTGCGCAGCGTTCGACGTTATTGACAATGATATACTCATCAACCGATTACAACATTCATTTGGAATATACGGAGACGCTCTTTTATGGATCACGTCTTATTTGCATGGAAGATCGCAAAGTGTTGCTATCGAACCTGTTAAATCGAACAGCATGGAATCGAAATATGGTGTACCGCAAGAGTCGGTGCTTGGACCAAAGATGTACTGTATTTTCTCTAAGCCCATTGGCGCTATCTGTTCAAGGCATGATTTATGATATCACTTTTATGCTGATGACACGCAGTTGTATTTTGTCATCAAACCGCCGGACGATTGGAGTGATGCTACTGGACGTTTAGAGCCATTTCTCTCGGAGATAAGCGCATGGATGAAATCAAACATGTTGAAATTAAATGAAGATAAGACAGAACTGATAGTGTTTGCACCTAAGCATCGGCTTAACGGTTTCAGAAACTGCCAATTACAATTCGACGGTTGTGTTGTCAGCGATGCCCCCTTTGTTAAAAACCTTGGTGTACATTTTGACAAGGCATTAAACATGGAAAAACACGTAAGTGCTCTGGTCAAATCTTGTTTTGCCCACATTCGCACTATAGGACGTATTAGACCGTATTTAACAGAAAGCGCATGTAAGACACTAGTTGCAACTCTAGTTACATCTCGTATGGACTATGGAAACGCTATTCTTTATGGTATCAACAACAATGTGCTTTCGAAACTTCAAAGGATCCAGAACACTGCGACGAGACTTATCACCCGCAAAAGAAAGTACGACCATATTACACCCGAGCTAATGGCTTTGCACTGGCTTCCGATTTAATACAGGTGTCAGTACAAGTTACTTTTATACACTTTCAAAGTTCTGACTGAGCGTGCTCCTGTTTATCTTCAGGAATTGTTAACAATTCATGTTCCAACAAGATCACTTCGCTCGGAAAATTCCATGCTGCTATCAAAACCCATAGTGCGCACAAAGACATTCGGTGAGAGGCAATTTGACAGGGCAGCATCTACACTGTGGAACAATCTCCCAAGCAGCATCCGACATGAACAATCAATGGGAATTTTCAGGAAACAACTGAAAACATATCTTTTTAGACTTGCCTATGTTGATTTTATCTAGTTTATGGTGTGCAGTAACGATGTATTTTTATTTTCTTATGAGTCACGTATGTTTTAATTCTTGGTGGAATTGTTTTATCATTTTTAATTATAGACGACTTGTTTTAAACATATTTCATACTTTTATCACTTTTAGTTAAGAGCTTCGATATCATTTTCTTCCTCTTTTCTAATTTTAGTTTTATTACTTCATGTTTCGTTTCTGGTAAGTTTTATAGGTTTATGTAATTTTCACTTTGTATGTAAATTTTTAGTCTTTGTTCTTTTTTAACTATGTTAAGCGCTTAAAGTAATTTTTTATATATTATATATAGCGCTATATAAATTGTGTATTATATATGTATTATATATATATACTCATGGACTGTTGTTTCAGTCAGGTAGCACTTTAAAATCCAACCAAGCGTGTTGATCTAGTACAAAGCGGACATGCATCGTCATTTCATCGAATGTAACTTGCTCTCGTCATGATATAGCTAAACATATTGCTCGTTCGGCGTTAAACAACAATCACTCACTCATTCGATCAATGTAGATATATAACATCGTTTACATATCATAACATTATTCAACACACACCACGTGACATGATTATAGAGTATGAACATGAAGTTTATTATATATCTAATATACATAATTTTCTTTTAAGATGACCAAATAACTTTAACAGAAGTCCAAAAGAAATTCTTGTAGTAAATTCTGCATGTAGCGGGTGAAAGTTCAAGTGTTTCTCAAACATCAATTCTCGTGATATCGCAACGACTATGTCTTTAGACACAGCTTCAGAGAGGAAAACAAAAGGAGTAATGCAGCCTGGTTCCACATGCAGATGTTGATAAACTTCCTCTGCTGACGCAAACGAAAAGTTTCTGTGTGCATGAAGTTGGTATTTCAACTGACGTAGATTAACATTATTATCTTCATGACAAATGACATAATAAAACTTTCCTTTTCTGTCTTTTAAAAATAGATTTTTGCAATAAACAGTTTTATCGGAAATATTGCTTTCGTTTTTGGCGTTATATTTGAACCGTAATGAGAGCGGGAGGTTTGGCGCCTTAAAATCTGATTCAACCCACCATTTCTTTAGAAATGCCTGTACCAAGTCAGGGTCATTACGGTTTTCACAGTTTTCCGGTTGTTGACTGATTTTGTCTGTTTATATAATTATGAGTTTTGACTTTCCCTTTGTGGGATTGTTCGGGGTTCGGTGGTTTTGTTATTGCCCTTATTCACTGTTTCTGTAAAAATGTTAAATGTCTCTATCTTCTGAATAACAAGTTTTCCATTTTCGGGTAATTCAACGGTAATTGCTGACTCTTTGTTATTTTTTATTTCAGTTTCATCGTCGCTGTAAGAAGAAGAACTACTTTTAATTTCAGTTTCATCGTCACTGGAAGAGGAGGAGGCAATTTTTTGCTTATCATGTTCGGCATCTTCTGATTTTACAGAGCTTTTTGAAGGGTCGTTTCGTAGTAAGCAGGTTGCAGTTGAAATGTCGATCTCTTCGAGGTTTGTCTTGAAAGGCGTCATTGACTTATCCATCAGCCATCCAGAGAAACGACGAAAAGATCTCCGTATACGAGGAAAAATGATGTAAATGGTTATACCGGAGATGAGGCCAGTGGCCATCATCCCGGAGATAGCGTGTCGAGCCATGGTGGCAGCATGACTGTGGTCAACCCGGTATGGTTGACCAGCTGTTGTCTTACACCTTAAGGTTACCTCATATTAGAGGTAACTTTGATTTCATAATCCGACTAACCATGTGTGGATAGTCTGCACCGGAATGACTTCCGATGACCATTCGCCGCCATTAATTAGGAATTACGATCTCCACTTCCCATAATCCCTAAGATGCATGTTTAATCATATATGTATATGCACCATCTCTTCTTCGTCATAATATTGTCAACACATCATTACAACAGCAGCATTCTGAAATATACAAAAAAGGACAGTGAGTGCGATGGGATCGTCCAAAAATCATGCCTAATCTGGTGTATTAAATGAATGGTGTGTTATCATGAATTAACCTATACAACTGATGACAGTGGAAACTATTGTTGCTTGTTTATGGTGTTGTATTATTGCACAGCTTATGATTTCCGCATTAAAGCAATGTTTGGTTCGTCTTTACCTCCATTTGCTTGTAGGAGGACTCATGTTTTATTTACAGTATTTGTGTTTTTTGCGTATTGTGGTGTCCAGCACGTATTGTGGTGTCCAACACGTCTTGTGTTGTGTTTTCTTTTTTGTTTTTCTTCGTACTCTATGTTACCAGTTACTCTGGATTGTCCAATTTGGATTGCCCATTCGGTATTCTATTACATTTATTTACAATTTTGTTATTTTTATCACAAATTGATAGTTAAGGTAACAATAAAGCTTTGTTATTGCATATCAGAATATTCCACGATATAGACTTGAATGCTGATATAGACCGGTCCAAAACCCGTGTATAGACTGGTACTACTGGTCTATACACGGATATTTGTTTATTTACGTTTTACGTAATTACAATGTTACTTATAATCTCATTTTATTTCTCATTATAAGTTGAACACCATTTTTATATCTTAAGAGGTCGACCTTCAACTACAAATTGACACCAAATGAGAAGACAGTTCATCTAATCGAAGTTCACAATATTCAACATAAATTAATTTTAGGCATTCCACAAGAGTTCACCACATTTCATAGGTAAATTTTAGTTTGTTTTGATAATAATTAATCATTAATTATGATATTAGACATTATATGAAATAAGAAAAGCTGTGTTTGTTTTATTTATCGCATTTGAAGCCATTAATGTAGGGAGAGTACGCTGTCTTCATCACATGTTCTTGATTATGTGATACATAGCACCACAGTGTTGCCACCCCCCCCCCCCCCCAAACCCCCCCAAAAATTATTAATAAAAAACTATTATACAATTTAAGACATGCGATACATTTGATATCATTTTTAAATATAGCAAAACGTTCTTTTTCCTCCTAACCCCCGCCCATGCAATTTTTCTTTTTTTTTCTTATTTTAAGTACCTCATAATCCTTTTTTTTCTTATTTTAAATACCTCATAATCCTTTTTTTCTTATTTTAAGTACCTCATAATCTTTTTTTTTTTCGATTATACATTATTAACTTTCCTATATTAAAAAAAAGTTTTGAGTTACGATTAATCTGTTTTAGAGACATTTGACAGCTAAATTTGAAGTGAAAATTTATGACCAGTAATGTTTTCAAGCTTAATACCCCCAAAATTAAAAATAAAAGGGAGGGTCCATTTCTGTGACCCCAAGTAATAATTCAAATAAATAATGAAATAACTAAATTAAATTATCTATTTACCTTATTTTGTTACTGCATAATGACTGACGGACTGTTTAATACATCTTTATTCGTCTAAACTACTTAGCTTGTTGCCAACACCATATATTTATATACAACTCCCGATCTATTTTTAGATCATTTCATTAAAACGATAATATAATTTATTTATTATTATTGATATTGTGTTTCTTTTTATGATTTAAGTTGATAGTAAGTTCAAAGTATCGATGAATAATGAAATTTAAAAAAACAGTCCCTTAATATAATAGAAAAAATTAGCAAGAAATTTAAATTTTAAAATTATCTTTTATTTACTACTGCTAAAAATAACTATTACAAACGTTACTATAAATAACTCATATATTTCGTAGTATTTCATCAGCTCATATTGGAAATGCTAACAACAGCTTAAACGATTATGACGTATTTTATTTCGTAGTTTAATGTTTTAAGCAACTTTTTCAATAAGATGTTTTCTTTGAAATATGATTTTTGAAAAGAATTATTATGATAATAGATGCAAATTTCTTTTTTTCTCTCTAAATTTTAGCAAACTTTACTGAATTTTCATGTGCAAAACTAAAAAAAAATCTTATTTTTATTTTGCGTGAAAAAGATTTCTGGCTTGGGGTAAATATACGGATATCGACACCCCCCCTTTTTTTTCTATTGAAAAGGATAATAACATTTGTATTTGAATGTTCAAAGCAACTTTTTGAATCTGATGTTTTCTTTGATATAAACTATTTAAGAATTATTATAGCAAAAGAAATAAGTTTCTTTTTTTCTTCTAAATTTGAGCAAACTTTACTGAATTTTCATGTGCAAAAAAGAAATGTGGACTCCACTGATTTTTTTTCACGTGAGAACGATTTCTGGCTTGGAGTTAAAATACGGATACCGACCCCCTCCCCCTTTCACCATTGAAAATGTTAATAACATTAGAGGATTATGATGTATGCTATTTTGTATTTTAATGTTCAAAGCAACTTTATTTTATGTCTTTTTTTTTAATATGATCTTTTTAAGAATTATTATGATAGATGTTAATAAAAACAAAATCTGAATTTTTGGGAAACTTTACTGAATTTTCATGTGCAAAAAATAATCTGATTTTCATTAAGCGTGAAGACAATTTCAGCTTGAGGAAAATATACGGACACCGAACCCCTCCCCCCTTTTTTTCACCACCAACGCCATAACAGTTAAGTGTTCGGTCTATAACATTAAAATACATTTCGATAATGAGACACAATGAATATCTAATCTGAATATGGTATCTTAGTTTTTGTACATTTTACTCACATTATATATGCCCCTGGCACAATACGCGTAAGGGACAGCAAGTTTTACTCGTGTCCACCCGTCCGTCCGTGCACTAGTTATGCATTTTGCTTCCATTCATTAACTTTAGTTTTCCTTCAGAAAATCATTTGAAATATATACATAATGTCAAGGACCACAAAAGACAACCAATTTCGATTTTGGATTTAAAAAAAAAATAATAATAATACATAGCCGCATCAGTGGTGTAATGATTATCGTATTATTCTGGAGTTTGATAGATCGTGGGTTCAAGGTCAGGTCGGGTCAAACCAAAGAAAATAGAATTGGTATTTGAGGCTTCTCCGTTAAGCATGCAACATAATTGGGAAGGAACAAAGACTGGTTGGCCCGGAATCAGGAAAATATGCCCTAGTGGATCGAAATGACTGCACACGGGCAGTTGTTTCAGTGAGCAATGAACATCTAAGACTAAGCGCGTTGGTCTAGTACAATGCGGAAGTCTTTCGCCTTTATTGTTATATGCTTAGTGGAGAAGCAGCACATACTAATTTTATTGTCATCAGTTTGAACCGACCGGCTAACGTTGTGAGTTCGATCCCGCTAAGGCGAGATTTACACGATAAAACATTATGCGATAAAGTTTGGCAGTGACTTGCGGCAGGACGGTGGTTTTCTCCAGGTACTCTGGTTTCCTCGACCAATAAAGCTGACCGCCACGATACAACTGAAATATTGTTGAAAGTGTCGTTAAACACCATAGCACTAACAGTAAACCGACCGGAGCTCGAACCCACGATCTACCGGACTCGAGGCGGGTACTCTAACTATAACACCACCGATACAGTCGCTATTAAATATACTAGTCACTAAAACATCACCTCAGGTCGTTGATTATCTGTTGTCGAGTTAAAAATAACAATATTACAGTCTGGAATATACTAGTATATTAGATACATTGATTGGTTGATTGATTGGTGTTTAATGCCAACTTTATCAAATTAAATACAATAATCATTTATGATCTTTTTGAGTAGAAATGAATATGTGCAGATTTTGTATTGCTTGTTTTATATATGTATTAACGTTGGAGAGCCAATAATCAAGAGGGAGACAGTTGAGATTTTATTAAATGGTTTGACATTGTATGCCTATTCCAAGCTAAGACCTGGATTTCCAACACTATTTACCGTGGTCTTTTATATGCTCCATGTACTTTGGTTTAGTAAATAAACGACTACGAGTTATCCTTCTTATTACTGATTTATTATGAAAAGTGATGGTAAACGATCCCACCTATAACTCTCTGATATTTGAGTGTTCTCTGTCGATATTGCATTAAACTGACCGCCACGATATAATTGAATAGTGTTGAACGTGGCATTAACATTGAACACCATCAACCTAAACCACAAAAGAAGGAATTTCCAATTCTTGAAGTTTCGATGGAATTAGCGATTTCGTGTACATACCTTAAGCCAGTATTAGTTCAGATTATTGAAATCAGGATTCCCAGTCCATTGGGCAAGAAAAAAATTCTTGTGTATTATACAGTACATATTAATTGAGCCCCTTTGTAAAGACATAATACAGCATACTTTATATATACTGTCATTCTGCAAATGAAGTCATTGTTGATTGTAAAATAATGTCATTAATCTCTGGAGAGACTCATGATCAGCTGATGGAGACCCCTGTCCTGTAGCCCATAAATCCCATGCCTTATCCCGGCACTGTATGTTAAACGTTACATTAGACTTTAGATGAAGACATGTCTGTATTGTTTATGATAATTATATAATAGATACACATGCAATTACATGTACTCTACAAAAAGGCCAATAATTGACCACAAGAACAAAGGTTAATCAGCTGCAAAGGTTGTATGCTATGTGTGTGTTATAATATGATCGATACATCTGTTACCACCACTGGATCAATACATCTACTGGTGGGCTATTAGACTCCCCCCCCCCCCCCCCCCGATGATATCCTCCGCCGAGTAGTTAGTGTTTCGGCACTGACATATGCATATGGCTTATTATGTATATCGATATTTTATTGCAATTCACAGTTCCAACTTAATGTATAATTTATGATTAAAACTAAGGCTCATTTATACTCCCACAGTAATGTGTGACCTTAACCGATTTTTGCTATCTCGTTTTAGGCCCTTTATTTTTTCGCTCCCAAAACTTTTAAATTATTTGGTTTTCCAATCAATTGACTTTGAGTGTACCTGGTAAAGGTTATTCCAGGAACTAAATTTGATATCTCGTATTTATTACCGCTGACATATCACGCAAAATTGTAATTATTCTCAAAATCTGGTTTCTTCATATTCAAACTCTCTGTGCCTGTAGTGTGTTATATTACGACAGAGACATCATTTTGAATATCCAAAATGACCGCACATTCTTCGAATTTGGTCGAAATTGTTTGCTTTGTTTTGATATCGATGACTATTGCTGACAGGAATCGAGTCACTTCAACCTCTGATTCAGGTATGGAACACAATTTTCTAATATTAACGCGGATATCGCAGATTAAAATTTCAACAACAAAATAGATAATGTCCCTTACCAACAAAGGTTCTTCGTATTTTCAAACATGGAGATTTCTTCAATATCGATACCCTTCCCCTAAATAATCTTGAATATCGTTACTTTACAAACAATGTTCGAGTTCGTCTTTTTACCTCCTGTTTTAGGAGGGCTCATGTCTTATTTACGTTATTTGTGTTTGTTTGTGCATAGTGGTGTAAAACACATAATGTATTGTGTTTTATGTTTTGTTTATGTTTGTCTTGTGTACCCTATGTTGCCAGTTTCTATGGATCGTCCATTGTTGGTATTCGGTATTCTCTAACGTTTATTCACCTTTAAAGAAAGAGACTTTAATTATATATTGATCGATATACTACCGTTAAAGAAATAGACTTTAGTTATATATTGATCGATATACTACCGTTAAGGACATACATGTAGATTGTATATGCCTTATTCAGGTATGGAACACAATTTTCTAATATTAACGCGGATATCGCAGTTAAAGATTAGTTAAAATAATGTCCCTTAACAACAGAGGTTCTTCGACAAAGACCGTCTTCTTCGTGTTTTCTAACCTGGAGATTCTTTTAATATCGATACATTTCCTTTGAAGAGGTATACTTTAATATCGTTACTTTACAAGCGATGTTCGGTTCGTCTTTACCTCCAGGCTTTTGCAAGAGAGCTCATGTCTATATACGTTATTTGTGTTTGATTGCGTATAATGGGTTGTTTGTTGGTGTTTAACGCCACTTTCAACAAAATTTCAGTAATATCGTGGCGGTCAGTTTTATTGTTGGAGACAACCGGAGTACCCAGAGAAATCCAACGACCTGTCCCAAGTCACTGACAAACTTTATCACATAATGTTGTACACCTAATCGAGATTCGAACTCACGACATCAGTGGTGATAGGCACATATTGCATAGGTAGTTGTAATGGTGTCAAACACATATTGTGTTGTGTCTTTGTTTTGATTTTCTTCGTCTTGTGTACCCTATGTTGCCAGTTTTTATGGATCGTCCATTGTTGGTATTCGGTAATCTCTAACGTTTATTTTCCGTTAAAGAAATAGACTTTAATTATATGTATATAGATAATTTTCCGATAAAGAAATATTCTTTAATATCAATACACTACCGTTAAAGACATAGACTATGTTTTTCAATTGAGTTAATATAATATTGTGATGTGAAATAAAGGAGTAATATGGGATAATTTCAATCAACTATAATAACATTGCAATATTGTCTTGGTTGGTATGCCCAGCTGCACTCCGATGGCCCCTCCACTAATTTATAATACATTTAAAATTTCAGACATACAAATTGTCCGGATGATTCAGACATTTCCCATATTCTCTATTTACATTAAAGGAAAATTAGTTTTCACCAAACATTAATTAGTCTACAGTTTCCTCGGCCAGTTTCATGGGCACCAATTTCATAGACCAACAAATTTAAACAAAATATGATAATGAAAAATTGGTACAATTCACAAGATAGTTGTTTACGTACATGTAATTATATGGTTTTTCATATATTTCGTACGAAGTTAGCGACCTACTCGATCACATTTTCTAAGGTCAAAAATCGGTATAATCATGTATGTACAATTAATTAATATTGAGTATGAATATGAAATTAATATGAACATGTACGTACTGTTCAGTGTGTTGAATTATATCGAACATAAGTTTACATGGAATTAAAATAAACCTTACAATATTACTTTTAGTGATTTACGTAGTTTTAACTTCATTTCAGGTGTATGTTTTTATGGTAAAACTGCTGAAAGAGTACTGAGTATTCTAGCCACAGGAAACCATAGCGCATTGGTTCCTCCAGGTAAAGTATTGCATAATGTATAAGAAATTATTAATTACTTGTTTACGAATTCGCTAAATTAAATAAAACTATGTTAAATTGTTACATTTATATCATATAAAGCAATTGGATTATTTTGTATATATGTATATATTATTATACATAGCTGGGAGGCAAAGAAGAAGGTAATTGCCCCTCCCCCATTTTGGGGCAAACATTTAAAATAACCTGAATTTCTAGCATGGTAGCAAACTAATATATTATCTAATTCTTCAATGATATAAGGGCATCCTTTGAAATCAAAGTGTATTGTTTTCTTTGTCAGTTATGGAAACTTGACTTCCACCCGACTTTCGGTTCTTCACTAAAACGTATCCCCCAACTTCCCGGTCTTCACCTAAACTTTAATCCTCCCCAACTGTCCGCCCCACTCCTACACCGCTGGATGATAAGTCGGCACAAATTTCTTCTAGGATTCGCGCCTATATATATATATTGTTCATAATAGTTAAAAAAAAAAGAATACCTTTATCTTCTTTTTTAGTACATAACCAACCAAAGGACTGTTCCGACGTGAAACGCAAGCATAAGAAAAGTGGTGTGTACAAAATATATCCAGATAATATAAAACCATTTAAAGTTTATTGTGATATGAAAACTGACGGAGGATCCTGGATGGTAAGCATAGGTAGATAGAGGAATCATAGTTCATCTAATGACATATAACTCTGTTTAAGAGATTGTAATATGTACTCTGTTTTGTTTAATCTGCGTTTGTTATCTACACGACAACGTAGAACATATACATATATATTTTTGTGTGGTTTATTAGTACGTGTATTTGGGGATGGTTAAAAGTATCTACCGTCACTTTCTGAAAATATTCACCAATATCACAGCTACCTGACTAAATGGAGAGGGACCTGGACTGTTCATTATACAACGAACTGATCGAGGAATCTCCCATCAATGTGTAGGTCTCAGAAAATATAACAATTTGAGGTGGCTATAGTGAATCGAACCACTGATTCGAGAACACCCGCACATAATATTAGGAGATGATTGTGTACTTCGCCAGTTCGTTTTATTGAGGATTACCGTTTCTCACCAAGATTACCAGCAATTAAATATATCATATGTAACATTGTTTTATGTGTATTCAATTTATGTAAACCCCGGAAATATACAGAACTACTGAGGATATGTAAACAGGAAAATATTATGTGATAAAGCTTGTTGGTGACTTGCTACAGGCCGGTAATTTTCTTCGTGTACTCCGGTTTCCTCCGTTAATAAAACTGACCGCCACAATATAATTGAAATATTGTTGAAAGTGACGTTAAACATCATCAAACAAACAAACAAGCATCAAACATAAATAAAATCCCTCTTTGATATTATTTGTACAGGTCATTCAACGAAGATACAATGGAAAAGTAGATTTTTTCCGAGGGTGGAAAGAGTATGAAGATGGCTTTGGTAGCATTGACAAAGAATTTTGGTTGGGTTAGTATTATAGTAACTATTTGCCACAGCGATGGAGACAATATGGACCAAACATACCAACATATCTTTGTCATATTGATAAAGATAAACATCTTATTACTTCCTGATAGATATTATTGGTATTAAAGTTTATACCTCAATTTCATATTGATTTTTATGTTTCTTAATATTCAAAATGAATTCTTAGCTGGGGAGGGGGCATTTTTATGCATAAAATATATGTATGTATAATGTAGAAAATAAATATCTTTCTTGAGGAGATGGTGATGCACTAGACCAATCATTGGAGCTGTATTTTCTCAATAGTGATAACAAAACAAAGGTCCGTTGGTTTCCAGTTGCTCAACCTGAACTCATGTTGTTTCTTTTGTTCCTAATTGATGCTTATTGATTGGGGGACTGCAAATACCAAATGACTAGAATTCTAGTTTACCCGACCAAGATATTGGACTCACAATCTTGCCCACTCAAGCCCTCAACATAGGTAATAATAAACAATTGAAGCAAATTTGGTAGTATATTAACGATTTCTAATTTTTCAATCACCATTGCACTAAATACAACTCAAATGTGGTGAATTTTTCTTTATAGGACTTTCTAAGATAAGTAAACTCACACTGCAAGATGAATATGAACTTCGTTTCGATTTGGAGGATTTCAAGGGTAATAAAGCCTACGCCAAATATAGTATTTTCTCCCTGGCCGACGCATCAACCAATTATAAGCTTCATCTGAGTGGATATAGTGGTACGGCAGGTAAGCTTGTTCTATTACGAATACTTCCACAACTTCTAATGTCATCATACCATCACCAAGAAATCATTGGTCCATATGGAATCTCCATGCTTGAACTGATTCAGTTTAGTACGAAACCCCATGGAATATGTTATTGTAAAAATACTAAGTAAATCTTAATTATATTTGTAATAATTCAATCATGTGCCTCGGACCGTGTTTTCTCTTTATATAAATATATATACCCCTCTAAAGCAAGTGAATACTATACAAATTATTTCCTCCACTGGATTCAAACTCACCAAATCTGATATATGACAAAACGTTTAGCCTCCTCAGCCATATCCTGTTATACCAATTAATTGATAAACGTTAAAAAATACGTAGGGGCAATCATAAAAGGATAATCCAGAGAAACTGGCAACATAGGGTACACAAGACGAAGAAAAATAAAACAAAGCACAAAATATGTTGCAAACAAACACAAATAATGTAAATTTGACATGCACCCTCCTACAAACAACTAGAGGTTAAGACTCTTACCTATGAACATAGAGTAGAAATACAGTGAAACCTGTCTAAAGTGAACCTCAGAGGGACCAACTTTTTGTGTTCAGTATAGACAGGTGGTTGATATATAAAACTGTTTAAAGTAACGAATATTTCATACATTATGATTTTTCTTTAAAGTTTATACAGGATCTCAGTTTATTCAGTATTGAGCTTAGATGTGTTTCACTATACCGTTATTTTATTTAGAATGTTTTACTTTTCAACAGGTGATGGTATGGCCTATCATAATGGGATGGCCTTCAGTACTAAAGACAGAGACAATGATACGTACAAAAGTGTTAATTGTGCCGCCGACTACAAAGGTGGGTGGTGGTATTATAGTTGTCACAACGTTAATATAAATGGACTGTATGTTGGCAACAAAGTTGATAATACTGGTATGCGTTGGTCTACATTTAAGGGCAGCCAATCAATGAAGACTACTTCTATGATGATGCGTAGAACATCTAACAATAACTAAGAATAAAATTACTGTGAACCAATGTTTTATTATTTGTTTGTCACGATTCATGAAAACTAGATGGTTAATTAGAAATTTGGTATACGTTTTAAACAACAAATTGTATTTATTCCAATATTTTAGGAAAGGACAAATCTTATTTCGTAAAAAAAAAAACACTTTGATTTTTCCAAACAGTTCTCTGAAACTGATATCATCAATATGCTTGGGTTTTTGATTGACAACATGCTATGTTTGATAGACGTGTTTTTCAACAGACAGTCGGCATACCTATGGATACAAACTGTGCTTCTCTTCTCGCTGATTTTTTCCCTTATTCGTATGAGGCAGACTTCATACAAGGGTCTCTCATGAAAAACGAAGAGGAATTAGCCCAATCCTTTGTCACGATTTCAAGGAAACTATTGAACCAATGATTCCTATTGGTTAAGTTAAAGTCATCACATCGAAAGTGTTACGGTCGCCAATATTACTTGGTTAGACGTTACGGAATATCTGTGTAACAAATAATCACATATATGTTCTGTTTGGCATAATCACATTCCAGTTCCTACTTCATACATGATTTATTATCGAGTTTGTAACGAGAGTAACACGACGGGTACCACTAGTAGAACAGGAACTACACACTCTTCCGGAGCACCTGAATACAACCTCGAGATTTAATGGAATTCGTTTTTCCTAATCTTTAGTTTTCTGTGCAGTGTTTAGAAGATCATTGTTTGTCTTTTTGTCCCTTTTGTTTTTACTATTGTATTGCCTGTCCATCTTCGATTTACGACTTCTTATTACTCCTATGGTATCTTCAAAGTTTTCATGTACGACAAACCAATATGATTTCAGTTGTGTCAGCATCATTAACTTCTTAGACTCTTCATTAGGATCGTACTAGTTAAACATGTTTTTCCTCATGTTATGTCTTGGAACACTGACACATTCTGAGGGGAACACTTACTACTATATTTAACACGAGAGTATATGAATATGAAGGATGATAATAAAATACTAATCAATTAAAAACAAAACAAACAACAAAAGAAATAACAATAAAAATGAACACAATAAAATCAGAACAAATCACGTGTCTTTACTAGGTAGATATGATTGTCGTCACTGTGGTGCAATCACGTGTCTTTACTAGATAGTTGTGAGTGCCTCCACTGTGTGGTACAATCACGTGTCTGTACTAGGTAGCTGTGATTTTCTCTACTGTGTGGTACAATCACGTGTCTCTACCAGGTAGTTGTGATTGTCTACTCTTGGTAGTTGTGATTGTATTCAATGTGTGATACAATCACGTGTCTCAACCAGGTAGCTGTGATTTCTACTTTCTGGTACAATCACGTGTCTGTACTAGGTAGCTGTGATTGTCTCCACTGTATGGTACAATCACGTGTCTGTACCAGGTAGTTGTGATTGCCTACTGTGTAGTACAATCACGTGTCTGTACTAGGGAGTTGTGATTTTCTCTACTGTGTGGTACAATTACGTGCAAGTACTAGTTAGTTGTGATTGTATTCACTGTATTGTACATTCACGTGTATGTGCCTGGTAGTTTTGATTGTCTACTGTGTGGTAAAATCACGTGTCTGTAGTAGGTAGTTGTGATTATCTCCACTGTGTGATGCAATCACGTGTCTGTACTAGGTAGCTGTGATTTTCTCTACTGTGTGGTACAATCATGTGTCTGTAATAGGTAGTTGTGATTGTCTCCGCTGTGTGGTACAATCACGTGTCTGTAGTATGTAGTTGTGATTTTCTCTACTTTGTGGTACAATCAGGGGTCTGTACTAGGTAACTGTGATTTTCTCTACTGTGTGGTACAATATTGTGTCTGTACTAGGTTGTTGTGATTGTCTCCGCTGTGTGGTACAATCATTTGTCTGTACTAGGTAGTTGTGATTTCTTTACTGTGTGGTACAATCACCTGTCTGTGCCAGGTAGTTGTGATTGTCTTTTCTGTGTGGTACATTCACGTGATGGTACTAGGTTGGTATGATTGTATCGACTGTGTGGTACAATCACGTGTTTCAACCAGGCAGCTGTGATTTTCTGCTTTGTGGTACAATCACGTGTCTGTACTACGTAGCTGTGATTTTCTCTAATGTATGGTACAATCACGTGTCTGTACTAGGTAGTTGCGATTGTCTCTACTGTGTGGTACAATCACGTGTCTGTACTAGGTAGTTGTGATTGTCTCTACTCTGTGGTACAATCACGTATCTGTACTAGGTAGTTGTGATTTTCTCTACTATGTAACACAATCACGTGTTTGTACTAGGTAGTTGTGATTTACTCCGCTGTGTGGTACAATCACGTGTCTGTAGTATGTAGTTGTGATTTTCTCTACTGTGTTGAAAAATCATGTGTCTGTACTAGGTAGTTTTTATCTTCTCTACTGTGTGTTACAATCACGTGTCTGTGCTATGTAGTTCTGATTGTCTCTGCTGTGTGATACAATCACGTGTCTGTACTAAGTAGTTGTGATGGTCTCTGCTGTGTGGTACAATCATGTGTCTGTACTAGGTAGTTGTGATTGTCTCTGCTGTGTGGTACAATCACATGTCTCTACTAGGTAGTTGTGATTGTCTCTGCTGTCTGGTACAATCATGTGTCAGTACTAGGTAGTTCTGATTGTTTCTGCTGTGTGGTACAAGCATGTGTCTGTACTAGGTAATTTTCATCTTCTCTACTGTATGTTACAGTCACGTGTCTGTACTAGGTATTTGTGATTGTCTCTACTGTGTGGTATAATCACGTGTCTGTACTATGTAGTTCTGATTGTCTCTACTGTGTGGTACAATCATGTGTCTGTACTAGGTAGTTGTGATTTTCTCTACTGTGTGGTATAATCACGTGTCTGTACTATGTAGTTGTGATTGTCTCTACTGTGTGGTACAATCATGTATCTGTACTAGGTAATTTTCATCTTCTCTACTGTGTGTTACAATCACGTGTCTGTACTAGGTAGTTGTGATTGTCTCTGCTGTGTGGTACAATCACGTGTCTGTACTAGGTAGTTGTGATTGTCTCTACTGTGTGGTACAATCATGTGTCTGTACTAGGTAGTTTTTATCTTCTCTACTGTGTGTTACAATCACGTGTCTGTACTATGTAGTTGTGATTGTCTCTACTGTGTTGTACAAACACGTGTCTGTACTAGGTAACTGTGATGGTCTCTACTGTGTTGAACAATCATGTGTCTGTACTATGTAGTTATGACTTTCTCTACTGTGTGGAACAATCACGTGTCTGTACTAGGTAGCTGTGATTGTCTCTACTGTGTGGTGCAATCAGGTGTATGTATTAGGTAGTTGAATGTCTCCGCTCTGTGGTACAATCACGTGTCCGTACTAGGTAACTGTGATTGTCTCTATTGTGTGGTACAATGACGTTTCTGTACTAGGTAGTTTTGATTTTCTCTACTATGTGGTACAATCACGTTTCTGTACTAGGTAGCTGTGATTGTCTCTACTGTGTGGTGTAATCAGGTGTATGTACTAGGTAGTTGATTGTCTTCGCTGTGTGGTACAATCACGTTTCTGTACTAGGTAACTGTGATGATCTCTACTGTGTGGTACAATCACGTGTATGCACTAGTCAGTTTTGATTGTCTCTACTGTGTGGTGCAATCACGTGTCTGTATTAGGTAGTTGTGATGGTCTCTACTGTGTTGAACAATCACGTGTCTGTACTAGATAGCTGTGATTGTCTCTACTGTGTGGTGCAATCAGGTGTATGTACTGGGTAGTTGATTGTCTCCGCTCTGTGGTACCATCACGTGTCCGTACTAGGTAACTGTGATTGTCTCTACTGTGTGGTACAATCACGTGTCTGCACTAGTCAGTTTTGATTGTCTCTACTGTGTGGTGCAATCACGTGTCTGTACTAGGTAACTGTGATTGTCTCTACTGTGTGGTACAATCACATGTCTGTACTAGGTAACTGTGATTGTCTCTACTGTGTGGTACAATCACGTTTCTGTACTAGGTAACTTTGATTTTCTCTACTATGTGGTACAATCACGTTTCTGTAGTAGGTAGCTGTGATTGTCTCTACTGTGTGGCGTAATCAGGTCTATGTAGTAGGTAGTCGATTGTCTTAGCTGTGTGGTACAATCACGTGTCTGTATTAGGTAACTGTGATGGTCTCTATTGTGTGGTGCAATCCCGTGTATGCACTAGTCAGTTTTGATTATCTCTACTGTGTGGTACAATCACGTGTCTGTACTAGGTAGCTGTGATTGTCCCTACTGTGTGGTGCAATCAGGTGTATGTACTAGGTAGTTGATTGTCTCTGCTCTGTGGTACAATCACGTGTTCGTACTAGGGAACTGTGATTGTCTCTACTGTGTGGTACAATCACGTTTCTGGACTAGGTAGTTGTGATTTTCTCTATTATGTGCTACAATCACGTTTCTGTACTAGGTAGCTGTGATTGTCTCTACTGTGTGGTGTAATCAGGTGTATGTACTAGGTAGTTGATTGTCTTCGCTGTGTGGTACAATCACGTGTATGTACTAGGTAACTGTGATTGTCTCTACTGTGTGGTACAATCACGTGTATGTACTAGTCACTTGTGATTGTCTCTACTGTGTGGTGCAATCACGTGTCTGTACTAGGTAACTGTGATTGTCTCTACTGTGTGGTGCAATCACGTGTCTGTACTAGGTAACTGTGATTGTCTCTACTGTGTGGTACAATCACGTGTCTGTACTAGGTAGTTGTGATTGTCTCTACTGTGTGGTACAATCACGTGTCTGTACTATGTAATTGTGATTGTCTCTACTGTGTGGTACAAACACGTGTCTGTACTAGGTAGTTGTGATGATCTCTACTGTGTTGAACAATCTTGTTTCTGTACTAGGTAGATGTAATTGTCTCTACTGTGTGGTCCAATCAGGTGTATGTACTAGGTAGTTGATTGTCTCCGCTCTGTGGTACAATCACGTGTTCGTACTAGATAACAGTGATGGTCTCTACTGTGTGATACAATCACGTGCCTGTACTAGGTAGTTGTGATTTTCTCTACTATGTGGCACAATCACGTTTCTGTACTAGGTAGCTGTGATTGTCCCTACTGTGTGGTGTAATCAGGTGTATGTACTAGGTAATTGATTATCTTCGCTGTGTGGTACAATCACATGTCTGTACTAGGTAACTGTGATGGTCTACTGTGTGGTACAATCACGTGTCTGCACTAGTCAGTTTTGATTGTCTCTGCTGTGTGGTGCAATCACGTGTCTGTGCTAGGTAACTGTGATTGTCTCTACTGTGTGGTACAATCACATGTCTGTACTAGGTAACTGTGATTGTCTCTACTGTGTGGTACAATCACGTTTCTGTACTAGGTAACTGTGATTTTCTCTACTATGTGGTACAATCACGTTTCTGTACTAGATAGCTGTGATTGTCTCTACTGTGTGGTGTAATCAGGTGTATGTACTAGGTAGTTGATTGTCCTCGCTGTGTGGTACAATCACGTGTCTGTACTAGGTAACTGTGATTTTCTCTACTGTGTGGTACAATCACGTGTATGCACTAGTCAGTTTTGATTGTCTCTACTGTGTGGTGAAATAACGCGTCTGTACTAGGTAGCTGTGATTGTCTCTAATGTGTGGTGCACTCAGGTGTATGTACTAGGTAGTTGATTGTCTCTGCTCTGTGGTACAATCACGTGTCCGTACTAGGTAACTGTGATTGTCTCTACTGTGTGGTACAATCACGTTTCTGTACTAGGTAGTTGTGATTTTCTCTACTATGTGCAACAATCACGTTTCTGTACTAGGTAGCTGTGATTGTCTACTGTGTGGTGTAATCCGGTGTATGTACTAGGTAGTTGATTTTCCTCGCTGTGTGGTACAATCACGTGTCTGTACTACGTAACTGTGATTGTCTCTAAAGTGTGGTACAATCACGTGTATGCACTAGTCAGTTTTGATTGTCTCTACTTTGTGGTGCAATAACGTGTCTGTACTAGGTAACTGTGATTGTCTCTACTGTGTGGTACAATCACGTGTCTCTACTATGTAGTTGTGATTGTCTCTACTGTGTGGTACAAACACGTGTCTGTACTAGGTAGTTGTGATGGTCTCTACTGTGTTGAACACTCATGTGTCTGTACTAGGTAGTTGTGATTTTCTCTACTGTGTGGAACAATCACGTGTCTGTACTAGGTAGCTGTGATTGTCTCTACTGTGTGGTGCAATCAGGTGTATGTACTAGGTAGTTGATTGTCTCCGCTCTGTGGTACAATCACGTGTCTGTACAAGGTAGTTGTGATTTTCTCTACTATGTGGTGCAATCACGTTTCTGTACTAGGTAGCTGTGATTGTCTCTACTATGTGGTGTAATCAGGTGTATGTACTAGGTAGTTGATTGTCTTCGCTGTGTGGTACAATCACGTGTCTGTACTAGGTAACTGTGATGGTCTACTGTGTGGTACAATCACGTGTCTGCACTAGTCAGTTTTGATTGTCTCTACTGTGTGGTACAATCACGTGTCTGTATTAGGTAATGGTGATTGTGGTGCAATCAGGTGTATGTACCAGGTAGTTGATTGTCTCCGCTCTGTGGTACAATCACGTGTCCGTACTAGGTGATTGTGATTGTCTCTACTGTGTGGTACAATCACGTGTCTGTACTGGGTAGTTATGATTTTCTCTACTGTGTGGTACAATCAGGTGTATGTACTAGGTAGTTGCTTGTCTCCGCTCTGTGGTACAATCACGTGTCCGTACTAGATAACTGTGATGGTCTCTACTGTGTGGTACAATCACGTTTTTGTACTGGGTAGTTGTGATTTTCTCTACTATGTGGTACAATCACGTTTCTGTACTAGGTAGCTGTGATTGTCTCTACTATGTGGTGCAATCAGGTGTATGTACTAGGTAGTTGATTGTCTCCGCTCTGTGTTACAATCACGTGTCCGTACTAGGTAACTGTTATTGTCTCTACTGTGTGGTACAATCACGTGTCTGCACTAGTCAGTTTTGATTGTCTCTACTGTGTGGTGCAATCACGTGTCTGTACTAGGTAACTGTGATTGTCTCTACTGTGTGGTACAATCACATGTCTGTACTAGGTAACTGTGATTGTCTCTACTGTGTGGTGCAATCACGTTTCTGTACTAGGTAACTTTGATTTTCTCTACTATGTGGTACAATCACGTTTCTGTAGTAGGTAGCTGTGGTTGTCTCTAGTGTGTGGCGTAATCAGGTGTATGTACTAGGTAGTCGATTGTCTTCGCTGTGTGGTACAATCACGTGTCTGTATTAGGTAACTCTGATGGTCTCTATTGTGTGGTGCAATCACGTGTATGCTCTAGTCAGTTTTGATTATCTCTACTGTGTGATACAATCACGTGTCTGTACTAGGTAGCTGTGATTGTACCTACTGTGTGGTGCAATCAGGTGTATGTACTAGGTAGTTGATTGTCTCTGCTCTGTGGTACAATCACGTGTCCGTACTAGGTAACTGTGATTGTCTCTACTGTGTGGTACAATCATGTTTCTGTACTAGGTAGTTGTGATTTTCTCTATTATGTGCTACAATCCCATTTCTGTACTAGGTGGCTGTGATTGTCTCTACTGTGTGGTGTAATCAGGTGTATGTACTAGGTAGTTGATTGTCTTCTCAGTGTGGTACAATCACGTGTCTGTACTAGGTAACTGTGATTGTCTCTACTGTGTGGTACAATCACGTGTATGCACTAGTCAGTTTTGATTGTCTCTACTGTGTGGTGCAATCACGTGTCTGTACTAGGTAACTGTGATTGTCTCTACTGTGTGGTGCAATCACGTGTCTGTACTAGGTAACTGTGATTGTCTCTACTGCGTGTTACATTCACGTGTCTGTACTATGTAGTTGTGATTGTCTCTACTGTGTGGTACAAACACGTGTCTGTACTAGGTAGTTGTGATGGTCTCTACTGTGTTGAACAATCATGTTTCTGTACTAGGTAGTTGTGATTTTCTCTACTGTGTAGAACAATCACGTGTCTGTACTAGGTAGCTGTGATTGTCTCTACTGTGTGGTGCAATCAGGTGTGTGTACTAAATGTAGGTAGTTGATTGTCTCCGCTCTGTGGTACAATCACGTGTTCGTACTAGATAACAGTGATGGTCTCTACTGTGTGGTAAAATCACGTGCCTGTACAAGGTAGTTGTGATTTTCTCTACTATGTGGCACAATCACGTTTCTGTACTAGGTAGCTGTGATTGTCCCTGCTGTGTGGTGTAATCAGGTGTATGTACTAGGTAATTGATTATCTTCGCTGTGTGGTACAATCACATGTCTGTACTAGGTAACTGTGATGGTCTACTGTGTGGTACAATCACGTGTCTGCACTAGTCAGTTTTGATTGTCTCTACTGTGTGGTGCAATCACGTGTATGTGCTAGGTAACTGTGATTGTCTCTACTGTGTGGTACAATCACATGTCTGTACTAGGTAACTGTGATTGTCTCTACTGTGTGGTACAATTACGTTTCTGTACTAGGTAACTGTGATTTTCTCTACTATGTGGTACAATCACGTTTCTGTACTAGGTAGCTGTGATTGTCTCTACTGTGTGGTGTAATCAGGTGTATGTACTAGGTAGTTGATGGTCTCTGCTCTGTGGTACAATCACGTGTCCGTACTAGGGAACTGTGATTGTCTCTACTGTGTGGTACAATCACGTTTCTGTACTAGGTAGTTGTGATTTTCTCTACTATGTGCAACAATCACGTTTCTGTACTAGGTAGCTGTGATTGTCTCTACTGTGTGGTGTAATCCGGTGTATGTACTAGGTAGTTGATTTTCTTCGCTGTGTGGTACAATTACGTGTCTGTACTAGGTAACTGTGATTGTCTCTACTGTGTGGTACAATCACGTGTATGGACTAGTCAGTTTTGATTGTCTCTACTGTGTGGTGCAATAACGTGTCTGTACTAGGTAACTGTGATTGTCTCTACTGTGTGGTACAATCACGTGTCTGTACTATGTAGTTGTGATTGTCTCTACTGTGTGGTACAAACACGTGTCTGTACTAGGTAGTTGTGATGGTCTCTACTGTGTTGAACAATTACGTGTCTGTACTATGTAGTTGTGATTGTCTCTACTGTGTGGTACAAACACGTGTCTGTACTAGGTAGTTGTGATTTTCTCTACTGTGTGGAACAATCACGTGTCTGTACTAGGTAGCTGTGATTGTCTCTACTGTGTGGTGCAATCAGGTGTATGTACTAGGTAGTTGATTGTCTCCTCTCTGTGGTACAATCACGTGTCCGTACTAGATAACTGTGATGGTCTCTACTCTGTGGTACAATCACGTTTCTGTACTAGGTAGTTGTGATTTTCTCTACTATGTGGTACAATCACGTTTCTGTACTAGGTAGCTGTGATTTTCTCTACTATGTGGTGTAATCAGGTGTATGTACTAGGTAGTTGATTGTCTTCGCTGTGTGTTACAATCACGTGTCTGTACTAGGTAACTGTGATGGTCTACTGTGTGGTACAATCACGTGTCTGCACTAGTCAGTTTTGATTGTCTCTACTGTGTGGTGCAATCACGTGTCTGTACTAGGTAACTGTGATTGTCTCTACTGTGCGTACAATCACGTGTCTGTACTAGGTAACGGAGATTGTGGTGCAATCAGGTGTATGTACCAGGTAGTTGATTGTCTCCGCTCTGTGGTACAATCACGTGTTCGTACTAGATGATTGTGATTGTCTCTACTGTGTGGTACAATCACGTGTCTGTACTAGGTAGTTGTGATTTTCTCTACTATGTGGTACAATCACGTTTCTGTACTAGGTAGCTGTGATTGTCTCTACTGTGTGGTGTAATCAGGTGTATTTACTAGGTAGTTGATTGTCTTCGCTGTGTGGTACAATCACATGTCTGTACTAGGTAACTGTGATGGTCTCTACTGTGTGGTACAATCACGTGTCTGCACTAGTCAGTTTTGATTGTCTCTACTCTGTGGTGCAATCACGTGTCTGTACTAAGTAGTTGTTATTGTCTCCGCTGTGTGTAGCAATCACGTGGCTGAGCTAGGTAGCTGTGATTTTCTCTACTGTGTGGTACAATCACGTGTATGTACTAGGTAGTTTGTATCTTCTCTACTGTGTGTTACAATCACGTTTCTGTACTAGGTAGTTGTGATTGTCTCCGCTGTTTGGTACAATCACGTGTCTGTACTAGGTAGTTGTGATTATCTCTACTGTGTGGTACAATCACGTGTCAAGATGACTATGAGCTTTGCTTCGATTTGGAGGGTTTCAAGGGTAGTAAAGCCTACCCCAAATATAATACCTTCTACGTGGCCGACGCATCAACCATTTATACGCTTCATCTGAGTGGATATAGTGGTAAGGCAGGTAAGCTTGTTTTACTAGTATTACGAATACTTCAACAACTGCTAATGTCATCATACAATCACCAAGAAATCATTGATCCATATGAAATCCCCATGCTTGAACTGATTCAGTCTACTACGAAACCCAATGGAATATGTTATTGTGAAAATATTAAGTAAATCTTAATTATATATGTAATAATTCAATTATGTGGCTCGGACCGTGGTTGTTCTTTGTTGCGCTTTACATAAATATATATACTCGTCTAAAGCAAGTGAAGACCATACTAATTATTTACCCCACTGGATTCTGATATATGACAAAATGTCTAGCCTCTTCAGCCAAATCCAGTTATACCAATTAATAGATACACGTTAAAGAATACACTAGGGGCAATCATAATAGAACAATCCAGAGAAACTGGCAACATAAGGTACACAAGACGAAGAACAAAACACACAAAAAAACACAAATGTCTTGGACACCACTATGCGCAAACAAACACAAATAATGTAAATGTGACATGCGTCCTCCTACAAACAACTAGAGGTAAAGACTCTTACATTAGAACATAGAGTAGAAATACAGTGAAACCTGTCTAAACTGAACCTCCCTGTTGTGTTCAGTATAGAAAGATGGTTGGTATATACTGTTTAAACTGTTAACATGTGATAGTAAGGCCGCTCATAATGGGAAAGCCTTCAGTACTAAAGACAGAGACAATAATACCCACACAACAGAGCATTGTGCCGTCAGGTACAACAGGTGCGTGGTTGTATAGGGATTATCACCGCTTCATATAAATATACTGTATCTTGGGAACAAAGGTGATGATACTGGTATGCGTTGGTATAAATTCAAGGGTAGCCATTCAATAAAGACAATTTCTATGATGATGCGTAGAACATCTAACAATAACTAAAAATAAAAGTATTTTGAACCAATGTTTTATTATTTGTCTGTCAAAACACAATTCATGAACACTAGATAGTTAACTTGATATACGTTTTAAACAACAAATTTGATTTATTCAAGTGCTTTAGGAAAGGACAAATCTTATTTCTTAAAAGACACACTTTGATTTTCCATTTTACCATTTCATTCAAGGCCTATCACTGGGTTTGTAACTAAATTAAGACGACGGATGCAACCAGTGGAGCAGGAACTGCCTACCCGTCCGGAGCCCCTGAGTTCACCCCGTTTTTAGTGGGATTCGTATTACTTGATCTTTAGTTTTATGTGCATGATTTGTAGATCGTTGTTTGTCCTTTTGTACTTTTTCTTTTGGCCATTGTGTTGTCTGTTCTTTATCGATTTACGGATTCTGATTACTCCTTTTGGTATCTTCAAACTCTTCCCTTAAACTGATATCATCAATATGCTTGGGCTTTTGATTGACAACATGCTATGTTTGTTTGGATGTGTTTTGCAACAGACAGTCGGCATTTCGATGAGTACCAACTGTGCTCCTCTTCTCGCTGACTTGTTCCTTTATTTGTATGAGGCAGACTGCATACACAGCCTTCTCGCCTTCTCATGAAAAACAAAAAGAAGCTAGTCCTCTCCTTTAATTCCACGTTCTGCTATATAGATGATGTCCTTTCTATAAGTAATTCTAAGTTAGGTGATTTTGTTGATCACCTCTATCCTGTTGAGATTGAAATAAAGAGCCATGTCTGCTTCATGCATATACCCACAAATAAAAGTTGACAGTGAGTGCTGGTTAAGAGCGTAAGAAAATACGACAAAGGAGACTATTGTAATTTTACTATTGTGAAATTTACAGTTATATGGAGCAGCATGCCAGCAGTATTTGGATGTGGAGTATATAGCTCTCAGTTGATACAATATTCCAGAGTTTATCATTCTTGTCATGATTTCAAGGAAGCTATTAAACCAAGAGTTCTTATTGGTTAAGTTAATGTCATCATTTCGAACGTTTTACCGTGGCCAACATGGCTTGGTTAATCGTTACGGAATATCTGTGTAACAAATAACCACGAACATGTTACGTTTGGCATAATCACAATCCATTTCTTTCCTTAGCAACACAGCGGGTACCACAATTGAAGCAGGAGCTATGTACCCTTTCAGAGCACTTGGGTGTACCCCGGGTTTTAGTGGAGTTCGTGTTGCTCTGTTTTTAGGTTTATGTTTAGTGTTTTGTAGATTATTGTTTGTCTTTTTGTCCCTTTTGTTTTTACCATTGTATTGCCTGTCCTTCGACTTCTTATTACTCCTTTGGTATATACAATGTTGATCTCTACGACAAACTAATATGATTTAAGTTGTGTCAACATCATTAACTTCTTTAGATTCTTCATTAGGATCGTAATAGTTAATCATGTTATTCCCAATTTTATAGATTGTTGTGACTTGGAACACTAACAAACTCTGATGTAATATTTACTACTACATTTGTATATTTAACACGACAGTATATGAATATGGAGGATGATAAAAAAAATACCAATAAATTAAAGCAACAACAAAAAGAACAAAACAAATAAAAACAGCTAAATTTTATAATTTTAAAACAACAACAAACATACGAAAGAGGGAGGGTGCAAATGATTAATATCAAACGTTATTTCATAGCTCTAAGAGCAACTTGGGTAAGTAGACTGGTAACCGGACATATTTCTAATTAGAAGCTTATACCATTAGAATATTTTAATGCAATTGGTAAAAACTGGTTAGTATTTAGCATGAACCTAGATAGCACAAAATCATTAAATTATTTGAAAAAAATACTAGAATTTTATAGAGAAGTAGTCAAATGTTGAAATTTAAGTGGTGGCGGTCAAACAAAATCACCTATCACATTCATAGATATCAGAAAACAAATTATTTGGGGGAACAAATACATTACTTTTGAAAATAAACCTATTGTTTTGAAAATTGGATAAAAAGGGATTTAATATATGTTAATGATATTTTAGACTCTACAAAAACTTTATCAAGCAGATTCATTCTGGAAAAGTTAAAGTTTAAATCTAATTGGATTGCAGAATTTAACATTGTAAAAAAATCTATTCCAAAAAAATGGATAAATACTATTAAAACAGAAAATTCAGCCAAAAGTACTGTAAACATTAAAAGAAATAAGATTATATGGAAAAATAATTATATTGAGACTTCATATTTATCAAATAAAATGCTATATAATTCACTGCTTTTTAACAAAATAGAGCCTTCTATAGGAGTTGACAAATGGGTAAAAGTATTAGATATACAAGAAAAACCTTTCATGAAACCATTATACAAATTTATTTTTTCATATTTGGAAGAAAACAAACTGAAAATATTTAGATGAAAGTTAATACAATATATCATTCCTACAAACAAAATATTATTTCAATGGACAATTGTGAATAATAATCGATGTAAATTTTGTGGAAATGAAGAAGACTATCTTCATTACTTTATTACATGTTCTTTTTTGAAAACGTTGTGGGAAAAAATATATAATCTTTTTAAAAGCAATAATTTAGAATTTACATTAAAGTTAAAACATCTTATATTTGGTTATAAGATATCTGAAAATAATTATTATGGTGTTAATTATTTTATCACAATTCTCGGTTTTTCAATATATAAATCATATTATTTATCTGAAGAGAAGACAAAAAATGTAAATGTTTATAAAATTTTTATATACGAATTAAATAAAAGAATTGATGACATAAAAAATCATAGTATGAATAATAGTTTTTTGTATGCTATGAAAAAGAAAATAAATAGTTCTTAAATACTATTATTTTTATTCTTAAAATGTATTTAAATTTGTACCAGCTGATTAATTCCCTGGATGATCGGTGGAATGTAACAGGGTACATCAAGAGAAGCTTGGACTCTTGATTAGAATTGTAACAAGCAAGAATTCAGAATAAATAAAATTAATAAAAAAAAAAAATAAAAAAAATATTTTTACTATATATTGAAATGCACTGTAATTCCTTTATACAACAACTTTTCAACTAAACAGTAGTCACTCAGTTAAACAGTAGCTATCCTTTATACAGTAGCCGTCCAGTAAAACAGCAGCGTTCCGTTATACAATAGACATTCAGCTAAACAGTAGCTTTTCTTTTATACAGCTCAGTTAAACAGTAGCATTTCGCTTTGTGCAGTAGTCGTTCCTTTATACAGTAGCCACTGACTGAACAGTAGTCTTTCCATTATACAATATACATTCGTTTATTAGTAGCCTTTCTTTTATACAGCTCAGTTAAACAGTAGCATTTCGCTTTGTGCAGTAGTCGTTCCTTTATACAGTAGCCACTGAGTGAACAGTAGTCTTTCCATTATACAATATACATTCGTTTATTAGTAGCCTTTCTTTTATACAGCTCAGTTAAACAGTAGCATTTCGCTCTATGCAGTAGCCGCTCAGTTAAACAGTAGTCTTTCCTTTATGCACTAGGTGCTTAGATAAACAATAGCCTTTTCTTTATACAATAGCCACTGAGTTAAACAGCAGTCTTTCCTTTATACAATAGACATTCGCTTAACAGTAACCTTTCTTTTATACAGCTCAGTTAAACAGTAACATTTCGCTTTATGCAGTAGCCGCTGAATTAAACAGTAGCCTTTCCTTTCTGCAGTGGCCGTTCCTTTATACAGTAGCTGCTAAATTAAACAATAGACATTCATAAATCCTGTAGATTCTCAGATAGATAGCAGCCGATCAATTATACAGTAGCCGCTTAGTTAAACAATAGCCGTTCTCTAATCCTGTATATTATCAGTTAAGCAGCAGCCGCTCTTTGAACCAATAACCTTTCCTATATGCGGTAGCCGCTGAGTTAATTAGTACATTTTCCATTATGCAATAGCCACATAGTCAAACAGTAGCCTTTCCCTTTTACAGGAGCCGCTCATTTAAATAATACCCTCTTTTCGTAATCCAATAGCCGCTCAATTAAACAGTAACCGTTCTTTTATACAGCAGCCGCTCAGTTAAACAATAAACTTTCCTGTATGCAGTCGCCCCTCACCTAAACAGTAGCAGTTCCGGTGTGCAGTAGATGGGCAGTTAAAGCAGTAGGTTTTCCTTTTGTACAGTAGCCTTTTCTTTATACAGTAGCCTCTTCTTTATACAGTAGCCGCTCAGTTAAACATAACCTTTCCTTTATACAGTAGTCTTTTCTTTATACAGTAGCCTCTCAGTTAAACAATAGCCTATCCTTTACACAGTAGCCTTTTCTTTATATAGTAGCCGCTCAGTTAAACAATAGCCTATCCTTTATATAGTAGCCTTTTCTTTATACAGTAGCCGATCAGTTAAATAATAGCCTATCCTTTATACAGTAGCCTTTTCTTTATACAGCAATACCCTATTTTCTTAATCCAATTAGCCGCTCAGCTAAATAGTAGCCGTTC
This sequence comes from Bathymodiolus brooksi, assembly GCA_963680875.1. Taxonomy (NCBI): domain Eukaryota; kingdom Metazoa; phylum Mollusca; class Bivalvia; order Mytilida; family Modiolidae; genus Bathymodiolus; species Bathymodiolus brooksi. Next base: position 1,437,538 of record OY804585.1, on the reverse strand, counting down.
TTGTCTGCAGTAGATGGGCAGTTAAGCAGTAGGTTTTCCTTTTATACAGTAACCGTTTCTTTATACAGTAGCCTTTTCTTTATACAACAGCCGCTCAGTTAAACAATAACCTTTCCTTTATACAGTAGCCTTTTCTTTATACAACAGCCGCTGAAGATAAACAATAACCTTTCCTTTATAGAGTAGCTTTTTCTTTATACAACAGCCGCTCAGTTAAACAATACCCTTTTCTTTATACAGTAGCCTCTTCTTTATACAGTAGCCGATCAGTTAAACAATAACCTTTTCTGTATACAGTAGCCTTTTCTTTATACAGTAGCCGCTCAGTTAAACAATAGCCTATCCTTTATACAGTAGCCTTTTCTTTATATAGTTGCCGCTCAGTTAAACAATAGCCTATCCTTTATATAGTAGCCTTTTCTTTATACAGTAGCCGATCAGTTAAATAATAGCCTATCCTTTATACAGTAGCCTTTTCTTTATACAGCAATACCCTATTTTCTTAATCCAATTAGCCGCTCAGCTAAATAGTAGCCGTTCTTGTCTGCAGTAGATGGGCAGTTAAGCAGTAGGTTTTCCTTTTATACAGTAACCGTTTCTTTATACAGTAGCCTTTTCTTTATACAACAGCCGCTCAGTTAAACAATAACCTTTCCTTTATACAGTAGCCTTTTCTTTATACAACAGCCGCTGAAGATAAACAATAACCTTTACTTTATAGAGTAGCTTTTTCTTTATACAACAGCCGCTCAGTTAAACAATACCCTTTTCTTTATACAGTAGCCTCTTCTTTATACAGTAGCCGCTCAGTTAAACAATAACCTTTTCTTTATACAGTAGCCTTTTCTTTATACAGTAGCCTTTTCTTTATACAGTAGCCGCTCAGTTAAACAATAACATTTCCTTTATACAGTAGTCTTTTCTTTATACAGTAGCCGCTCAGTTAAACAATAACCTTTCCTTTATACAGTAGCCTTTTCTTTATACAGTAGCCGCTCAGTTAAACAATAACCTTTTCTTTATACAGTAGCCTTTTCTTTATACAGTAGCCGCTCAGTTAAACAATAGCCTATCCTTTATACAGTAGCCTTTTCTTTATACAGTAGCCGCTCAGTTAAACAATAACCTTTCCTTTATACATTAGTCTTTTCTTTATACAACAGCCGCTCAGTTAAACAATAACCTTTCCTTTATACAGTAGCCTTTTCTTTATACAGTAGCCGCTCAGTTAAACAATACCCTTTTCTTTATACAGTAGCCTTTTCTTTATACAGTAGCCTTTTCTTTATACAGTAGCCTCTCACTTAAATAATACCCTTTTCTTTATACAGTAGCCTTTTCTTTATACAGTAGCCGCTCAGTTAAACAATAGCCTTTCCTTTATACAGTAGCCTTTTCTTTATACAGTAGCCGCTCAGTTAAACAATACCCTTTTCTTTATACAGTAGCCGCTCAGTTAAACAATAGCCTTTCCTTTATACAGTAGCCTTTTCTTTATACAGTAGCCGCTCAGTTAAACAATAGCCTATCCTTTATACAGAAGCCTTTCCTTTATACAGTAGCCGCTCAGTTAAACAATATCCTTTTCTTTATATAGTAGCCTTTTCTTTATACAACAGCCGCTCATTTAAACAATACCCTTTTTTAATCCCGCTCAGGTAAACAATGACCTTTCATTTGTACAGTAGCCGCAGAGTTAAGCAGTAGTTTTTTCCTTTATACAATAGCTACTCGGTTAAACAGAAACGTTCATGTAAGAAATAACATTTCCTTTTTCCTTTATACAGTCATCGCTCGGTTAATCATAAGCCTTTCCTTTCTGCAGTAGCCGGTCAGTTAAAGAGTAGCATTTCCTTTTTCCAGTAGACGCTCAGTTAAACAATAACTTTTCCGTTATACAGCAGATCCCCATTTAAACAATAGCGTTTCTTTTATGCAATAACCGCTCATCAATAGACTAGCATTTTTAATTTTTGAAACAACTAGAACTAGTAAAGTCAAATTTGATTGCAAACTGTAGGCAATAATTTTTATAAGGAATATAAAGGAAAATATATAAAAAAAAATGTGCACAGTAACATTTCACATACATGTATGTGAACATTTCCAATTATGGTCCTTTTAGCCGCTTTTTCAAAATGAAATAGGCAATTTTCGTTATTGACTAACAAATGAGTCATTAATGTTAGAATTATGCAACAACAACAAAAAACAACAACAAACAAACAAAAAGAAAAACACGAACACAAAAAAAAACCACAAAATAAAATCAAGATATTTGTTGCAAATTTTGGACATTTGTACTTTCGCTCGTCTTTTTTCAGAAACCATGAGAGATAGAGGAATGTCGTCCACATACTAACTTGTATTGCTGTTCTTCTTGTCGTAAAGATTTATTTATTTGATTGTATCATTAATGAGATAAATTGAAAACTTCCCTTTTATTGAAAAGAACTTAATGAGAAGATTGACCTAGAAATAAACCATTCTACTTTTAATGTTTAGTGATATCATAAGGAGCTGTTCAACATATTTTGTGTTGTTTTATTTTCTCCTTTTGGAATATTTATAGATATTGGTAGAATTGTTCACCATAATTGTTTAGAGGTAATTAGATAATGTAGCTATGTTGGTTTGAGTCCTGAGAACCTTCATCAGTATCCAGTGTTTGTTTATGAAAAAAAATGTGTTATTTATTGGAAATAAATATACCACCTCCCCTTTAAATGGACTTATGTGGCCACAAGTGTATGATATATGGACTCCATCATCACAGGAGAAACATGTGATTTAAGACAACATCCTTATGTGGGAATGTTTACTCGATACAACCTAGTGTGATAGTTTGTAGGCGACCCTCGTCGTAGTTCTATTATTTTGTGTGTGTTCCACGAGTTAAGATGAGAGGTGATTGTTAGTCTTATGTGTATTGGTGGCATTGTTTGCCATCACAGATTAAACTTTCTTGTATTGTTGTGAGTGGACGTAAACGCCACAACCTCTAATCCATTAACAAATCTTATTTACATTCCTGTACCAAGCCAGAACATAATTTATTTTGCCAACCGTCGTGTTTTATTCGTGATTTGAAGTGAGAGATAATTGGTCGTTTTGTTGATATTGATGGATTTATTTATAATAACTGTTTAGAGGCAATTGGTCGTTTTTTTGATATTGGTGGAATTGTTGACCATCACTGTTTAGAGGTAATTGGTCGCTTAGTTGATATTGGTGGAATTGTTGACCATCACTGTTTAGAGGTAATTGGTCTTTTAGTTGATATTGGTGGAATTGTTGACCATCACTGTTTAGAGGTAATTGGTCGTTTTGTTGATATTGGTGGAATTGTTGACTATTACTATTTGGAGGTAGTTGGTCGTTTTGTTGATATTGGTGGAATTGTTGACCATTACTGTTTAGAGGTAATTGGTCGCTTAGTTGATATTGGTGGAATTGTTGACCATCACTGTTTAGAGGTAATTGGTCTTTTAGTTGATATTGGTAGAATTGTTAACCATTACTGTTTAGAGGTAATTGGTCGTTTAGTTGATATTTGTGGAATTGTTGACCATCACTGTTTAGAGGTAATTGGTCGTTTTGTTGATATTGGTGGAATTGTTGACCATCACTGTTTAGAGGCAATTGGTCGTTTAGTTGATACTGGTGGAATTGTTGACCATCACTGTTTAGAGGTAATTGGTCGTTTTGTTGATATTGGTGGAATTGTTGGCCATCACTGTTTAGAGGTAATTGGTCGTTTTGTTGATATTTGTGGAATTGTTGACCATTACTGTTTAGAACCAATTGGTCGTTTAGTTGATATTGGTGGAATTGTTGACCGTCACTGTTTAGAGGTAATTGGTCGTTTTGTTGATATTGGTGGAATTGTTGGCCATCACTGTTTAGAGGTAATTGGTCGTTTTGTTGATATTGGTGGAATGGTTGACCATTACTATTTAGAGGCAATTGGTCATTTAGTTGATATTGGTGGAATTGTTGACCATCACTGTTTAGAGGTAATTGGTCGTTTTGTTGATATTGGTGGAATTGTTGACCATTACTGTTTAGAGGCAATTGGTCGTTTAGTTGATATTGGTGGAATTGTTGACCATCACTGTTTAGAGGTAATTGGTCGTTTTGTTGATATTGGTGGAATTGTTAACCATTACTAATTAGAGGTAATTGGTCGTTTTGTTGATATTGGTGGAATTGTTGACCATCACTATTTAGAGGTAATTGGTCGTTTTGTTGATATTGGTGGAATTGTTGACCATCACTATTTAGAGGTAATTGGTCGTTTTGTTGATATTGGTGGAATTGTTGACCATCACTGTGTAGAGGCAATTGGTCGTTTTTTTTATATTGGTGGAATTGTTGACCATCACTGTTTAGAGGTAATTGGTCGTTTTGTTGATATTGGTGGAATTGTTGACCATCACTTTTTAGAGGTAATTGGTCGCTTAGTTGATATTGGTAGAATTGTTGACCATGACTGTTTAGAGGTAATTGGTCGTTTTGTTGATATTGGTGGAATTGTTAACCATCACTTTTTAGAGGTAATTGGTCCATTTGTTGAGATTGGTGGAATTGTTAACCATTACTGTTTAGAGGTAATTGGTCGTTTTGTTGAGATTAGTAGAATTGTTGACCATCACTGTTTAGAGGCAATTGGTCGTTTTGTTGATGTTGGTGGAATTGTTAACCATTGCTGTTTAGAGGTAATTGGTCGTTTTGTTGATATTGGTGGAATTGTTAACCATTACTGCTTAGAGGCAATTGGTCGATTTGTTGATATTGGTGGAAGTTTTGACCATCACTGTTTAAACTTTATTTTCATTGAAAAAAAGGAAAATCAAATATCAAATTTAGAGGTCGAGTTATATGATACTATAAGTAATATTCTATTTCGCAATATTCACTGAAACGAATTCACTATGAACCACATTAGTGGTGTAGTGGTTAGTGTGCATGCCTCGAGTGTGATAAATCGTGTGTTCGAGCCCCGGTCGGGTCAAATCTGACGACTATAAAATTGGTATTTCTAGTTTCTTCGCTATGCATGCAACAGCAAAGAGAAAGAACAAAGAGTGGTTGGATCGGAATTCGGATTATGTGTCCGAGTGAAGCGATGTGTCTACTCATGGAATGTTGCTTCAGTGAGCTAGCACTTTAAAAATCCAACCAAGCGTGGTGGTCTAGTACAAAGCGGACATGCATCGTCATTTCATCGAATGTAACTTGCTCTCGTCATGATATGGCTAAAATTATTGCTCGTTCGGCGTTAAACAACAATCACTCACTCATTCGATCAATGTAGATATATAACATCGTTTACATTTCATAACATTATTCAACCCACACCACGTGACATGATTAAAGAGTATGAATATGAAGTTTATTATATATCTAATATACATAATTTTCTTTTAAGATGACCAAATAACTTTAACAGAAGTCCAAAAGAAATTCTTGTAGTAAATTCTGCATGTAGCGGGTGAAAGTTCAAGTGTTTCTCAAACATCAATTCTCGTGATATCGCAACGACTTTGTCTGTAGAAACGGCTTCAGAGAGGAAAACAAAAGGAGTAATGCAACCTGGTTCCACATGCAGGTGTTGATCAACTTCCTCTGCTGACGCAAACGAAAAGTTTCTGTGAGCATGAAGTTTGTATTTCAACTGACGTAGATTAACATTATTATTTTCATGACAAATGATGTAATAAAACTTTCCTTTTCTGTCTTATCGGAATTATTGCGTTCGTTTTTGGCGTTATATTTCACTGTTTCTGTAAAAATGTTAAATGTCTCTAGTTTCTGAATGACAAGTTTTCCATTTTCGGGTAATTCAACGGTAATTGCTGACTCTTTGTTATTTTTTATTTCAGTGTCACCGTCGCTGTAAGAAGAAGAATTACTTTTAATTTCAGTTTCATCGTCGCTGGAAGAGGAGGAGGCAATTATTTGCTAATCATGTTCGGCATCTTCTGATTTCACAGAGCTTTTTGAAGGGTCGTTTCGTAGTAAGCAGGTTGCAGTTGAAATGTCGATCTCTTCGAGGTTTGTCTTGAAAGGCGTTATTGACAGTGAGTGTGATGGAGTCGTCCAAAAATCATGGCTAATCTGGTGTATTAAATGAATGGTGTCTTATCATTAAATAACCTACACAACTGATGACAGTGGATTCTTAACTATTTTTGTTTGTGTAAGGTGTTGTGTTATTCCAAAATATAAAATTGTGTTGTTTTATCACAAATTGATAGTTAATATGACAATAAAGCTTTTTTTCTTATTGTCCTCAATCAATTACTTCAACATTGTTGGCCTTGTCTGAAGAGGGTTTTTGTATGCACACATTAAATGTTTTATCTTAAGAGGTCGATCTTCAACTAAAAATCAACAAATGTGAGAAGAATGTTCATCTAAACATCGAATTGTAATTTTATAGGTATTGATTTATTTGTTTGTATGCTTGATGGTGTTTAACGCCACTGTCAACAATAGTTCAGTTGTATCGTGGTGGTCAGTTTTATTGGTGGAGGAAACCAGATTACCCGTGGAGAAAACCACCGACCTGTCGCAAGTCATTGACAAACTGTATCACATAATGTTGTACATCTCTCTCTGATCGAGATTCGGTATCACAATTCACACTATCCAACATAGACAAGAGTTCACCAGAGTTCATATGAAATTAGCTTGTTTTAATAATAATTACTAGTATGATATTTATGATATTAGACATTATATGAAATAATTAAAGCGATGCGTTTGTTTTATTTATCGACTTTGTAACCCTAGGGATAGTATGATGTCTTCTTCACATGTTTTTGATTATGTGATACAAAGGTACCACAATGTTGCTCCCCCCCCCCCCCTTTCTCCCAAAAAAATATTAATAAAATACAAACCATTATACAATTTAAGACATGCGATATACTTGATATCATTTTCCTATCTACCCTCACCTCCATTTTTATTTTATTTTATGTAACTCATAATCTTATTTAATTGGAATATATATGCATTGTTAACTTTGTTACAGTCGAATAAACGTTGACTTACAATTAACGTGATTTTAGAGACAATTGACAGATACATTTGAAGCTTAAATTTCAGATTAATACGCCTAATTGCTATATAATATATACCCCCAAAAAATACAACAAAAGCTGGAGGGTTCATTTCCTGTGACCCCAAGTAATAATTAAATAATGAATGAAATAACTAAACTAAATTATCTATTTATCTTTTCTTGTTACTGCATAATGACTGACGGACTGTTTAATACATTTGTATTGGTCTAAGCTACTTAGCTTGTTGCCAACACCATATATGTATATACAACTCCCGATCTATTTTTAGATCATTTGATTAAACCGATAATAGAAATGTATTTATTATTATTGAAATTGTGTTTCTTTTTATGATTTACTTTGATAGTAAGTTCAAAGTATCGATGAATAATGAAATAAAAAATAATAGTCACTTAATATAATAGAAAAATGTAGTAAAAAAATGAAATTAAAATGATCGTTTATTTGAAACTGCTAAAATTATCTATTACGACGTTACTATAAATAACTCCTATATTTTGTAGTATTTCATCAGCTCACATTGAACATGTTGATAACAGCTTAAAGGATTATGACGTATTTCATTTTGTATTTTAATGTTTAAATCAACTTTTTTCAGTAATATGTTTTTTTTAAATTATGATCTTTTTAAGAATTATTATGGTAATAGATACAAGTTTCTTTTTTTCTCTAAATTTGAGCAAACTTTTAAATACTGAATTTTCATGTGCAAAAATAAAAAAAAAATCTTATTTTTATTTCGCGCGAGAACGATTTCTGACTTGATTTAAACATATTTTATTGATAAAATGAGCAAATATGGCAAAATGAGTTCCAAAATAATGAAAATGTTACGGACTTGAGCGAAGTTGACCAACTGCAACTGCTAATGGACAATATGATCAAGGTGAAATCTACCAAGAAAAACTCAGCCAGCGTAACCAGACTCGAAGGTCTATCAAGGAGATTAATGTTCAAATTGCATATTAAGAGAACGAAGCTTTTGGAGAGTGATAGAGACAAAATACAGACAACAATGAAGAAATGGATCTAACATTGCGAAAAGAGGGAGGGGAGAGCCGTCCGGGGATTGCCCATGAATCCATTACAATAAACTGTGATAATTGTTTTAGATTTTAGACTTTGAAAGATGACGTTTTAGATCTTAAACTGTATATACGATTCGCTTTAGATTTTAAGATGTGAAAATTACTTTTTAAACCTCGAACCAAACGTAACAAATAGATTTTAGATTTTAACCATACGAACAGATACTTTTAGATTTTAAACAGTGATGCGTCTTCTTAAATTTTTCCAATACATGCAACATGCATATTTTATACGTAATGTCGGTACAATCGTTGTGGATTGTTTTAACTTGATTTGATAAATTTTATATCCCGTGTGAATAAGCCTGATTTTTAGTATACATAAAGGGGGTAAAGATACAGAGGTAAGGTAAGGATAAATAACATATAAACTTTTTTATGTTTTCTTTGAAATATTATCTTTTAAAGAATTATTATAATAAATGTTGATAAAAAAAAATCTAAATTTGGGGAATCTTTACTGAATTTTCATGTGCGAAAAAAAAAATCTTTTTATTTCCACCACCAACGCCATAACAGTTATATGATCGGTCTATTACATTAAAATACATTTCGATAATGAGACACAATGGATATATCTAATCTGAATATGGTCTCTCAGTTTTTGCACATTTTACTGACATTATATATGCCCCTGGCACAATACGCGTAGGGGACATTAAGTTTTACTCTTGTCCGCCCGTCTGTCCGTGCACTATGTATTTTGCTTCCATTCATTAACTTTAGTTTTCCTTCAGAAAATCATTTGAAATTGATACATAATGTCAGGGACCACAAAAGACAGCAAATTTCGATTTTGAGCTTAAAAAAAATAAATAATAATAATACATAGCCGTATCGGTGGTGTAATGATTATCGTATTATTCTCGAGTTTGATAGATCGCGGGTTCGAGGCCAGGTCGGGTCAAGCCAAAGAAAATAGAATTGGTATGTGATGCTTCTCCGCTAAGCATGCAGCATAATTGGGAAGGAACAAAGACTGGTTGGACCGGAATCAGAAGAATATGTCCAAGTGGATCGACAAGACTACACACAGTTGTTTCAGTGAGCTACAAATATCTAAGATTAAGCGCGTTGATCTAGTACAATGCAGACATCGTTCTCCTTTATTGCTACATGCTTAGTGGAGAAGCAGCACATACTAATTTCATTGTCATCAATTTGAGCCGACAGGCTAACGTTGTGAGTTCTAATCCCGCACAAGCGAGGTTTACCCGATACAACATTATGCGATAAAGTTTGGCTGTGACTTGCGGCAGGACGGTGGTTTTCTCCAGGTACGCCACGATACAACTTAAATATTGTTGAAAGTATCGTTAAACATTATACCACTAACAGTAAACCGACCGGAGTTCGAACCCACGATCTACCGGACTCGAGGCGGGCACCCTAACTATAACACCACCGATACAGTCGCTATTAAATATACTAGTCACTAAAGCATCACCTCAGGTCGTTGATTATCTGTTGTCGAGTTACAAATAACGATATTACAGCCTGGAATATACTAGTATATTAGATACAATGATTGGTTGATTGATAGGTGTTTAATGACGACTTTATCATATTAAATACAATAATCATTTATGGTCTTTTTGAGTAGAAATGAATATGTGCAGATTTTGTATTGCTTGTTTTATATATGTATTAACATTGGAGAGCCAATAATCAAGAGGGAGACAGTTGAGATTTTATTAAATGGTTTGACATTGTATGCCTATTCCAAGCTAAGACCTGGATTTCCAACACTATTTACCGTGGTCTTGTATATGCTCCATGTACTTTGGTTTAGTAAATAAACGACTACGAGTTATCCTTCTTATTACTGATTTATTATGAAAAGTGATGGTAAACGATCCCACCTATAACTCTCTGATATTTGAGTGTTCTCTGTCGATATTGCATTAAACTGACCGCCACGATATAATTGAATAGTGTTGAACGTGGCATTAACATTGAACACCATCAACCTAAACCACAAAAGAAGGAATTTCCAATTCTTGAAGTTTCGATGGAATTAGCGATTTCTTGTACATACCTTAAGCAAGTATTAGTTCAGATTATTGAAATCAGGATTCCCAGTCCATTGGGCAAGAAAAAAATTCTTGTGTATTATACAGTACATATTAATTGAGCCCCTTTGTAAAGACATAATACAGCATACTTTATATATACTGTCATTCTGCAAATGAAGTCATTGTTGATTGTAAATTAATGTCATTAATCTCTGGAGAGACTCATGATCAGCTGATGGAGACCCCTGTCCTGTAGCCCATAAATCCCATGCCTTATCTCGGCACTGTATGTTAAACGTTACATTAGACTTTAGATGAAGACATGTCTGTATTGTTTATGATAATTATATAATAGATACACATGCAATTACATGTACTCTACAAAAAGGCAAATAATTGACCACAAGAACAAAGGTTATTCAGCTGCAAAGGTTGTATGCTATGTGTGTGTTATAATATGATCGATACATCTGTTACCACCACTGGATCAATACATCTACTGGTGGGCTATTAGACTCACCCCCCCCCCCCCCCCCCCGAGGATAGATACCTCCGCCGAGTAGTTAGTGTTTCGGCACTGACATATACATATGGCTTATTATGTATATCGATATTTTATTGCAATTCACAGTTCCAACTTAATGTATAATTTATAATTAAAACTAATGCTCATTTCTACTCCCACAGTAATGTGTGACCTTGACCGATTTTTGCTATCTTGTTTTAGGCCCTTTATTTTCTCGCTCCCAAAACTTTTAAATTATTTGGTTTTCCAATCATTTGATTATGAGTGTACCTGGTAAAGGTTATTCCAGGAACTAAATTTGATATCTCGTATTTATTACCGCTGACATATCACGCAAAATTGTAATTATTCTCAAAATCTGGTTTCTTCATATTCAAACTCTCTGTGCCTGTAGTGTGTTATATTACGACAGAGACATCATTTTGAATATCCAAAATGACCGCACATTCTTCGAATTTGGTCGAAATTGTTTGCTTTGTTTTGATATCGATGACGATTGCTGACAGGAATCGAGTCACTTCAACCTCTGATTCAGGTATGGAACACAATTTTCTAATATTAACGCGGATATCGCAGATTAAAATTTCAACAACAAAATAGATAATGTCCCTTACCAACAAAGGTTCTTCGTGTTTTCAAACATGGAGATTTCTTCAATATCGATACCCTTCCCTTAAATAATCTTGAATATCGTTACTTTACAAACAATGTTCGAGTTCGTCTTTTTACCTCCTGTTGTAGGAGGGTTCATGTCTTATTTACGGTATTTGTGTTTGTTTGTGCATAGTGGTGTAAAACACAAAATGTATTGTGTTTTATGTTTTGTTTATGTTTGTCTTGTGTACCCTATGTTGCCAGTTTCTATGGATCGTCCATTGTTGGTATTTGGTATTCTCTAACGTTTATTCACCTTTAAAGAAACAGACTTTAATTATATATTGATCGATACACTACCTTTAAAGAAGAAGACTTTAGTTATATATTGATCGATATACTACCGTTAAGGACATACATGTAGATTGTATATGCCTTATTCAGGTATGGAACACAATTTTCTAATATTAACGCGGATATCGCAGTTAAAGATTAGTTAAAATAATGTCCCTTAACAACAGAGGTTCTTCGACAAAGACCGTCTTCTTCGTGTTTTCTAACCTGGAGATTCTTTTAATATCGATACATTTCCTTTGAAGAAGTATACTTTAATATCGTTACTTTACAAGCGATGTTCGGTTCGTCTTTACCTCCAGGCTTTTGCAAGAGAGCTCATGTCTATATACGTTATTTGTGTTTGATTGCGTATAATGGGTTGTTTGTTGGTGTTTAACGCCACTTTCAACAAAATTTCAGTAATATCGTGGCGGTCAGTTTTATTGTTGGAGACAACCGGAGTACCCAGAGAAATCCAACGACCTGTCCCAAGTCACTGACAAACTTTATCACATAATGTTGTACACCTAATCGAGATTCGAACTCACGACATCAGTGGTGATAGGCACATATTGCATAGGTAGTTGTAATGGGGTCAAACACATATTGTGTTGTGTCTTTGTTTTGATTTTCTTCGTCTATGTTGCCAGTTTTTATGGATCGTCCATTGTTGATATTCGGTAATCTCTAACGTTTATTTTCCGTTAAAGAAATAGACTTTAATTATATGTATATAGATAATTTTCCGATAAAGAAATATTCTTTAATATCAATACACTACCGTTAAAGACATAGACTATGTTTTTCAATTGAGTCATGTAATATTGTCATGTGAAATAAAGGAGTAATATGGGATAATTTCAATCAACTATAATAACATTGCAATATTGTCTTGGTTGGGATGCCCAGCTGGACTCCGATGGCCCCTCCACTAATGTATAATACATTTAAAATTTCAGACATACAAATTGTCCGGATGATTCAGACATTTCCCATATTCTCTATTTACATTAAAGGAAAATTAGTTTTCACCAATCATTAATTAGTCGTCTACAGATTCCTCGGCCAGTTTCATGGGCACCAATTTCATAGACCAACAAATTTAAACAAAATATGATAATGAAAAATTGGTACAATTCACAAGATAGTTATTTACGTACATGTAATTATATGGTTTTTCATATATTTCGTACGAAGTTAGCGACCTACTCGATCACATTTTCTAAGGTCAAAAATCGGTATATACATGTATGTACAATTAATTAATATTGAGTATGAATATGAAATTAATATGAACATGTACGTACTGTTGAGTGTGTTGAATTATATCGAACATAAGTTTACATGGAATAAAAATAAATCTTACAATATTACTTTTAGTGATTTACGTAGTTTTAACTTCATTTCAGGTGTATGTTTTTATGGTAAAACTGCTGAAAGAGTACTGAGTATTCTAGCCACAGGAAACCATAGCGCATTGCTTCCTCCAGGTAAAGTATTGCATAATGTATAAGAAATTATTAATTACTTGTTTACGAATTCGCTAAATTAAATAAAACTATGTTAAATTGTTACATTTATATCATATAAAGCAATTGGATTATTTTGTATATATGTATATATTATTATACAGAGCTTGGAGGCAAAGAAGGAGGTAATTGCCCCTCCCCCATTTAGGGGGGGGGGGCAAACATTTAAAATAACCTGAATTTCTAGCATGGTAGCAAACTAATATATTATCTAATTGTTCAATGTTATAAGGGCATCCTTTGAAATCAAAGTGTATTGTTTTCTTTGTCAGTTATGGAAACTTGACTTCCACCCGACTTTCGGTTCTTCACTAAAACGTATCCCCCAACTTCCCGGTCTTCACCTAAACTTTAATCCTCCCCAACTGTCCGCCCCACTCCTACACCGCTGGATGATAAGTCGGCACAAATTTCTTCTCGGATTCGCGCCTATATATATATATATTGTTCATAATAGTTAAAAAAAAAAAAAGAATACCTTTATCTTCTTTTTTATTACATAACCAACCAAAGGACTGTTCCGACGTGAAACGCAAGCATAAGAAAAGTGGCGTGTACAAAATATATCCAGATAATATAAAACCATTTAAAGTTTATTGTGATATGAAAACTGACGGAGGATCCTGGATGGTAAGTATATGTAGATAGAGGAATCATAGTTCATCTAATGACATATAACTCTGTTTAAGAGATTGTAATATGTACTCTGCTTTGTTTAATCTGCGTTTGTTATCTACATGACAACGTAGAACATATAAATATATATTTGTGTGTGATTTATTAGTACTTGTATTTGGGGGAGGTTAAGAGTATCTACCGTCACTTTCTGAAAATATTCACCAATATCACAGCTAACTGACTAAATCGAGAGGGACTTGGACTGTTCATTATACAACGAACTGATCGAGGAATCTCCCATCAATGTGTAGGTCTCAGAAAATATAACAATTTGAGGTGGCTATAGTGAATCGAACCACTGATTCGAGAACACACGCACATAATATTAGGAGATGATTGTGTACTTCGCCAGTTCGTTTTATTGAGGATTACCGTTTCTCACCAAGATTACCAGCAATTAAATATATCATATGTAACATTGTTTTATGTGTATTCAATTTATGTAAACCTCGGAAATATACAGAACTTCTGAGGATATGTAAACAGAAAAATATTATGTGATAAAGCTTGTTGGTGACTTGCGACAGGTCGATAATTTTCTCCGGGTACTCCGGTTTCCTCCACCAATAAAACTGACCGCCACGATATAGCTGAAATATTGTTGAAAGTGACGTTAAACATCATCAAACAAACAAACAAGCATCAAACATAAATATAATCCCTCTTTGATATTATCTTTACAGGTCATTCAACGAAGATACAATGGAAAAGTTGATTTTTTCCGAGGTTGGAAAAAGTATGAAGATGGCTTTGGTAGCATTGGCAAACAGTTTTGGTTGGGTTAGTATTATGGTAACTATTTACCACAGCGATGGGGACAATATGGATCAAACATACCAACATATCTTTGTCATAGTGATAAAGATAAACATGTTATTACTTCCTGATATATATTATTGGTATTAAAGTTTATACCTCAATTTCATATTGATTTTTATGTTTCTTAATATTCAAAATGAATTCTTAGCTGGGGAGGGGGCATTTTTATGCATAAAATATATGTATGTATAATGTAGAAAATAAATATCTTTCTTGAGGAGATGGTGATGCACTAGACCAATCATTGGAGCTGTATTTTCTCAGTAGTGATAACAAAACAAAGGTCCGTTGGTTTCCAGTTGCTCAACCTGAACTCATGTTGTTTCTTTTCTTCCTAATTGATGCTTATTGATTGGGGGACTGCAAATACCAAATGGATATAATTCTAGTTTACACGACCAAGATATTGGACTCACAATCTTGCCCGCTCAAGCCCTCAATATAGGTAATAATAAACAATTGAAGCAAATTTGGTAGTATATTAACGATTTCTAAGTTTTCAATCACCATTGCACTAAATACAACTCAAATGTCAATTTTTCTTTATAGGACTTTCTAAGATAAGTAAACTCACACTGCAAGATGAATATGAACTTCGTTTCGATTTGGAGGATTTCAAGGGTAATAAAGCCTACGCCAAATATAGTATTTTCTCCGTGGCCGACGCATCAACCAATTATAAGCTTCATCTGAGTGGATATCGTGGTACGGCAGGTAAGCTTGTTCTATTACGAATACTTCCACAACTTCTAATGTCATCATACCATCACCAAGAAATCATTGATCCATATGGAATCTCCATGCTTGAACTGATTCAGTTTAGTACGAAACCCCATGGAATATGTTATTGTAAAAATACTAAGTAAATCTTAATTATATATGTAATAATTCAATCATGTGCCTCGGACCGTGTTTTCTTTTTATATAAATATATATACCCCTCTAAAGCAAGTGAATACTATACAAATTATTCCTCCACTGGATTCAAACTCACCAAATCTGATATATGACAAAACGTTTAGCCTCCTCAGCCATATCCTGTTATACCAATTAATTGATAAACGTTAAAAAAATACCGTAGGGGCAATCATAAAAGGACAATCCAGAGAAACTGGCAACATAGGGTACACAAGACGAAGAAAACAAAACAAAACACAAAACACAAAATGTGTTGCAAACAAACACAAATAATGTAAATGTGACATGCACCCTCCTACAAACAACTAGAGGTTAAGACTCTTACCTATGAACATAGAGTAGAAATACAGTGAAACCTGTCTAAAGTGAACCTCATAGGGACCAACTTTTGTGTTCAGTATAGACAGGTGGTTGGTATATAAAACTGTTTAAAGTAACGAACATTTCATACATTATGATTTTTAT
Organism: Bathymodiolus brooksi; assembly: GCA_963680875.1. Classification (NCBI taxonomy): domain Eukaryota; kingdom Metazoa; phylum Mollusca; class Bivalvia; order Mytilida; family Modiolidae; genus Bathymodiolus; species Bathymodiolus brooksi. Next base: position 1,421,476 of record OY804585.1, on the reverse strand, counting down.
TTAAAGTTTATACAGGATCTCGGTTTATTCAGTATTGAGCTTAGATGTGCTTCACTATACGGTTATGTTATTTTGAATGTTTTACTTTTCAACAGGTGATAGTATGGCCATTCATAATGGGAAAGCCTTCAGTACTAAAGACAGAGACAATGATACGCACAAAAGTATTAATTGTGCCGCCGACTACAAAGGTGCGTGGTGGTATTATAGTTGTTATGCTGTTAACATAAACGGACTGTATGTTGGAAACAAAGTTGATAACAATGGCATGACTTGGGCTACATTTAAGGGCAGCCAATCAATGAAGACTACTTCTATGATGATGCGTAGAACATCTAACAACAACTAAAAATAAAATTAATGAACCAATGTTTTATTATTTGTTTGTTACAACACAATTCATGAACACAAGATGGTTAATTCGTTTTAAACAACGCATTTGATTTATTCAAATGCTTTAGGAAAGGACAAATTTTATTTTGCAAAAAACTCTTTGTTTTAACCAAAAATTTATATGAAACTGATATCATCAATATGCTTGGATTTTTGATTGACAACCAATGATTCATGTTGACTAAGTTAAAGTCATCACTTCGAAAGTGCTACAGTCGCCAACATTACTTGGTTAGCCGCTACGGAATATCTATGTAACAAATACATAATCACATTCCAGTTCCTACTTCATACATGACGTATTATCGCGTTTGTAACGAGAGTAACACGACGGGTACCACTAGTAGAACAGGAATTGCCAACTCTTCCGGGGCAACTGAATAATAACTCGAGATTTAATGGAATTCGTTTTACCCAATCTTTAGTTTTCTGTGCAGTGTTTTGTAGATCATTGTTTGTCTTTTTGTCCGTTTTCTATTTACTATTGTATTGCCTGTCCATCACAGCGGGTACCACAATGAAGCAGGAGCTGCTTACCCTTTCAGAGCACTTGAGTGTACCCCGGGTTTTAGTGGAGTTCGTGTTGCTCTGTTTTTAGGTTTATGTTTAGTGTTTTGTAGATTATTGTTTGTCTTTTTGTCCCTTTTGTTTTTACTATTGTATTGCCTGTCCATCTTCGATTTCTTGTTACTTCTATTGTATCTTCAAATGTTTCATGTACGAAAAACCAATATGATTTCAGTTGTGTCAGCATCACTCCTCATTAGGATCGTACTAGTTAAAACTGTTTTTCTTCATGTTATGTCTTGGAACGCTGACACATTCTGATGGGAACACTTACTACTATATTTAACACAACAGTATATGAATATGAAGGATGATAACAAAATACCAATCAATTAAAAACAAAACAAACAACAAAAGAAATAACAATAAAAATGAATACAATAAAATAAGAACAAATCACGTGTCTTTACTACGTAGTTGTGATTTTCGCTACTGTGTGGTACAATCACGTGTGTGTACTAGGTAATTATGATTGTATCCACTGTGTGGTACAATCACGTGTCTCAACCAGGTAGCTGTGATTGTCTACTTTGTGGTACAATCACGTGTCTGTACTAGGTAGCTGTGATTGTCTACTGTGTGGTACAATCATGTGTCTGTACCAGGTAGTTATGATTGTCTACTGTGTGGCACAATCAGGTGTCTGTCCTAGGTAGTTGTGATTGTCTACTTTGTGTTGCAATCACGTGTCTGTACTATGTATTTGTGATTGTATCCACTGTGATACAATCACGTGTCTCAAACAGGTAGCTGTGATTGTCTACTTTTTGGTACAATCACGTGTCTGTACTAGGTAGCTGTGATTGTCGACTGTGTGGTACAATCATGTGTCTGTACTAGGTAGTTATGATTGGCCACTGTGTGGCACAATCAGGTGTCAATACTAGGTAGTTGTGATTGTCTACTTTGTGTTGCAATCACGTGTCTGTACTATGTATTTGTGATTGTATCCACTGTGATACAATCACGTGTCTCAACCATGTAGCTGTGGTTGTCTACTTTGTGGTGCATTCACCTGTCTCTACTAGGTAGCTGTTATTTTTCTATTGTGTGATACAATTACGTGTCTGTACTAGGGAGTTGTGATTGCCTCTACTGTGTGGTACAATTACGTGCATGTAATAGGTAGTTGTGATTATATTCACTGTGTGGTACAGTCATGTTCATGTGCCAGGTAGTTTTGATTGTCTATTGTGTAGTACAATCACGTGTCTGTACTATGTAGCTGTGATTTTCTCTACTGTGTGGTACAATCATGTATCTGTACTAGGTAGTTGTGATTGTATGTACCACACCGTGGTACTGTCACGTGTCTGTACAAGGTAGTTGTGACTGTCTCCGTTTTGTGGTACAATCACGTGTCTGTACTAGGTAGTTGTGATTGTCTCCGCTGTGTGATACAAACACGTGGCTGTACTAGGTAGCTCTGATTGTCTACTGTGTGATACAATCACGTGTGCTTACTAGGTAGTTGTGATCTTCTCTACTGTGTGGTACCATCACGTGTCTGTATTAGGTAGCTGTGAATGTCTCTACTGTGTGGTGCAATCAGGTATATGTACTAGGTAGTTGTGATTGTCTCCGCTGTGTGGTACAATCACATGTCTGTACTAGGTGGTTCTGATTGTCTCTACTGTGTGGTGGAATCGCGAGTCTGTACTAGGTAGTTGTGATTGTCTCCGCTGTGTGATACAATCACGTGGCTGTACTAGGTAGCTGTGATTGTCTATTGTGTGATACAATCACGTGTGTTTACTAGGTAGTTGTGATTTTCTCTACTGTGTGATACCAACACGTATCTGTATTAGGTAGCTGTGATTGTCTCTACTGTGTGGTGCAATCAGGTATATGTACTAGGTAGTTGTGATACTAGGTGGTTCTGATTTTCTCTACTGTGTAGTGGAATCGCGTGTCTGTACTAGGTAGTTGTGATTGTCTCTACTGTGTGGTACAATCACGTGTCTGTACTAGGTTGTTTTGATTTTCTTTACTATGAGGTATAATCACGTGTCTGTACTAGGTAGTTGTGATTTTCGCTACGGTGTGGTACGTTCACGTGTCTGTACTAGGTAGCTGTGATTATCTCTACTGTGTGGTGGAATCGCGTGTCTGTACTAGGTAGTTGTGATTGTCTCCCCTGTGTGGTGAAATCATGTGTCTGTACTAGATAGTTGTGATTTCTTTAATGTGTGGTACAATCATGTGTCTGTACTAGGTAGTTGTGATTGTCTCTACTGTGTGTTACAATCATGTGTCTGTATTAGGTAACTGTGATTGTCTCTACTGTGTGGTACAATCACGTGTCTGTACTAGGTAACTGTGATTGTCTCTACTGTGTGGTACAATCACATGTCTGTACTAGGTAACTGTGATTGTCTCTACTGTGTGGTACAATCACGTGTCTGTACTAGGTAGTTGTGATTGTCTCTACTGTGTGGTACAATCATGTGTCTGTACTAGGTAACTGTGATTGTCTCTACTGTGTGGTACAATCACATGTCTGTACTAGGTAACTGTGATTGTCTCTACTGTGTGGTACAAACACGTGTCTGTACTAGGTAGTTGTAATTATCTCCGCTGTGTGGTACAATCACGTGTCTGTACTAGGTAGTTGTGATTGTCTCTACTGTGTGTTACAATCATGTGTCTGTATTAGGTAACTGTGATTGTCTCTACTGTGTGGTACAATCACATGTCTGTACTAGGTAACTGTGATTGTCTCTACTGTGTGGTACAAACACGTGTCTGTACTAGGTAGTTGTAATTATCTCCGCTGTGTGGTACAATCACGTGTCTGTACTAGGTAGTTGTGATTGTCTTCGCTGTGCAATACAATCACGTGTTTCTACTAGGTAGTTGTGAATTTCTCTATTGCGTGGTACAATCACGTGTATGCACTAGGCTGCTTTGATTTTCTCTACCGTGTGGAATAATCACGTGGATGTACTAGGTAGTTGTGGTTGTCTCCGCTGTGCGCTACAATCACGTGTCTGTACCAGGTAGTTGTGATTTTCTCAATTGTGTGGTACAATCAGGTACCTGTACTAGATAGCTGTGATTGTCTCTACTGAGTGGTACTATCACGTGTTTATTCTAGGTATTTGTGATTTTCTCTGCTGTGTGGTGGAATCACTTGTCTCTGCTAGAAAGTTGTGATTGTCTCAGCTGTGTGGTACAACCACGTGTCTGTACTAGGAAGTTGTGATTGTCTCCGCTATGTGGCACAATCACGTATATGTTCTAGGTAGTTGTGATTTTCACTACTGTTTGGTTCCATCACGTGTCTCTACTAGGTAGTTGTGATTGTCTTCGCTGTGGGGTACAATCACGTGTCTGTACTAGGTTATTTTGATTGTCTCCGCTGTGTAGTACAATCACGTGTTTGTACTAGGTAGCTGTGAATTCCTCTACTCTGTGGCACAATCACGTGTATGTACTAGGCTGTTGTGATTTTCTCTACCGCGTGGCACAATCACGTGGCTGTGCTAGGTATTTGTGATTGTCTCCGCTGTATGCTACATTCACGTGTCTGTACTAAGTAGTTGTGCTTTTCTCTCGTGTGTGGTACAATCAGGTACCAGTACTAGGTAGCTGTAATTTTCTCTACTGTGTGGTACTATCACGTGTTTATTCTAGGTAGCTATGATTTTCTCCGCTCTGTGGTACAATCACGTGTCTGTACTAGGTAGTTGTGATTGTCCCTTCTGTGTGGTACAATCACGTGTCTGTACTAGGTAGTTGTAATTGTCTTCGCTGTATGGTACAATCACGTTTCTGTACTAGGTAGTTGTGATTTTCTTTACTGTGTGGTATAATCACGTGTCTGTTCTAGGTAGTTGATAGTTGTGATAGTCTACACTGTGTGTTACAATCACGTTTCTGTACTAGGTAGCTGTGATTGTCTACTTTGTGCTACAATCACCTGTATGTACTATGTAGTTGTGATTGTCTACTTTGTGCTACACTCACGTGTCTGTAGTAGGTAGTTAAACAATAACCTTTCCTTTATACAGTAGCCGCCCAGTTAAACAATAACCTTTCCGTTTATACAGTAGCCTTTTCTTTATACAGTCATCGCTCAGTTAAACAATAACCTTTCCTTTATACAGTAGCCTTTTCTTCATACAACAGCCGCTCATTTAAATAATACCCTTTATTAATCCCGCTCAGGTAAACAATGAACTTTCATTTGTACAGTACCCAGAGTTAAATAGACACCGTTCATGTAAGAAATAACATTTCTTTTTTCCTTTATACAGTCATCGCTCGGTTAAACAGAAGCCTTTCCTTTCTGCAGTAGCCGGTCAGTTAAACAGTAGCATTTCCTTTTTCCAGTAGACGCTCAGTTAAGCAATAACGTTTCCGTTATACAGCAGAACCCCATTTAAACAGTAGCGTTTCTTTTATGCAATAATCGCTCATTATTAGACTAGCGTTTTTAATTTTTGAAACAACTAGAACTAGTAAAGTCAAATTTGATTGCAAACTGTAGGCAAGAATTGTTATAAGGAATATAAAGGAAAATATATTAAAAAAAATGTGCACAGCAACATTTCAAATACATGTATGCGAAAATTCTCAATTATGGTCCCTCTAGCCGATTTTTCAAAATAAAATAGGCAATTTTCGTTATTGACTAACAAATGAGTCATTAATGTTAGAATTATGCAACAACAACAAAAAACAACAACAAACAAACAAAAAGAAAAACACGAACACAAAAACTCACAAAATAAAATCAAGATATTTGTTGCAAATTTTGGACATTTGTACTTTCGGTCAGGTCGTTTTTCAGAAACCATGAAAGATAGAGGAATTTCGTCAACATACTAACTTGTATTGCTGTTCTTCTTGTCGTAAAGATTTATTTATTTGATTGTGTCATTAATGAGATAAATTGAAAACTTCCCTTTTATTGAAATGAGAAGATTGAACTAGAAATACCATTCTACCTTTAGTGTTTCGTGGTATCATAAGGAGCTGTTCAACATATTTTGTGTTGTGTTATTTTATATTTTTTGTAATATGTATAGATAATGTAGCTATGTTTGTTTGAGTCCTGGGAACCTTCACCAGAATCCAGTGTTTATTTATGAAAATAGATATACCACCTTCTCTTTAAAGGGACTTATGTGGCCACAAGTGTATGGTATAATGACTACATCACCACAGCAGAAGCTTGTGATTTAAGACAACATCCTTATGAGGGAAGGTTTACTCGATACAACCTAGTGTGATAGTTTGTAGGCGACTCTCGTCGTTGTTCTTTTATTTTGTGTGTGTTCCGCGAGTTAAGATGAGAGGTGATTGTTAGTCTTATGTGTATTGGTGGCATTGTTTCCAATCACAGATTAAACTTTCTTGTATTGTTGTGAGTAGACGTAAACGTCGAAACCTCTAATCCATTAACAAATCTTATTTTCATTCCTGTCCCAAGCCAGACCATAATTTATTTTGCCAACCGTCGTGTTTTATTCGTGATTTAAAGTGAGAGATCATTGGTCGCTTAGTTGATATTGGTGGAATTGTTGATAATAACTGTTTAGAGGCAATTGGTCGTTTTGTTGATATTGGTGGAATTGTAGATAATAATTGTTTAGAGGTAATTGGTCGTTTTGTTGATATTGGTGGAATTGTTGACCATCACTGTTTAGAGGTAATTGGTCGTTTTGTTGATATTGGTGGAATTGTTGACCATCACTGTTTAGAGGTAATTGGTGGCTTTGTTGATATTGGTGGAATTGTTGACCATCACTGTTTAGAGGTAATTGGTCGTTTAGTTGATATTGGTAGAATTGTTGACCATCACCATTTAGAGGTAATTGGTCGTTTTATTGATATTGGGGGAATTTTGACCATTACTGTTTAGAGGCAATTGGTCGTTTTGTTGAGATTGGGGGAATTGCTAACGATTACTGTTTAGAGGTAATTGGTCGTTTAGTTGATATTGGTGGAATTGTTAACTATTACTGTTTAGAGGTAATTGGTCGTTTAGTTGATATTGGTAGAATTGTTGACCATCACTGTTTAGAGGTAATTGGTCGTTTTGTTGGTATTGGTGGAATTGTTGACCATGAATGTTTAGAGGTAATTGGTCCTTTTGTTGAGATCGGTGGAATTGCTAATCATTACTGTGTAGAGGCAATTGGTCGTTTTGTTGATATTGGTGGAATTGCTAACCATTACTGTTTAGAGGTAATTGGTCGCTTTGTTGAGATTGGTGGAATTGTTAACCATCACTGCTTAGAGGCAATTGGTCGTTTTGTTGAGATTGGTGGAATAGTTAACCATTACTGCTTAGAGACAATTGGTCGCTTTGTTGATATTGGTGGAATTGTTGACCATCACTGTTTAGAGATAATTGGTCGCTTTGTTGATATTGGTAGAATTGTTAACCATTACTGCTTAGAGGCAATTGGTCGCTTTGCTGATATTGGTAGAATTGTTGACCATTACTGTTTAGAGGTAATTAGTCGTTTTGTTGATATTGGTGGAATTGTTGACCATCACCGTTTAGAGGTAATTGGTCGCTTTATTGATATTGGTGGAATTTTGACCATTACTGTTTAGAGGCAATTGGTCGTTTTGTTGAGATTAGGTAATTGCTAACGATTACTGTTTGGAGGTAATTGGTCGTTTAGTTGATATTGGTGGAATTGCTAACTATTACTGTTAGAGGTAATTGGTCGTTTAGTTGATATTGGTAGAATTGTTGACCATTACTGTTTAGAGGTAATTGGTCGTTTTGTTGATATTGGTGGAATTGTTGACCATGAATGTTTAGAGGTAATTGGTCGCTTTGTTGAGATTGGTGGAATTGTTAACCATCACTGTTTAGAGGCAATTGGTCGTTTTGTTGAGATTGGTGGAATTGTTAACCATTACTGTTTAGAGGTAATTGGTCGCTTTGTTGAGATTGGTGGAATTGTTAACCATCACTGTTTAGAGGCAATTGGTCGTTTTGTTGAGATTGGTGGAATTGTTGACCATCACTGTTTAGAGGTAATTGGTCCTTTTGTTGAGATTCGTGGAATTGCTAATCATTACTGTGTAGAGGCAATTGGTCGTTTTGTTGATATTGGTGGAATTGTTGACCATCACTGTTTAGAGGTAATTGGTCGCTTTGTTGATATTGGTAGAATTGTTGACCATTACTGCTTAGAGGCAATTGGTCGCTTTGTTGATATTGGTAGAATTGTTGAACATTACTGCGTAGAGGCAATTGGTCGCTTTGTTGATATTGGTAGAATTGTTGACCATCACTGTTTAGAGGCAATTGGTCGTTTTATTGATATTGGTAGAATTGTTGACCATCACTGTTTAGAGGCAATTGGTCGCTTTATTGATATTGGTGGAAGTTTTGACCATCACTGTTTAAACTTTATTTTCATTGAAAAAAAAGGAAAATCAAATATCAAATTTAGAGGTCGAGTTATGTGATACAATAAATAATATTCTATTTCGCAATGTTCACTGAAACGAATTCACTATGAACCACATTAGTGGTGTAGTGGTGAGTGTGTTTGCCTCGAGTGTGATCAATCGTGTGTTCGAGTCCCGGTCGGGTCAAACTCACGACTATAAAATTGGTATTTCTAGTTTCTTCGCAATGCATGCAACAGCAAAGAGAAAGAACAAAGAGTGGTTGGATCGGAATTCGGATTATGTGTCCGAGTGGAGCGACATGTCTACTCATGAACTGTTGTTTCAGTGAGCTAGCACTTTAAAATCCAACCAAGCGTGTTGGTCTAGTACAAAGCGGAGAAGGCATCGTCATTTCATCGAATGTAACTTGCTCTCGTCATGATATAGCTAACAATATTGCTCGTTCGGCGTTAAACAACAATCACTCACTCATTCGATCAATGTAGATATATAACATCGTTTACATATCATAACATTATTCAACACACACCACGTGACATGATTAAAGAGTATGAATATGAAGTTTATTATATATCTAATATACATAATTTTCTTTTAAGATGACCAAATAACTTTAACAGAAGTCCAAAAGAAATTCTTGTAGTAAATTCTGCATGTAGCGGGTGAAAGTTCAAGTGTTTCTCAAACATCAATTCTCGTGATATCGCAACGACTATGTCTTTAGAAACGGCTTCGGAGAGGAAAACAAAAGGAGTAATGCAACCTGGTTCCACATGCAGATGTTGATCAACTTCCTCTGCTGACGCAAATGAAAAGTTTCTGTGTGCATGAAGTTTGTATTTCAACTGACGTAGATTAACATTATTATCTTCATGACAAATGATGTAATAAAACTTTCCTTTTCTGTCTTTTAAAAATATATTTTTGCAATATACAGTTTTATCGGAATTATTGCGTTCGTTTTTGACGTTATATTTCACTGTTTCTGTAAAAATATTAAATGTCTCTAATTTCTGAATGACAAGTTTTCCATTTTCGGGTAATTCAACGGTAATTGCTGACTCTTTGTTATTTTTTATTTCAGTTTCATCGTCGCTGGAAGAGGAGGAGGCAATTGTTTGCTTCTCATGTTCGGCATCTTCTGATTTTACAGAGCTTTTTGAAGGACCATTTCGTAGTAAGCAGGTTGCAGTTGAAATGTTGATCTCTTCGAGGTTTGTCTTGAAAGGCGTCATTGACTTATCCATCAGCCATCCAGAGAAACGACGAAAAGATCTCCGTATATGAGGAAAAACGATGTAAATGGTGATACCGGAGATGAGGCCAGTGGCCATCATCCCGGAGATAGCGTGTCGAGCCATGGTGGCAGCATGACTGGTCAACCCGGTATGGTTGACCATCTGTTGTCCTACAACGTATGGCTACCTCATATAAGAGGTAAATTGGATTTCATAATCCGACTAACCATGTGTGGTTAGTCTGCACGAGAATGATTTCCGATGACCATTCGCCGCCATTTAGTTAAGAATTACGATCTCCACTTCCCATAATCTCTAAGATGCATGTTTAATCATACATGTACATGTACGATCTCTTCTTCGTCATAATATGTTCAACACATCATTACAAGAGCAACATTCTGAAAAATACAAAAAAAAGACAGTGAGTGCGATGGAGTCGTCCAAAAATATACAAAGAAAAGACAGTGAGTGCGGTGCGATGGAGTCGTCCAAAAATATACAAAGAAAAGACAGTGAGTGCGATGGAGTCGTCCAAAAATATACAAAGAAAAGACAGTGAGTGTGATGGAGTCGTCCAAAAATATACCAAGAAAAGACAGTGAGTGTGATGGAGTCGTCCAAAGATATACAAAGAAAAGACAGCGAGTGCGATGGAGTCGTCCAAAGATCATGGCTAATCTGGTGTATTAAATGAATGGTGTGCTATCATGAATTAACCTATACAACTGAGGACAGTGGAGTCTTAACTATTGTTGCTTTTTTATGGTGTTGTATTATTGCACAGCTTATGATTTCCGCATTAAAACGATGTTTGGTTCGTCTTTACCTCCATTTGCTTGTAGGAGGACACATGTTTTATTTACATTATTTGTGTTATTTGCGCATTGTGGTGTCCAACACGTCTTGTGGTGTCCAACACGTCATGTGGTGTCTAACACGCATTGTGGTGTCCAACACGTATTGTGGTGTCTAACACGTATTGTAGTGTCCAACACGTATTGTGGTGTCCAACACGTATTGTAGTGTCCAACACGTATTGTGGTGTCCAACACGTATTGTGGTGTCCAACACGTCTTGTGTTGTGTTTTCGTTTTGTTTTTCTTCGTACTCTATGTTACCAGTTACTCTGGATTGTCCAATTTGGATTGCCCATTCGGTATTCTATTACATTTATTTAAAATTTTGTTATTTTTATCACAAATTGATAGTTAAGGTAACAATAAAGCTTTGTTATTGCATATCAGAATATTCCACGATATAGACTTGAATGCTGATATAGACCGGTCCAAAACCCGTGTATAGACTGGTACTTCTGGTTTATACACGGATATTTGTTTGTTTACGTTTTAATAGATTACAATGTTACTTATAATCTCATTTTATTTCTCATTATAAGTTGAACATCATTCAAATAATTGCTGTAGTCAATTCAAATTAGGTAATAACGAAGGTGATAACGCCTAGGGAAACCTTCAATGATCCTGATTAAAAATTTCTATGCATTTATATTGTATGTGTCAGATTCTGGTCTTCAATGCAATAAACACAATAGTTACTGATATTGCCCTCCATATCAGTAACTATTATATAAATATATTGTTTCTTATTGTTCTGAATCAATTACTTCAACATTGCTGACATTGTTTGAAGAAGGTTTTTGGAGGCTACATTAATTTTGGACCTACGTGACAGAATGCACACATTGAATTTTATATCTTAGGAGGTCGACCTTCAACTACAAATTGACACTAAATGAGAAGACAGTTCATCTAATCGAAGTTCACAATATTATTTATGATATTAGACATTATATGAAATAAGAAAAGCTGTGTTTGTTTTATTTATCGTATTTGAAGCCCTAAATGTAGGGATAGTACGCTGTCTTCATCACATGTTCTTGATTATGTGATACATAGCACCACAGTGTTGCACCCCCCCCCCCACCCCCACCCCCCCCCCCCCCCCACCCCCCAAATCACCCCCCCCCCCCACCCCCCAAAAAAAAATTATTAATAAAAAACTATTATACAATTTAAGACATGCGATACACTTGATATCATTTTTAAATATAGCAAAACGTTCTTTTTCCTCCTAACCCCCGCCCATGCAATTTTTATTTTCTTTTTTCTTCTTATTTTAAGTACCTCATAATCTTTTTTTTTTCGATTATACATTATTAACTTTCCTATATTAAAACAAAAGTTTTGACTTACGATTAATCTGTTTTAGAGACATTTGACAGCTAAATTTGAAGTGAAAATTTATGATCAGTAATGTTTTCAAGTTTAATACCCCCAAAATTAAAAATTAAAGGAGGGTCCATTTCTGTGACCCCAAGTAATAATTCAAATAAATAATGAAATAATTAAACTAAATTATTTCTTTACCTTATCTTGTTACTGCATAACGACTGACGGACTGTTTAATACATTTGTATTCGTCTAAACTACTTAGCTTGTTGCCAACACCATATATTTATATACAACTCCCGATCTATTTTTAGATCATTTCATTAAAACGATAATATAATTTATTTATTATTATTGAAATTGTGTTTCTTTTTATGATTTAAGTTGATAGTAAGTTCAAAGTATCGATGAATAATGAAATTTAAAAAAACAGTCCCTTAATATAATAGAAAAAATTAGTAAGAAATTTAAATTTTAAAATTATCTTTTATTTACTACTGCTAAAAATAACTATTACAAACGTTACTATAAATAACTCCTATATTTCGTAGTATTTCATCAGCTCATATTGGAAATGCTAACAACAGCTTAAACGATTATGACGTATTTTATTTCGTTGTTTAATGTTTTAAGCAACTTTTTCAATAAGATGTTTTCTTTGAAATATGATTTTTTAAAAGAATTATTGTGATAATAGATGCAAATTTGTTTTTTTCTATCTAAATTTTAGCAAACTTTACTGAATTTTCATCTGCAAAACTAAACAAAAATCTTATTTTTATTTCGCGCGAAAAAGATTTCTGGCTTGGGGTAAATATACGGATATCGACACCCCCCCCTTTTTTTTTCCTATTGAAAATGATAATATCGTTGTATTTGAATGTTCAAAGCAACTTTTTCAAACTGATGTTATATTTGATATGTGAACTATATAAGAATTATTATAGCAAAAGAAATAAGTTTCTTTTTTCTTCTTCTAAATATGAACAAACTTTACTGAATATTCATGTGCAAAAAAAATGTGGACTCCACTGATTTTTTTTCGCGCGAGAACGATTGCTGGCTTGGAGTTAAATACGGATACCGACCCCCCCCCCCCCCCCCCCCCTTTCACCATTGATAATGTTAATAACATTAGAGGATTATGATGTATGCTATTTTGTATTTTAATGTTCAAAGCAACTTTATTTTATGTTTTTTTTTTTAAATATGATCTTTTTAAGAATTATTATAATAGATGTTAATAAAAAAAAATCTGAATTTTGGGAAACTTTACTGAATTTTCATGTGCGAAAAAAAAATCTGATTTTTATTAAGCGTGAAGACAATTTCGGCTTGAGGAAAATATACGGACACCGAACCCCTTTCCCCTTTTTTTCAAAACCAACGCCATAACAGTGAAGTGGTCGGTCTATAACATTAAAATACATTTCGATAATGAGACACAATGAATATCTAATCTGAATATGGTATCTTAGTTTTTGTACATTTTACTCACATTATATATGCCCCTGGCACAATACGCGTAAGGGACAGCAAGTTTTACTCGTGTCCACCCGTCGTCCATGCACTAGTTATGCATTTTGCTTCCATTCATTAACTTTAGTTTTCCTTCAGAAAATCATTTGAAATATATACATAATGTCAAGGACCACAAAAGACTACCAATTTCGATTTTGGACTTAAAAATATATATATATAATAATAATACATAGCCGCATCAGTGGTGTAATGATTATCGTATTATTCTGGAGTTTGATAGATCGTGGGTTCAAGGTCAGGTCGGGTCAAACCAAAGAAAATAGAATTGGTATTTGAGGCTTCTCCGCTAAACATGCAGCATAATTGGGAAGGAACAAAGACTGGTTGGCCCGGAATCAGGAAAATATGCCCGAGTGGATCGAAATGACTGCACACGGGCAGTTGTTTCAGTGAGCAATGAAAATCTAAGACTAAGCGCGTTGGTCTAAGTACAATGCGGAAGTCTTTCGCCTTTATTGTTACATGCTTAGTAGAGAAGCAGCACATACTAATTTTATTGTCATCAGTTTGAACCGACCGGCTAACGTTGTGAGTTCGATCCCGCTAAGGCGAGATTTACACGATAAAACATTATGCGATAAAGTTTGGCAGTGACTTGCGGTAGGACGGTGGTTTTCTCCAGGTAATCTGGTTTCCTCCACCAATAAAGCTGACCGCCACGATACAACTGAAGTATTGTTGAAAGTGTCGTTAGACACTCTAACACTAACAGTAAATCGACCGGAGTTCGAACCCACGATCTACCGGACTCGAGGCGTGCACCCTAACTATAACACTAACAGTAAACCGACCGGAGCTCGAACCCACGATCTACCGGACTCGAGGCGTGCACCCTAACTATAACACTAACAGTAAACCGACCGGAGCTCGAACCCACGATCTACCGGACTCGAGGCGTGCACTCTAACTATAACACTGACAGTAAACCGACCGGAGTTCGAACCCACGATCTACCGGACTCGAGGCGTGCACTCTAACTATAACACTGACAGTAAACCGACCGGAGTTCGAACCCACGATCTACCGGACTCGAGGCGTGCACTCTAACTATAACACTGACAGTAAACCGACCGGAGTTCGAACCCACGATCTACCGGACTCGAGGCGTGTACTCTAACTATAACACTGACAGTAAACCGACCGGAGTTCGAACCCACGATCTACCGGACTCGAGGCGTGTACTCTAACTATAACACTGACAGTAAACCGACCGGAGTTCGAACCCACGATCTACCGGACTCGAGGCGTGCACTCTAACTATAACACTGACAGTAAACCGACCGGAGTTCGAACCCACGATCTACCGGACTCGAGGCGTGTACTCTAACTATAACACTGACAGTAAACCGACCGGAGTTCGAACCCACGATCTACCGGACTCGAGGCGTGCACTGTAACTATAACACTGACAGTAAACCGACCGGAGTTCGAACCCACGATCTACCGGACTCGAGGCGTGTACTCTAACTATAACACCACCGATACAGATTATTTGTTGTCGAGATACAAATAACAATATTACAGCCTGGAATATACTTGTATATTAGATACATTGATTGGTTGATTGATTGGTGTTTAACGCCAACTTTAGCAGATTAAATACAATAATCATTTCTGGTCTTTTTGAGTAGAAATGAATACGTGCAGATTTTTAATTGCTTGTTTTATATATGTATTAACGTTAGAGAGCCAATAATCAAGAGGGAGACAGTTGAGATTTTAGTAAATGGTTTGACCCTGCCACATTTTATGCCTATTCCAAGCTAAGACCTGGATTTCCAACGCTATATACCGTGGTCTTTTATATGCTCCATGTACTTTGGTTTAGTAAATAAACGACTACGAGTTATCCTTCTTAGTACTGATTTATTATGAAAAGTGATGGTAAACGTTCCCACGTATAACTCTCTGATATTTGAGTGTTCTGTGGTATATTACATTATTTACATTTATACAGGTAGTGCCGCAGTCATTTAGCATTTACAATTACTGGACTGTATGATTCGACTTTTGCATACATCTACCAGAACAATTGTTCTACGTCCCTGTGAATGAATACCAGGCCAGAAAAATGTACGAATTCCGTCCTTTCCTATCTTCCCCGTATCACTGTTGAGAACTTCACAGCATAAGCTATGGGTAATACTTATGGATGCTACACTTCTTCAGAGGATCGTCGTGGTCGTGATCGTATGGTAGTTGGATTAACAACTATATATACAATCAGTGCCCATCACCCCTAATGTTATGAGTACGAATCCCGCTCATGGCGAGGTGTACTCAATACAACGTTATGTGACAAAACTTGTCAGTGACTTGCGGTGGTGGTTTTTGTCCGGGTACTCTGGGTTCCTCCACCAATAAAACTAACTATCACGATATAGCCGAAATATTGTTGAAAGTCGCGTTAAAGACCATATTGTTCATAACCCTAATCCTACATTTCTTCGGTCAGTATTGTTTCTCTGCATATGATTCCATCTATTAATCCCAGCTTATTACCAGCCCTTTACTTGGAGTAGAGGATGAACTGTGTGTACCAGCAAAAGAGGTTGGTTTATCTTGATTTAATGTCTTTTGTCAATTGATACCGTATCCCCCTCCCTCACATATTCCAAAGCAAATGTCACTCTGGACGTATGTGTTTAAATGTTTAAAATTGATTTCCACATGTACATGCATGTTGCACTTGACTGATAAATATGTGTAGATGCGTTTCATTATTCAATATTTAGGTTAACAATTAAATATTTCCTTCAAAATCGTCTTAATATGCGCAAGGTCGGACCATATGAGTATACGGATTTGGTCCGGACCATACGCGTA
The DNA here is from genome assembly GCA_963680875.1 of Bathymodiolus brooksi. Classification (NCBI taxonomy): domain Eukaryota; kingdom Metazoa; phylum Mollusca; class Bivalvia; order Mytilida; family Modiolidae; genus Bathymodiolus; species Bathymodiolus brooksi. The sequence continues at coordinate 1,405,332 of OY804585.1, read as the reverse complement.
TGGTCCAAATACGGATTTGGTCTAGAACATATCAATGGATTCAAATCTGGAACTAAAGATTGCACTGGAGCCGGATCAATAATATGACTTACGTTGGTTTATCTTATTCTAACATCACAATCAACAGTATCATGTGAGACATATTTATTATTGCAGTAGTTTTCTACAGGACGACGGTTTAAACGATCTATGCTTATGTTTGTATTTACAGGCCTGTATCTGATGTCAAAATTGAGGGACAGTCGTGGTCGTACTCGTATGGTAGTTGGATTTACAACTACGTGTGCAATCAGCAATCAGTGCCTAATACCGCTTAAGTTGTGAGTACGAACCCCGTTCATGGCGAGGTGTACTCAAAACAACATTAGGTGATAAAGTTTGTCAGTGACTTGTAACAGGTTAGTGGGTTTCCCCGGTTTCCTCCACCAATAAAACTGACCTCCACGATATAACTGAAATATTGTTGAAAGTGGCGTTAAACACTATAAACCAACCAACAAATCCATCAAAATTGAAAACGCCATAGGCTTCCAGCAATGATCTAAAGTGTATTTGCTGTTAATGGGAATGGATTTCATGATACAGATGTGTGCAACACATGATCCCATTCTACTGGTATAAAGGAATATATAATTGGTATAGGTAGTACGTCACAGCCCACCTTATGGTATAGGTAGGTATGTCACAGCCCACCTTATGGTATAGGTAGGTATGTCACAGCCCACCTTATGGAATAGGTAGGTATGGCACAGCCCACTTTATGGCATAGGTAGGTATATCACAGCCCACCTTATGGTATAGGTAGGTATGTCACAGCCCACCTTATGGTAGAGGTAGGTATATCACAGCCCACCTTATGGTATAGGTAGGTATGTCACAGCCCACCTTATGGTAGAGGTAGGTATGTCACAGCCCACCTTATGGTAGAGGTAGGTATGTCACAGCCCACCTTATGGTAGAGGTAGGTATGTCACAGCTCACCTTATGGTAGAGGTAGGTATGTCACAGCCCACCTTATGGTATAGGTAGATATGTCACAGCCCACCTTATGGTATAGGTAGGTATGTCACAGCCCACCTTATGGAATAGGTAGGTATGTCACAGCCCACCTTATGGAATAGGTAGGTATGTCACAGCCCACCTTATGGTATAGGTAGGTATGTCACAGCTCACCTTATGGTATAGGTGGTAATGTCACAGCTCACCTTATGGTATAGGTCGGTATGTCACAGCTCACCTTATGGTATAGGTAGGTATGTCACAGCTCACCTTATGGTATAGGTAGGTATGTCACAGCCCACCTTATGGTATAGGTAGGTATGTCACAGTCCACCTTATGGTATAGGTAGGTATGTCACAGCCCACCTTATGGTAGAGGTAGGTATGTCACAGCTCACCTGATGGTATAGGTGGGTATGTCACATATCACCTTATGGCATAGGTCGGTATGTCACAGCTCACCTTATGGTATAGGTAGGTAGGTTACAGCTCACCTTATGGTATAGGTAGGTATGTCACAGCCCACCTTATGGCATAGGTAGGTATGTCACAGTCCACCTTATGGTATAGGTAGGTATGTCACAGCCCACCTTATGGTATAGGTAGGTATGTGACAGCCGACCTTATGGTAGAGGTAGGTATATCACAGCCCACCTTATGGTATAGGTAGGTATGTCACAGCCCACCTTATGGTAGAGGTAGGTATATCACAGCCCACCTTATGGTATAGGTAGGTATGTCACAGCCCACCTTATGGTAGAGGTAGGTATGTCACAGCCCACCTTATGGTAGAGGTAGGTATGTCACAGCTCACCTTATGGTATAGGTAGGTATGTCACAGCTCACCTTATGTTATAGGTAGGTATGTCACAGCCCACCTTATGGTATAGGTAGGTATGTCACAGCCCACCTTATGGTAGAGGTAGGTATTTCACAGCCCACTTTATGGCATAGGTAGGTATGTCACAGCCCACCTTATGGAATAGGTAGGTATGGCACAGCCCACCTTATGGTATAGGTAGGTATATCACAGCACACCTTATGGTAGAGGTAGGTATATCACAGCCCACCTTATGGTATAGGTAGGTATGTCACAGCCCACCTTATGGTAGAGGTAGGTATGTGACAGCTCACCTTATGGTATGGGTAGGTATGTCAGAGCCCACCTTATGGTAGAGGTAGGTATGTCACAGCCCACCTTATGGTATAGGTAGGTATGTCACAGCCCACCTTATGGTAGAGGTAGGTATGTCACAGCCCACCTTATGGTAGAGGTAGGTATATCACAGCCCACCTTATGGTAGAGGTAGGTATGTCACAGCCCACCTTATGGCATAGGTAGGTATATCACAGCCCACCTTATGGTAGAGGTAGGTATGTCACAGCCCACCTTATGGTAGAGGTAGGTATGTCACAGCCCACCTTATGGTAGAGGTAGGTATGTCACAGCCCACCTTATGGTAGAGGTAGGTATGTCACAGCTCACCTTATGGTAGATGTAGGTATGTCACAGCCCACCTTATGGTATAGGTAGGTATGTCACAGCCCACCTTATGGTATAAGTAGGTATGTCATAGCCCACCTTATGGAATAGGTAGGTATGTCACAGCCCACCTTATGGAATAGGTAGGTATGTCACAGCCCACCTTATGGTATAGGTAGGTATGTCACAGCTCACCTTATGGTATAGGTGGGTATGTCACAGCTCACCTTATGGTATAGGTAGGTATGTCACAGCTCACCTTATGGTATAGGTAGATATGTCACAGCTCACCTTATGGTATAGGTAGGTATGTCACAGCCCACCTAATGGAATAGGTAGGTATGTCACAGCCCACCTTATGGTAGAGGTAGGTATGTCACAGCTCACCTGATGGTATAGGTGGGTATGTCACATATCACCTTATGGTATAGGTCGGTATGTCACAGCTCACCTTATGATATAGGTAGGTAGGTCACAGCTCACCTTATGGCATAGGTAGGTATGTCACAGCCCACCTTATGGCATAGGTAGGTATGTCACAGCCCACCTTATGGTATAGGTAGGTATGTCACAGCCCACCTTATGGTATAGGTAGGTATGTGACAGCCCACCTTATGGTAGAGGTAGGTATATCACAGCCCACCTTATGGTATAGGTAGGTATGTCACATCCCACCTTATGGTAGAGGTAGGTATGTCACAGCCCACCTTATGGTAGAGGTAGGTATGTCACAGCTCACCTTATGGTATAGGTAGGTATGTCACAGCTCACCTTATGGTATAAGTAGGTATGTCACAGCCCACCTTATGGTATAGGTAGGTATTTCACAGCCCACCTTATGGTATAGGTAGGTATGTCACAGCCCACCTTATGGAATAGGTAGGTATGTCACAGCCCACCTTATGGAATAGGTAGGTATGTCACAGCCCATCTTATGGTATAAGTAGGTATGTCACAGCTCACCTTATGGTATAGGTGGGTATGTCACAGCTCACCTTATGGTATAGGTCGATATGTCACAGCTCACCTTATGGTATAGGTAGGTATGTCACAGCTCACCTTATGGTATAGGTAGGTATGTCACAGCCCACCTTATGGTATAGGTAGGTATGTCGCAGTCCACCTTATGGAATAGGTAGGTATGTCACAGCCAACCTTATGGTAGAGGTAGGTATGTCACAGCCCACCTTATGGTAGAGGTAGGTATATCACAGCCCACCTTATGGCATAGGTAGGTATGTCACAGCCCACCTTATGGGATAGGTAGGTATGTCACAGCTCACCTTATGGTATAGGTAGGTATGTCACAGCTCACCTTATGTCATAGGTAGGTATGTCACAGCTCACCTTATGGTATAGGTAGGTATGTCACAGCCCACCTTATGGTATAGGTAGGTATGTCACAGCCCACCTTATGGTATAGGTAGGTATGTCACAACTCACCTTATGGTATAGGTAGGTATGTCACAGCCCACCTTATGGTAGAGGTAGGTATGTCACAGCCCACCTTATGGCATAGGTAGGTATGTCACAGCCCACCTTATGGCATAGGTAGGTATGTCACAGCTCACCTTATGGTATAGGTAGGTATGTCACAGCCCACCTTATGACATAGGTAGGTATGTCACAGCCCACCTTATGGCATAGGTAGGTATGTCACAGCCCACCTTATGGTAGAGGTAGGTATATCACAGCCCACCTTATGGAATAGGTAGGTATGTCACAGCCCACCTTATGGAATAGGTAGGTATGTCACAGCCCACCTTATGGTAGAGGTAGGTATGTCACAGCCCACCTTATGGTATAGGTAGGTATGTCACAGCTCACCTTATGGTAGAGATAGGTATGTCACAGCCCACCTTATGGCATAGGTAGGTATGTCACAGCCCACCTTATGGTATAGGTAGGTATATCACAGCCCACCTTATGGTAGAGGTAGTTATGTCACAGCTCACCTTATGATATAGGTAGGTATGACACAGCCCACCTTATGGCATAGGTAGGTATGTCACAGCCCACCTTATGGCATAGGTAGGTATGTCACAGCCCACCTTATGGCATAGGTAGGTATGGCACAGCCCACCTTATGGCATAGGTAGGTATGTCACAGCCCACCTTATGGTATAGGTAGATATATCACAGCCCACCTTATGGCATAGGTAGGTATGTCACAGCTCACCTTATGGTATAGGTAGGTATGTCATAGCCCACCTTATGGCATAGGTAGGTATGTCACAGCCCACCTTATGGTAGAGGTAGGTATAGGTAAGTATGTCACACCCTTATGAAAGAAAGAAATGTTTGAAGATACCAAAGGGGTAATCAGAAACCACATCTTTAATCAGCAATTGAAGTTTTCACAATTGCAAAACAAAAAAGATAAGACCCCCATGGTACCGGTCAAAATATTGTATTGGGTATACAACTTATTCGGTGAGGATATGTAAGGGGGTACAAAAAGGACCAAGTAATGGCATGTTCCCCGAATACAATATACAGGTAGGACAAGAGTCGATGAGGGACAGGACCATCCGTGGTAGCAATTGTATATTTTACTTTAAGTATATTTTATTGTCATACAAAACAAGACAAATGGATAAGACACAAGTTGTAAACTTGTGCAATTGTATGGCTTAGACAAGTTTTATTCAACAACACTCGGACACAAATTGTGTAACATGAGGACATATATACAACATATAGTATATAATACATGACAGAGTGAACAGACTATGCAATAATACAGCATATAACTCAATGAACAGAGTATGAAATGTTATAGTAACTTACAGATTTTCTTAATACAAATTGCTACATTTGTCAATAATTGAATATGACAGTTTGAAAACATTCCCCCCCCCCCCACCCCCATTTTTTTGAACGTTTGGGTTTTTACAATAATAGCTAGGTATGAATTTGTTTCTGAAATAACATCATTTTCACATTTAAATAAAACATGAAATTCATCACCAATGTTTTTGAGGCAGAGAGTACAATGTCTATTTTCTTTTGGTATTCCGTACCATCTACCCACTTCAATTGGCAATTTTAAGTTGGATGTTCTAAGTTTTGTTATCCAAACACTATAATGTGATGGTAACCGCAGTAAATATTTTTCTAATTCATTTTTTTTTCAAATATGGAATAAAATTCTCCTCTAGAAGAGTTCATTACATCTGAAAACCACTTATAGATAAACTGATCATGTAGCTGCTGCTTCAGGAACAGTTTATACGATATAAATGGGATAGCCCCTTGGAAATTAAATATATAACACAAACCAGTATTGTTGAAAATATTCTGTACAAACTTTCTCCATGGTCATGTACACAAGAATTATGCAATGAGAGCATCAGGCGATATAAATGGCTACTGAGTTTATGTTCATTCGAAACCAGTCTATTCCAAAAACCTACCATTCTCATTTTAATAATATGAGCCAAGCACAACCTGTTTAAGGGCGAATCCTATTTGATGATAATGACAATTAAGACAAATGCCTCCTAAAATACAGATGTAAATTGAAGAAAAAAATATTTGTAAATTTACATCTACATGTATTTTGAACACCTTTTCCATAGACGAAAACTAAAAAAAAAAAAAATAATAAAAAAAATCCAAATCACGATTCACGGAAATTAAAATTTGCCATTTTTGAGAATTTCACAAATAACGATGAATCAATAAGAGACATAAATGAAGGGTCACGAGAATAAAAAAAAATACACCATTCCAATCACAGATCATGGGGACAAAATGGTGAGAGACTCGGAGAGAGAAAAAATGCATGCCATGCGTGGTAGCAAGGATTTATATAGTAGAATCTTTGGTGGTATTGGAAAGGGGAGTGAGGGTCAGACGCAATTGCAATATTTTTAACCTTGCCATGGAAAATGTGTTAAAAGGCTTACCTGACAAAATCAGTTGTCCATACATCATACACAAATGCACTTCAAATGTACACATTTTTTTAATCACTTTAAAATTGCGAGATCGTGGAGATGAAATAGGTTTCCTGTATACATAAAAACGATGCGGAGCTGTTCTTCAATGTTTGACACCAGCTCACAAAGTTTTCAGAGACAGGATGATCAAGAAGTGGATGTACATTTATTCATGTTTCTTTCCTCTCCGAAGCAGACGAAATGCACACTAGAAAATAACGTCATCCATCACTGTAAACATGGAACGATCATTTCTTGTAGCACACGATTTTGATATTAGACTTTTCTTTTAAGTTTATTTCAATTGAGAAGAATTGAAATGGTTACAGATTTGCGAATTTCTTATTGAAATAATTTTTATTTTGTTTTTAAATACCACTTTGTTCTATAATTTCATGCTTCCGGTGAACAGATATGTGGCTATCAATATAGGAGTATGACTTAATATGAGACAGGCAACCTGTTTGAAGGACGAAGGGAATGTATTATTTTTTTTCAAGTACTTTTCAGTTTTTTTTAATTTATTATTTGGCTGGAGTTATCTCTCTTTGACTGTAACTGAAGACTGTTTGCAAAAAAAAAATCTTATAAAATATATAGATCTTTTAAAAGATCTTATATACAAACATACTTTACTATAATAGAAATAGGTATTTCAATATCATTAGGAATAATTCCAGGCATATTTTTTTCTGTTGGATTTTTCTGTTCTACATTTGTGTTAGATTTTGTCAGTTTAATTTTTTTCCCAGATGTGGATGATTTTTCCTGTGGTTGTTTTCTCTTTTCATGTTTTTTTCCTTTTGATATTTTGTTTTTATATATTTTATTCAGTCTTGAAAATGAATCTTCATTGCTTTTCTGCTGTATTGCAATGCTTGTCGAATACAACTGGAAACCATTTTGTTCATTATAATTTTTTATAAGCAATTTGAAATGATTCAGGTGTAGAAGCAAATCCACATTTCGACTGAGAGAAAAATTTATATATTCTTCCTTAGTGAAACAGATATTGTTATGTCCATCTCTTCCCTGTAACCAAATAGGTATATTGCTTTGCAAAATTCTAGTAGCAACTGAATTCTCAGTGCTTGTAGCCCATTGGTTACCATGAACCATTTTATTCCGATATGCATGCCTTGAAATATTGGAATAGTGACTAAGTTTTAACTGGTCTTCATAAAAATCAAAGTTGTTGTAAATTTCTGAGCAGACCAATGACCTATAAACCAAGCTTCGTGATACATTGCCAGTGATGGCTAAACTAAGGACATGAAAGAAGCACTGGCCATCTCCAGGAACATCATAGATAAGAAAATCTTCACTTTCTATTTTAATTCTTCCAGATTTCGGGGCATTTAATTTATTTTGTGGGGGTTTAAATTGTTCATAGCCCATAGGCATAGTTGAACCCTGTACATGCTGTAAATTTTGTTGTTGTGGGGTTATATTTTGTGAATGGTCATTCTCTATCTTTATTTTCTTAGGTAGGACTGTTGCAGGAACAGGTTTTTAATGGGTAGGGTTCTTTTGATTTTTATTTTGAGCTTGTGCCATGGAACTCTTTAAAATAATATTTTGAGAAGGAGAGCTCATCTTAATAATTTCAACATAAATTTCCTTAGGGGTACAGTTGGAGGTTTTAGTCTCAGTGTCTAAATTGTTGGGTAGGACTGTTGCCATCTTCGCTAGCCATGGGTTACGATTCGGGTCCCCCTTCTCTCCACCCTTGGCGGATCTAGAATACATTTTGAAATTCGCGCGCAATGCCACCTGGTGGTTTATCGAAGTTGCGCCCCTTAGATAGTCGTCTTCGCCAGCCAATTAGAATCGTTTTGTTATACGAATGTTGGAGAGTTGAAAATGGCAGCGCCCAGTGAAGAAAAACTTATGTGTGATCAATTTAATTTGGAAGCACTTACTGTCAACCAAGTGAAAGTTTCATAGCTTTGGCAGACGGGAAAGATGTTTTCATTGGAACCAAAACGGGAAGTGGCAAATCGTTGTCATATGAGAGCATTCCGGGGCCATCTTTGCTTACATTTCGTCGATAACATGTGCTCCGTGTAAAACATCTTCTGATTGGATACGTGTACTGGTAGCTGTAACCAGTGAAATATTAAAGCGCGAATCCTCAAAATGTATTCTAGATCTGCCAAGGGTGGAGAGAAAGGGGACCCGAATCGTAACCCTTGGCTAGCGAAGATGGACTATTGCAGGCACAGGTTTTTCATGGGTAGGGCTCTTTTGATTTTTATTTTGAGTTTGTGCCATGGAACCCTGTAAAATATCAGCATAGGAATGTGTTTTGGTCTCCAGTTTACTCATGATCAAAATATGAGATTTAGGTTGACAAAAAACCACTTACAAATTCAAAAAAGTTGTGTGCGAAGAAATACTTCGGCGAGTTAGAAGATATTCGTCTGCTAACAAAGATATTCTATTCAAGACCCCCCTTTTTATTTACAGTGTAACTACGCCATTTTTTGTATTACAACCACACTAATACAACATGAAAATGCAGGAAATAACGATCAACTGGTCAAATGCAAATCCTTCAATGAAATTTCAATAATACGATGATCGTACACGTTATTATCTTTTATTTTGAATGAATTTTGTAGCAGATTTGTTATGGCTGTTCGTTCATTTTACCTACTGTACACCGCTCTTCCGTCGGGTGTTTCATAGAAAGAGATTTTTTTTATTCGAATTTTATTTCAAGTTTATTTCGATTTTGCATAGAGTAAATAATTCAAGAATTGGGAATTTTTCATTGAAATATATTTCTTTTGCGTTTCTAAATTATCAATTGATCTATTTTTTAAACTTCTGGTGAACAGATATTTGACTATCAATATAGAAGGAAAAATCGGACAGCCTACCGTTACAAGGACTTCGTCCTTTATTATCAAAAATCGTATAGCCGTTAGAAGGGCTTTGCCCTTTATTAATACTTAGAGGAAAACGTCCCAGTTCACCATAAACCATATAATTCGGCGTACTTTTCCTCAAATGTAATATGTTTTTATAAAACTGTTAATGTATCCGCTCTATGTCTATAGTATTTTCAAAACCCCACACCTCCGAGCCATACAGTAAAATTGGCTCCACAATTGAATCAAATGATTTTAGTTTGATAGCAAGATTTACTTCTATATATACAATAGCTTCCACACCAACACATGCAAGCTTAATACAACACTATATAATAAATAATAAGGACGAGAACATATTATATTGTTGATGAGAAGATGATGATGAGGTCTGCTTTGTACTATAATAACACGTTGATTTGGATTTTTATAGTTCTAGCTCACTGAAACAACAGTCCGCGGGTAGATATGTGGTTCCACTCGCACACATTATTCTGATTCGGAGCCAACCAGTATTTACTCTTATTTCTGCATGTTTAGCGGAAAAAAACATACTAATTTCATAGTCCTTAGTTTCACCCGACCGGGGCTCGAGCCCACGATCTACAGTCTCGAGACGTGCACGTTAACAATTATATAACTGACGAGGTTATGTATTATTACAGAGAATTTTGCACATTTCGAAAAAAATTTAAAATGATTTGGTATACTTTGTCATGAGAAATAAAATGAATTTAGCGTGTTCGCCTCGAGTTTTGCGGTAGATCGTGTGTTCGAGCCCCGGTTGTGTCAAACCATTTACTATTACATTGGTATTTGTTATTTCTCCGCTAAGCACGCAGCATTAAGGAGAAAGAGCAAAGACTGGTTGCTCGGAATCAGGATAAGGTGTCCGAGTGAAGCAACATGTCTATCCACGGACTGTTGTTTCAGTGAGTTAGCACTAACATATCCAACTCAGCGTGTTGGTCTAGAACAAGGCGAACCTCATCATCATCTCATTGAAAATTAACTTATTCTCGCCATGATATGGCTGCAGAACTGCTGCGTTGGCGTTAAACAACAATCACTCACTCACTCAAAAACAGGGGTAAACTGATACATACTAAAACTTTAACCCTTCTCAGAATGTAAGTGTTGACAATATTCAAATTAAACAGATAAAAGTGTTTGTACATATTCTCCTAACATTGTGTCATTATATTACATTTTAAGCTGATAAAAAAGAACAAGGAACAACAGTTGGAGGTGATAAATAAATGCAGAGACGACGACCTATTACCCTTAATTGGAAAAATAAGTTCCTGAATGCTGCGGCGAAATATCGGTTTTATATGAGTACATACACTGGAGGTAGGGATTATCTAACAAATATGAACCGCATCGGTTGCGTAATGGTTAGCGTGCTCGCCTGGAGTGTGGTAGATCGTGAGTTCGAGCCCCGATCGGGTCAAACCAAGGACTATACAATTGGTATTTGTTGCTTCTCCGCTAAGCACGCAACATTAAGGAGAAAGAGCAAAGACTGGTTGCTCGGAATCAGAATAATGTGTCCTAGTGGAACGACATGTCTACCCACGGACTGTGGTTTCAGTGAGCTAGCACTATAAAAATCCAACTCAGCGTGTTGGTCTAGAACAAAGCGGACCTCATCATCATCACATTGAAAATTATCTTGGTCTCGCCATGATATAGCTGAAAAATTGCTGAATTTGCGTTAAACAACAATCACTCACTCACTCACTCTAAAACAAAATATGGCTTTGTCACCCATAGAGAAATACTGGCTTTGTACAAGTACATTCTCTGGAGAAACATATCGAAAGATGTGTATTACTAAAATAAATACATCAGATTTGTCGTAATACATTCCTTGGATGTGTGTATTACCTCTTTAGAAATATCGGATTTGCCCTATAATGTTCATTTGACATGTTTATTACCAACTTAGATATATTGGAGCATACATTTTGACCTATTACATTCCCTCAATAAAAACGTAGATATTAAATTTAGTGCGCACCAAACGTTTCTGGAATAACCTTCATCGTGTAGGCTCATAATCGACCAAACGTTTCTGGAATAACCTTCATCGTGTAGGCTCATAATCGACCAAACGTTTCTGGAATAACCTTCATCGGGTAGGCTCATAATCGACCAAACGTTTCTGGAATAACCTTCATCGGGTAGGCTCATAATCGACCAAACGTTTCTGGAATAACCTTCATCGGGTAGGCTCATAATCGACCAAACCTTTCTGGAATAACCTTCATCGGGTAGGCTCATAATCGACCAAACGTTTCTGGAATAACCTTCATCGGGTAGGCTCAAAATCGACCAAACCAAACGTTTCTGGAATAACCTTCATCGGGTAGGCTCAAAATCGACCAAACGTTTCTGGAATAACCTTCATCGGGTAGGCTCAAAATCGACCAAACGTTTCTGGAATAACCTTCATCGGGTAGGCTCAAAATCGACCAAACGTTTCTGGAATAACCTTCATTGGGTAGGCTCAAAATCGACCAAACGTTTCTGGAATAACCTTCATCGGGTAGGCTCAAAATCGACCAAACGTTTCTGGAATAACCTTCATCGGGTAGGCTCAAAATCGACCAAACGTTTCTGGAATAACCTTCATCGGGTAGGCTCAAAATCGACCAAACGTTTCTGGAATAAACTTCATCGGGTAGGCTCAAAATCGACCAAACGTTTCTGGAATAACCTTCATCGGGTAGGCTCAAAATCGACCAAACGTTTCTGGAATAACCTTCATTGGGTAGGCTCAAAATCGACCAAACGTTTTTGGAATAACCTTCATCGGGTAGGCTCAAAATCGACCAAACGTTTCTGGATTAACCTTCATCGGGTAGGCTCAAAATCGACCAAACGTTTCTGGAATAACCTTCATCGGGTAGGCTCAAAATCGACCAAACGTTTCTGGAATAACCTTCATCGGGTAGGCTCAAAATCGACCAAACGTTTCTGGAATAACCTTCATCGGGTAGGCTCAAAATCGACCAAACGTTTCTGGAATAACCTTCATCGGGTAGGCTCAAAATCGACCAAACGTTTCTGGAATAACCTTCATTGGGTAGGCTCAAAATCGACCAAACGTTTCTGGAATAACCTTCATTGGGTAGGCTCAATATCGACCAAACGTTTCTGGAATAACCTTCATTGGGTAGGCTCAAAATCGACCAAACGTTTCTGGAATAACCTTCATCGGGTAGGCTCAAAATCGACCAAACGTTTCTGGAATAACCTTCATTGGGTAGGCTCAAAATCGTAGATGGGAAAGACAAATAATTGTTTACCTATATATATATCTTTATTTCTCATAAACCAACATGGTAAAGAGATACAAAATACAAAATATATTATTTACAATATTTACATAATATATCTACAGGTTGGTAGCAGTTCAGTTAACTGGGAGTGCACAAACCTTTATTTATGATGGCAACAAATCTACATAATTTTTGAAGATCGCATATTTGAGGTGTAATAATTTCCTTGAATTTCAAAGTATAAGGTCTGTTTCTAAACATTCCTTTAATGTACAGGTTTTTCTTTGTTATTAAAATTAAAATTATCTATTTATTATCAAAAATTACTTAAAATTGTGTTGGAGCAATAAAACGTTTCTGGAGCTTACATTTTCTAAATTAAAACATATAAATCAATACAGTATATAAATAGTACATACAATTTACAAACAATTATTTCAAAATTTACAGCTTTGAATTTACCAAAGTTCCTTGAAAACATTCATTTAAATAAAAGTGTTGACCTTAGAAATGAAATATATATATATATAGCATGTATTGATATCAAATCACTGAATTTTGAAACAATTGAACGACTATGTTCTTTAACATGAAATAATCTCATGAAAAATATATATTTAACACAATAAAAGGAAAATTGATTTTTCAACTTAAAATAGATTTAAGCTGTTATAAAAAAAAATGAATTGTGTTTTAAGAAATATCATCACCTGAAAATAATTCAGAACAATTCTAGAGAATTCTAATTAATAATTCAGGCTTAGTTATTTTATATGCTGTTAGCAATATTATCTAAGAAATAACTTTTACAATTCTCACCTGAAAACAGCGCATTTAGAATAGCACACTAATTAGTATGTCTGGCTTTGTTAACGTTCTTTTATATGCTGGTAGCAATATCATTGAAGCACTTGATAAATAAGATGGTATTCGGTGCTGGTATTCATTTTATTTCGTTCCATTGTCCTGTTGATACTTCAATTTTCATTCATTGTCCGATATTTGAAATTGCAGAGAAAATAACTAATAAAAGTATTTTTGAATGAAATAGTCGATTATCAAAATATATTAATTCCTGGTAGATCAAGTAATGTAAGATACAGTATTACTACGGATCAAAAATAGGAACTAAAATGATCAAGTAAACGTTAGAGAATACCGCAGGACCAATCAAAAATGGACAATCCAAAGAAACTGGCGACATAAGACGAAGACAAACAAAACAAGATCACAGCATAATGTGTTGCACAACACTATACGCAAGTAAACAGAAATAACGTAAATGAGACATGAACCCTCCTACAAACAACTGGAGGTAAAGACATGAACCCTCATACAAACAACTGGAGATACAGACGAACCGAATATACTTTTATGCGGATATCGTAACGGACATCACAACACGGAATTCAGAACGTAAAGACACTAAAAAAATAGGAACTCTAATTTACTAAGAAATTTACACTTTCACATGTAACGCAAGGAAATACACAACATATATCAAATTATCAAAATTTATAGATAAACATTTCTTATGACAACGACAGAATGATATACTTTTTTTCTTGTTACAATTTAACCCCATTCCTATCCTGTAGGCATACATTTGTTTTACCTAAATAGTGTTATTGTTTGTAAGCATAATTATTCTTGTGAATATATCTGAAATACTGTTCACTCAAAAGTAGAATTATAGTTGTGATTTTCCAAAATGACCGTGCGATGAAAAAGGCAATAGAATTGACAAAAGTATGAAATGTCGCTGGCCTCTTCCTTTATGGCCAGGAAACCACGTAAGTACACTTGCTGGACACATGATTCTTACCTTACGGGTGTCACTAGTGGAGCAGGAACTGCTCATCCTCCTGTAACACCTAAGATCACCCCCGAATTTTAGTGCGGTTCGTGTTACTCGATCTCTAGTTTTATGTGTAATGTTTTGTAGATCGTTGTTTGTTCTTCGGTTTACGGATTCTACTTACCCCTTGGGTATCTTCAAACTCTTCTTATTTCAGGAAGATGTTTGTTACATGTTATTACACCAAGGGAGGGTAATTTTACATTACAACTTTTGTTTGTTTGCGTCTTTGTATTATGATTTCCAATATTGATCATTTATTTCATTGATAAAAGATTGTAATATGAGATTTATTTTAAAGAGGCTTAGAAATGCGGAAATTCATTTCAATTCATTGTTTATGTAACGCTAATGTCACAATAATGAGAAATTTCTGGCACGGAAAAACAGATAAATTTCCAATAGAACATACACCTACTGTAATAAAAATAAAAATGCAGATATCAAATTAGTGCGCACGACGGCTTTCTGGAATAACCTTCATCAGGTACGCTCAAAATCGAAAGATTGGACAGCCAAGTAATTTAAAGTTTTGGGAGCAAAAAAAACAAAGGGGAAAACGGGATAGCCAACATCTGCTAAGTTCACCCATACCTGAGGGAGGAGAATCTTAGTTTTATTAACAATAACATGATTTAGGAACTGTAAATTCCAGTAATAAATATATCTAATAAACCAAGTCAGTGCCGAAGCACTTGACTACTGGGTGGATGATACCATTGAGGAATAATAGTCCACCAGCAGAGATATCGACCCAGTGATAGTAACACTGACTACTGGGCGGATGATACCCACAGGGACTAATAGTCCACCAGCAGAGGTATCGACCCAGTGATAGAAATGAAAACGTAGATATCAAATTTAGTGCGCACGACGCGTTTCTGGAATAAGCTTCATCAGGTGACGCTCAAAATCGAAAGATTGGAAAGCTAAATAATATAAAGTTTTGGCAGCCAAAAAACCAAAAGGCCTAAACAGTTTGGCTAAAATCTGCGAAGTTCACCTATACCTGAGGGAGGAGAATCTTAGTTTTATTAATAATTACATTATTTAAGAACTGTAAATTTCAGTAATAAATATATCTAATAAACCATGTCAGTGACGAATCACTGACTACTGGGGGATAATATCCTAGAGGACTAATAGTCCACCAGCAGAGGTATCGACCAAATGATAGTAATAAAAACGAAGATATCAAATATTGTATGCTACTATATTCATACTTTTAGTAATTGGTATTAAAAATGTACTGTCGCGGGTCTAACCAGCATTTGTGACTGATTTCCCTCTTCCCCGCTAATCACCCATAAAACCAGCGAGTGTTTATCCACTGGAGAAAAAATAATTTGGTGATATTTATTTAATAAGAAATGTTTGAAGATACCAAAGAAGCCGTCAATTGAAGAAGGACAGATAATACAATGACCAAAGGAAGAAGGACAGATAATACAATGACCAAAGGAAGAAGGATAGATAATACAATGACCAAAGGAAGAAGGACAGATAATACAATGACCAAAAGAAGAAGGACAGATAATACAATGACCAAAAGAAGAAGGACAGATAATACAATGACCAAAGGAAGAAGGACAGATAATACAATGACCAAAAGAAGGACAGATAATACAATGACCAAAAGAAGAAGGACAGATAATACAATGACCAAAAGAAGAAGGACAGATAATACAATGACCAAAGGAAGAAGGATAGATAATATAATGACCAAAAGAAGAAGGACAGACAATACAATGACCAAAAAAAGAAGAACAGATAATACAATGACCAAAAGAAGAAGGACAGATAATACAATGACCAAAAGAAGAAGGACAGATAATACAATGACCAAAAGAAGAAGGACAGACAATACAATGACCAAAAGAAGAAGGACAGATAATACAATGACCAAAAGAAGGACAGATAATACAATGACCAAAAGAAGAAGGACAGATAATACAATGACCAAAAGAAGAAAGACAGATAATACAATGACCAAAAGAAGAAGGACAGATAATACAATGACCAAAAGAAGAAGGACAGATAATACAATGACCAAAAGAAGGACAGATAATACAATGACCAAAAGAAGAAGGACAGATAATACAATGACCAAAAGAAGAAGGACAGATAATACAATGACCAAAAGACAGAAGGACAGATAATACAATGACCAAAAGAAGAAGGACAGATAATACAATGGCTAAAAGAAGAAGGATAGACAATACAATGACCAAAAGAAGAAGGACAGATAATACAATGACCAAAAGAAGAGGGACAGATAATACAATGACCAAAAGAAGAAGGACAGATAATACAATGACCAAAAGAAGAAGGATAGACAATACAATGACTAAAAGAAGAAGGACAGATAATACAATGACCAAAAGAAGAAGGACAGACAATACAATGACCAAAAGAAGAAGGATAGACAATACAATGACCAAAAGAAGAAGGACAGATAATACAATGACCAAAAGAAGGACAGATAATACAATGACCAAAAGAAGAAGGACAGATAATACAATGACCAAAAGAAGAAGGATAGACAATACAATGACCAAAAGAAGAAGGACAGATAATACAATGACCAAAAGAAGAAGGACAGACAATACAATGACCAAAAGAAGAAGGATAGACAATACAATGACCAAAAGAAGAAGGACAGATAATACAATGACCAAAAGAAGAAGGACAGACAATACAATGACTAAGAGAAGGACAGATAATACAATGACCAAAAGAAGAAGGATAGACAATACAATGACCAAAAGAAGAAGGACAGATAATACAATGACCAAAAGAAGAAGGATAGACAATACAATGACCAAAAGAAGAAGGACAGATAATACAATGACCAAAAGAAGGACAAATAATACAATGACCAAAAGAAGAAGGACAGATAATACAATGACCAAAAGAAGAAGGATAGACAATACAATGACCAAAAGAAGAAGGACAGATAATACAATGACCAAAAGAAGAAGGACAGACAATACAATGACCAAAAGAAGAAGGACAGATAATACAATGACCAAAAGAAGAAGGACAGATAATACAATGACCAAAAGAAGGATAGACAATACAATGACCAAAAGAAGAAGGATAGACAATACAATAACCAAAAGAAGAAGGACAGATAATACAATGACCAAAAGAAGAAGGACAGATAATACAATGACCAAAAGAAGGACAGATAATACAATGACCAAAAGAAGAAGGACAGATAATACAATGACTAAAAGAAGAAGGACAGATAATACAATGACCAAAAGAAGAAGGACAGATAATACAATGACCAAAAGAAGAAGGATAGACAATACAATGACCAAAAGAAGAAGGATAGACAATACAATGACCAAAAGAAGAAGGACAGACAATACAATGACTAAAAGAAGAAGAATAGATAATACAATGACCAAAAGAAGAAGGACAGATAATACAATGACCAAAAGAAGAAGGACAGATAATACAATGACCAAAAGAAGAAGGACAGGTAATACAATGACCAAAAGAAGAAGGATAGACAATACACTGAACAAAAGAAGAAGGACAGATAATACAATGACCATAAGAAGAAGGATAGACAATTTAATAACCAAAAGAAGAAGGACAGACAATACAATGACCAAAAGAAGAAGGACAGATAATACAATGACCAAAAGAAGAAGGACAGATAATACAATGACCAAAAGAAGAAGGACAGATAATACAATGACCAAAAGAAGAAGGACAGATAATACAATGACCAAAAGAAGAAGGACAGACAATACACTGAACAAAAGAAGAAGGACAGATAATACAATGACCAAAAGAAGAAGGACAGACAATACACTGAACAAAAGAAGAAGGACAGACAATACAATAACCAAAAGAAGAAGAATAGACAATACAATGACCAAAAGAAGAAGGATAGATAATATAATGACTAAAAGAAGAAGGACAGACAATACAATGACTAAAAGAAGAAGGACAGACAATACACTGAACAAAAGAAGAAGGATAGACAATTTAATGACCAAAAGAAGAAGGACAGACAATACAATGACCAAAAGAAGAAGGACAGATAATACAATGACCAAAAGAAGAAGGACAGATAATACAATGACCAAAAGAAGAAGGACAGATAATACAATGACCAAAAGAAGAAGGACAGATAATACAATGACCAAAAGAGGAAGGACAGACAATACACTGAGCAAAAGAAGAAGGACAGATAATACAATGACCAAAAGAAGAAGGACAGACAATACACTGAACAAAAGAAGAAGGACAGACAATACAATAACCAAAAGAAGAAGAATAGACAATACAATGACCAAAAGAAGAAGGATAGATAATACAATGACCAAAAGAAGAAGGACAGACAATACAATGACTAAAAGAAGAAGGACAGACAATACACTGAACAAAAGAAGAAGGACAGATAATACAATGACCAAAAGAAGAAGGATAGACAATTTAATGACCAAAAGAAAAAGGACAGACAATACAATGACCAAAAGAAGAAGGATAGACAATACAATGACTAAAAGAAGAAGGACAGATAATACAATGACCAAAAGAAGAAGGACAGATAATACAATGACCAAAAGAAGAAGGACAGATAATACAATGACCAAAAGAAGAAGGACAGACAATACAATGACTAAAAGAAGAAGGACAGATAATACAATGACCAAAAGAAGAAGGACAGATAATACAATGACCAAAAGAAGAAGGACAGACAATACAATGACTAAAAGAAGAAGGACAGATAATACAATGACCAAAAGAAGAAGGATAGATAATACAATGACTAAAAGAAGAAGGACAGACAATACAATGACTAAAAGAAGAAGGACAGATAATACAATGACCAAAAGAAGAAGGACAGATAATACAATGACCAAAAGAAGAAGGACAGATAATACAATGACCAAAAGAAGAAGGACAGACAATACAATGACTAAAAGAAGAAGGACAGATAATACAATGACCAAAAGAAGAAGGACAGATAATACAATGACCAAAAGAAGAAGGACAGACAATACAATGACTAAAAGAAGAAGGACAGATAATACAATGACCAAAAGAAGAAGAACAGATAATACAATGACCAAAAGAAGAAGGACAGATAATACAATGACCAAAAGAAGAAGGATAGACAATACAATGACCAAAAGAAGAAGGACAGACAATACAATGACTAAAAGAAGAAGGACAGATAATACAATGACTAAAAGAAGAAGGACAGATAATACAATGACCAAAAGAAGAAGGATAGACAATACAATGACCATAAGAAGAAGGACAGACAATACAATGACCAAAAGAAGAAGGATAGACAATACAATGACCAAAAGAAGAAGGACAGATAATACAGTGACCAAAAGAAGAAGGATAGACAATACAATGACTAAAAGAAGAAGGACAGACAATACAATGACTAAAAGAAGAAGGATAGACAATACAATGACTAAAAGAAGAAGGACAGATAATACAATGACCAAAAGAAGAAGGACAGATAATACAATGACCAAAAGAAGAAGGACAGATAATACAATGACCAAAAGAAGAAGGACAGATAATACAATGACCAAAAGAAGAAGGACAGATAATACAATGACCAAAAGAAGAAGGACAGACAATACAATGACTAAAAGAAGAAGGACAGATAATACAATGACCAAAAGAAGAAGGACAGATAATACAATGACCAAAAGAAGAAGGACAGACAATACAATGACTAAAAGAAGAAGGACAGATAATACAATGACCAAAAGAAGAAGGATAGATAATACAATGACTAAAAGAAGAAGGACAGACAATACAATGACTAAAAGAAGAAGGACAGATAATACAATGACCAAAAGAAGAAGGACAGATAATACAATGACCAAAAGAAGAAGGACAGATAATACAATGACCAAAAGAAGAAGGACAGACAATACAATGACTAAAAGAAGAAGGACAGATAATACAATGACCAAAAGAAGAAGGACAGATAATACAATGACCAAAAGAAGAAGGACAGACAATACAATGACTAAAAGAAGAAGGACAGATAATACAATCACCAAAAGAAGAAGGACAGACAATACAATGACTAAAAGAAGAAGGACAGATAATACAATGACCAAAAGAAGAAGGATAGATAATACAATGACTAAAAGAAGAGGGACAGATAATACAATGACCAAAAGAAGAAGGATAGACAATACAATGACCAAAAGAAGAAGGACAGATAATACAATGACCAAAAGAAGAAGGATAGACAATACAATGACCAAAAGAAGAAGGACAGATAATACAATGACCAAAAGAAGAAGGACAGATAATACAATGACCAAAAGAAGAAGGACAGATAATACAATGACCAAAAGAAGAAGGATAGACAATACAATGACCAAAAGAAGAAGGACAGACAATACACTGAACAAAAGAAGAAGGACAGATAATACAATGACCAAAAGAAGAAGGATAGACAATTTAATGACCAAAAGAAGAAGGACAGACAATACAATGACCAAAAGAAGAAGGATAGATAATACAATGACTAAAAGAAGAAGGACAGATAATACAATGACTAAAAGAAGAAGGACAGATAATACAATGACCAAAAGAAGAAGGACAGATAATACAATGACCAAAAGAAGAAGGACAGATAATACAATGACCTAAAGAAGAAGGATAGACAATACACTGAACAAAAGAAGAAGGACAGATAATACAATGACCAAAAGAAGAAGGATAGACAATACAATGACCAAAAGAAGAAGGACAGACAATACAATGACCAAAAGAAGAAGGATAGACAATTTAATGACCAAAAGAAGAAGGACAGATAATACAATGACCAAAAGAAGAAGGACAGATAATACAATGACCAAAAGAAGAAGGACAGATAATACAATGACCAAAAGAAGAAGGATAGACAATACAATGACCAAAAGAAGAAGGACAGACAATACACTGAACAAAAGAAGAAGGACAGATAATACAATGACCAAAAGAAGAAGGATAGACAATTTAATGACCAAAAGAAGAAGGACAGACAATACAATGACTTAAAGAAGAAGGATAGATAATACAATGACCAAAAGAAGAAGGACAGATAATACAATGACTAAAAGAAGAAGGACAGATAATACAATGACCAAAAGAAGAAGGATAGACAATACACTGAACAAAAGAAGAAGGACAGATAATACAATGACCAAAAGAAGAAGGATAGACAATTTAATGACCAAAAGAAGAAGGACAGACAATACAATGACCAAAAGAAGAAGGATAGATAATACAATGACTAAAAGAAAAAGGACAGACAATACAATGACAAAAAGAAGAAGGACAGATAATACAATGACCAAAAGAAGAAGGACAGATAATACAATGACCAAAAGAAGAAGGACAGATAATACAATGACCAAAAGAAGAAGGATAGACAATACAATGACCAAAAGAAGAAGGACAGACAATACACTGAACAAAAGAAGAAGGACAGATAATACAATGACCAAAAGAAGAAGGATAGACAATTTAATGACCAAAAGAAGAAGGACAGACAATACAATGACCAAAAGAAGAAGGATAGATAATACAATGACTAAAAGAAGAAGGACAGACAATACAATGACTAAAAGAAGAAGGACAGATAATACAATGACCAAAAGAAGAAGGACAGATAATACAATGACCAAAAGAAGAAGGACAGATAATACAATGACCTAAAGAAGAAGGATAGACAATACACTGAACAAAAGAAGAAGGACAGATAATACAATGACCAAAAGAAGAAGGACAGACAATACAATGACTAAAAGAAGAAGGACAGATAATACAATGACCAAAAGAAGAAGGACAGATAATACAATGACTAAAAGAAGAAGGACAGACAATACAATGACTAAAAGAAGAAGGACAGATAATACAATGACCAAAAGAAGAAGGACAGATAATACAATGACCAAAAGAAGAAGGACAGATAATACACTGAACAAAAGAAGAAGGACAGATAATACAATGACCAAAAGAAGAAGGACAGACAATACAATGACTAAAAGAAGAAGGACAGATAATACAATGACCAAAAGAAGAAGGATAGATAATACAATGACTAAAAGAAGAAGGACAGACAATACAATGACTAAAAGAAGAAGGACAGATAATACAATGACCAAAAGAAGAAGGACAGATAATACAATGACCAAAAGAAGAAGGATAGACAATACAATGACCAAAAGAAGAAGGATAGACAATTTAATGACCAAAAGAAGAAGGACAGATAATACAATGACTAAAAGAAGAAGGAAAGATAATACAATGACCAAAAGAAGAAGGACAGACAATACAATGACCAAAAGAAGAAGGATAGACAATTTAATGACCAAAAGAAGAAGGACAGACAATACATTGACTAAAAGAAGAAGGACAGATAATACAATGACCAAAAGAAGAAGGACAGACAATACAATGACTAAAAGAAGAAGGACAGACAATACAATGACCAAAAGAAGAAGGATAGACAATACAATGACCAAAAGAAGAAGGATAGACAATTTAATGACCAAAAGAAGAAGGACAGATAATACAATGACTAAAAGAAGAAGGACAGATAATACAATGACCAAAAGAAGAAGGACAGACAATACAATGACTAAAAGAAGAAGGACAGACAATACAATGACCAAAAGAAGAAGGATAGACAATTTAATGACCAAAAGAAGAAGGACAGACAATACAATGACTAAAAGAAGAAGGACAGATAATACAATGACCAAAAGAAGAAGGACAGACAATACAATGACTAAAAGAAGAAGGACAGACAATACAATGACCAAAAGAAGAAGGACAGATAATACAATGACCAAAAGAAGAAGGACAGACAATACAATGACCAAAAGAAGAAGGATAGACAATTTAATGACCAAAAGAAGAAGGACAGACAATACAGTGACTAAAAGAAGAAGGACAGATAATACAATGACCAAAAGAAGAAGGACAGACAATACAATGACTAAAAGAAGAAGTACAGACAATACAATGACCAAAAGAAGAAGGACAGATAATACAATGACCAAAAGAAGAAGGATAGACAATACAATAACCAAAAGAAGAAGGATAGACAATACAATGACCAAAAGAAGAAGGATAGATAAAACCATGACTAAAAGAAGAAGGACAGACAATACACTGAACAAAAGAAGAAGGACAGATAATACAATGACCAAAAGAAGAAGGATAGACAATTTAATGACCAAAAGAAAAAGGACAGACAATACAATGACCAAAAGAAGAAGGATAGATAATACAATGACTAAAAGAAGAAGGACAGACAATACAATGACTAAAAGAAGAAGGACAGATAATACAATGACCAAAAGAAGAAGGACAGATAATACAATGACCAAAAGAAGAAGGACAGATAATACAATGACCAAAAGAAGAAGGATAGACAATACAATGACCAAAAGAAGAAGGACAGATAATACAATGACCAAAAGAAGAAGGACAGATAATACAATGACCAAAAGAAGAAGGACAGACAATACAATGACTAAAAGAAGAAGGACAGATAATACAATGACCAAAAGAAGAAGGACAGATAATACAATGACCAAAAGAAGAAGGACAGACAATACAATGACTAAAAGAAGAAGGACAGATAATACAATGACCTAAAGAAGAAGGGCAGACAATACAATGACTAAAAGAAAAAGGATAGACAATTTAATGACCAAAAGAAGAAGGACAGATAATACAATGACCAAAAGAAGAAGGACAGATAATACAATGACCAAAAGAAGAAGGACAGATAATACAATGACCAAAAGAAGAAGGATAGACAATACAATGACCAAAAGAAGAAGGACAGACAATACACTGAACAAAAGAAGAAGGACAGATAATACAATGACCAAAAGAAGAAGGATAGACAATTTAATGACCAAAAGAAGAAGGACATACAATACAATGACTAAAAGAAGAAGGATAGATAATAAAATGACCAAAAGAAGAAGGACAGATAATACAATGACTAAAAGAAGAAGGACAGATAATACAATGACCAAAAGAAGAAGGATAGACAATACACTGAACAAAAGAAGAAGGACAGATATTACAATGACCAAAAGAAGAAGGATAGACAATTTAATGACCAAAAGAAGAAGGACAGACAATACAATGACCAAAAGAAGAAGGATAGATAATACAATGACTAAAAGAAGAAGGACAGACAATACAATGACTAAAAGAAGAAGGACAGATAATACAATGACCAAAAGAAGAAGGACAGATAATACAATGACCAAAAGAAGAAGGACAGATAATACAATGACCAAAAGAAGAAGGATAGACAATACAATGACCAAAAGAAGAAGGACAGACAATACACTGAACAAAAGAAGAAGGACAGATAATACAATGACCAAAAGAAGAAGGATAGACAATTTAATGACCAAAAGAAGAAGGACAGACAATACAATGACCAAAAGAAGAAGGATAGATAATACAATGACTAAAAGAAGAAGGACAGACAATACAATGACTAAAAGAAGAAGGACAGATAATACAATGACCAAAAGAAGAAGGACAGATAATACAATGACCAAAAGAAGAAGGACAGATAATACAATGACCTAAAGAAGAAGGATAGACAATACACTGAACAAAAGAAGAAGGACAGATAATACAATGACCAAAAGAAGAAGGACAGACAATACAATGACTAAAAGAAGAAGGACAGATAATACAATGACCAAAAGAAGAAGGACAGATAATACAATGACTAAAAGAAGAAGGACAGACAATACAATGACTAAAAGAAGAAGGACAGATAATAGAATGACCAAAAGAAGAAGGACAGATAATACAATGACCAAAAGAAGAAGGACAGATAATACACTGAACAAAAGAAGAAGGACAGATAATACAATGACCAAAAGAAGAAGGACAGACAATACAATGACTAAAAGAAGAAGGACAGATAATACAATGACCAAAAGAAGAAGGATAGATAATACAATGACTAAAAGAAGAAGGACAGACAATACAATGACTAAAAGAAGAAGGACAGATAATACAATGACCAAAAGAAGAAGGACAGATAATACAATGACCAAAAGAAGAAGGATAGACAATACAATGACCAAAAGAAGAAGGATAGACAATTTAATGACCAAAAGAAGAAGGACAGATAATACAATGACTAAAAGAAGAAGGACAGATAATACAATGACCAAAAGAAGAAGGACAGACAATACAATGACTAAAAGAAGAAGGACAGACAATACAATGACCAAAAGAAGAAGGATAGACAATTTAATGACCAAAAGAAGAAGGACAGACAATACATTGACTAAAAGAAGAAGGACAGATAATACAATGACCAAAAGAAGAAGGATAGACAATACAATGACCAAAAGAAGAAGGATAGACAATTTAATGACCAAAAGAAGAAGGACAGATAATACAATGACTAAAAGAAGAAGGACAGATAATACAATGACCAAAAGAAGAAGGACAGACAATACAATGACTAAAAGAAGAAGGACAGACAATACAATGACCAAAAGAAGAAGGATAGACAATTTAATGACCAAAAGAAGAAGGACAGACAATACAATGACTAAAAGAAGAAGGACAGATAATACAATGACCAAAAGAAGAAGGACAGACAATACAATGACTAAAAGAAGAAGGACAGACAATACAATGACCAAAAGAAGAAGGACAGATAATACAATGACCAAAAGAAGAAGGACAGACAATACAATGACCAAAAGAAGAAGGATAGACAATTTAATGACCAAAAGAAGAAGGACAGACAATACAGTGACTAAAAGAAGAAGGACAGATAATACAATGACCAAAAGAAGAAGGACAGACAATACAATGACTAAAAGAAGAAGGACAGACAATACAATGACCAAAAGAAGAAGGACAGATAATACAATGACCAAAAGAAGAAGGATAGACAATACAATAACCAAAAGAAGAAGGATAGATAATACAATGACCAAAAGAAGAAGGATAGATAATACCATGACTAAAAGAAGAAGGACAGACAATACACTGAACAAAAGAAGAAGGACAGATAATACAATGACCAAAAGAAGAAGGATAGACAATTTAATGACCAAAAGAAAAAGGACAGACAATACAATGACCAAAAGAAGAAGGATAGACAATACAATGACCAAAAGAAGAAGGACAGATAATACAATGACTAAAAGAAGAAGGATAGACAATACAATGACCAAAAGAAGAAGGACAGATAATACAATGACCAAAAGAAGAAGGACAGATAATACAATGACCAAAAGAAGAAGGACAGACAATACAATGACTAAAAGAAGAAGGACAGATAATGCAATGACCAAAAGAAGAAGGATAGACAATACAATGACCAAAAGAAGAAGGACAGATAATACAATGACCAAAAGAAGAAGGACAGATAATACAATGACCAAAAGAAGAAGGACAGACAATACAATGACTAAAAGAAGAAGGACAGATAATACAATGACCTAAAGAAGAAGGGCAGACAATACAATGACTAAAAGAAGAAGGACAGATAATACAATGACCTAAAGAAGAAGGATAGATAATACACTGAACAAAAGAAGAAGGACAGATAATACAATGACCAAAAGAAGAAGGACAGACAATACAATGACTAAAAGAAGAAGGACAGATAATACAATGACCAAAAGAAGAAGGACAGATAATACAATGACCAAAAGAAGAAGGACAGACAATACAATGACCAAAAGAAGAAGGACAGATAATACAATGACCAAAAGAAGAAGGATAGACAATACAATGACCAAAAGAAGAAGGACAGATAATACAATGACTAAAAGAAGAAGGACAGATAATACAATGACTAAAAGAAGAAGGATAGATAATACAATGACCAAAAGAAGAAGGATAGATAATACAATGACCAAAAGAAGAAGGACAGACAATACAATGACTAAAAGAAGAAGGACAGATAATACAATGACCAAAAGAAGAAGGACAGATAATACAATGACTAAAAGAAGAAGGACAGACAATACAATGACTAAAAGAAGAAGGACAGATAATACAATGACCAAAAGAAGAAGGATAGATAATACAATGACCAAAAGAAGAAGGACAGATAATACAATGACCAAAAGAAGAAGGATAGATAATACAATGACCAAAAGAAGAAGGACAGACAATACAATGACTAAAAGAAGAAGGACAGATAATACAATGACTAAAAGAAGAAGGATAGATAATACAATGACCAAAAGAAGAAGGATAGATAATACAATGACCAAAAGAAGAAGGACAGACAATACAATGACTAAAAGAAGAAGGACAGATAATACAATGACCAAAAGAAGAAGGACAGATAATACAATGACTAAAAGAAGAAGGACAGACAATACAATGACTAAAAGAAGAAGGACAGATAATACAAAGACCAAAAGAAGAAGGATAGATAATACAATGACCAAAAGAAGAAGGACAGATAATACAATGACCAAAAGAAGAAGGATAGATAATACAATGACCAAAAGAAGAAGGACAGACAATACAATGACTAAAAGAAGAAGGACAGATAATACAATGACTAAAAGAAGAAGGATAGATAATACAATGACCAAAAGAAGAAGGATAGATAATACAATGACCAAAAGAAGAAGGACAGACAATACAATGACTAAAAGAAGAAGGACAGATAATACAATGACCAAAAGAAGAAGGACAGATAATACAATGACTAAAAGAAGAAGGACAGATAATACAATGACCAAAAGAAGAAGGATAGACAATACACTGAACAAAAGAAGAAGGACAGATAATACAATGACCAAAAGAAGAAGGATAGATAATACAATGACCAAAAGAAGAAGGACAGATAATACAATGACCAAAAGAAGAAGGATAGACAATATAATGACCAAAAGAAGAAGGACAGACAATACAATGACCAAAAGAAGAAGGACAGATAATACAATGACTAAAAGAAGAAGGATAGACAATACAATGACCAAAAGAAGAAGGACAGATAATACAATGACTAAAAGAAGAAGGACAGATAATACAATGACCAAAAGAAGAAGGACAGATAATACAATGACTAAAAGAAGAAGGACAGATAATACAATGACCAAAAGAAGAAGGATAGATAATACAATGACCAAAAGAAGAAGGACAGATAATACAATGACTAAAAGAAGAAGGATAGACAATACAATGACCAAAAGAAGAAGGACAGATAATACAATGACTAAAAGAAGAAGGATAGACAATACAATGACCAAAAGAAGAAGGACAGATAATACAATGACTAAAAGAAGAAGGATAGACAATACAATGACCAAAAGAAGAAGGACAGATAATACAATGACTAAAAGAAGAGGGATAGATAATACAATGACCAAAAGAAGAAGGACAGATAATACAATGACCTAAAGAAGAAGGATAGACAATACACTGAACAAAAGAAGAAGGACAGATAATACAATGACCAAAAGAAGAAGGATAGACAATACAATGACCAAAAGAAGAAGGATAGACAATTTAATGACCAAAAGAAGAAGGACAGATAATACAATGACTAAAAGAAGAAGGACAGATAATACAATGACCAAAAGAAGAAGGACAGACAATACAATGACTAAAAGAAGAAGGACAGACAATACAATGACCAAATGAAGAAGGATAGACAATTTAATGACCAAAAGAAGAAGGACAGACAATACAATGACTAAAAGAAGAAGGACAGATAATACAATGACCAAAAGAAGAAGGACAGACAATACAATGACTAAAAGAAGAAGGACAGACAATACAATGACCAAAAGAAGAAGGATAGAT
This sequence comes from Bathymodiolus brooksi, assembly GCA_963680875.1. Taxonomy (NCBI): domain Eukaryota; kingdom Metazoa; phylum Mollusca; class Bivalvia; order Mytilida; family Modiolidae; genus Bathymodiolus; species Bathymodiolus brooksi. Next base: position 1,376,053 of record OY804585.1, on the reverse strand, counting down.
AATACAATGACTAAAAGAAGAGGGACAGATAATACAATGACCAAAAGAAGAAGGACAGACAATACAATGACCAAAAGAAGGACAGATAATACAATGACCAAAAGAAGAAGGACAGATAATACAATGACCAAAAGAAGAAGGACAAATAATTCAATGACCAAAAGAAGAAGGATAGACAATACAATGACCAAAAGAAGAAGGACAGACAATACAATGACTAAAAGAAGAAGGATAGACAATTTAATGACCAAAAGAAGAAGGACAGACAATACAATGACTAAAAGAAGAAGGATAGACAATTTAATGACCAAAAGAAGAAGGATAGATAATACAATGACCAAAAGAAGAAGGACAGACAATACAATGACCAAAAGAAGAAGGATAGACAATTTAATGACCAAAAGAAGAAGGACAGACAATACAATGACTAAAAGAAGAAGGACAGATAATACAATGACCAAAAGAAGAAGGACAGACAATACAATGACTAAAAGAAGAAGGACAGACAATACAATGACCAAAAGAAGAAGGACAGATAATACAATGACCAAAAGAAGAAGGACAGATAATACAATGACTAAAAGAAGAAGGACAGATAATACAATGACTAAAAGAAAAGGGACAGATAATACAATGACTAAAAGAAGAAGGACAGATAATACAATGACCAAAAGAGGAAGGACAGACAATACAATGACTAAAAGAAGAAGGACAGATAATACAATGACTAAAAGAAGAGGGACAGATAATACAATGACTAAAAGAAGAAGGACAGATAATACAATGACCAAAAGAGGAAGGACAGACAATACAATGACTAAAAGAAGAAGGACAGACAATACAATGACCAAAAGAAGAAGGATAGATAATACAATGACTAAAAGAAGAGGGACAGATAATACAATGACTAAAAGAAGAAGGACAGATAATACAATGACTAAAAGAAGAAGGATAGATAATACAATGACCAAAAGAAGAAGGACAGATAATACAATGACCAAAAGAAGAAGGATAGACAATACAATGACCAAAAGAAGAAGGACAGATAATACAATGACTAAAAGAAGAAGGACAGATAATACAATGACCAAAAGAAGAAGGACAGACAATACAATGACTAAAAGAAGAAGGACAGATAATACAGTGACTAAAAGAAGAAGGATAGATAATACAATGACTAAAAGAAGAAGGACAGATAATACAATGACTAAAAGAAGAGGGACAGACAATACAATGACCAAAAGAAGAAGGACAGACAATACAATGACCAAAAGAAGAAGGACAGACAATACAATGACCAAAAGAAGAAGGACAGATAATACAATGACTAAAAGAAAACGTACAAACAACGATCAACAAACGATTACAAATAAAACTAAAGATTGAGCAACGCAAAACCCACTAAAAACTGGGGTGAACTCAGGTGCTCTGGAATTCTATTCAGCCATTTCATTGCGCTTGTTGTTTGGCATCACCGTCAGCAGTATTCTATAATTATTGTTGCTGCCATGATGATGGGAATCAAAAGACCACTAAATGACGCTCTGACGTTCTTTAAGATTGCATACCTCCTTAAATGGTGGTTAAGGATCCTGTCGATTATGATATAAATTTACTGTGTCAAACGACATACACAATGCAGACAGGACTTGAATCCCCAATAATTCAGAGATGTTGTTCCTTTAAAAACTATATTATGGTAGCAGACTACACCCCTCCCCACAAGTCGTACACATTCGGTGCTCTACTTAATGATCAGTTATTCATTAATTTAGGGGGGAGGGGGGGTCATCTCTGAAATACGATGTGTAATGTCTTTCATCAGTATCCTAGGTTGAAATTTCTCAACATTCAAGAAGTGGTGTTAATATTTCAATAATTAACGAAAGTTTTAAGATTTACGTTTTAGTCAGTTGTGTATGTTGTTGACATTTTGAAATTAAATATATTACACTTTTTGCCTTGTCTACCGATATATAGAATTAAAATTAAATCGAATATGTCTGAGGCACTTGATATAGTTTCAAAAATGATCATTTGAAATATATATGTTACAAAACATATTGCGAATGAAACGAGAATCCTTATTAATTGAGATTAGAATGAACTATTGAACCCGTCTGATACTGTTACGAAACAACACCTTAAATTAAATATTATAAATACTAATATTTTTTTCTCACATTTTACTAATCAGCTTGTCTGTAGTTCGTCTGTCTTTCCTGTCGTAATATTATACGGATTTAACTCCTCTATTATATTGAATATTTCTCTTACAGATAAAATGTTGACTATTAAACTAATGTTCTGCTCCATCAAGTATAGGTGACCTTAGCCAACTTTTCTGTTTAGGCCCTATGGTGTTCTTGTTCACAAAGATTTTAAAATTATTTGGCTTTCAAATATTTTGGCTTTGAGAGTAGCTGATGAAGGTTATTCCAGAAACGCGTAGTAAGCACTAGATGTAATGTCTACGTTTTTATTAACATAGAGAACATGTTTTTAAGTTAAATCTCTATTTATTTTAATCTTTAACAAAATCAACCATGATTTTGAAACATGAGAATTAATGATAATTCTAGCTACATAAACAATAAAATTTGTATTGTCACTATATCTTGTCACATGAGAGGAAGATCAATTGTCGTGTCATTTTAATAACATTTTTATAAATAAATTTTGCCTTTGAATAGTGAATATGTACCTTCTACCAGGAATAATACACGTTTTTGGTCAATAACATATGGTATTAGCAAAATATTAGAATATTAATTATTATAAAATATCAAAATAAGAAGTTGTCACGTTATGATTTGATGAAATGGCTTTTCTGTAATAAATGCTGGCGCAAGCGAATCCTTATAAGTAAAAATGATTATCATGCCTTTGATTTCATTTGTAATCAAACGATGTTCAATAATTATTGCAATGAAAACTAATAAATGGAAAGTTAATTTCCTTGTTAGGAGGATGAGTACTGGGATCAAATATCCTTACAGAAGCCCTAGTGGTACAAGGTAAAAAGGATCTTGTCCAAACTTGACAGCATCATCAAGGGTAGTGCTGAACATAACATTTGAAATATTGCCGTTAATTTCAAAATTTATGTATTTGAAACATATCACTTATAACTTGTTATGATATTGAGGATATTAATTCTCTATCCTAAGGCTTCACACACGGGATCTTGTAATGAAATTATTTGATTAAATATTATAATGACGAAGAAGAAAAATTATGATATTTTTATAATTTTGTCACTTTCATTCAACTAAATATGAATGTTGACCAGGGTCAGGGCGATAGCTCTGTTGATAACTTTTCGGACGATATTGAAGTGTCTGAACCAAAAGCTCCCGATGGTGACTTAAAATTCTCTATTAGAAATATTTTACAGCTATCAGACTGTGTTGATACCATTCCTATAAACAAAGGTAAGCGTCATGATTTTCAAATTCTGCTTTTTAATGGCGTGGGGAAGGGGGTGCGTCATTGAAGAAAATGTATCAGTAGCTAAAAAATACTTTCATTGTGTCATCATTACTAAGAATGTGGAAAAAAACTGTAAATATCAAATTTAGTGCACACGAATCATTTCTAGAATAGCCTTCCTCAGATGTCAAAAGATTGGAAATAGTTTAAAAGAAAAGTCTTTGGGGTTCATAAAATCAAACGGCCTAAACAGGATAGCCAAAATCTGCTAAGGTGACTATTGTGAGATTTTTGTATACGTCCACTGATATTTTGCTCATACGTTTTTCAAAAGTTTCAAGGTTTAATTTTGTCTAGGACAAATGATATACAAATTTACATATCTTTCTTCAATTATCAAGGGAAGCAAAAGCAAAATAATGGAGATTTCTAATTCGAAACAAGACAGCTTTTAACTAGATTAACTACACTGGGTATTGGTGAAGTTGGCCTGGGCTCAACCCCATGGAGCTGTTCAGAGCGCCCCCATGTGGAGGATAACGGGAGTGTTCTCGTTGGGTGTAGGGTTGTCGGGTCATAATACGGTAAGCCTAACCGTGGACCATAGTGGGTAACGTGTTTGGAGAGTGCCACACTCTAATACAGAAAGCCTAACCGTGGAGCATAGTGGGTAACGTGCTTGGAGAGTGCCACACTCTAATACAGAAAGCCTAACCGTGGAGCATAGTGGGTAACGTGTTAGGAGAGTGCCATACTCTAATACAGAAAGCCTAACCGTGGAGCATAGTGGGTAACGTGTTAGGAGAGTGCCACACTCTAATACAGAAAGCCTAACCGTGGAGCATAGTGGGTAACGTGTTAGGAGAGTGCCACACTCTAATACAGAAAGCCTAACCGTGGAGCATAGTGGGTAACGTGTTAGGAGAGTGCCACACTCTAATACAGAAAGCCTAACCGTGGAGCATAGTGGGTAACGTGTTAGGAGAGTGCCACACTCTAATACAGAAAGCCTAACCGTGGAGCATAGTGGGTAGCGTGTTAGGAGAGTGACACACTCTAATACAGAAAGCCTAACCGTGGAGCATAGTGGGTAACGTGTTAGGAGAGTGCCACACTCTAATACAGAAAGCCTAACCGTGGAGCATAGTGGGTAGCGTGTTAGGAGAGTGCTACACTCTAATACAGAAAGCCTTACCGTGGATCATAGTGGGTAACGTGTTAGGAGAGTGCCACACTCTAATACAGAAAGCCTTACCGTGGAGCATAGTGGGTAACGTGTTAAGAGAGTGCCACACTCTAATACAGAAAGCCTAACCGTGGAGCATAGTGGGTAACGTGTTAGGAGAGTGCCACACTCTAATACAGAAAGCCTAACCGTGGAGCATAGTGGGTAACGTGTTAGGAGAGTGCCACACTCTAATACAGAAAGCCTAACCGTGGAGCATAGTGGGTAACGTGTTAGGAGAGTGCCACACTCTAATACAGAAAGCCTAACCGTGGAGCATAGTGGGTAACGTGTTAGGAGAGTGCTACGCTCTGTGCACGCAAAAGACATTTTTTGTAAAATTCATTTGTAGGAACATTGTGACCGCTACAAAAACTAACTTTACCGTCTCTACCGAGATTTCCGCAAGGAAAACGGGATGTAATGGGTAGGGCCGGAAGCTTTTCGCAAGGGACTACTAATGGCTATTTCCAACAAGTTATTGTTCAATAGGAACAGCGACCAGTTCACTTTTACGTACAAGAGTGTAGTATTATCCAGACATAAGACACTCATTTATGTTCACAAGGGCGGTTGGTTTATTTGAATCTGTTAGCACAACCAACGAACGGCTAGGCCAATAGCTAGTATATATAGATTCATATTTATTATGCACAGCAAATGACTATAATTTCGTCTTATACACATCATTTGTTTTACACAGGTCATAGCTTTGTGAACGGTTGATAGTCAACAATAACCAAACGTATATATAAATTCTAAGTTAAAAGAATATATGTAATATTATTTTACGGCATGCATCTTTTTATTTTGTTTCATATTAAAATCATGTTGAGGCCGAGAGCTGACAATTCGTCAGTGAAATACTTCATAGGAGGATATGATAAGAACTTTGGAAAATGCAGTTCGTTTTTAAGACAAATAAATGTTTATTATTGTTCTTGAATGCTGCGTGCTTAAAGGAGAAACAAAAGAAAATTCCAATTTCATTCTTCGTTTCGATAGATTTGGGGTTCGAACGCATTTATTTTCGTATTTGACGCGAACATGCTAACCTTTATACGATAGAGTAGGCTTTGCAGAAGTAATGTCATCTTTATATATATATTTAAGAATAGAAACAAACTTTTCTATAATTTCTTTATTTTACTTCCTTGTCTTACGTAATATACAATAATAAATAGAAACTTAAAGAGAAAGTTGTCTTTATGCTCTACCGTCACATCATTTTCTCTTGTTATAATTGATATCACTGAAACTAAGACAAATCAATATTATTTCTTGTCTGGAATAAATTCATTCTTGAAGATCATAAGCAATGATAATAATTTTAATAAACAATTAATATTGCACGATACATTGTCTGATTGTACGTTGTTTGATCAAATGTCTTTCAAATGTATTTCTTTATTGTGTGCTGAAATGACTGTTGCAAAAAAGCGGAAGAGAACGAAACATTATAAAGAAAAAAATGTATTCCAAAATACAAAACAAAAATGGGACAAAGACAAACAATAATCATGGTGAACATATACCAAAAACTAAAGGTGAGCAAGACAGATTCCATAAACAAAAAATAGGGAAGAATTCTAGTGCTCTGGACGGGAAATTAGTTCTTGCTTCATATGTGACTCCACGCATACTATTCATGGAAATAGTGTATAGCGAAGATGGGTTGATTATTTCTATTTCTTCCTTGTGTTATTATCAACATATTGTTTATTATTCAAATGTCCAACTTGTTGGAGGCTGTAAATTTTACGTAGAGGAAAAGACGAAATTTCCAAACAAGGAAATATATGTTAGAGAAAACTGACAGGGAAATCAAGAATTGACAATCCAGAGTCACTGCCAACATTTGGTATACAAGACACAGGACGAAAACAAAAACAAAAATGAATTTTTTTTTCTAATGAGAAACACGAACCCCACCAAATAAACCCGGAGATGTACACAGGTCCTCGCGAAGGGTAATTATCTTGCAGACCGTTGTTATGCTTCTATCGGTCTCAGAAAAACTACCAGTTGCAAATATAATTTAAATAAAATGTACGGTGATTGTGGATAATATAACCAATGCCTGTATTATTTACTAGTTTAACCCCGCCACTTTTTATTGAAGTGTCTGTACCAAGCCAGGAAAGTGAGAGGTCATGTATTTGTGTGCTAGGTGTATCAATTTTGCTTCTTTCTATGATTTTCATATTGGATTTTGGACTTGTTGCGACAGTGTGGTATTTTTCGTTTTTATTTTGTTGCTGTTTTTTTTAATTGCAGAAGCGATTCCAACTTCCAACAAGAAACCAGAACTTAAGGCATGTATTAAGAACAAAAGAAACCGAACAACATTTTCTACCCGTCAGTTACAAGAACTAGAGAAAGTATTCAAGAAAACCCATTATCCTGACGTGTTTCTCAGAGAGAGGCTGGCATCGAAAGTTAAACTTCCTGAATCAAGAATACAGGTACACATATACATTGTAGTTACCAAGATAATTCTAATAAAATCAGTGTTATGAAAAGATCGTATAAACAGTGATAGTCAATAATTCAACTAATCGGATAACAATCGCTCATCTCAACTTATTGACCACGCAAAAAAAAACACGATTCAAATATAACATTTATAAACCATATGCATTGTTAAAGATTTCACGCCTCATTATGTCATAAGAATTGTTGAGAGTAGATACGTAAACTGGTTTGCTGTCGTTAAATCGTTAGTACTTTGATATTAAGGTAAACGTAAGCAAATCAGTCTTAGTGGGTCATGTATACAACCATACAAGATCGAGTAAAACAACTGTATGACTTTAAATACAAATACATGTTATATGTATACCGGTATGTATTCAGTACTTTATACGAAGCAAATGCTTATTCAGTTATTATGAACAGTGAAAGGGTAAATCGAAAAAGATTTCGAAGACATGAATTGCTACGGTTGCTTCATGTGCAACATAAATCACAAAGATGTCTTGAAACTTTATAATGAACTGCATTCTGGGAACCAGATAAATGTTTAATTATCTCGATACTCGCTTGACATACAGTGTTAACAAGGGTTAAAATGCACAGCTCCTAAATAATATAATTTATTAAAACTAAAGTCACTCTGCGTCAGAAATATATAATCTGTTTGGGTCCTTTGGTTTACTTCCTCGCTTGACATACAATGTTAACGAGGGTTACAATTTACAGCTCCTAACTTACTTAACTTAAGGCCTTTGCTCCACTAGGGAGCATAAGCCATTGACGAACTCCCTCCATCTAACTCGATTTGGCGCTTGTTTTACTGCCGAGTTCCAGTTGTGTCCCTGCTCTTTCAATTCTGACTTTGTGTCTCTACGCCAGGTGTTTCTAGGTCGTCCTCTGTTTCTTTTACCTTGTAGGTTCTATTTGAAGGCCTGTCTGGTGATGCTGTTTGGTGGTTTCCTCAGTGTGTGGCCAATCCATGCCCATTTCCTCTTTTTTTTTCTTTTTTTTTTTATTAAAATAAAGTCACTCTGCGTCAGGAATAGATAATTTGGGGGGGCCCTTTGGTTTACTTCCTCTCAAAAAAACTTGAATTATTTGACTTCCCCAACTTTTGACTGTGAACGTACCTGATGACGGTTACCATAGAAACGTGTCGTGTGCACTAAATTATGTATCTACTTTTAAATTGCAATACAAATCTAAAAAAGACAGAAATGTTCTATCTGAGAAACGAGCTATGTTGTTCGACTGTATGCATATTGCGATTCCATGATGTCAGAAAAACCTGTAATGTTTTTTCGCAATAGAAAGGTGATTGGATTAGACAGGTTAATTATATAACGACTTAACATATTGGAACTAAATTAGAATTTCGGTTTAGATATGATTCAGTATTATAGATAATTTCGGTTTCCCTGTATATAATTATATTTATTCAAAATATTCATTGAAGGTTTGGTTTCAAAATAGAAGAGCGAAATGGAGAAAGAGGGAGAAATTTTGTACAACACCGGGAACTTTCTCGTGTAATGTTCAGTTTCCAGTTTGGAACGCTGCTAGAACCTACATGGTGAATATATTTTCACGTCTTCATTAGATATTTGTTAAAGTTTCTTCATATATACTGTACAAATGATTGCTCTAAAACCATGGCGACGGTACATTGTAAATATAGGAGGTGCCACATTATGGTTGGCTAAATGAATCCAACACAATGTGTATTTTCACCATTACTTGTTATTAACAAATTGCAGGATTTCATAAGAAACAGTTCTTTACTTTAAGTCGAACGAAATGGTTATCATAACAAAGTCATATACTCACATTATGACCTATATGTGAATGTCACCACCCCCTTGCAGGACATATCTTATAGCGCTGTATTTGTGAGACAAACGTTATCAGTCGGATAACACCGTTAAGAAATGAAAATAGGAATTTAGTTCAGGTGTATGGTTTAGGTTTATGGTGTTTAACGCCACTTTCAACAATATTTCAGTTATATCGTGGCGGTTTATTTTCTTGGTGGAGGAAACCAGAGTGCTAAGATAAAACCACCAACCTGTCGCAAGTCACTGACAAACTTGATCAAATAATGTTGTATCGAGTACACCTCCCCATGAACGGGATCCGAACTCACAATTTTAGTGATGATAAGCACTGATTGCACAGGTAGTAAATCGAACTACCATACGATCACGACCACGACGGCCCCAGTTCAGTAGTATGTAATATAGCTATAAAGAACCTTAAATATGTCACATTATGTATAAACGTTATATAAAACCGAAGGGACAATATTGAATGGAAAACCAGAGACAAAGGTATGATTGGGTACACGACACAGAGCATATACAAAAAAAAAGAAACAAAAAAACAAAACAAAAATAAAAAATAAAAACAAGAACCAACAGCACAGAAAACGAAGAAAGTAAGTAACACGTTCTCCATCAAAACCCGGAGGTCAACAAGAGTTGCTCGTGAAGGGTAAACAGTTCTCTTTTGGGGAAAATTGATTAGAACAGAGTTAATGTCATCAATTGATTGTGTCATCGAGCAACTATATAGCAAACGGATAAAGCATCAAAATCACGACCAGGATTTCTGAGAGAGTTAGCAAGCCTTTTCATCTATATGCTTATAAACAAAATTTGTTTGTGAATATTTATCATCGATTCGTTATTAGTGCTATATATAGTAATTGCATGCCTTGATGTACTTCTTTTATGTAACAAATTGTAATACGGAGAAGACTTCATAAGTTTGTTTAACTGGTGTCTTATCCATTTTGTCTATTTAGTTGGCAAATAAAATATGCTTAAACTAAACCAAATTAAAACATTGATGGTCAACAATTTCACCAATATCAACATAGCGAACAATCACATCTCACCAATATCAACATAACGAACAATCACATCTCACCAATATCAACATAACGAACAATCACATCTCACCAATATCAACATAGCGAACAATCACATCTCACCAATATCAACATAGCGAACAATCACATCTCACCAATATCAACATAACGAACAATCACATCTCACCAATATCAACATAGCGAACAATCACATCTCACCAATATCAACATAGCGAACAATCACATCTCACCAATATCAACATAGCGAACAATCACATCTCACCAATATCAACATAACGAACAATCACATCTCACCAATATCAACATAACGAACAATCACATCTCACCAATATCAACATAACGAACAATCACATCTCACCAATATCAACATAACGAACAATCACATCTCACCAATATCAACATAACGAACAATCACATCTCACCAATATCAACATAGCGAACAATCACATCTCACCAATATCAACATAGCGAACAATCACATCTCACCAATACCAACATAACGAACAATCACATCTCACCAATACCAACATAGCAAACAATCACATCTCACCAATATCAGAATAACGAACAATCACATCTCACCAATATCAACATAGCGAACAATCACATCTCACCAATATCAACATAACGAACAATCACATCTCACCAATATCAACATAACGAACAATCACATCTAACCAATATCAACATAGCGAACAATCACATCTCACCAATATCAACATAACGAACAATCACATCTCACCAATATCAGAATAACGAACAATCACATCTCACCAATACCAACATAACGAACAATCACATCTCACCAATATCAGAATAACGAACAATCACATCTCACCAATATCAACATAACAAACAATCACATCTCACCAATACCAACATAACGAACAATCACATCTCACCAATATCAGAATAACGAACAATCACATCTCACCAATATCAACATAACGAACAATCACATCTCACCAATATCAGAATAACGAACAATCACATCTCACCAATACCAACATAACGAACAATCACATCTCACCAATATCAGAATAACGAACAATCACATCTCACCAATATCAACATAACAAACAATCACATCTCACCAATACCAACATAACGAACAATCACATCTCACCAATACCAACATAATGAACAATCACATCTCACCAATATCAACATAACGAACACTCACATCTCACCAATATCAGAATAACGAACAATCACATCTCACCAATACCAACATAACGAACAATCACATCTCACCAATATCAGAATAACGAACAATCACATCTCACCAATATCAACATAACGAACAATCACATCTCACCAATATCAGAATAACGAACAATCACATCTCACCAATACCAACATAATGAACAATCACATCTCACCAATATCAGAATAACGAACAATCACATCTCACCAATACCAATATAACGAACAATCACATCTCACCAATACCAACATAACGAACAATCACATCTCACCAATATCAAAATAACGAACAATCACATCTCACCAATATCAACATAACGAACAATCACATCTCACCAATATCAGAATAACGAACAATCACATCCCACCAATACCAACATAGCGAACAATCACATTTCACCAATATCAAAATAACGAACAATCACATCTCAGCAATATCAACATAACGAACAATCACATCTCACCAATACCAACATAACGAACAATCACATCTCACCAATATCAACATAGCGAACAATCACATCTCACCAATATCAACATAACGAACAATCACATCTCACCAATATCAGAATAACGAACAATCACATCTCACCAATAACAACATAGCGAACAATCACATCTCACCAATATCAACATAACGAACAATCACATCTCACCAACATCAACATAACGAACAATCACATCTCACCAATATCAACATAACGAACAATCACATCTCACCAATATTAGAATAACGAACAATCACATCTCACCAATATCAACATAGCGAACAATCACATCTCACCAATATCAACATAACGAACAATCACATCTCACCAATATCAACATAACAAACAATCACATCTCACCAATATCAACATAACGAACAATCACATCTCACCAATATCAACATAACGAACAATCACATCTCACCAATATCAACATAACGAACAATCACATCTCACCAATATCAACATAACGAACAATCACATCTCACCAATATCAACATAACGAACAATCACATCTCACCAATATCAACATAACGAACAATCACATCTCACCAATAACAACATAACGAACAATCACATCTCACCAATATCAATATAACGAACAATCACATCTCACCAATATCAGAATAACGAACAATCACATCTCACCAATATCAACATAACGAACAATCACATCTCACCAATATCAACATAACGAACAATCACATCTCACCAATACCAACATAACGAACAATCACATCTCACCAATATCAGCATAACGAACAATCACATCTCACCAATATCAGAATAACGAACAATCACATCTCACCAATATCAACATAACGAACAATCACATCTCACCAATATCAACATAACGAACAATCACATCTCACCAATATCAACATAACGAACAATCACATCTCACCAATATCAACATAACGAACAATCACATCTCACCAATATCAACATAACGAACAATCACATCTCACCAATATCAACATAACGAACAATCACATCTCACCAATATCAACATAACGAACAATCACATCTCACCAATATCAACATAACGAACAATCAAATCTCACCAATATTAACATAGCGAACAATCACATCTCACCTCAAATCAGTGAATGCAAACAAGACCACTACATACATTGTATGTCGATGAAAACAATGGTTTCTGTTTTTGTTTAAATAAAGCAGTCTTATTTGACACATGTTTACAATCGTGTGTATCATGTCTGCAAACATGAAAGAAGAGATTGAAGATACTAAAGGAGCAATCAGAATGAAAGATGTATGCATCAATTTAAACGTGCATACAATAATTTAAGACGCATACGAAAAAAAATGAAAAACACAAAAATATCACACTGTCCGAACAGTTTCAAAATCCAATCGACAAAAATCTTTTAGATCATTTCTACAATCCACAACTCATTTGAACCTCCTCTACAATTATCTAAGACATCCATGTAAAACTTTGAAACGCTTTTGTGCAATCATTTAAATCATAAATGTAATTTGGTCTTGATCAGCAAATTCATATAATTTCTAATAAAATGAAAAACAAAAAATACCACACTGTCGGAACAGTCCGGAAGTCATGGAAAGCAGCAAAATAGATACCCATAACACACAAATGTATTATCGCATATTTTCCTTGTTTGGTAGAGGCTCTTCAATTAAAAGTGGCAGGGTTAAACTAGAATTATGGGGCCAAACATCTCCTCATAGTGAAATGATGCGGTCATTCACGTGCTTTCATTATGCAAGTAACATGTCAACCCTCACATATAAAAGAACGATTGACTGATATTTCGCCTCGCCCAAATACGGTTGTGAAATTTACCATAATAATTATATTTTCAGAGTCCTTATTCGATGATGACGACTCAGCTTGATGGGTCCACAAGAGTACCTATACCACATATATCTAGCCTGTTCAAATACACTACATCTGCAAGGCGGGACACCACGGATGCCATAACAGGCCCATCAATTGTTCAGTCATTGAAAAATTACAAATGAACACAATAAACACTAAATATTAATAAACAGAATAAGTCAACAATACATTGTTCTTTCTGTAAGTTACTAAAATGCTACAAATAAATGTCTTCAATCCTTAACTCTGGTCATATTTACGCCAAAACTGCAAATTCGGTTAGCAAGTGTAAAATTACAAACGAACGTCATGAACCATCGGTCCTTCTTTTATATATTATGACGACTTTCACATGACCATTTTTAACATTTAGTCAGTTCCTCTGCAAAATCATAGACAATACATACTATCAACAACGTCAGCTATTGTTTTTATTTGAACAGCGAAATATATACGATTTCTTTTGCCTTGTAGCGGTGAGACGCTTGAAGGTATCCTCCCCCGGGGAACAAAGGGTTATAGAAATAGGATTAATACAAGAAAGGTTTGAAGCCATCAAAGAGTCAATGAGAGGCTCCAAAACACTTAGGTGTGCCGAAAGGTAAGCAGTTCTTGCTCCGTTTGTTGAATCCGTCGTGTAACTGTCAGATATCATGTCTACTTACCAAATTGCAAATATTTGTAAGGAGTGGTCATTTGTGGTCAACTGCAAATATATCCCATTGTCCTTGTGCCAAGCATAGCATCCATTCATAAGCCAATACCACCACCAAATTATTACCCAAATGATTTATTGTCTACGAAACTTGTGTTTCATGTCTATTCAAGACGCAGAATATAAATCCTTTAGGTAACAAAACGACACTGTGTCTGGTCTATGGGCGTTTGTTTTTCAGAGAAGATGATTTGATAAATATGGTCGACAATGTTTGCCTTGCGATGGGACACTAACGACCAATAAAATATAAAACCAAAATAGTCTATAATAATTGTGTATTTGATTCGTCTAACAGACACGCCTTTAAAATGGGGTTTTCCCCTCACCATGAATATATCGCAGTACTCAGGAACAAAGAAATTTCTAGAATAGGGACGACTAGGATGCACATGTAAAAAGGGAACAAGACAAAGTTTAAACAGAACAAACGTTCTGACAACCATACACTACCACGAATACCAAGAATGAAACCAGATCTCTCCCTGTGTCATTACTGACACCCGCTGTGTACAGTAGGGACAACACCATGTGTACAGTAGGGACAACACCATGTGTACAGTAGGGACAACACCCGCTGTGTACAGTAGGGACAACACCATGTGTACAGTAGGGACAACACCATGTGTACAGTAGGGACAACACCCGCTGTGTACAGTAGGGACAACACCATGTGTACAGTAGGGACAACACCATGTGTACAGTAGGAACAACACCCGCTGTGTACAGTAGGGACAACATCATGTGTACAGTAGGGACAACATCATGTGTACAGTAGGGACAACACCATGTGTACAGTAGGGACAACATCATGTGTACAGTAGGGACAACACCATGTGTACAGTAGGGACAACACCATGTGTACAGTAGGGACAACACCATGTGTACAGTAGGGACAACACCCGCTGTGTACAGTGGGGACAACACCATGTGTACAGTAGGGGCAAAACCATGTGTACAGTAGGGACAACACCATGTGTACAGTAGGAACAACACCGGCTGTGTACAGTAGGGACAACACCATGTGTACAGTAGGGACAACACCATGTGTACAGTAGGGACAACACCATGTGTACAGTAGGGACAACACCATGTGTACAGTAGGGACAACACCATGTGTACAGTAGGGACAACATCATGTGTACAGTAGGGACAACACCATGTGTACAGTAGGGACAACACCATGTGTACAGTAGGGACAACACCCGCTGTGTACAGTAGGGACAACACCATGTGTACAGTAGGGACAACACCATGTGTACAGTAGGGACAACACCATGTGTACAGTAGGGACAACACCATGTGTATAGTAGGGACAACACCCGCTGTGTACAGTAGGGACAACATCATGTGTACAGTAGGGACAACACCATGTGTACAGTAGGGACAACACCATGTGTACAGTAGGGACAACACCCGCTGTGTACAGTAGGGACAACACCCGCTGTGTACAGTAGGGACAACACCATGTGTACAGTAGGGACAACACCATGTGTACAGTAGGGACAACACCCGCTGTGTACAGTAGGGACAACACCCGCTGTGTACAGTAGGGACAACACCATGTGTACAGTAGGGACAACACCATGTGTACAGTAGGGACAACACCCGCTGTGCACAGTAGGGACAACACCCGCTGTGTACAGTAGGGACAACACCATGTGTACAGTAGGGACAACACCATGTGTACAGTAGGGACAACACCCGCTGTGTACAGTAGGGACAACACCCGCTGTGTACAGTAGGGACAACACCATGTGTACAGTAGGGACAACACCCGCTGTGTACAGTAGGGACAACACCATGTGTACAGTAGGGACAACACCCGCTGTGTACAGTAGGGACAACACCATGTGTACAGTAGGGACAACACCATGTGTACAGTAGGGACAACACCATGTGTACAGTAGGGACAACACCATGTGTACAGTAGGGACAACACCATGTGTACAGTAGGGACAACACCATGTGTACAGTAGGGACAACACCATGTGTACAGTAGGGACAACACCCGCTGTGTACAGTAGGGACAACACCATGTGTACAGTAGGGACAACACCATGTGTACAGTAGGGACAATACCATGTGTACAGTAGGGACAACACCATGTGTACAGTAGGGACAACACCATGTGTACAGTAGGGACAACACCCGCTGTGTACAGTAGGGACAACACCATGTGTACAGTTGGGACAACACCATGTGTACAGTAGGGACAACATCATGTGTACAGTAGGGACAACACCATGTGTACAGTAGGGACAACACCATGTGTACAGTAGGGACAACACCATGTGTACAGTAGGGACAACACCATGTGTACAGTAGGGACAACATCATGTGTACAGTAGGGACAACATCATGTGTACAGTAGGGACAACACCATGTGTACAGTAGGGACAACACCATGTGTACAGTAGGGACAACACCATGTGTACAGTAGGGACAACACCATGTGTACAGTAGGGACAACACCAACAGTTTGTTGTTTATGCAGCCTTATATGTTACCTACATAATTTATTGTCTATAAACGTTTTGTTTCTTCTGTTATAAAGTCATGTACTGCCTATTCATAAGGCGTAACCAATGATTCACAATCTAATTATTGTCGCAAATACTGCAAAAGTGCACATTGTATGTGTTTTTATTAATTTGCTATGTAAATTTGTTAATATTTTTGTTTATTCAAAACATGCGAGATTCCATTAGTAAAAATATCTTGAAAATAATATTAGTGATGAAAATAATTCTTGTTTTATAGAATTACTTAAAACAAATTAAATTTTTTATTAAGCAATTAATTAAATTACCGTGTGTTTTAGAAAATAAATAAATTTCAAGTATTTCCATATATTTTTTAAGTAAAAACTGTCTTTATTCAAATTATTAGATAAAAGGTTTATGTTTATAAGCTAGATGCACCATGCCAATAATTAAATCAGTTATGATGAATACATTGGATGAACAGGAACGTAATTAAAATTAAGTATGATCTCAGTACAAATGTAAACATAATACAATTAATCGCCGAAGATGTCAATTTGAAAGTTTTTCAGGTCCAGAACATTTCAAAAGGTAATTTTGTTAGGTATAATATTAGGATTACGTTGTATATCGTCGTGAATCTGGATGACAGTGTTCTATTGGACTACACTCTCTGTCATTGAATGAACACTACCATTTTACCAAAGAGCTATATGTTCGTGTTCAATACACCCAATTGACAATTGAATTGTTCGTCCTTCTTCCATTTTTCGCTTCTGATTATCCCTTTGGTATCTTCAAGCTTTTCTTCCTTTTTCATCAATATTTCAGTTATATTTTGGCAGTTAGTTTTATTATCGGGAGAAACCATCGTACACAGAGAAAACCACTGATAAGTCACTGATAAACTTGACCACATAACATTGTATCGAGTTCATCTGCCCATATGTATGCACTGGTTACATACTTAGATGTAAACTACTGTACCGCTATGACCGCGATGACAACCTCTTACAATCAAATTGAATGTTAACAACACGTCTTCAACCTATTATCCACCAGGTCTTTATCCTACAATATTATTGCATTTTTACAATGAATTTCATTCCATATTACATATTTAAAATTTATAGTGATGACGTCACACACGCACTTCCAGTTTCATTAAACTAAATTGAATTAGCATCAGTATTTCCAGTTTTTAATGCATACATTTGTTTCAATAGTCCACTTAGGTAATTATGTATCTGATTTATATACCGTGTATATCATACAATTACATTAGCTCTACCTTTAAGCCTATTTCTATAATTAGGACCCATATTTTATTATATAGACAAAATGTAAATATAATTATATTATATACACGTCATTTTGAAATATAAGAGATACGAGACAACAGAAATGTCAAGCTCATAAACATTATTAATCTTCTTGAGAGTCAATTACAATCAAAATATATGGGGCAGTCGTGGTCATGATCGTATGGTAGTTGGATTTAAAACTACCTGTGCTCTCCGTGCCTATCGCCACTAATGTTGTGAGTTCGAACGCCGTTCATGCGAGGTGTACTCAATACAACATTATGTGGTAAAGTTTGTCAGTGACTTGCGGCAGGTCGGTGGTTTTCTTCGGTTTCCTCCACCAATAAAACTGACCGCCAAGATATAACTAAAATATTGTTGAAAGTGGCGTTAAACACCATAAACGAATCAGCATAAAGCTATTCATAGCAGATGTCAACGGTTCGTAATACATTGAAGAAACAATTGTCAGGCCAGGCTGGACCAAATCTGTAGCAATGAATACACTATCGAATGCTCCCCTATCTCTCCCTTTTTACGACTTCACTAATATAAAATTATCAGAATCAACTACAAATTTACCAGGTCACTTACTTGATTGCTAACGTCCAGGGGCCAATATGTATGCATATTCAGCTTGACGAGAACAGGTTCACTAATATATAGAAAATATACAGAAATGACAAAGGAATAGGACAGACGTGCCAACGACTTTTGGTAGCCACCATTAAACAGCCGTTTAATCATACCTTACTGTCGTTTTCAATATCTTGATCAACAAATGAAAAACGAAAACAAAAGGTCCAACATGCAAAAATCAAAGTCTTCAAATTACGTCACTCCATCCTTTGTGCTTAATGTTAATTCACTATCGTGCCTATCGGTTTCGTATATTATGACTCATTGTTCATAACTTCTTTGTCAGAGTATATTCTATAGCTGGTTCCAATCAAATACATGCACTTGGCAAACTTTCTAAATATCGAACTCCGATTACCTCAGTCAAATTAGATTAACGAGTCAAGTGACGGTTCAATCACGAATCAATTCAGTTTTTATATATTGACGTGGAACATTATAAATGGTTTTATACGGATCTTTATCCCTAAACCGGATTGCACTTTATTATTATTTATTTCATTTTACGAAATACTGTAAATAATCACCTACTTACGTCACATACTTCCATCAAATTTCATCAAAATAACTTAGGATGATTGCCATCTAAACATTATGCACAGTGAAAATATCTTTTCCCGTTAAGAATTCACTAATATAATTAACGGTTTGATTTAAACAACATATAATTACATTTCATGTACTTTAACATTTACACGTAGTAGCAAGGGGATGTATTTGATCTAATTACAATGTAGATCTACTACACATGTCATGTCAATAAACTAATGTTACGAGACAATGGAGATTTCAAAAACATTAAACATTGTAAAAGCAGACTTGTCAGATTTGTACTTATACAGGAAACATTGAACTTCCGGTCTCTTTCTACGATTCTGATATTTCAATTCAGAATTGTTCCGACAGTGTGGTATTTTTTTATTTTCCATTTTATCAGAACCAGTCAAGTTTAATGAATTGCGACTTTTATTTGTTTCTTCATTTCCAATGTGTTTTTTTTTTAATTTTATTTACACTATGGTGTAATGGTTAACATGTTCGCCTCGGGTGCGCTAGAACGGGGATTAGTCAAAAACTTGAACAAAATGATATTTTCTGATTCACCGCTTAGCACGCACAATAAAGAAGTAAAAACAAAGACTTGGTTGGTTCACAGGCAGATAATGTGTCTGAATGGAACAACATGTCTACATGTGGATTTATTTCACAGGCACTTGTTTCATTCAAAAAATATATGCCCCCTCCTCTTCCTTACTTCAAGGTAAACATCTACCCTTTTCCCCTTCCCCACTTCGCCTCAATATTTTTCGCTTATTTGTGATCCTTTCGCTGACCCAATTATATCATTACACTCCCAAGATATTTCTCTTTTCGACTGCCACATTTAAATATACCTACCGGGCCCCCCTCAGACAAATTGGACAAGAATAGTCAGCGAACGTGGCTTATTAAAAATTTCAGCTTGGCTTCCTGGTCATGACATAATCCAGGGGAAATGAAAGTATCACGTAAATAATAGACAATCCCGTACAGAGCACAACCTTTCTGATATTCCTCTTTTTTTAATTAAACCTATAAAAAAATTATGTAATTTTATGAGTTATGCAAAAATGTGTACTTCTATATTAAGGTGATTAATGAAAGTCGACACCGTATTAAATGAAATATAATATATGTCTTAACAGGTCAAAAGGGGAATGCAGGGGCGTAGCTTACTATGTTATTCTACCGAGGCAGGGGGTCTGGGGGTTTTTGAGCGATTTAGAGTATATTTGGGACCAGTTTTGCTTCAAAATAGTCATAAAAATATGTCACAGCTATACACAATTGTACATTCTTAATGGTCATTTAACATGTACAACTTAGTCCAAGAAACTTTGTTAATTGCCGATTTAAAAATATTATGGATTGCATTAGACAAAATCACACATATAAACTTGAACATACTATGTTCGTGATTGCTATACAAGAATAGCACCTTATAATTGCTGTTCTTCATCTTGAAGTTGCAATGAGGCCTAAACCCTTCAACTATGTGCCATTTCCGTCAGTAACTGAGTCTTAGTCTGTTAACTTACTTATTGACCCTTTATTGAGAACATGGAAATACAATTTAATTGTCTTTATATTATTTTTTTGCATATATTCCCTTGGAATGGTAATAAAATTATGTAATTTGATGAGTTATGCACAATTCTATATAAGCTGATTAATGAGGGGGTTAGGGTTATGGTGTTTAACGCCATCTGAATAATGAAAGTATAACCATCATAAATGAAATATAATACAAAACATGTACATGTATTAACAGGTCAAAGGGGGAATGGTAAGTATAGTGTGCCCCCTCATCAACTTTTGTGAACTCGATGTTGATTTATTAAAACAAAGCACATCTCACTCCTTAATGCTGCGTGCTTAGCAGAGAAGCAAGAAATACCGATTTTAAATTATTTGGTTTGACCCGACCGGGGATCGAACCCACGATCTACCGCACTCGAGACCAGCACGCTAACCATTACACCACAGAGACCAGCACGCTAACCATTACACCACAGAGACCAGCACGCTAACCATTACACCACAGAGACCAGCACGCTAACCATTACACCCCCGAGACCAGCACGCTAACCATTACACCACAGAGACCAGCAGGCTAACCATTATACCAGAGACCAGCACGCTAGCCATTATACCAGAGACCAGCACGCTAGCCATTACACCACAGAGACCAGCACGCTAGCCATTATACCAGAGACCAGCACGCTAACCATTACACCACAGAGATCAGCACGCTAACCATTATACCAGAGACCAGCACGCTAGCCATTATACCAGAGACCAGCACGCTAGCCATTACACCACAAAGACCAGCACGCTAACCATTACACCCCCGAGACCAGCATGCTAACCATTACACCACCGAGACCAGCACGCTAACCATTACACCACAGAGACCAGCACGCTAACCATAACACCCCCGAGACCAGCACACTAACCATTATACCAGAGACCAGCCAGCACGCTAGCCATTACACCACAGAGACCAGCACGCTAACCATTACACCACCGAGACCAGCACGCTAACCATTATACCAGAGACCAGCACGCTAACCATTACACCACAGAGACCAGCACGCTAACCATTACACCACAGAGACCAGCACGCTAACCATTACACCCCCGAGACCAGCACGCTAACCATTACACCACAGAGACCAGCAGGCTAACCATTATACCAGAGACCAGCACGCTAGCCATTATACCAGAGACCAGCACGCTAGCCATTACACCACAGAGACCAGCACGCTAGCCATTATACCAGAGACCAGCACGCTAACCATTACACCACAGAGATCAGCACGCTAACCATTATACCAGAGACCAGCACGCTAGCCATTATACCAGAGACCAGCACGCTAGCCATTACACCACAAAGACCAGCACGCTAACCATTACACCCCCGAGACCAGCATGCTAACCATTACACCACCGAGACCAGCACGCTAACCATTACACCACAGAGACCAGCACGCTAACCATAACACCCCCGAGACCAGCACACTAACCATTATACCAGAGACCAGCCAGCACGCTAGCCATTACACCACAGAGACCAGCACGCTAACCATTACACCACCGAGACCAGCACGCTAACCATTATACCAGAGACCAGCACGCTAACCATTACACCACAGAGACCAGCACGCTAACCATTACACCCCCGAGACCAGCACGCTAACCATTACACCACAGAGACCAGCACGCTAACCATTATACCAGAGACCAGCACGCTAGCCATTATACCAGAGACCAGCACGCTAACCATTACACCACAGAGACCAGCACGCTAACCATTATACCAGAGACCAACACGCTAGCCATTATACCAGAGACCAGCACGCTAGCCATTACACCACAGAAACCAGCACGCTAACCATTACACCACCGAGACCAGCACGCTAACCATTATACCAGAGACCAGCACGCTAACCATTACACCACAGAGACCAGCACGCTAACCATTACACCCCCGAGACCAGCACACTAACCATTACACCACAGAGACCAGCACGCTAACCATTATACCAGAGACCAGCACGCTAGCCATTATACCAGAGACCAGCACGCTAGCCATTACACCACAGAGACCAGCACGCTAGCCATTATACCAGAGACCAGCACGCTAATCATTGCACCACAGAGACCAGCACGCTAACCATTACACCACCGAGACCAGCACGCTAACCATTACACCCCCCGAGACCAGCACGCTAATAATTACACCACAGAGACCAGCACCTAACCATTATTTCAGAGACCAGCACGCTAGCCATTACACCACAGAAACCAGCACGCTAACCATTGCACCACCGAAACCAGCACGCTAACCATCACACCACAGAGATTAGCACGCTAACCATTACACCACAGAGACCAGCACGCTAGCCATTATACCAGAGACCAGCACGCTAACCATTACACCACAGAGATCAGCACGCTAACCATTATACCAGAGACCAGCACGCTAGCCATTATACCAGAGACCAGCACGCTAGCCATTACACCACAAAGACCAGCACGCTAACCATTACACCCCCGAGACCAGCATGCTAACCATTACACCACCGAGACCAGCACGCTAGCCATTACACCACAGAGACCAGCACGCTAACCATTACACCACCGAGACCAGCACGCTAACCATTATACCAGAGACCAGCACGCTAACCATTACACCACAGATACCAGCACGCTAACCATTACACCCCCGAGACCAGCACGCTAACCATTACACCACAGAGACCAGCACGCTAACCATTATACCAGAGACCAGCACGCTAGCCATTATACCAGAGACCAGCACGCTAACCATTACACCACAGAGACCAGCACGCTAACCATTATACCAGAGACCAACACGCTAGCCATTATACCAGAGACCATCACGCTAGCCATTACACCACAGAAACCAGCACGCTAAC
This sequence comes from Bathymodiolus brooksi, assembly GCA_963680875.1. Classification (NCBI taxonomy): domain Eukaryota; kingdom Metazoa; phylum Mollusca; class Bivalvia; order Mytilida; family Modiolidae; genus Bathymodiolus; species Bathymodiolus brooksi. The sequence goes on along the minus strand of OY804585.1, from coordinate 1,352,344 downwards.
CATTACACCACCGAGACCAGCACGCTAACCATTATACCAGAGACCAGCACGCTAACCATTACACCACAGAGACCAGCACGCTAACCATTACACCCCCGAGACCAGCACACTAACCATTACACCACAGAGACCAGCACGCTAGCCATTATACCAGAGACCAGCACGCTAGCCATTACACCACAGAGACCAGCACGCTAGCCATTATACCAGAGACCAGCACGCTAATCATTGCACCACAGAGACCAGCACGCTAACCATTACACCACCGAGACCAGCACGCTAACCATTACACCCCCGAGACCAGCACGCTAACAATTACACCACAGAGACCAGCACCTAACCATTATTCCAGAGACCAGCACGCTAGCCATTACACCACAGAAACCAGCACGCTAACCATTGCACCACCGAAACCAGCACGCTAACCATCACACCACAGAGATTAGCACGCTAACCATTACATCAGAGAGACCAGCACGCTAACCATTATACCAGAGACCAGCACGCTAGCCATTATACCAGAGACCAGCACGCTAGCCATTACACCACAGAGACCAGCACGCTAGCCATTATACCAGAGACCAGCACGCTAACCATTACACCACAGAGATTAGCACGCTAACCATTACACCACAGAGACCAGCACGCTAGCCATTATACCAGAGACCAGCACGCTAACCATTACACCACAGAGATCAGCACGCTAACCATTATACCAGAGACCAGCACGCTAGCCATTATACCAGAGACCAGCACGCTAGCCATTACACCACAAAGACCAGCACGCTAACCATTACACCCCCGAGACCAGCATGCTAACCATTACACCACCGAGACCAGCACGCTAACCATTACACCACAGAGACCAGCACGCTAACCATAACACCCCCGAGACCAGCACACTAACCATTATACCAGAGACCAGCACGCTAGCCATTACACCACAGAGACCAGCACGCTAACCATTACACCACCGAGACCAGCACGCTAACCATTATACCAGAGACCAGCACGCTAACCATTACACCACAGAGACCAGCACGCTAACCATTACACCCCCGAGACCAGCACGCTAACCATTACACCACAGAGACCAGCGCGCTAACCATTATACCAGAGACCAGCACGCTAGCCATTATACCAGAGACCAGCACGCTAACCATTACACCACAGAGACCAGCACGCTAACCATTATACCAGAGACCAACACGCTAGCCATTATACCAGAGACCAGCACGCTAGCCATTACACCACAGAAACCAGCACGCTAACCATTACACCACCGAGACCAGCACGCTCACCATTATACCAGAGACCAGCACGCTAACCATTACACCACAGAGACCAGCACGCTAACCATTACACCCCCGAGACCAGCACACTAACCATTACACCACAGAGACCAGCACGCTAACCATTATACCAGAGACCAGCACGCTAGCCATTATACCAGAGACCAGCACGCTAGCCATTACACCACAGAGACCAGCACGCTAGCCATTATACCAGAGACCAGCACGCTAATCATTGCACCACAGAGACCAGCACGCTAACCATTACACCACCGAGACCAGCACGCTAACCATTACACCCCCGAGACCAGCACGCTAACAATTACACCACAGAGACCAGCACCTAACCATTATTCCAGAGACCAGCACGCTAGCCATTACACCACAGAAACCAGCACGCTAACCATTGCACCACCGAAACCAGCACGCTAACCATCACACCACAGAGATTAGCACGCTAACCATTACATCAGAGAGACCAGCACGCTAACCATTATACCAGAGACCAGCACGCTAGCCATTATACCAGAGACCAGCACGCTAGCCATTACACCACAGAGACCAGCACGCTAGCCATTATACCAGAGACCAGCACGCTAACCATTACACCACAGAGATCAGCACGCTAACCATTATACCAGAGACCAGCACGCTAGCCATTATACCAGAGACCAGCACGCTAGCCATTACACCACAAAGACCAGCACGCTAACCATTACACCACAGAGACCAGCACGCTAACCATTACACCACCGAGACCAGCACGCTAACCATTATACCAGAGACCAGCACGCTAACCATTACACCACAGAGACCAGCACGCTAACCATTACACCCCCGAGACCAGCACGCTAACCATTACACCACAGAGACCAGCACGCTAACCATTATACCAGAGACCAGCACGCTAGCCATTATACCAGAGACCAGCACGCTAACCATTACACCACAGAGACCAGCACGCTAACCATTACACCCCCGAGACCAGCACGCTAACCATTACACCACAGAGACCAGCACGCTAACCATTATACCAGAGACCAGCACGCTAGCCATTATACCAGAGACCAGCACGCTAGCCATTACACCACAGAGACCAGCACGCTAACCATTACACCACCGAGACCAGCACGCTAACCATTATACCAGAGACCAGCACGCTAACCATTACACCACAGAGACCAGCACGCTAACCATTACACCCCCGAGACCAGCACACTAACCATTACACCACAGAGACCAGCACACTAACCATTATACCAGAGACCAGCACGCTAGCCATTATACCAGAGACCAGCACGCTAGCCATTACACCATAGAGACCAGCACGCTAGCCATTATACCAGAGACCAGCACGCTAACCATTGCACCACAGAGACCAGCACGCTAACCATTACATCAGAGAGACCAGCACGCTAACCATTACACCACCGAGACTAGCACGCTAACCATTACACCCCCGAGACCAGCACGCTAACCATTATACCACAGAGACCAGCACGCTAACCATTATACCAGAGACCAGCACGCTAGCCATTACACCACAGAGACCAGCACGCTAGCCATTACACCACAGAGACCAGCACGCTAGCCATTACACCACAGAGACCAGCACGCTAACAATTACACCACAGAGACCAGCACGCTAACCATTACTCCAGAGACCAGCACGCTAGCCATTACACCACAGAGACCAGCACGCTAACCATTGCACCACCGAAACCAGCACGCTAACCATCACACCACAGAGATTAGCACGCTAACCATTACATCAGAGAGACTAGCACGCTAACCATTACACCACCGCGACCAGCACGCTAACCATTATACCACAGAGACTAGCACGCTAACCATCACACCACAGAGATTAGCACGCTAACCATTACATCAGAGAGACCAGCACGCTAACCATTACACCACCGAGATCAGCACGCTAACCATTACACCACCGAGACCAGCACCTTAACCATTACACCACCGAGACCAGCACGCTAACATTACACCACAGAGACTAGCACGCTAACCATTACATCAGAGAGACCAGCACGCTAACCATTACGACACCAGCACGCTAACCATTACACCACCGATGCGGTTCTCTTTTAAAGGACATGACTTTCTAACTTCTATTTTTTTACTTTAAGCGTATATGATAAAGTTTATTAAAACAAAACTAAATTAGACATATACGTTTAATTCACCGAATATAACGACTTGTAAATTATTTACCGTAAGAAATAGTTGGGAATTGATGGGGTTATGGGTATGATTATGTTGCTTAACGCCATTTTTAACAATATTTCTGTTATTTCGTGGCGGTCTGTTTTATTGGTAGTGGAAACCGGAGTACTGGAGAAAACATATGACCTATCTCAAGTCCATGACAAACTTTATCACATAATGTTGTATCCAATACACCTCACCATGAGCGGGATTCGAACTCACAACTTTAGTAGTGTAAATGCACCTACCATACGATCACGCCGGTCCATAGAGTTGAATGGAATATAAACGTAGATATAAAATTTAGTGGAAGCTATACTAATCTTTATTTTGTACATATTCTATTGACACGGTCGATATTATTCCACCGGCCAGTTTCTATTGATACTGGTATTGGTAATTTATGCTTTTTGAGAGTGTTCTATTTGGGAGTACCAGCCTTGTTTAAATTGATCATGCAGGCGTAATTTTATACTCGAAATGAACCAATTAGAATTCTGAATATCTTGATTTATCCAAATATTAGAGTAGCCTGTTTCATCGAAAAGTTATTTTAAATTTTTTCAGTAGAGAGCGTGTATACAAGTTTATATGATAAGTACGAGAGTTTTGTTTCTTTCCCCAATAAAGTCTGGCCCAAAATGACACCATCCTTATTTTTATGTCAATTTCGATAGGCAATCGCCACAGTTCCTCATAAATCATATAATTTGGTGTTGATGATTTTGATTTCAATAGTAATTTACAAAATCGTAAACGTATTTTTTCTAGACAATCAAGATTTTTCCTTAATTCTCAAATTTCCGACCCATAAACTTGCCTGGTAAACGAGATGGTCTCAACATAATGTTGAGCAAGAAAAAAGGTTTAGCGTGCTGGTCTCTGTGGTGTAATGGATAACGTGCTGGTCTCGGTGGTGTAATGGTTAGCGTGCTAGTCTCTGTGGTGTAATGGTTAGCGTGCTGGTCTCTGTGGTGTAATGGTTAGCGTGCTGGTCTCTGTGGTGTAATGGTTAGCGTGCTGGTCTCTCTGATGTAATGGTTAGCGTGCTGGTCTCTGTGGTGTAATGGTTAGCGTGCTAGTCTCTGTGGTGTAATAGTTAGCCTGCTGTTCTCTGATGTAATGGTTAGCGTGCTGGTCTTGGTGGTGTAATGGTTAGCGTGCTGGTCTCTGTGGTGTAATGGTTAGCGTGCTGGTTTCGGTGGTGTAATGGTTAGCGTGCTGGTCTCTGACGTAATGGTTAGCGTGCTGGTCTCTGTGGGGTAATGGTTAGCGTGCTAGTCTCTGTGGTGTAATGGTTACCATGCTGGTTTCGGTGGTGTAATGGTTAGCGTGCTGGTTTCTGTGGTGTAATGGTTAGCGTGCTGGTCTCGGCATAATGGTTAGCGTGCTGGTCTCTGGTGTAATGGTTAGCGTGCTGGTCTCTGGTATAATGGTTAGCATGCTGGTCTCGGTGGTGTAATGGTTAGCGTGCTGGTCTCTGGTGTAATGGTTAGCGTGCTGGTCTCTGGTGTAATGGTTAGCGTGCTGGTCTCGAGTGGTGTAATGGTTAGCGTGCTGGTCGCTGTGGTGTAATGGTTAGCGTGCTGATCTCTGTGGTGTAATGGTTAGCGTGCTGCTCTCGGTGGTGTAATGGTTAGCGTGCTGTTTTTGATGGTGTAACGGATAGCGTTCTGGTCTCAAGTGGTGTAATGGTTAGTGTACTGATCTCGGTGGTGTAATGGTTAGCGTGCTGGTCTCGAGTGCAGTAGATCGTGGGTTCATCGGTGGTGTAATGATTAGCGTGCTGGTCTCGAGTGCGGTAGATCGTGGGGTTATCGGTGGTGTAATGGTTAGCGTGTTGGTCTCGAGTGTGGTAGATTTTGGGTTCATCGGTAGTGTAATGGTTAGCGTGCTGGTCTCAATTTCGGTAGATCGTGGGTTCATCTGTAGTGTAATGGTTAGCGTGCTGGTCTCGAGCGCGGTAGATCATGGGTTCATCGGTGGTGTAATGGTTAGCGTGCTCGTCTCGAGTGCGGTAGATCGTGGGTTAATCGGTGGTGTAATGGTTAGCGTGCTGGCCTCTAGTGCGGTAAGATCGTGGGTTGATCGGTGGTATAATGGTTAGCGTGCTGGTCTCGAGTGCGGTAGATCGGGGGTTCATCGGTGGTGTAGTGGTTAGCGTGTTGGTCCCGAGTGTGGTAGATCGTGGGTTCATCGGTGGTGTAGTGGTTAGCGTGCTGGTCTCGAGTGCGGTAGATCGTGGGTTCATCGGTGGTGTAATGGTTAGCGTGCTGGTCTCGAGTGCGGTAGATCGTGGGTTCATCGGTGGTGTAGTTGTTAGCGTGCTGATCTCGAGTGCGGTAGATCGTGGGTTCATCGGTGGTGTAATGGTTAGCGTGCTGGTCTCGATTGCGGTAGATCGTGGGTGTAATGGTTAGCGTGCTGGTCTCGAGTGCGGTAGATCGTGGGTTCATCGGTGGTGTAATGGTTAGCGTGCTGGTCTCGAGTGCGGTAGATCGTGGGTTCATTGGTGGTGTAATAGTTAGCGTGCTGGTCTCGAGTGATGTATATCGTGGGTTCATCGGTTGTGTAATGGTCAGCGTGCTGGTCTCTGGTATAATGGTTAGCGTGCTGGTCTCGGTGGTGTAATGGTTAGCGTGCTGGTCTCTGGTGTAATGGTTAGCGTGCTGGTCTCTGGTGTAATGGTTAGCGTGCTGGTCTCTGTGGTGTAATGGTTAGCGTGCTGGTTTCGGTGGTGTAATGGTTAGCGTGCTGGTTTCTGTGGTGTAATGGTTATCTTGCTGGTCTCGAGTGGTGTAATGGTTAGCGTGCTGGTCGCTGTGGTGTAATGGTTAGCGTGCTGATCTCTGTGGTGTAATGGTTAGCGTGCTGGTCTCGGTGGTGTAATGGTTAGCGTGCTGTTTTTGATGGTGTAACGGATAGCGTTCTGGTCTCAAGTGGTGTAATGATTAGTGTACTGATCTCGGTGGTGTAATGGTTAGCGTGCTGGTCTCGAGTGCAGTAGATCGTGGGTTCATCGGTGGTGTAATGATTAGCGTGCTGGTCTCGAGTGCGGTAGATCGTGGGGTTATCGGTGGTGTAATGGTTAGCGTGTTGGTCTCGAGTGTGGTAGATTGTGGGTTCATCGGTGGTGTAATGGTTAGCGTGCTGGTCTCAATTTCGGTAGATCGTGGGTTCATCTGTAGTGTAATGGTTAGCGTGCTGGTCTCGAGTGCGGTAGATCATGGGTTCATCGGTGGTGTAATGGTTAGCGTGCTCGTCTCGAGTGCGGTAGATCGTGGATTAATCGGTGGTGTAATGGTTAGCGTGCTGGCCTCTAGTGCGGTAAGATCGTGGGTTGATCGGTGGTGTAATGGTTAGCGTGCTGGTTTCGAGTGCGGTAGATCGTGGGTTCATCGGTGGTGTAGTGGTTAACGTGTTGGTCCTGAGTGTGGTAGATTGTTGGTTCATCGGTGGTGTAGTGGTTAGCGTGCTGGTCTCGAGTGCGGTAGATCGTGGGTTCATCGGTGGTGTAATGGTTAGCGTGCTGGTCTCGAGTGCGGTAGATCGTGGGTTCATCGGTGGTGTAGTTGTTAGCGTGCTGATCTCGAGTGCGGTAGATCGTGGGTTCATCGGTGGTGTAATGGTTAGCGTGCTGGTCTCGATTGCGGTAGATCGTGGGTGTAATGGTTAGCGTGCTGGTCTCGAGTGCGGTAGATCGTGGGTTCATCGGTGGTGTAATGGTTAGCGTGCTGGTCTCGAGTGCGGTATATCGTGGGTTCATCGGTTGTGTAATGGTTAGCGTGCTGGTCTCGAGTGCGGTAGATCGTGGGTTCATCGGTGGTGTAATGGTTAGCGTGCTGGTCTCGATTGCGGTAGATCGTGGGTGTAATGGTTAGCGTGCTGGTCTCGAGTGCGGTAGATCGTGGGTTCATCGGTGGTGTAATGGTTAGCGTGCTGGTCTCGAGTGCGGTATATCGTGGGTTCATCGGTTGTGTAATGATTAGCGTGCTGGTCTCGAGTGCGGTAGATCGTGGGTTCATCGGTGGTGTAATGGTTAGTGTGCTGGTCTCGAGTGCGGTAGATCGTGGGTTCATCGGTGGTGTAATGGTTAGCGTGCTGGTCTCAATTGCGGTAGATCGTGGGTGTAATGGTTAGCGTGCTGGTCTCGAGTGCGGTAGATCGTGGGTTCATCGGTGGTGTAATGGTTAGCGTGCTGGTCTCGAGTGCGGTATATCGTGGGTTCATCGGTTGTGTAATGATTAGCGTGCTGGTCTCGAGTGCGGTAGATCGTGGGTTCATCGGTGGTGTAATGATTAGCGTGCTGGTCTCGAGTGCGGTAGATCGTGGGTGTAATGGTTAGCGTGCTGGTCTCGAGTGCGGTAGATCGTGGGTTCATCGGTGGTGTAATGGTTAGCGTGCTGGTCTCGGGTGCGGTAGATCGTGGGTGTAATGGTTAGCGTGCTGGTCTCGAGTGCGGTAGATCGTGGGTTCATCGGTGGTGTAATGGTTAGCGTGCTGGTCTCGAGTGCGGTAGATCGTGGGTTTATCGGTGGTGTAATGGTTAGCGTGCTGGTCTCGAGTGCGGTAGATCGTGGGTTCATCGGTGGTGTAATGGTTAGTGTTCTCGTGTCGAGTGCGGTAAATCGTGGGTTCGATCCCCGGTCGGGTCAAACCAAAGAATTTAAAATCGGTATTTCTTGCTTCTCTGCTAAGCACGCAGCATTCATGAATGAGATGTGCTTTGTTTTAATAAATCAACATCGAGTTCACACAAATTAATGAGGGGGCACACTATACTTACCATTCCTCCTTTGACCTGTTAATACATGTATTATATTTCATTGATGATGGTGTATACTCATTATTCAGATGGCGTTAATCACCATAACCCTAACCTCCTCATTAATCATCTTATATAGAATTGCGCATAACTCATCAATTACATAATTTTATTACCATTCCCCTTTTAACCTGTTAAGACATATTATATTTCATTTAATACGGTGTCGACTTTCATTAATCACCTTAATGTAGAAGTACACATTTTTGCATAACTCATCAAATTACATAATTATATTATAGGTTTAATTAAAAAAAAGGGGAATATCAGAAAGGTTGTGCTCTGTACGGGATTGTCTATTATTAACGTGATACTTTCATCTCCCGTGGATTATGTCATGACCAGGAAGCCAAGGACGCATTATTTACCTTTTATTGTGAAATATATTTCAAAAGGCTGGAAAGACAGTTGGGACCAGCAAATTTATAGCAAATTGCACAAATACATTCCCTAGTTGGTAAGACTCCTTGTTTTTACGGTCAAAACTGGAAGGAACAAGTAGTCTTGACCAGATGTCGCATAGGTCATGGTAGACTTACTCATAGTTATTTGTTAAATAATGAGGAACGACCGGAATGTATTCCGTGTAATTCCAAATGAATTAATTTTAGAGACACATGTCATTTTATACGTGTTTTGATTGGTTTAAAAAGCTGAGGTTATTTGTCAATGAACGGAATCTAAAAATAGACGTCGCTCTCAAGGCGTCGCGTGCCGTTGTAATCAGGTGATTTTCTTTAAATGAGGCACCTTTGGGGTTATTTAAATTCATTTCCGATTATTTGCCTTATTTTGAAATAACCTCAATCAGGTTATACACACCCTTACACGGGTTGTCCTTTTGGCCATTGTGTAGTCTGTTTTTTCAATGTATAGCTTCTGGTTACCCCTTTGGTATCTTCTAACTTTTTCTTGTATCAAAACGACAAAAATTCGAATGTTTGACACGTTCAGTCAGTGTAGAGAAATATCCAGAATTTTAAACCTGTTATTGTCTCCGGTCAAAATTAAATGATTTCTCCTTAAAAATATTATTTTAAATTGAAATTTCTTCTGATTACTTTTTATTTGTGTTCATCATATATTAACACTGAGGACATTCCCGGTTTTTAGTAGAGTTCGTGTTGCTCGATCTTTAGTGTTATGTGTATGCTTTGTATCGTTGTTTTTCCTTTTGTAATTTTTCTTTTAGCCATTGTGTTGTCTGTTCTTCTTCGATTTACGGATTCTGATTACCCCTTTGGTATCTCCAACCTCTTCTTGAAGTCAGCGTTACAAACATTTTACAGTCGTCATCACAATCGCTATATAAAACCCATTTCTTAACTGCAATAACGATTCCTTCTCAACTGACCTTCACTAGCAATTTCTAGATGTATGAAGCCAAACAACGATCTACAAAACATACACATAAAACTACAGATCGAGAAATACGAACCCCACAAAAACCGGGGGTGAACTCAGGTGCTCCGGAAGGGTATTTAATTCGAAATACCTTTGTTTAAAATTGGGAAATTATTTCTATTTGTAGAATTCGATATTGCATGTACATTTTATATAAATAAATCCACATGTAGACATGTTGTTCCATTCAGACACATTATCCTGTCTGTGAACCAACCAAGTCTTTGCTTTTACTGCTTTATGGTGCGTGACAAGCAGAGTATCAGAAAATATCATTTTGTTCAAGTTTTTGACTGGAACCGAACCCCCGTGCTAGCGCACCCGAGGCGAACATATTAACCATTACACCATAGAGACGGTATATATATTCAAATAAAATTAAAATAAAACCACATTGGAAATGAAGAAACAAATAAAAGTCGCAATTCATTAAACTTGACTGGTTCTGATAAAATGGAAAATAAAAAATAACACACTGTCGGAACAATTCTGAATTGAAATATCAGAATCGTAGAAAGAGGCAGGAAGTTCAATGTTTCATGTATAAGTACAAATCTGACAAGTCTGCTTTTACAATGTTTAATGTTTTTGAAATATCTATTGTCTCGTAACATTAGTTTATTGACATGACATGTGTAGTAGATCTACATTGTAATTAGATCAAATACATCCCCTTACTACTAAGTGTAAATGTTAAAGTACATGAAATGTAATTATTATATGTTGTTTAAATCAAACCGTTAATTATATTAGTGAATTCTTAACGGGAAAAGATATTTGCACTGTGCATAATGTTTAGATGGCAATCACCCTAAGTTATTTTGATGAAATCTGATGGAAGTATGTGACGTAAGTAGGTGATTATTTACAGTATTTCGTAAAATGAAATAAATAATAATAAAGTGCAATCCGGTTTAGGGATAAAGATCCGTATAAAACCATTTATATTGTTCCACGTCAATATATAAAAACTGAATTGATTCGTGATTGAACCGTCACTTGACTCGTTAATCTAATTTGACTGTGGTAATCGGAGTTCAATATTTAGAAAGTTTCCTAAGTGCATGTATTTGATTGGAACCAGCTATAGAATATACTCTGACAAAGAAGTTATGAACAATGAGTCATAATATACGAAACCGATAGGCACGATAGTGAATTAACATTAAGCACAAAGGATGGAGTGACGTAATTTGAAGACTTTGATTTTTGCATGTTGGACCTTTTGTTTTCGTTTTTCATTTGTTGATCAAGATATTGAAAACGACAGTAAGGTATGATTAAACGGCTGTTTAATGGTGGCTACCAAAAGTCGTTGGCACGTCTGTCCTATTCCTTTGTCATTTCTGTATATTTTCTATATATTGGGGAACCTGTTCTGGGCAAGCTGAATATGAATACATATTGGCCCCTGGACGTTAGCAATCAAGTAAGTGACCTGGTAAATTTGTAATTGATTCTGATAATTTTATATTAGTGAAGTCGTAAAAAGGGAGAGGGAGGGGAGAATTCGACAGTGTATTCATTGCTACAGATTTGGTCCAGCCTGGCCTGACAATTGTTTCTACAATGTATTACGAACCGTTCACATCTGCTATGAATAGCTTTATGTTGATTGACTTATGGTGTATAACGCCACTTTCAACAATATTTTACTGATATCTTGGCGGTCAGTTTTATTGGTGGAGGAAACCGGAGAAAACCACCGACCTGTCACCACATAATGTTGTATTGAGTACACCTCGCATGAACGGCGTTCGAACTCACAACATTAGTTGCGATAGGCACTGATAGCACAGGTAGTTGTAAATTCAACTACCATACGATCATGACCACGACTGCCCCATATATTTTTATTGTAATTGACTCTCAAGAAGATTAATAATTTTTATGAGCTTGACATTTCTGTTGTCTCGTATCTCTTTTATTTCAAAATGACGTGTATATAATATAATTAGATCTGCATTTTGTCTATAAAATAAAATATAGGTCCTAATTATAGAAATAGGCTTAAAAGTAGAGCTAATGTAATTGTATGATATACACGGTATATAAATCAGATAAATAATTACATAAGTGGAATATTGAAACAAATGTATGCATTAAAATCTGGAAATACTGATGCTAATTCAATTTAGTTTAATGAAACTGGAAGTGCGTGTGTGACGTCATCACTATACATTTTAAATATGTAATATGGAATGAAATTCAGTGTAAAAATGCAATAATATTGTAGGATAAATACCTGGTGGATGATAGGTTGAAGACGTGTTGTTAACATTCAATTTGATTGTAAAAGGTTGCCGTCGAGGTCACAGCGGTACAGTAGTTTACATCTAAATATGTAATCAGTGCACACATATGGGCAGATGAACTCGATACAACGTTATGTGGTCAAGTTTATCAGTGACTTATCAGTGGTTTTCTCTGTGTACGATGGTTTCTCCCGATAATAAAACTAACTGCCAAAATATAACTGAAATATTGATGAAAAAGGAAGAAAAGCTTGAAGATACCAATGGGATAGTCAGAAGCGAAAAATGGAAGAAGGATGGACAATTCAATTGTCAAATGAAAAAGGACATAATGACAAACAACGATCTACAAAACAATACACAGAAAACTAAAGATCGAGTAACACGCACCCCACTAAAACCCGGATGTGATCACAGGTGCTCCTGAATGGTAAACAGTTCCTGGAATTTGACGTAGATCTTTTGTCAGATGTTCGAAAAATCTATAAAAAAAAGTTTTCAACGTCTATATGTGTAGTCAGATTGTTTAATGTTTTACTGTAGTTGAAACTAAAGATAATTCTATGGTGAATGGAGCAACGATTAAAGATGGTTATAATATTATAATATCGATTGAAAGCAACCAGGGATTTGCATAGAATTAATCTTTATTCACGTAATTGAGTTTGAAAATGGTATTACTAGTAATATATGTGTGTATTGCAACGACTCCTACAAAATAAAAATGTTTCATCCTACCAACAACTATACTCAACCAAAACAAGAAGATCAAAAGCCGTAACTCGAAGGTCTGACAATACAATGATCAACATACAAAACAAACATCTGGTAAATTTTCACATAATGTTCAAATATAACAGGCATCTGGGTGTATTGAACACGAACATATAGCTCTTTGGTAAAATGGTAGTGTTTATTCAAAGACAGAGAGTCTAGTCCAATAGAACACTGTCATCCAGATTCACGACGATGAACAACGTAATCCTAATAGTATACTTAACAAAATAACCTTTTGAAATGTTCTGGATAAACTTTCAAATTGACATCTTCGGCGATTAATTGTATTATGTTTACATTTGTACTGAGATTATGCTTAATTTTAATTACGTTCCTGTTCATCCAATGTATTCTTCATAACTGATTTAATTATTGGCATGGTGCATCTAGCTTATAAATATAAACCTTTTATTTAATAATTTGAGTAAAGACAGCTTTTACTTAAAAAATATATGGAAATACTTGAAATTTATTTATTTTCTAAAGAACACGGTAATTTAATTAATTGCATAATATCAAATTAAATTTGTTTTATGTAATTCTATAAAACAAGAATTATTTTCATCACTAATATTATTTTCAAGATTTTTTACTAATGGAATCTTGCATGTTTTGAATAAACAAAAATATTAACAAATTTACATAGCAAATTAATAAAAACACATACAATGTGCACTTTTGCAGTATTTGCGACAATAATTAGATTGTGAATAATTGGTTACGCCTTATGATAATTTGTGATACAATCGCTGCAAGTCAAGAACCATTTTGGTACAATTGAGTTTCTTGTTTAGAGAGGCTAGAATGGCCAAACATTATCGGGACCTTTCGTCTGTGTCGGTGATGGTTGTGTCAAATTTTATAAAAATCTGACATTTTGAGAGAGAAAAAGAACATTGTGTTTACAGACGGACAGACGAGAATCACGACAACCCCATACAAAAACATGACAGTAAAACAAGGACTCCAGCAGACTATACAGAAACAGTTATTTGCACAGCTGTATCCATTGAATAGGCAGTAAATTACTTTATAACCGAAGAAACAAAACGTTTATAGACAATAAATCATGTAGGTAACATATAAGGCTGCATAAACAACAAACTGTTGGTGTTGTCCCTACTGTACACATGATGTTGTCCCTACTGTACACAGGATGTTGTCCCTACTGTACACATGGTGTTGTCCCTACTGTACACATGGTGTTGTCCCTACTGTACACATGATGTTGTCCCTACTGTACACATGGTGTTGTCCCTACTGTACACATGGTGTTGTCCCTACTGTACACATGGTGTTGTCCCTACTGTACACATGGTGTTGTCCCTACTGTACACATGGTGTTGTCCCTACTGTACACATGGTGTTGTCCCTACTGTACACATGGTGTTGTCCCTACTGTACACATGGTGTTGTCCCTACTGTACACATGGTGTTGTCCCTACTGTACACATGATGTTGTCCCTACTGTACACATGATGTTGTCCCTACTGTACACAGCGGGTGTTGTCCCTACTGTACACATGGTGTTGTCCCTACTGTACACATGATGTTGTCCCTACTGTACACATGGTGTTGTCCCTACTGTACACAGCGGGTGTTGTCCCTACTGTACACATGGTGTTGTCCCTACTGTACACATGATGTTGTCCCTACTGTACACATGGTGTTGTCCCTACTGTACACATGGTGTTGTCCCTACTGTACACATGGTGTTGTCCCTACTGTACACATGGTGTTGTCCCTACTGTACACATGATGTTGTCCCTACTGTACACATGGTGTTGTCCCTACTGTACACAGCGGGTGTTGTCCCTACTGTACACATGGTGTTGTCCCTACTGTACACATGATGTTGTCCCTACTGTACACATGGTGTTGTCCCTACTGTACACATGATGTTGTCCCTACTGTACACATGGTGTTGTCCCTACTGTACACATGGTGTTGTCCCTACTGTACACATGGTGTTGTCCCTACTGTACACATGGTGTTGTCCCTACTGTACACCTGATGTTGTCCCTACTGTACACATGGTGTTGTCCCTACTGTACACATGGTGTTGTCCCTACTGTACACATGGTGTTGTCCCTACTGTACACATGGTGTTGTCCCTACTGTACACAGCGGGTGTTGTCCCTACTGTACACATGGTGTTGTCCCTACTGTACACATGGTGTTGTCCCTACTGTACACATGATGTTGTTTTCTACTGTACACATGGTGTTGTCCCTACTGTACACATGATGTTGTTTTCTACTGTACACATGGTGTTGTCCCTACTGTACACATGGTGTTGTCCCTACTGTACACATGGTGTTGTCCCTACTGTACACATGGTGTTGTCCCTACTGTACACATGGTGTTGTCCCTACTGTACACATGATGTTGTCCCTACTGTACACATGGTGTTGTCCCTACTGTACACATGATGTTGTCCCTACTGTACACATGGTGTTGTCCCTACTGTACACATGGTGTTGTCCCTACTGTACACATGGTGTTGTCCCTACTGTACACATGGTGTTGTCCCTACTGTACACATGGTGTTGTCCCTACTGTACACAGCGGGTGTTGTCCCTACTGTACACAGCGGGTGTTGTCCCTACTGTACACATGGTGTTGTCCCTACTGTACACATGGTGTTGTCCCTACTGTACACATGGTGTTGTCCCTACTGTACACATGGTGTTGTCCCTACTGTACACATGGTGTTGTCCCTACTGTACACATGGTGTTGTCCCTACTGTACACAGCGGGTGTTGTCCCTACTGTACACATGGTGTTGTCCCTACTGTACACATGGTGTTGTCCCTACTGTACACATGGTGTTGTCCCTACTGTACACATGGTGTTGTCCCTACTGTACACATGGTGTTGTCCCTACTGTACACATGGTGTTGTCCCTACTGTACACATGGTGTTGTCCCTACTGTACACATGGTGTTGTCCCTACTGTACACATGGTGTTGTCCCTACTGTACACCTGATGTTGTCCCTACTGTACACATGGTGTTGTCCCTACTGTACACATGGTGTTGTCCCTACTGTACACATGGTGTTGTCCCTACTGTACACAGCGGGTGTTGTCCCTACTGTACACATGGTGTTGTCCCTACTGTACACATGGTGTTGTCCCTACTGTACACATGGTGGTGTCCCTACTGTACACATGGTGTTGTCCCTACTGTACACATGGTGTTGTCCCTACTGTACATATGGTGTTGTCCCTACTGTACACATGGTGTTGTCCCTACTGTACACATGGTGTTGTCCCTACTGTACACATGGTGTTGTCCCTACTGTACACATGGTGTTGTCCCTACTGTACACATGGTGTTGTCCCTACTGTACACATGGTGTTGTCCCTACTTTACACATGATGTTGTCCCTACTGTACACATGGTGTTGTCCCTACTGTACACATGGTGTTGTCCCTACTGTACACATGGTGTTGTCCCTACTGTACACATGGTGTTCTCCCTACTGTACACAGCGGGTGTTGTCCCTACTGTACACAGCGGGTGTTGTACCCACTGTACACATGGTGTTGTCCCTACTGTACACATGGTGTTGTCCCTACTGTACACATGGTGTTGTCCCTACTGTACACATGGTGTTGTCCCTACTGTACACATGGTGTTGTCCCTACTGTACACATGGTGTTGTCCCCACTGTACACATGGTGTTGTCCCTACTGTACACAGCGGGTGTCAGTAATGACACAGGGAGATATCTGGTTTCATTCTTGGTATTCATGGTAGTGTGTGGTTGTCAGAACGTTTGTTATGTTTAAACTTTGTCTTGTTCCCTTTTAACATGTGCATCCTAGTCGTCCCTATTCTAGAAATTTCTTTGTTCCTGAGTTCTCTGATATATTCATGATGAGAGGAAAACCCCATTATAAAGGCTTGTCTGTTAGACGAATCAAATATACAATTATTTTAAAGTATTTATTGGTCGTTAGTGTCCCATCGCAAGGCAAACATTTCCGACCATATCTATCAAATTATCTTCTCAGACAAACTAACCCACATAGACCAGACACAGTGTCGTTTTGTTACCTAAAGGATTTATATTCTTCGTCTTGTAAAGACATGCGCCACAATTTTCGCAGACAATAAATCATGTGGGTAATAATTTGGTGGTGGTATTGGCTTATGGATGGATGTTATGATGGGCACAAGGACAATGGGATATATTTGCAGTTGACCACAAATGACCACTCCTTACAAACATTTGCATTTAGGTAAGTAGACATGATATCTGTTTACGAGAAAGATCTGGTAGTATTCAAACGAGCCTCGTCCTAAACACGAGTTATGTATTAGATTCTTCCCGCGCTTTTTGGAGTTTCATACTTATTTCCATTTGTTTTGTAAGCGGCTCATGTTACATTTATGTTGTTTTTTGTATTTAGTTATGTATACTGGTGTTTCCATAATTGTCGCTGGACAGTTACACGATGGGTTCAACAAACGGAGCAAGAACTGCTTACCTTTCGGCACACCTAAGTGTTTTGCAGCCTCTCATTGACTCTTTGATGGCTTCAAACCTTTCTTGTATTAAGCCTATTTCTATAACCCTTTGTTCCCCGGGGGAGGATACCTTCAAGCGTCTCACCGCTACAAGGCAAAAGAAATCGTATATATTTCGCTGTTCAAATAAAAACAATAGCTGACGTTGTTGATAGTATGTATTGTCTATGATGTTGCAGAGGAACTGACTAAATGTTAAAAATGGTCATGTGAAAGACGTCATAAAAATATAAAAGAAGGACCGATGGTTCATGACGTTTGTTTGTAATTTTACACTTGCTAACCGAATTTGCAGTTTTTCCGTACATATGATCAGAGTTAAGGATTGAAGACATTTATTTGTAGCATTTTAGTAACTTACAGAAAGAACAATGTATTATTGACTTATTCTGTTTATTAATATTTAGTGTTTATTATGGTCATTTGTAATTTTTCAATGACTGAACAATTGATGGACCTGTTATGGCATCCGCGGTGTCTCGCCTTGCAGTTGTAGTGTATTTGAACAGGCTAGAAATATGTGGTATAGGTACTCTTGTGGACCCATCAAGATGAGTCGTCATCATCGAATAAGGACTCTGAAAATAGAATTATTATGGTAAATTTCACAACCATATTTGGGCGAGACGAAATATCAGTCAATCGTCTTTTTATATGTGAGGGTTGACATGTTACTTGCATATTGAAAGCACATGAATAACCGCATCATTTCACTATGAGGAGATGTTTGGGCCCATAATTCTAGTTTAACCCTGCCACTTTTTATTGAAGTGCCTCTACCAAACAAGGAAGATATGCGGTCAGTGTGGTAATTGTTGTTTTTCATTTTATTAGAAATTATATGAATTGCAACGTTGATCAAAACAAAATTACATTTATGATTTTACATGGATGTCTTAGATAATTGTAGAGGTGTTTCAAATGAGTTGTGGATTGTAGAAATGATCTAAAAGATTGTTGTCGATTGGATTTTGAAGCTGTTCGGACAGTGTGATATCTTTGTGTTTGCACGGTTAACATGATGCATACATTGTCATTCTGATTGCCCCTTTAGTACCTTCAATCTCTTCTTTCATGTTTGAGGACATGATACACACGATTGTAAACATGTGTCAAATAAGGCTGCTTTATTTTGAGTTTTGAAAACAAAAACAGAAACCACTATTTTCATCGACATACAATGTATGTAGTGGTCTTGTTTGCATTCACTGATTTGAGGTGAGATGTGATTGTTCGTTATGTTGATATTGGTGAGATGTGATTGTTCGTTATGTTGATATTGGTGAGATGTGATTGTTTGTTATGTTGATATTGGTGAGATGTGATTGTTCGTTATGTTGATATTGGTGATATGTGATTGTTCGTTATGTTGATATTGGTGAGATGTGATTGTTCGTTATCTTGATATTGGTGAGATTTGATTGTTCGCTATGTTGATTATTGGTGAGATGTGATTGTTCGTTATGTTGATATTGGTGAGATGTGATTGTTCGTTATGTTGATATTGGTGAGATTTGATTGTTCGTTATGTTGATATTGGTGAGATGTGATTGTTCGTTATGTTGATATTGGTGAGATGTGATTGTTCGTTATGTTGATATTGGTGAGATGTGATTGTTCGTTATGTTGATATTGGTGATATTTGATTGTTCGTTATGTTGATATTGGTGAGATGTGATTGTTCGTTATGTTGATATTGGTGAGATGTGATTGTTCGTTATGTTGATATTGGTGAGATGTGATTGTTCGTTATGTTGATATTGGTGAGATGTGATTGTTCGCTATGTTGATATTGGTGAGATGTGATTGTTCGTTATGTTGATATTGGTGAGATGTGATTGTTCGTTATGTTGATATTGGTGAGATGTGATTGTTCGTTATGTTGATATTGGTGAGATGTGATTGTTCGCTATGTTGATATTGGTGAGATGTGATTGTTCGTTATGTTGATATTGCTGAGATGTGATTGTTCGTTATGTTGATAATGGTGAGATGTGATTGTTCGTTATGTTGATATTGGTGAGATGTGATTGTTCGCTATGTTGATATTGGTGAGATGTGATTGTTCGTTATGTTGATATTGGTGAGATGTGATTGTTCGTTATGTTGATATTGGTGAGATGTGATTGTTCGTTATGTTGATATTGGTGAGATGTGATTGTTCGTTATGTTGATATTGGTGAGATGTGATTGTTCGTTATGTTGATATTGGTGAGATGTGATTGTTCGTTATGTTGATATTGGTGAGATGTGATTGTTCGTTATGTTGATATTGGTGAGATTTGATTGTTCGTTGTGTTGACATTGGTGAGATGTGATTGTTCGCTATGTTGATGTTGGTGAGATGTGATTGTTCGTTATGTTGATATTGGTGAAATGTGATTGTTCGTTATGTTGATATTGGTGAGATGTGATTGTTCGTTATGTTGATATTGGTGAGATTTGATTGTTCGTTATGTTGATATTGGTGAGATGTGATTGTTCGTTATGTTGATATTGGTGAGATGTGATTGTTCGTTATGTTGATATTGGTGAGATGTGATTGTTCGTTATGTTGATATTGGTGAGATGTGATTGTTCGCTATGTTGATATTGGCGAGATGTGATTGTTCGTTATGTTGATATTGGTGAGATGTGATTGTTCGTTATGTTGATATTGGTGAGATGTGATTGTTCGTTATGTTGATATTGGTGAGATGTGATTGTTCGCTATGTTGATATTGGTGAGATGTGATTGTTCGCTATGTTGATATTGGTGAGATGTGATTGTTCGTTATGTTGATAATGGTGAGATGTGATTGTTCGTTATGTTGATATTGGTGAGATGTGATTGTTCGCTATGTTGATATTAGTGAGATGTGATTGTTCGTTATGTTGATATTGGTGAGATGTGATTGTTCGTTATGTTGATATTGGTGAGATGTGATTGTTCGTTATGTTGATATTGGTGAGATGTGATTGTTCGTTATGTTGATATTGGTGAGATGTGATTGTTCGTTATGTTGATATTGGTGAGATGTGATTGTTCGTTATGTTGATATTGGTGAGATGTGATTGTTCGTTATGTTGATATTGGTGAGATATGATTGTTCGTTATGTTGACATTGGTGAGATGTGATTGTTCGCTATGTTGATATTGGTGAGATGTGATTGTTTGTTATGTTGATATTGGTGAGATGTGATTGTTCGTTATTCTGATATTGGTGAAATTGTTGACCATCAATGTTTAAATTTTGTTTCGTTTAAACATATTTTATTTGCCAACTAAATAGACAAAATGGATAAGACACCAGTTAAACAAACTTATGAAGTCTTCTCCGTATTACAATTTGTTACATAAAAAAAGTACATCAAGGCATGCAATTACTATATATAGCACTAATAACGAATCGATGATAAATATTCAAAAACAAATGTTGTTCATAACCATACAGATGACAAGGCTTGCTAACTCTCCCAGAATTCCTGGTCGTGCTTTTCATGCTTTATCTGTTTGCTATAAAGTTGCACGATTACACAATCAATTGATGACATTAACTCAGTTCTAATCAATTTTCCCCAAAAGAGAACTGTTTACCCTTCGCGAGCAACTCTTGTTGACCTCTGGTTTTTGCTGGGGAACGTGTTGCTTAATTTCTTCGCTTTCTGTGCTGTTGTTTTTTGTTTTTATTTTTGTTTTGTTTTTATGTTTCTTTTGTTGTCTATGCTCTATGTCGTGTACCCAATCATACCTTTGTCCCCGGTTTTCCATTCAATATTGTCCCTTCGGTTTTATATAAGGTTTATGCATAATGTGACATGTTTAAGGTGCTTTATGGCTATATTACAGACCACTGAACTGGGACGGTCGTAGTCGTGATGGTATTAACTAACCGTGCAATCAGTGCCTATCATCACTAAAATTGTGATTTCGAATCTCGTTCATGGGGAGGTGTACTCGATACAACATTATATGATAAAGTGTGTCAGTGACTTGTGACAGGTTGGTGGTTTTCTCTTGGCACTCTGGTTTCCTCCACCAATAAAATAAACCGCCACGATATAACCGAAATATTGTTGAAAGTGGCGTTAAACACCATAAACCTAAACCATACAACTGAACTAAATTCCCGTTTTCATTTATTGAAAAGACGTTTTCATCACATAGTTTGTCTTATATCATCAATTTAACAGTATTCTGTGATTTGATTATTACCTAGAGTATATCTTGGATGTTCATTTCAATGCCGTGACAAATATGAAAACCAATTAATGTATAATAAAATCAATAATGATGAAAACATTTCATCTCTGCAAAGCAACGGATCTCTATGATTGTGGAACTGCAACCTTCTCGATTGTCAAAGGAAATTTTCAAAGCGTTCTTACACTGGTAATTAGGGACCCCGGGGGAGGAGGGGTAACAACCATACTTTTTACTGGGATGTACCACGGAAGGTTTGATTGATTGATTTATTGATTGAATGGGGTTAAACGCCACTTTCAGCAGTATTTCAGCTATATCGTGGCGATCTGAAGGATTGAAAACTGGCCCAAATTAATATATCCTAAACAGGTATATTATACACTATATTTGGCCACATTTTTACTAGAAAAGGAGAAACATTTCCCCCAAATTTTTATAATTGCTTCATAAGCTTACAAAACTTGTTACCCTTTCATATATTTGCACACCCCAGTATACCATAAAAAATAGGAAGTTGCCCACCCTTGTTTATCTTTACATATAAACAAACCTTTTAGCAACGTGTCATGATGCTATTGGCTAAGAAGCATGTTATTACGTCACAATGTAATTATTCCAAAATTAAAGAGATTTAAAGAGAGATGAGACAACAATCCTATAACAAGCAAAATCCAAAACATATGAAAAAGAGGTCACCAAACAGTCTTCAACAATGAGCACAAACCCACACTGCAAGGCGACCTCCTTAAGGCCCCCGAAAAATATGCTATAATGTCGAAAACAAACAATTTGTATATTATTTCAATATTCATATTTTAGATGGAGTCACATAATTATGTTAGATCTACTTGGGCTTGAGATAATAAGTACAAACGAAACTGAGGAAGCACCCTCAATTGATGAAATCCAGGAAGCAACAGATTCGTTTTGTTCCACTTTTCCTGAAACAAAATAAAGAATAATAAAACAATTATTGTCGTAAAGGGTCCGTTGTCTCCAAGTCGCGAAGGTCGCGGTGCAACATTTGAACACGTTTACTATAAATCGTAAAGGTGCTGTTACGAACCTTTTCTATTAAAAATCGAATTTGATAGGCTTTAATGGATTATTAACTGAAGACTGGGTTATGAGTTGGTGCATTTAGGTTTCTTCTTTTAATAATTGTTAAAATTTGAGAGTTAAAAGGTGGAAAAAAGCAAATATTCATAAAAGATATGTCCGAAATTTCACTTTACATTGACAGTCATCTCGTTGAAAAGCGTGCGAAACGCATTTTCAGCAGACGTATGTGAATGGTTTTTGGTTTTGGATTGAATCATACATCAGAGAGTTCCGTGAGAGCAAAATATACGATATATTTACCTTCCTTCCTTGCAGCTATCCATTGTTTTGTGGCTTTCCCACTTGTTGACATCCTTTTCATCACAAAGGAACGTTACTTATTCCCAAAGTATCGCGTAACGCATATTTGAGCGGAAAGGTTCCGTTATGGATATACACCGTGTATACAGATAGGTCTGCTTCATACCTTGACCTACACCTCGAAATCGACCATGAGGGTCGGTTAAGAACGAAACTTTACGACAAAAGAGATGATTTCAAATTTCCCATTGTGAACTTTCCATTTATATGTAGCAACATTCCAGCAGCTCCTGCATATGGAGTATATATCTCTCAGATGATACGATATTCCAGAGCATGTGGTTCTTATCAGGATTTCCTTTATAAAGGGTTGCTGCTAACAAGGAAGCTACTGAACCAAGGGTTCCTTTTGGGAAAGTGGAAGTCATCACTTCGAAAATTATACGGTCGCCACCATGACTTGGTTGACCGCTATGGAATATCTGTGTCAATAATGACCACGGATATGTTCTACTTGTCGCAAACACTTCCCGGTTCTTTCCTCATTCACGACTTATTACCGGGTTTGTAACTAGATTAACACGACGGGTGCGACTAGTGGAGCAGGAACTGTTTATCCTTCCGGAGCACCGGAGTTCACCCCCGGTTTTTAGTGGGGTTCGTGTTACTCGATCTTTAGTTTTATATGTATGTTTTGTAGATCGTTGTTTGTTCTTTTGTACTTTTTCTTTTGGCAATTGTGTTGTATGTTCTTCTTCGATTTACGGATTCTGGTTGCCCCTTTGGTGTCTTCAGACTCTTCTTATAGAAAACAAAAGTAAGGGGAATTCGATACAGTGTAGTATGTCATGGTTATAGAAAACAAAAGTAAGAGGAATTCGATAGTGTAGTATGTCATGATTATAGAAAACAAAAGTAAGGCGAATTCGATACGGTGAGGTATGTCATGCTTATAGAACTCAAAAGTAAGGCGAATTCAATACAGTGTAGTATGTCATGATTATAGAAAACAAAAGTAAGGCGAATTCGATACAGTGTAGTATGTGATGCTTATAAAAAACAAAAGTAAGGCGAATTCGATACGGTGAGGTATTTCATGCTTATAGAACTCAAAAGTAAGGCGAATTCAATACAGTGTAGTATGTCATGATTATAGAAAACAAAAGTAATGCGAATTCGATACAATGTAGTATGTCATGATTATAGAAAACAAAAGTAAGGCGAATTCGATACAGTGCAGAATGTCATGATAATAGAAAACAAAAGTAAGGCGAATTCGATACAATGTAGTATGTCATGATTATAGAAAACAAAAGTAAGGCGAATTCGATACAGTGCAGAATGTCATGGTAATAGAAAACAAAAGTAAGGCGAATTCGATACAGTGCAGAATGTCATGATAATAGAAAACAAAAGTAAGGCGAATTCGATACAGTGCAGTATGTCATGATAATAGAAAACAAAAGTAAGGCGAATTCGATACAGTGCAGAATGTCATGATAATAGAAAACAAAAGTAAGGCGAATTCGATACAGTGCAGTATGTCATGATAATAGAAAACAAAAGTAAAGCGAATTCGATACAGTGCAGAATGTCATGATAAAAGAAAACAAAAGTAAGGCGAATTCGATACAATGCAGTATGTCATGATTATAGAAAACAAAAGTAAGGCGAATTCGATACAGTGCAGTATGTCATGATTATAGAAAACAAAAGTAAGGCGAATTCGATACAGTGCAGAATGTCATGATTATAGAAAACAAAGGTAAGGCGAATTCGATACAATGTAGTATGTCATGATTATAGAAAACAAAAGTAAGGCGAATTCGATACAATGTAGTATGTCATGATAATAGAAAACAAAAGTAAGGCGAATTCGATACAGTGCAGTATGTCATGATTATAGAAAACAAAAGTAAGGCGAATTCGATACAGTGCAGTATGTCATGATAATAGAAAACAAAAGTAAGGCGAATTCGATACAGTGCAGAATGTCATGGTAATAGAAAACAAAAGTAAGGCGAATTCGATACAATGTAGTATGTCATGCTTATAGAAAACAAAAGTAAGGCGAATTCGATACAATGTAGTATGTCATGATAATAGAAAACAAAAGTAAGGCGAATTCGATACAGTGCAGAATGTCATGGTAATAGAAAACAAAAGTAAGGCGAATTCGATACAATGTAGTATGTCATGCTTATAGAAAACAAAAGTAAGGCGAATTCGATACAATGTAGTATGTCATGATAATAGAAAACAAAAGTAAGGCGAATTCGATACAGTGCAGAATGTCATGGTAATAGAAAACAAAAGTAAGGCGAATTCGATACAGTGCAGAATGTCATGGTAATAGAAAACAAAAGTAAGGCGAATTCGATACAATGTAGTATGTCATGCTTATAGAAAACAAAAGTAAGGCGAATTCGATACAGTGCAGAATGTCATGATAATAGAAAACAAAAGTAAGGCGAATTCGATACAATGTAGTATGTCATGATTATAGAAAACAAAAGTAAGGCGAATTCGATACAGTGCAGAATGTCATGGTAATAGAAAACAAAAGTAAGGCGAATTCGATACAGTGCAGAATGTCATGATAATAGAAAACAAAAGTAAGGCGAATTCGATACAGTGCAGTATGTCATGATAATAGAAAACAAAAGTAAGGCGAATTCGATACAGTGCAGAATGTCATGATAATAGAAAACAAAAGTAAGGCGAATTCGATACAGTGCAGTATGTCATGATAATAGAAAACAAAAGTAAAGCGAATTCGATACAGTGCAGAATGTCATGATAAAAGAAAACAAAAGTAAGGCGAATTCGATACAATGCAGTATGTCATGATTATAGAAAACAAAAGTAAGGCGAATTCGATACAGTGCAGTATGTCATGATTATAGAAAACAAAAGTAAGGCGAATTCGATACAGTGCAGAATGTCATGATTATAGAAAACAAAGGTAAGGCGAATTCGATACAATGCAGTATGTCATGATTATAGAAAACAAAAGTAAGGCGAATTCGATACAATGTAGTATGTCATGATAATAGAAAACAAAAGTAAGGCGAATTCGATACAGTGCAGTATGTCATGATTATAGAAAACAAAAGTAAGGCGAATTCGATACAGTGCAGTATGTCATGATAATAGAAAACAAAAGTAAGGCGAATTCGATACAGTGCAGAATGTCATGGTAATAGAAAACAAAAGTAAGGCGAATTCGATACAATGTAGTATGTCATGCTTATAGAAAACAAAAGTAAGGCGAATTCGATACAATGTAGTATGTCATGATAATAGAAAACAAAAGTAAGGCGAATTCGATACAGTGCAGAATGTCATGGTAATAGAAAACAAAAGTAAGGCGAATTCGATACAATGTAGTATGTCATGCTTATAGAAAACAAAAGTAAGGCGAATTCGATACAATGTAGTATGTCATGATAATAGAAAACAAAAGTAAGGCGAATTCGATACAGTGCAGAATGTCATGGTAATAGAAAACAAAAGTAAGGCGAATTCGATACAGTGCAGAATGTCATGGTAATAGAAAACAAAAGTAAGGCGAATTCGATACAATGTAGTATGTCATGCTTATAGAAAACAAAAGTAAGGCGAATTCGATACAGTGCAGAATGTCATGGTAATAGAAAACAAAAGTAAGGCGAATTCGATACAGTGCAGAATGTCATGATAATAGAAAACAAAAGTAAGGCGAATTCGATACAGTGCAGAATGTCATGATAATAGAAAACAAAAGTAAGGCGAATTCGATACAGTGCAGAATGTCATGATAATAGAAAACAAAAGTAAGGCGAATTCGATACAGTGCAGTATGTCATGATAATAGAAAACAAAAGTAAGGCGAATTCGATACAGTGCAGAATGTCATGATAATAGAAAACAAAAGTAAGGCGAATTCGATACAGTGCAGAATGTCATGATAATAGAAAACAAAAGTAAGGCGAATTCGATACAGTGCAGAATGTCATGATAATAGAAAACAAAAGTAAGGCGAATTCGATACAGTGCAGTATGTCATGATAATAGAAAACAAAAGTAAGGCGAATTCGATACAATGCAGAATGTCATGATAATAGAAAACAAAATAAGGCGAATTCGATACAATGTAGTATGTCATGATTATAGAAAACAAAAGTAAGGCGAATTCGATACAGTGCAGTATGTCATGATAATAGAAAACAAAAGTAAGGCGAATTCGATACAGTGCAGAATGTCATGATTATAGAAAACAAAAGTAAAGCGAATTCGATACAATGTAGAATGTAATGTTTATTGTTCTTCCTGGTTTGTGATTTGATAAAGACACATGATTTGTTGAGTGTTGCATAGATAAAAAATATATTGAAAGTTGAAATTACAAACAAATACCTCCAATCCTGAAATGAAAAAGAAAAACAAAAAACTTAATATATTGCTTCTCTATAGTATCCTAACATATTAATATTTTAACATATATAATCTGAGTAACCGCATCAGTGTTGTAATTGGACTATACAATTTGTATTTGTTGCTTCACCGCTAAAAAAAACCCAGCACCCATGAGTAAGATCAAACGACTGGTTGGCTCGGAATCAGAATAATGTCTACGTACGGCTGTTGTTTCGGTGAACTAACACTATAAAAATCAGACCAAGTCTAGTCTAGTACAAAGCGGACCTCATCATCGCATTAAGAATTAACTTGTTCTCGCCACATGCTCATATGGCATTAAACAACAATCACTCACTCACTATTATCTACGTATCCTTCAGTCATATCAACCATTAATTTGTGTAGTTCAAGATTCATATAACCATTAACAAAATACAGTAATATCTATGAAGTAGTTTTGTAAGAAGAGTTGGAAGATACCAAAGGGAGGTAATCAGAATCTGTTAAATCGAAGGAGAACAGACAGCACAATGGACAAAAGAAAAAAGGACAAACAACGATCTATAAAACCTACGCATAAAACTAAATATCGAGTAACATGAACCCCACTTAAAACCGGGGTTGAACTCCCGAAGGATAAGTAGTTCCTGCTCCACTAGTGGCACCCGTTTATCTAGTTACAAACCCGGTCATAAGTCATGAATGAGGAAAGGAATGGGAAGTGTTTAAGACAAGTAATGTGGACACATTTATACCATACGCCAACAAAAGAAATCAGTTCAGCCACTATATGTACTTTGTACACCGTGTTCATATATTTATTGAGGAAACCTGTGTCTCGCTGACTAGATCATGCATTTACGCTTACCTGAAATGGGTTAACAATATGATTGAGATGAATAACCCTTCTGGGAAAACCAAATACACTGTTTTCCCGAAGAATATACTGGCGTACGTGTCATCGACATAGAATAATTCATGTTGATCGGTGTATTTTCAAATACATACAGGTATGACGATGATGAGACCTTATATAGTTAACGAACAGGCGTTGATTACCAATTATTGTAAACTAAGTCTGAAATTCAAGATACACAGACGTCAAAAACGCGCAAAATATAGCGTGTCAGAAAATAACTGTACATAATATACATTGAAGAAGGCTATTATAAACATACTTCAGTTGTCGACTACTATAAATAATGTGCTATACTGTGTTCGGCTAACAGAGGTGTCCAGCTTGTTCCCATGTCACGGGTATGGGTCCCCTCTCTGTGAGAGATTGCTTGGTAATAAAAGCGTAGATATATAATTTAGTGGGCACGACTCGTTCCTGGAATAATCTTAAAGTCTAAAGGTTGGAAAGTAAAATATAAAAAGTGTTTCGCAGCCAGAACACCAAAAGGGCTTAAACAGAATAGCCACAATGGCGAATTGTACCCTCCAGCAAAGGTATCGACCCAGTGATAGTAATATATATATATACACTCCGACAATACTGTTAAAACAATAAAATAGTTATAACCATTGTTCTTACACTTCTTAAAAGACTACACCAAGGGCTCTAAAATTACCAATCTACGAAGTATGTATCATCCTGAAAGACGTGACTATGACGTGGCAAAAATGGGGTTCAAAACAGGCGCTGGAAAAACGTAAAACCAGTTTGTCTTTGATGGAAGTTTTTAACATTGCATTAAAATGCAGAGTCTTCAGATTTTAAGAACTTTTAAATGCATCTATTGTGCGTATGTGTAAGGTACAAAAATCAATAACGAGTATATCCACTGCGTTTATTGTGAAGTTCTGTAACACGCCTCGTCATGCTTCGCACAAGACGCCTAAGCCGTTCTTGGGGGAAATGTTGCCACTCCTGTAAGATAGCAGTTCTTAATTCGTCAATATTTTGACATTTTGGATTGCGTTGGTTAATTTTTCGGCCAATAAAGTCCCATACATGCTCTATAGGGTTCATGTCTGGCGACATCGCAGGCCATGGAATTGTCTGAACAGCCTCTTGCTGTAAAAAATGTTGTGCAATTCGGGCTCTATGTGGCCTAGCGTTGTCGTCCATGAACATTGGCCTGTCAGCCAACGCATGATTGTCGAAATGGGGGACTACGCATGGAGCGAGCACATTGTCACGGTATTTTTGGCCTGTCAGATTACCATCAAGAACGTACAAGTCCAACTTACAGTCAAAGGAAAAACAACCCCTAACAGTTACACCCCCACCCCCAAAAGCAGTTGTGCCCAAAATGTGCTTGTTCTGAAATGAAGTGTTTCTTTGGCGCCTAACCCTTGCACGACCGTCGGTAGGGCGTAACAAAAAACGACTTTCATCAGACCAGTGGCCCGTCTCCATGTGTGAATAGTCCACCCCAAATGATCATGTGACTAGTCAAATCGAGCATGGCGATGACGTAATGTCAACTGTGGACGTTTTATGGGTCGTCGCGCTCGCATTCCCTGATCGTGGAGGCGTCTGATTACAGTGCGTGTGCTAATGTGGCATCCAAACGCTAAATTACCACGAAGTGCACCAGCTGTACTGAACGGCCGTTGCCGCGCCCGTCTGGATATGAGCCGGTCCTCTCTCGGCGTCGTTTTGCGAGGTCTACCTGCACCTGGACGGTCAGTAACATTCCCCGTTTGACGAAAACGCTGCATCAGTGGTACAATGATGGAATGGTTAACCCTGAAGTGGTCTGTCACCCTTCTATGGCTAAAATCTCCGTTATGCATGCCAACAGCTTGCCACCTTTCTGGTATGGTTAATTTTCGCCGCACCATACCAAACCAATAGAAATGAAACTTAAAACTCTACACAAAAAAAATCAGCTTTCGTTCGCAAACACAAATGTTGAAAAGTACACGTGGCACTGTACACATCCTGTCATATACACATAGAAAAATCGATCAATAACCTGTTTCACAGGTAAGTAAGTATGTGTGTACAGGTAACGAAAACAGCAAACCGATTTGAAATATATTCATTATTAGAAAATATATTATTGAAACAAGTCAGGTGGTGCTTAACTTTTGTCGGACTGTATATATTACGGAAAGACTGAATGGTAATGGGTGCTATGTTTGGAGATTGTCACGTACACAAATAATAATTGTATAAAGAATATAAATAAATATGTACAAAAACAGTTGATATGTGATGATTGAATCCCTTGAAAACGCTTAGTTTCTCTTTTTTCTTTTTTTTTCTTTTTTTTTTTTATAAATTTTCGGAATTTGTCAAATATTCTTGAATTTGTTTAGTCACTATGGTTTTCATTCCCAAATAGTAAAATTTATATGCCAAATTAGGTTTGAACGAGAATGGAACATTTTTCGGATAAAGTGGACATGAAGAAAAAGAGAATTGGCCCTTTATAAGCTGCACTACATTTTTTTTCTAAAAATAAAACCAACCAATTGAAATACAACCTTGTGGAATCGTAATAAATTCACATTTACTAAACGCTGATGTTAATACTTCAGATGAAATATAATTCTTGGCAATTTAAGCCAATCATTAGTTTCTGTGTAGTGTTTTCTGTTGGTCAGTACATTGTCTGTCCTTCGATTTATGGCTTCTGATCTCCCTTTGGTATCTTCAAAGTCATCTTCTTGTACAATTTGCATTATCTGCATGGCATCTATCCAAATGAGCCATAAAGACGTAACTTTTCCAATACTCAACTTTCATTTCATCAGTAGCAATATTACAGCTGCAACAACGTATGGGGTTTACATGTCACAACGCATACTTTATTCTAGGGCGTGTGTCCAGTACATACATTTTCTGGACAGATTTCAATTGCTGACGCAATGACTACCCACACAATGCTAAATTGCTCCTCGGTTGAAGTCATCTATGCATAAATTCTGCTGTCGTTATCACGAACAGTTTTGATCGTTACGAAATAACCATTTCTCGTATGGTAATGGATCGTTTCCCGTTTACGTAGCTTTTTACTTTGCCGGACAATATGAATTGCACGGTGGAGGTATTTATCAGAAACAGAAACTGCTTACCCTTACTGGTAGCACCTGGGTTCATTCCCTGTTTTTTCTATGGTGTCTGTATTGCTCATCTTTCTAGTTTTCAGTGTCGTGAATTTTGTTTTGTCATTGGTTCTGAGTCTTGTATGCCGAATGTTGTCGATGTGTCTGGATTGTCTACTCTTGTTTACTCCTTCGGTTTTCTCTAAAGTTTATCCATAGCCATGAGTTTTGCTCATTGGTCAAATATAATAATGTTACTATTCATTTCCATTAATGTTGTATTTTCTGTCTGACGTTCGAATGTAATTAACTTCGTCAAAAGTGGTTCTGGAGACAATAACACGTGTTTTAGATACTCGGAATATAACCTTAACACGTGTATTTGTATAACCGGAAATTACAAACCAGTTGATTAATAAACTACTAACTGATAAATAACCTTAACACCAGATAAAAATAATATCAAATTAATTACCATTTTAATCAATACGTTTTACAGGGGTATAATAATATATTTGGTTGTTGACTGATTTTGTCTGTTTATATACTTATGAGTTTTGACTTTCCCTTTTGAAGATCGTTCGGAGTTCGGTAATTTTGTTATTACCCTTATTTGTTATACAATGTATTAAGATTCACATCTGATAATCTTCCGTCGAAACTGCATCGGTGGCTTATTTGTTAGCGTGCGGTATATAGTTGGTTCGATCCCTGGTCGGGTCAAATGAAAGACAAAATAAAATTAATATTTGTTGCTTTCACGCTAAGCAAGATGCTTAAAGAAGTAAGAGCGAAAAATAATTGGCTCGGAAATAGGATAATGTGCCGAATTGGAGCGAAATGTTTACCCACATACTGTTGATTCAGTGACCTAGCACTGTAAAGATCTATTTAAGCGTGTTTGTCTAGTATAAAGCTGGCATCATCATCATTTCATCAAAAGTAACTTGTTCTTGCCATGATATAGCTGAAACATTGCTCATATTGGCATTAAACAACAATCACTCACTCCTCCGTCGATCATTATCGATCTCTGTTGATTTCATTGCGCACACATGGCACAGTAAACTCACAAATAACAAAACTACTGTTCAGGTGAATGTTATACTACTAGGTCTTTTTAAATGCGTCGCCTCATCACAGATTTTGAAAATGATCGAAACATCAACACCGTCGTTATTTTAAGAAATGAGGTTATCATTATTTTGCCCTTTGTCCTTTCTCTTTTGTCTGTCCTACTTCTATTGACGGCTTCTGATCACCTCATTGTCCTTTCTCTTTTGTCTGTCCTACTTCTATTGACGGCTTCTGATCACTTCATTGTCATTTCTCTTGTGTCTGTCCTACTTCTATTGACGGCTTCTGATCACCTCATTGTCATTTGTCCTTTCTCTTGTGTCTGTCCTACTTCTATTGACGGCTTCTGATCACCTCATTGTCATTTCTCTTGTGTCTGTCCTACTTCTATTTACGGCTTCTGATCACCTCATTGTCATTTCTCTTGTGTCTGTCCTACTTCTATTGACGGCTTCTGATCACCTCATTGTCATTTGTCCTTTCTCTTGTGTCTGTCCTACTTCTATTGACGGCTTCTGATCACCTCATTGTCATTTCTCTTGTGTCTGTCCTACTTCTATTGACGGCTTCTGATCACCTCATTGTCATTTCTCTTGTGTCTGTCCTACTTCTATTGACGGCTTCTGATCACCTCATTGTCATTTCTCTTTTGTCTGTCCTACTTCTATTGACGGCTTCTGATCACCTCATTGTCATTTCTCTTGTGTCTGTCCTACTTCTATTGACGGCTTCTGATCACCTCATTGTCCTTTCTCTTTTGTCTGTCCTACTTCTATTGACGGCTTCTGATCACTTCATTGTCATTTCTCTTGTGACTGTCCTACTTCTATTGACGGCTTCTGATCACCTCATTGTCATTTGTCCTTTCTCTTGTGTCTGTCCTACTTCTATTGACGGCTTCTGATCACCTCATTGTCATTTCTCTTGTGTCTGTCCTACTTCTATTTACGGCTTCTGATCACCTCATTGTCATTTCTCTTGTGTCTGTCCTACTTCTATTGACGGCTTCTGATCACCTCATTGTCATTTGTCCTTTCTCTTGTGTCTGTCCTACTTCTATTGACGGCTTCTGATCACCTCATTGTCATTTCTCTTGTGTCTGTCCTACTTCTATTGACGGCTTCTGATCACCTCATTGTCATTTCTCTTGTGTCTGTCCTACTTCTATTGACGGCTTCTGATCACCTCATTGTCATTTCTCTTGTGTCTGTCCTACTTCTATTGACGGCTTCTGATCACCTCATTGTCATTTCTCTTTTGTCTGTCCTACTTCTATTGACGGCTTCTGATCACCTCATTGTCATTTCTCTTGTGTCTGTCCTACTTCTATTGACGGCTTCTGACCACCTCATTGTCATTTCTCTTGTGTCTGTCCTACTTCTATTGACAGCTTCTGATCACCTCATTGTCATTTCTCTTGTGTCTGTCCTACTTCTATTGACGGCTTCTGATCACCTCATTGTCATTTCTCTTGTGTCTGTCCTACTTCTATTGACGGCTTCTGATCACCTCATTGTCATTTCTCTTGTGTCTGTCCTACTTCTATTGACAGCTTCTGATCACCTCATTGTCATTTCTCTTGTGTCTGTCCTACTTCTATTGACGGCTTCTGATCACCTCATTGTCATTTCTCTTGTGTCTGTCCTACTTCTATTGACGGCTTCTGATCACCTCATTGTCATTTCTCTTGTGTCTGTCCTACTTCTATTGACGGCTTCTGATCACCTCATTGTCATTTCTCTTGTGTCAGTCCTACTTCTATTGACGGCTTCTGATCACCTCATTGTCATTTCTCTTGTGTCTGTCCTACTTCTATTGACGGCTTCTGATCACCTCATAGTCATTTCTCTTGTGTCTGTCCTACTTCTATTGACGGCTTCTGATCACCTCATTGTCATTTCTCTTTTGTCTGTCCTACTTCTATTGACGGCTTCTGATCACCTCATTGTCATTTCTCTTGTGTCTGTCCTACTTCTATTGACGGCTTCTGATCACCTCATTGTCATTTCTCTTGTGTCTGTCCTACTTCTATTGACGGCTTCTGATCACCTCATTGTCATTTCTCTTGTGTCTGTCCTACTTCTATTGACGGCTTCTGATCACCTCATTGTCCTTTCTCTTTTGTCTGTCCTACTTCTATTGACGGCTTCTGATCACCTCATTGTCATTTCTCTTGTGTCTGTCCTACTTCTATTGACGACTTCTGATCACCTCATTGTCCTTTCTCTTTTGTCTGTCCTACTTCTATTGACGGCTTCTGATCACCTCATTGTCATTTCTCTTGTGTCTGTCCTACTTCTATTGACGGCTTCTGATCACCTCATTGTCATTTCTCTTTTGTCTGTCCTACTTCTATTGACGGCTTCTGATCACCTCATTGTCCTTTCTCTTGTGTCTGTCCTACTTCTATTGACAGCTTCTGATCACCTCATTGTCATTTCTCTTGTGTCTGTCCTACTTCTATTGACGGCTTCTGATCACCTCATTGTCATTTCTCTTGTGTCTGTCCTACTTCTATTGACGGCTTCTGATCACCTCATTGTCATTTCTCTTGTGTCTGTCCTACTTCTATTGACGGCTTCTGATCACCTCATTGTCCTTTCTCTTTTGTCTGTCCTACTTTTATTGACGGCTTCTGATCACCTCATTGTCCTTTCTCTTGTGTCTGTCCTACTTCTATTGACGGCTTCTGATCACCTCATTGTCATTTCTCTTTTGTCCGTCCTACTTCTATTGACGGCTTCTGATCACCTCATTGTCATTTCTCTTGTGTCTGTCCTACTTCTATTGACGGCTTCTGATCACCTCATTGTCATTTCTCTTGTGTCTGTCCTACTTCTATTGACGGCTTCTGATCACCTCATTGTCATTTCTCTTTTGTCTGTCCTACTTCTATTGACGGCTTCTGATCACCTCATTGTCATTTCTCTTGTGTCTGTCCTACTTCTATTGACGGCTTCTGATCACCTCATTGTCATTTGTCCTTTCTCTTGTGTCTGTCCTACTTCTATTGACGGCTTCTGATCACCTCATTGTCATTTCTCTTGTGTCTGTCCTACTTCTATTGACGGCTTCTGATCACCTCATTGTCCTTTCTCTTTTGTCTGTCCTACTTCTATTGACGGCTTCTGATCACCTCATTGTCATTTCTCTTGTGTCTGTCCTACTTCTATTGACGGCTTCTGATCACCTCATTGTCCTTTCTCTTGTGTCTGTCCTACTTCTATTGACGCTTCTGATCACCTCACTGTCATTTCTCTTGTGTCTGTCCTACTTCTATTGACGGCTTCTGATCACCTCATTGTCATTTGTCCTTTCTCTTGTGTCTGTCCTACTTCTATTGACGGCTTCTGATCACCTCATTGTCATTTCTCTTGTGTCTGTCCTACTTCTATTGACGGCTTCTGATCACCTCATTGTCCTTTCTCTTGTGTCTGTCCTACTTCTATTGACGGCTTCTGATCACCTCATTGTCATTTCTCTTGTGTCTGTCCTACTTCTATTGACGGCTTCTGATCACCTCATTGTCATTTCAAACTTTTCTTACAAAATATCATACAATTACATACAATAATCTGCTAACTTTTAAAAGCTTTTGATGCTCATTAATCTATTAATACAAAAACAATATGGGCCGTCGTGATCGTATGATAGTTGGATTTACCTATGCAATTGGTGCCTATCACCACCAACGTTGTGAGTTCGAACACTGCTCAGACGAGGTGTACAACATTATGTGATAAAGTTTGTCAGTGACTTGCGGCAGGTCGGTGGTTTTCTCCGGGTACTCCAGTTTCCTTCACCAATAAAACTGACCGCCACGATATAACTGAAATATTGTTGAAAGCGGCGTTAAACACCAGAACCCTAACCTAAAAACAATATACGTAACATACACACTTTGTAGACACAAAACCCTTACATCTGGAAAGTGATATTTTTGATGAGTCAGCTGTTATTGGTCTCATTTAGCAGTCAACCTTGATAGATGTATGATGCACTAATTTCTTCATATATTATACAAGTCTTAATGTTCTTATGTTACGTCCGGGTAAATAACAGAAATATTGATATAAAACAGTAATAATCAAAGTCAGTGTCCTTTGAACAAATATTTTAAAATTTTGACACATTTTTAATAACTGTCTTTAATGTTAATATTGAACAATTTATTATACTTTTTCAATTCAATTAATATTATTCATCATCTTAAACAGGACTGTCACGTTTTGGAAATCCGAATGCGTTAAATTTTACCAACTATATAAAGAACAAAAGACAAATATAAAACATCAAAAGAATTTTCCCCAAGTGTAGGCGTATAAATGCAGAATTTAAAGGTCTGTCTTAATCAGAATCAATAGGATGTGCGGGTTTAATGACTTCCCATTTTAAGTCATCAAACATATTCTTATATGGAGCTTAGCAGTTCTGTGATTATTTTTGAAAGAAAAAGAAAAAAAAATAGTGATAGTGATAATGTATCAATACCCCCTTTTGTTAAAGACATTGCGCATGCTTTAATACTTCATTTATTCCTATATGTCTGTTATACCTTAAAAAGACAATACGCGTGCACTAAGATAAAACACATTTTTGACCAAACATAAAAATTGATTGGTGTTTAGCGCCAACTTTAGCAATATTTCAGCTATATCGTGGCGTGAACAAATTTTATAATTAAACTTAGACACCTACAAGATCCTTAGAAATAAAAACATAAAACATACTTGTCTATAAAACAATCGGATTATATGTACAAATAAAAGAAATATTAAAAAGATAAAACTATATATTTAGAACGTATTAAATATAACTATATTTTTGTATATAAATTTATTTTATTTGTAAATACATCATAAAAAACCCTCATATTTTAGATGACGACAGATGTATTTTGTTCATGATCAAATCGACCGTGTTCGCCATCCACACTTTGATTGAAAATGTGTTCCATTTTATGCAGACGACGGAGGTTTACAGTGCGTGAATAATAACAGATTGGAACGAAACTGCACACTTAGAATTCCGGAATAATATACACACAGTAGGTGGCCATACTTATTTTACCAAGATGGCCTCAATTAAAAATCAATTATTGAAACATCCAATTTCTCTTTCATATTTAATATAGTTAACTGTCATTAAAATGTCCAAAATTTTGACAGTGTATAATTGGGGGTCAAAGCTCAAAAAGTCATTCGACGGAAGTGACGTTATTTTGACAACATTGGCTAAATTTCGTCTGCAAAAAAAAAATGGCTAGTCACAACAAGGAGATAACAACAGAGACGAAACAAATGATACTAAGATTGAAACGAGAAGGCTATGTACACAGGAAAATTGCTGAAATAATCGGGAGGGATCATTCTTCGATAAATTTCTAAAGCATTATGATGGGAGGAATTCCGTGGAAAATAAGCCTATAACCGGAAGGAACATGTTGGTGATGGAACGAGGAGACCGTGTAATCTTACGGTCAGTGAAAGTCAACAGGAGAGAAACTTTGAGAGATTTGACTAACATTGTAAATGAAAGACTACCACGGCCTGTTTCTACTAGAACCGTTCGCCGCAGATTGAAATGTCATGGTTACACGAGGCGCCGAGTTCGGAAGACTTTAACAGTGTCATTGAAAAACCGAAAAATCGTGTAAATTGGTGCAGAGGTAAGCTTGCCATGTCAGTTCAATTATATTGGAAACGTGTAATATTCTCAGATGAAACACAGGTAGTTGTTGGTCATGACAGGTGAGTGCATGTTTGGAGAAAGGCTGACGAAATTTGGCGACCTGAATGTGTTGGTTTGAGGGGTGGTCCCGGTGTATCAGTGATGCTTTGGGGATGCATTACATTTGATGGAGTTGGTACACTGACTGAAATATGAACACTACAAAATATTTAGAGACTCGTGGTGATAATGTATGGCCAGTAATCGCTAAAATATTTCCGAACGGTGGGTACATCTTTCAAGATGATAATGCTCCATGTCATGCCTCTCGCAGAGCTGTCCAGTGGAAGAGAGAAAATGAATTAAATTGTCTGAATTGACCATCTCAATCGCCTGACTTAAACATAGTTGAAAATGTGTGGAGAACAATTAAAATCAAACTGCAGAATTCTAAATGTGACATTTTGAATAAACAAATTCTTGTGAGGGAGGTGAAAAAGACATGGGTTGGACTAACTCCAGTTTATATTCAGAGCTTGTATAACTCAATTTCAAGGAGAATTTGAAGTGTAATTGTAGCAAAAGGTCACATAACGAAATACTGAAAATGACAGGGATGTAAAATAAATTTTAAGAACATATTTCCTATTTTTCCCTATCGCATATATTCCACAAGTCATGAGATGGCGGCCATCTTGGTGAAATAATTATAGCCACCTACTGTATATATATATATATTGTTAAGATTATTTACTATAAGCAAAAGTATTGGAACTGTTTTTAAAATGAAGCGACACCACTCTATAATGTAGACGTCATTTTTCTGTAGCCAACCACCATCTCTTATCGTACTTGTGCATGCAGGTTTGTTGTTTGTTTATCGTATTCTTTTCAGTAATTAAAACGTAGATATCTAATTAAATGGGCACATGACGCGTTTTTTTGGAATAAGATTTAGGTTCGCTCATAGTCAAAAGGTTGGTAAGCCAAATGATTGAAAAATCTTTGAGAGCAAGTAAACCAAATGGCCTATACAGGATAGCCATTAGAGGTTAATGTTATTGCTTCCAAAAATTATTTGGCTTTTCCAATCTTTGGATTTTGAGTGTACCTGATGAAGGTTATTTTGAGTGTACCTGATGAAGGTTATTTTGAGCGTACCAGATGAAGGTTATTTTGAGTGTACCTGATGAAGGTTATTTTGAGTGTACCAGATGAAGGTTATTTTGAGTGTACCAGATGAAGGTTATTTTGAGTGTACCTGATGAAGGTTATTTTGAGTGTACCTGATGAAGGTTATTTTGAGTGTACCTGATGAAGGTTATTTTGAGTGTACCTGATGAAGGTTATTTTGAGTGTACCAGATGAAGGTTATTTTGAGTGTACCAGATGAAGGTTATTTTGAGTGTACCAGATGAAGGTTATTTTGAGTGTACCAGATGAAGGTTATTTTGAGTGTACCAGATGAAGGTTATTTTGAGTGTACCTGATGAAGGTTATTTTGAGTGTACCTGATGAAGGTTATTTTGAGTGTACCAGATGAAGGTTATTTTGAGTGTACCTGATGAAGGTTATTTTGAGTGTACCAGATGAAGGTTATTTTGAGTGTACCTGATGAAGGTTATTTTGAGTGTACCAGATGAAGGTTATTTTGAGTGTACCAGATGAAGGTTATTTTGAGTGTACCAGATGAAGGTTATTTGAGTGTACCTGATGAAGGTTATTTTGAGTGTACCTGATGAAGGTTATTTTGAGTGTACCTGATGAAGGTTATTTTGAGTGTACCTGATGAAGGTTATTTTGAGTGTACCTGATGAAGGTTATTTTGAGTGTACCTGATGAAGGTTATTTTGAGTGTACCAGATGAAGGTTATTTTGAGTGTACCTGATGAAGGTTATTTTGAGTGTACCTGATGAAGGTTATTTTGAGTGTACCTGATGAAGGTTATTTTGAGTGTACCTGATGAAGGTTATTTTGAGTGTACCAGATGAAGGTTATTTTGAGTGTACCTGATGAAGGTTATTTTGAGTGTACCTGATGAAGGTTATTTTGAGTGTACCAGATGAAGGTTATTTTGAGTGTACCAGATGAAGGTTATTTTGAGTGTACCAGATGAAGGTTATTTTGAGTGTACCAGATGAAGGTTATTTTGAGTGTACCTGATGAAGGTTATTTTGAGTGTACCAGATGAAGGTTATTTTGAGTGTACCAGATGAAGGTTATTTTGAGTGTATCAGATGAAGGTTATTTTGAGTGTACCAGATAAAGGTTATTTTGAGTGTACCTGATGAAGGTTATTTTGAGTGTACCTGATGAAGGTTATTTTGAGTGTACCTGATGAAGGTTATTTTGAGTGTACCTGATGAAGGTTATTTTGAGTGTACCTGATGAAGGTTATTTTGAGCGTACCAGATGAAGGTTATTTTGAGTGTACCTGATGAAGGTTATTTTGAGTGTACCTGATGAAGGTTATTTTGAGTGTACCAGATGAAGGTTATTTTGAGTGTACCTGATGAAGGTTATTTTGAGTGTACCTGATGAAGGTTATTTTGAGCGTACCTGATGAAGGTTATTTTGAGCGTACCTGATGAAGGTTATTCCAGAAACACGTCGTGCGTACTACATTTGGTATCTATGTTTTCACTATGCCTGAGGGGTGGGTAGATTGACCTTAGTCTGAGGGGTGGGTAGATTGACCTTAGTCTGAGGGGAGGGTAGATTGATCTTAGTCTGAGGGGTGGGTAGATTGACCTTAGTCTGAGGGGTGGGTATATTGACCTTAGTTTTACCAAATTACGTTATGTAGGGACAGTCAATGCTAAACATAAATGTATCGTTTGAATACTGTTTCTCGTGACGTTAAAGAACTATCTATCAATCAATTCAATATAAAAAATAACCCCTCAATTTACGATATTAGCGATTAGAAAAAAAGTATGACAATCCAATATAAAAAGCACAGCTTGTAGCACACTGGTGTACAAAATCAGTAACAGTACATCGATTATTTTGTTTATCGTTATTTTTTCTATATCTGTATCATACTTAATTTTCAATTATTTTTTTTTTCAGATTGTACTTTTATATATAAGTATTTCTATTAGTTGAAATGTAATATATTTTACGTAAACATTATTTTTTTTCCCCAACCAAAACAAGTTTCTTGTAAATATTGTGTACGTTCACATTGTAGATTACGTTTTTATTCTATTTCTCAACGTAATAAAACGTAGATATCTAAGTTAGTGTACACGACGTATTTCTGTAATAAAATGCAGAATACAATCAGAAGACTGGAAAGCCAATCAATTAGAACCAGAACAACTTCGTCAAATTCCGTTATGTTTACCTGTCGCTAATGAAGATGATTCATAGTTTTAATTATAATTTCATAATTTTAAAAACTATAAATTTCAATAATAAATAGCACTTGCTTAAGAAAATATGAAGATATCAAAGAAGTAAGCAGAAAAAACAATCAAATAATGGTCCCATAAAACACAACACAGAAGAAAACAAAAGTAGTCCACTAATAAACCGGAAGTGAATTGACTATTCCAAAAGGATAAGCAGTGCTTGCTCCAAAAGTGACTACGTCGTTAAACGACACGGACATCGTCGTATGTGGAAATCGCGATGGACACTAATTTACGTAAATAATTGTACATAACATAGATGTCCCGACAACATACAAGCGAGGAAACATCGCTTCCCACGGTTATCGTAGCGGACATCAAAACACAGATTTATACACGTGAATACATCTTAATGAACAACCCAATTAACAATCTGTACAGGTATCATACGTAAACCATACTACTTGTTATTGAAGTGTCTCTACCAAGCCAGGAAAGTGAGCTGTCATGAATTTGTGTGTTGGGGATATCGCTTTTTCCCTTTTAACGATTTTGATATTAGATTTTAGAATTGTTCCGACAGTGTTGTATTTTTAGAATTGTTCCGACAGTGTTGTATTTTTAGAATTGTTCCGACAGTGTTGTATTTTTAGAATTGTTCCGATAGTGTATTTTTAGAATTGTTACGACAGTGTGGTATTTTTAGAATTGTTCCGATAGTGTTGTATTTTTAGAATTGTTCCGACAGTGTGGTATTTTTAGAATTGTTCCGACAGTGTGGTATTCTTAGAATTATTCCGATAGTGTTGTATTTTTAGAATTGTTCCGATAGTGTTGTATTTTTAGAATTGTTCCGATAGTGTTGTATTTTTAGAATTGTTCCGATAGTGTTGTATTTTTAGAATTGTTCCGATAGTGTTGTATTTTTAGAATTGTTCCGATAGTGTTGTATTTTTAGAATTGTTCCGATAGTGTTGTATTTTTAGAATTGTTCCGACAGTGTTGTATTGTTTGTTTTTCATTTAATTATTAATTGTTTTTAATAATATTTCTATCAAGTAACATCATTGCTCAATGTCCATAATAGACATTAAATAATTATTATGAAAGAAACACTCCCTTGTCTTATATTCTTTATACAACAGATTATATTCCATATATTATTAGTACTTAATATATCGTGGGATTCCATCCCTAATCACCAACGCCTAATGTTTCGTAACAATAAAAACGTAGATATCAAATACAGTACACACGACGTGCTTCTTGAATAATCTTCATTAGGTACGCTCAAAGCCAAAAGATTGGAATAGTTTAAAAGTTGGGGGAGCATGACAGGCCTAGGCAGGATAGCCAAAATCGTCAACTAAGGTCACCAATGTCCGAAGGAGGAGATCCTTAGTTATATGATTTGGAAACTGTAAATGTCAATGATAAAAATAATTAATAAAGAATGTTTGTTTGTTTGCTTTGATGGTGTTTAACGCCACT
This sequence comes from Bathymodiolus brooksi, assembly GCA_963680875.1. NCBI lineage: Eukaryota > Metazoa > Mollusca > Bivalvia > Mytilida > Modiolidae > Bathymodiolus > Bathymodiolus brooksi. Next base: position 1,309,484 of record OY804585.1, on the reverse strand, counting down.
TTCAACAATATTTCAGCTATATCGTGGCGGTCAGTTTTATTGGCGGAGGAAACAGGAGTACCCAGAGAAAACCACCGAACTGTGCGTCGCAGGTCACTGAAAACGTGTATCACATAATGCTGTACACCTCGCCCTGATCGAGATTGATTCACAGCTATAAAATCAAGATAACAAAAATCTGCAGTGAATTTGATAATAAGAAAAAGACAGATGATGCATTCCATAAATATAAAGAATCTATAGTTCAAAGAAATAAAACATCCAATCTATGGAACTATAGTGAAGTTAAACACTGTCTAAAACTCAATTGACAATGGTTAATTTCATTGTAGTGTTTATCTAAAGGGGGCATCATGTGACAATTATCACCGGAAGCAGTTATAGGGAGATCTTGAACATTATCATAAACAAAGATACATTTATTTTCATCTCTATGTGGAATAAACAATGAGCTTTCTGTGTATGTTTTGTTTCACTTTTAAATTACTGTAACTTGTTGATCGTGTACAACGTTTATTAAATTCCTGGACCAGCAGAGTTCACCTCCATTTGTGTCATGTATTAAGTGGGAATCACAACACCGTGCTCTCCACAATCATGACCTGACATATGACAAGTAACACGACAGGTGCCACTAGTTGAACAGGAATTGCCTACCCTTCCGCATACGAGTTCGTCTCCGTTTTATAGTGCGGCTCGCTGTACTCAATCGTAAGATTGCAATGCAGTATTTTGTCGACTATTGCTTCTCAATCCATTTTCGAATTACGGTATGATATTACTTCTCTGGTATTTATTTGTAGCCGTTTTTGATGATGTCATAATTTAAATAAATAAATTGGAAAATGTCAAATGGAAGCCATAAACACTAAATCAAAATCATAATGGACACGACAAAATCCTGAACACAAACATAAATTAATAAAAAGAAGAACTACAAAGAATTCCATAAAAACGGCAGTGAATACGATTGCTGTTTTCATATCTTAAATACATTATCTCCTAGAGAACTTGACTATAAACTGGATTGTATGACTACATTCCTCTTTAAAGATGAATAATGCTCAATAATCTATATACGATTAAAACAAAATCTGATCAAAATCACCACCACAAAAACCATGAACATTAAGTGGAGTAATACAGAATAAATCATGAACATTAAGTGGAGTAATACAGAATAAACCATGAACATTAAGTGGAGTAATACAGAATAAACCATGAACATTAAGTGGAGTAATACAGAATAAACCATGAACATTAAGTGGAGTAATACAGAATAAACCATGAACATTAAGTGGAGTAATACAGAATAAACCATGAACATTAAGTGGAGTAATACAGAATAAACCATGAACATTAAGTGGAGTAATACAGAATAAACCATGAACATTAAGTGGAGTAATACAGAATATAAAAGATGAATATTGAAATTTAACAACGACGAAAATGAGAACCCCCCAAGCTGACAGACATCTCTCACTTGATACCCTTACTGATATGACGCGGCGTTGGACATCTGAGGAAACCTTATTACGGGTCTCATACGAGTGACTACAAGTACACACACATTCTATAAAAATGGCGATTGTGAGACTATGAAGACTTACAAAATTACATGGCATGCTACGAGGAATCCCATTGGCTGAAAAATGTCGCAACCATATTTATCATTACATATACATATAAGGCTACTCTTATTTCACCCGTAATGGTGTTTCCTAAGATCTCCCCACATACGTGACATACATGAAGTAAGTAAGAGATCTGATTTTAACCAGCTTGGATCTGGCCAACCCATGAAGATTTGAAATAAATACCCACACATCCTTACAATAAGGGAATTACGAAGATACCATGCACTGTGTAACCTATATATGTTCGCCCCCTTTATAATCATAATACAGTCTTATATTGTTTGACACCGGGATGGTTATTTATGATCACGTGATAGAGGAATTCAGTGCATGCTATAAACAACTACTAATGAATGATTGTGAATCTTTCACGCTAGAAAAACATCCTTCATGTTGCATGTGTTTCAATGGTGGTAATTACTATACACTCTAATGTAAACATTAATGGTTCAGACAACACCATGATTGTCTTAAGAAACATTTAGTTAGTATTTTACGTCAAATACATAACAAACTTGTCGAGTTAAGTATCTATCTATATATACATACATATGCAATATACTACAATAACTTGTCATCGCGTTTAGCAAGTTAAATATTTATCAGTTCAAAACAAACAAAAAATTAATAAAAAAGGAAATATTTGTTTTTAAATTGTATTAAGATTTGAAATGAAGTTTTACATTTCTACGATTCAAATCATCTGGAATGTAGCTATGGAGACACATTTATTTGTTAAATGTGTGGTGTATAAGGGACGGACCATTTAACTTCCAGTGGGGGTTATGGTTTTTTTCCAAAAAATATTCCGATTCCCAATGATGCTGAAAAAAATATTCTGATTTTGGTGGAGGAAAAATAAATAATCTGATTCAGAGTTTTTGTCATATAATCTAATGTTACATTCTGGAAAAACTTTTTCGCGCTATGCGCGACAAAAAAATAAATATTCTAACTCGTATTTGCCGAAAAAAAAATTCTGAACGAAACAAACAACCATACCCCTGCAAGTTAAATGGTCGGTCCCTAAGCAAGAGAACAGGAAAGATATTAACACCAGTAACATTGAGTGAGCGGTCATGTATTCACCAGTAACATTGAGTGAGCGGTCATGTATTCACCAGTAACATTGAGTGAGCGGTCATGTATTCACCAGTAACATTGAGTGAGCGGTCATGTATTCACCAGTAACATTGAGTGAGCGGTCATGTATTCACCAGTAACATTGAGTGAGCGGTCATGTATTCACCAGTAGCATTGAGTGAGCGGTCATGTATTCACCAGTAACATTGAGTGAGCGGTCATGTATTCACCAGTAACATTGAGTGAGCGGTCATGTATTCACCAGTAACATTGAGTGAGCGGTCATGTATTCACCAGTAGCATTGAGTGAGCGGTCATGTATTCACCAGTAACATTGAGTGAGCGGTCATGTATTCACCAGTAACATTGAGTGAGCGGTCATGTATTCATCAGTAACATTGAGTGAGCGGTCATGTATTCACCAGTAACATTGAGTGAGCGGTCATGTATTCACCAGTAACATTGAGTGAGCGGTCATGTATTCACCAGTAACATTGAGTGAGCGGTCATGTATTCACCAGTAACATTGAGTGAGCGGTCATGTATTCACCAGTAACATTGAGTGAGCGGTCATGTATTCACCAGTAACATTGAGTGAGCGGTCATGTATTCACCAGTAACATTGAGTGAGCGGTCATGTATTCACCAGTAACATTGAGTGAGCGGTCATGTATTCACCAGTAACATTGAGTGAGCGGTCATGTATTCACCAGTAACATTGAGTGAGCGGTCATGTATTCACCAGTAACATTGAGTGAGCGGTCATGTATTCACCAGTAACATTGAGTGAGCGGTCATGTATTCACCAGTAACATTGAGTGAGCGGTCATGTATTCACCAGTAACATTGAGTGAGCGGTCATGTATTCACCAGTAACATTGAGTGAGCGGTCATGTATTCACCAGTAACATTGAGTGAGCGGTCATGTATTCACCAGTAACATTGAGTGAGCGGTCATGTATTTTGTGTGTTGACGGTATTTTGCAACTTTTTACGTATTTTCTATTAGATTTTTGAACTTTTCTTGCAGTGTGATATTTTTTGTTTCTGGAAGGTAACGGTTAAAATCATCAAAATCACAAGGGAGCTGAAAGTGATTAGTCTGGACAATGGACAACATTTTCATGAGAATTGGTCAAAGAAATATTAATTCATCGAACGAAATGTGGAAAAAGACAATTTTGTTCACTACCAAAGTTCAATCATCCTGGAACAGCATCAGGAGAAATCTTCAAAAACAAATTGTGAAAGATTTGGCCAAAGCAAACTGAAATCATCGTCAAACATGTGCAAAAAATGCCTATTTGTACGAACAGAGTCCCACAGAACTGCACCGGCAGGAGAAAATCGTCAAAGTCGAATGGCACCACCGTTCTATCATATATCAATCAAAAACCTGAGTAAAATTTCTACATTTTTTTCAAATTAGACTTCCGTCATCATATGCCGTGTAACAAAGGGGGCCGTCGTGGTCGTATGGTAGTTGGATTTCCAATTACCGATGTAATCAGTGCCTATTACCACTATAGTTGTGAGTTCGAATCCCGTTCATGGCGAGGTGTACTCGATACAACATTATGTGATAAAATTTGTCAGCAACTTGCGACAGGTCGGTGGTTTCTCCGGTTTCCACCGCCAATAAAATTGACCGCCGATATAAAACGGAATATATTGTTAAGAGTGGCGTTAAACATCATAAGCGAAACCAACCGTGTAACAAGGTGGTTCTAAAATGTGCCTTTAGGAGAAATTTCGATTGTCTTATGAACAGTAATATGATTGATATAGGGCAGTAAAATGTGTCAAGAGCCAAAACTTTATCACGCAGTTCTCTTGGAGACATTGGAAAACTAATATTTCATTGGTGTTATAATGCTTCAATTAGAACATTTTGTACACTTACTTATTAGTATTTAAATTTAACACAGAAACATCTCCTAAAAACTAATTATTATGAAAAGTAAAGTTATACAATATATTAGGTAACAAAATATACCAACTTTGTTGAATTGACATCATACTTTAGCAGATTAGTCCTCGTGATTTAATCTTTGACAGACGGAAGTGATTATCTGGCAACACAAAAGTTGATTCGGAGGTAAGAAGATGATACCAAATGGGTAATCAGAATCCGTAAAATGAGATGTTCGTGGTAGTATGATTTTTTACCGGATTAACCCACGCGTGTTAATCATGTGTCAAGTGAAATAGCAGTTATCATATTAGAGTTCAGGGTGGGGACTTTAATAAAAATTAAGTGTCTCCCTTTATTACCATTGGTCGCAGAATTGAAACAAATTGTTGTTATAAAGGTAACAAAATTGAACATGTAAAACAGTATTCATATTTGAGAATAACAAGCTTCTGGTAACTTTTAATGAAGCAACACATGACTTGCATGAAAAAGGTTTAAAAATTGTAAACTTTGTAAATCTGTTGGTTATATAACACACAAGGTTTCCAAATTTGTATACATATTCGATCATAGCATTAAAATCGGCCAAAAATGTGGGGCCTTTAACCCCTCAAAACTAAATAGCAACACATCATTTTGTAATCTATGTAACAATTTTAATATAGAAATATTAAAGCATGTAAATTCATCATTGGCTTAGGAAACAAAACATGATTGAATATTGAATAGACTAGTAGTCAACTAGATTAGTTGGTATTTAAAAGAAATTTACCAAATACTTTCTGACCTATTCATTATTGCGTACGAAATCAATTAATCAAGTTATATATGCCACCTTAGACTTGTGTTCTCCTTTCCGGCGGTTTAAAGGCAAATACTGCAAGACCTACTCGCAGTCTGCAACCGACGACATATTAAAGCGCGGTATCAGCAACAAAATTAAATATTTATGGCTAGGCATGAATTAAATTACTTCTAACCTCATTTCGAATTATGGTTTGCCACAAATAACTAAGGCTTGCCAAAAATGTATAATTTTGACGGGGGTCGTCGTGGTTGTATGGTAGTTGGATTTACAACTATCTATCCAATCAGTGCCTATCACCACTAACATTGTGAGTTCGAATCTCGTCGAGGCGAGGAGTACTCGATACAACATTATGTGATAAAGTTTGTCAGTGACTTGCGACAAGCCGGTGGGGTTTCTCCGGTTTCCTCCACCAATAAATCTGACCGCCAAGATATAACTGAAATATTGTTGAATGTGGTGTTAAACACAATAACCCACTATAATTTTGACACTAATACTGCCCCATAGACATGCCCAATAAAAAATCATTACAATGAGTTGGTAATTCGGTAAAATCGTCCCCTTGTGGCGTTCTAAAATTCCGCAAATTAATTTTTATAATACTATCTGACTATTTCGTGGTGAGTGGAATGTAGTACAACATCAATACAGAAACTTAAAGACACACTCCAATTGTTAAGACTCTTGGTGAACTTATTATTTGATGGCGTCAAACCTCTTATTAATCAAGGCAAAACTGATTATATTTTGTTGCATCAGCTATATAACTTTTCACCAGTCTGTCATGGTTTTTAGTTTTCCTGGAATCTCGCTAAATCGGAAACTTAACTCAAATATTGAGGGATCCAAATGATAAAGATACATTAAAAACGTGCACCAGAGATACATTATCTAAATAATAATTCGATGGACATATTAATGGGTTTTTTTCCACATTTTTATACAATGAGCAGGTGATTAATACATGCAACATACTGATATTGACTTTTATTTTACTTAGTTATATTTTGTAAGAAATATAATATTTCTTAAGACTTATATTTTCGTTCCTCATCTCGTGCTTGCTATTATGCGTCTTTAGGTTCTTAGTTCCGTGTTGTGATGTCCGTTACGATTTCCGGATAAAAACGATGTTCGGTACGTCTTCAACTCCAGTTGTTTGTAGGAGGATTCATGCCTCCTTTGTGGTGTGTTTTTCGTTTGGTTTGTCTTTGTACTGTGTCTTTTCGAAATATATTCCGTTTCTGCAGAAACGATAATAAACGATGCATTTTCATATGATGTATAAAGATAAGGAAGTCAAGAAAAATGTCAAAAATATTTTGTTATCAATGTGTGACGTAAAAGTGTCTTTGACATTTACTTCACTGAATATGGTACTGCTTTGACAACTATTTTACCTATTTTGTTCCTGTATTTAAATATTTGTTATAGTGACAGCCGAAAAATTGTAGAAGCAGAGACAGAATCGATACTCCTAACACGCGCCTATATACATCACTTTACTGTCATGGCCCCATAGACAGAGAGTGTATTTCTTTCGTATGTCCGGGATGTGCCGAACATGTTCTAGCGAATGAAGTGGTACGAAACACTCTGCGCGAACAAACAGGACAGTGTGCGGAGTGTACCACGTTTTGAGGTGGTGCAGAAGGAATCAAGATGGCGGAACCGACTATCTTTTTTTTTATAGAATTGTTTTTTACACCTTACTCATTTTCCTAAAATTACGCAATACAAAAGAAATGCGTGGATTTTTTAGGGGGGAGGAGGGACTTTGTAAAGTCCCCTATAGTTTTATAAATCAATCATTTTGGTGCAAATTTGATTCCTGGGAGAACACAGGAGCTTCTTAACGTGAAGTTCCCTTTCCCTCCCTCTTTATTCAATTAATATTTAAGAAAAAATATTTGGTTTACAGCACCACTGTCTCTGATGGATTTATGGGTTTCAAATTATTTTTAAAAACATACAAAATAATTATGTCAGATAGATGTAAAATTATAAAGATTACACGTATCCGTCATTTATTGTTCAGTTTGCATATTTTTAGGATTCAGTAATATTATAATTAAAGGTTAAATTACGTGGAAGCAGCAACTATGGCTACAGTATGCAGTAACTACTGATTCTTCCAAATTCATCTCATCATCGTCGTCGTCCATTTCGAGTTCTGCTGACAGAAATAACAGAGTTAACTTATCCACCATATTGTTTGTCCAACAAGTTATAAACCACTTCATTGACCTAGGGCACATGGAATGTTCGGAACAGTCCAAAGAAATACACCCAGAGTGTTATGTGCCCTAACCTCCCCTCTTAGTGTAATAATGTGATCATACAAACTAATAAAATGACAACTAGCCTCACTATACATAACGCTATATAATCTTGAACATTATACATAATATAATTTCATATTCGTGACACAAAAGTTAATTCTATTAAACCTCCATAATTCAAATATTATATACTACACAATGCCATCGTAAGACATAAGAGCGAAACGATAGTCAACTTTTAAATAAAAATATAATTGTCAATAAGGGTAATAACAAAATTACCGAACTCCGAGCAATCTTACAAAGGGAAAGTCAAAACTCATAAGTATATACAGACAAGTGGTTTAGACATGTTTTCTGTGTTTCTTAAAAAAGAATGGCCATTTTAGATACAAATACCTTGTGCTAGGAAGGGACATATCTTATTTTGTAAAAATAAACCACCACTCTGATTCAACCAAAATGTTCTCTGAAACTGATATCATCAACATGCTCGAGTTTTTGATTGACAACATATTTGTTATCTTCGGTGGACGTGTTTTTCAACAGACAGTCACAAAACGAAAAGAAGCTAGCCCGATCTTTTAATTTCACGTTCCGCTATATAGATGATGTTCTTTCACTAAATAATTCTAGGTTTGGTGATTTCGTTGATCGCATCTATCCAATTGAGCTTGAAATAAAGGATACCACATATACAGATAGATCTGCTTCATACCTTGACCTACACCTCAAAATTAACCGTGAGGGGCGGTTAAGAACGAAACTTTACGACAAAAGAGATGATTTAAATTTTCCCATTGTGAACTTTCCATTCATATGCAGCAGCACCTGCATAAGGAGTATACATCTCTCAGTTGATACGATATTCCAGAGATTGTGATTCCTATCAGGATTTCCTTGATAGAGGGTTGCTGCTAGCAAAGAAGCTACTGAACCAAGGGTTTCACTTAGTTAAGTTGAAGTCACTTCGAAGGTTTTACTGTCACAACTGTCACAACCATGAGTTGGTTGACTGTTATGTAATATCTGTGTCACAAATGACCACGGATATGTTCCACTTGTCATAAACACTTCCCGGTCCTTTCCTTGTTTATTATTTATCACTGGGTTTGTAACTAGATTAATACGACGGGCGTCACTAGTGGAGCAGGAACTGCTTACCCTTCCGGTGCATACGAGTTCATCCCCGGTTTTTAGTGGGGTTCTAGATATTTAGTTTTGTGTGTATGTTTTGTAGATCGCTGTTTGTCCTTTTGTACTTTTTCTTTTGGCCATTGTTTTGTCTGCTTTTCTTCGATATGCGGATTCGTATTACCCATTTGGTATCTTCAAACTCATCTTACTGCATGGAGTTTGGTAGATTCAGCAACAACACAGTTGAAGGAACAGACAAGAACATTTCATAACGTTCACAGCAAGGCTTTGAAATTTGTAACTAAATGTAATAGCAAGATTTCACAGATGAATATAGATGAAAACCAAACATTGGAAATTGATGCTTTAGAAACAGCGTTGCCTGTTAAAAGACAGAGGAAGAAGAAAAGAATGGCAGATGAGCTTGTTAATGATGAAGGAAATTCCTCAGATCCTCTGGCTGATTTATGTAAATGTGTTTAACCTAATAATGGATCGCATTGTCCAGTCACTAGAATTACGATTTGTACAACACAAACAGTTGTATAAAGTTTTATCCTGCTTGGACCCAGCAAAGTTTAAAACTATACTGCAGAGAAGGGCCTTAAAGATGAAGCATTGGAAGGTATTATGAAGTTGTTTCCACAAATCAGCAAGGATCAAGTAAAATTGGAATTGTTTTCTTTTGCTTCAAACTTTGATGTATTGAGGCTATTGATTAATGATGGTGAGAATTATATGGGTTCCAGTTGTAACAACTGTAAAACTTGCAGCACTTGCCCGTCGTGTGTACTAAACATTTTGGCATCCAACAGACTTCATTACAAAGCATATGATAACCTTTATGAACTTTATAAAGTCGTCTGCATACTATCGGTTACCCAAGTGAGAGGGCATTTTCAAAGCTAAAGATCATAAATACTAGGTTAAGAAATTCGTTGTCTGAGAACTTGGAATCCTAAAAGGAATTGTTAGATGATTTGGATGCAGAAGCAATTATTGACAGATTTGCACAATCATCTAGTCAACTCAAACGTTTGCTAACTTTCCCTTAATATAGTGGACTGCATGTAATACACTTCTGTACTTTTGAACTATCTGTTAATCTTTGACAGTAAGAAGTATTCATTAAAAATATTGAAACTGGTAGAAAGTTTGGACTTTACTTTCAATTTGGATAACAATTCTCAAAATAACAGTATACTATACATCCATCAAAAACTTATTTAAAATTCAAATATAAAAATTCTGTATTTACATATGGCATTTCTGCTTACTGCCAGTAACGTGTATACTGTAAATAATAAAAAAAAAATAGTTGCACATTCATGTATATTTTGCAAATTTTATTTATTCGTTATAAAAATTAAATGATAGACATTGTAGATGTAGGTGGGCCCCCTTTGTCTCCTGGCAACCAATATTTTGAGACCCAGTCCGCCACTGTATTCATATCACGCGTTTCCTTCTCAAAATGTTTTTACTTTTACATTGAGTGAGTGATTTTTGTTTAATGTCAAATGAGCGATTTCTCAACTATTTTCTGACGGGAGCAAATTAGATTAGGTCAAGGTCAACATGGTGGGTGGACGTGGTGTACATTTGGTCTCGTAATTTTATGTTTTATTGCTGGTTATATTGATAAAGTTCTGTTACAATTTGACCATTTCTCCAGAAAATTTGATAATTGGGAATTCTTATTTTACTCTTGTAAAGTTTGGAAAAAAAAAGATCTTGGAAAGGTTTTAATTTATTATTTAAATATATTTTTGACAGTCGATGTTGCGCTAGAACGTACGTAACTTAAAAGTATTTTTGTCAACTCTGGTCGACAGACTTTTTGACAAAACTTTTACAAGGTCTCAATATTCCTATTATATTTATCGGTCTCTTGGTCCAACTCACTTTTCCAATTGTCTAAAACAATTGGACTTCAATCCATGCAAGTCCAGCCTTTCATTTTCTTTCAAAAACCTGAAGAATTTTATAAGACAAAAATTCACACTGAATTGAAAAACATTAGACTTAAGAAATACCTAGAATTTGACCTTCCCAAATAACTGAGGTCAAACTTAGCAAAAATTAGAATCAGTGCCCAACCCTGTGCTCAAGTATTAGTGTAACTACCTTAATTGATGAACCCACGATCTACCGCACTCGAGGCAAGCATGCTAACCATTACACCACCGATGAACCCATGATCTACCATACTCGAGGCAAGCATGCTAACCATTACACCACCGATGAACCCATGATCTACCACACTTGAGGCGAGCACGCTAACCATTACACCACCGATGAACCCACGATCTACCACACTCGAGGCAAGCATGCTAACCATTACACCACCGATGAACCCATGATCTACCACACTCGAGGCAAGCATGCTAACCATTACACCACCGATGAACCCATGATCTACCACACTTGAGGCGAGTACGCTAACCATTACACCACGGATGAACCCACGATCTACCACACTCGAGGCGAGCACGCTAACCATTACACCACCGATGAACCCACGATCTACCGCACTCAAGGCGAGCACGCTAACCATTACACCACCGAGGAACCCACGATCTACTGCACTCTATGCGAGCACGCTAGCCATTACACCACCGATGAACCCACGATATACCGCACTCGAGGCGAGCATGCTCACCATATATATATATATATCCTCGAACCCACGATCTAGCGCACTCGAGGCGAGCACGCTAACCATATATATATATATATACACGTATATATACACGTCTAAAATGGTCTGTAAAACAACACCAAGTACACAAAACAAAGTGATAAAGAATTAAACACTTCGTTGAATGACAAAATTTTCGTCCCACCGAGGGACTTTATCAATGTCTAATTAAATAAAATCTCGAACCAATGTAGCGACTTTACAATTTCAAAGAAAAGTTGGCCGTTGTTGAAACGTTATTTTTCAAGGTATAAAATTAATATTTACCACTATAATTTAAACGTAGATATCAAATTTTGTGCGGTGCGCTCAATGTCGAAATGTTGGAAATCCAAATAATATTAAAAAATTTGTAGCAAGTAAACCAAAGGGTTCAAACAGCATAGACAAAACCAGCAAAGATCACATATACCTTAGTACTAATAAAAAAAAGAAATAAAATCCTTGTACAACAAGGATATAAAATACAGCATGAGTTTGTAATACTGAGTTTTATGATTTCAATTTTCCCAAAATTGTGATAAAATGTAGTGGTGTTCGTGTTAATCGACCTTTAGTTTTATGTGTATGTTTTGTAGATCGTTGTTTGTACTCGTTTCTGTTGGCCATTGTGATGTCCGTTCTTCTTCTCTTGGCCATTGTGTTGTCCGTTCTTCTTCGATATACGGATTCTGAATACCCATTTGGTATCTTCAAACTCTTCTTAAAAGTCATTAAAATATATATGAACTCAATTTTGATTTGAATAAATAAAAAATCAGTTTTAAGAGGAATAAATAAAAAGTCAGTTTTAAGAGGAATAAATAATATTGAGAAAAAATATACATGCAATATATACAATCAACACAATACAATCATACCATGTGTTCGTTTTGTTGATATTGATGGAATTGTTCACTATCACTGCTTAAACTTTATTTTTAATAATTTCTGTTAAAAGAAAAGCTCGTGTGACCTTTATATGAAGGGGTTTAATTTTTCGACAAAATATCATATATTAGTTATAAATAAACATTTTTAATTCCTGTCGTAATGTTACTTATGTTTACTTTAAATCTCAATATGGTATGATTTGAATAAAACATATACATAAATAAATAAAGATATTTACTAAATAAAAGTACAATTCTAATAAAAAGATAAAACATGTTATGTCTAAACATTTACTGTCTTGAAGAATTCATTTTTGTTTGTGATAATGCTGTAATGCATATTGCGTTACATCTTTCATCAATAGTGCTCAACGTAGCTAACAGTTTAACATTTATGTAAGCAATTGAAAATGCTTTTAAATTCCCTGTATATTTGTTCATTTCCGCAACAGGGCAAATATCTTGTTATGAATCATCTAAAATTATCCTCCTCATCTGAATTTTCCTCGATATCATCGGGGTTTTTTTTCAAAACAAAATGTCCTGAACATTTTGAGTTCAAGCTGTAATGTCTATCAAAGGTACTAATTATCAGTCAATTTCAATACGGTGTTTGTATGAAATGCCAAAAGGACATCCTTTGCCATTTGTAATACAATTAGGGCTGGATCACCACTTTCATTGTCAGTGTTAATTTCAACATTGTCTTGGTGAATGAATCCACACCACTTTAAGCATTTTTCGATAGTTGTATTGTCCAGCTCGTTCCAAGAGTTGCTGATCCAATGTATGGCATTACACGTATATAGTTGTTTAAGTAAATCTGGTCTATTTAAAGTTGTATCCGTGTTCATTTCCATGATGATTTTGTGCAACTGGCCACAGCGGTATCTTAATTTCAAATCATGTACAATCCTATGATGCATTGGCTGTGATTTAGATGTTCCTGTTTCAATGGGCCGTTAACATTTATTCTTCGCCCAGTTTCTTCCTGACACCCATCCCAGCATAACTGGTTTATGTTTTCACTGCCGGTAAAAGGACTTTGACGTTTTCTTGTACTAGGAACATTGTTTTCAAAATCATCGAGAATCTCGCGTTTTCTTTTAAGAATATTCATTATCTGGGTACGACCAACACCCATCTCCTCGGTCATAGCCTGACAACTTTTCCCACCACCACAAAAATTTATCGCTTTCAATTTGTCGTCTAATTTCAAAGCTTTCCTAGTTACGGATGATTTTGACATGATGTACTAGGTCCTTTCCTAGTTACGGATGTTGATGACATGATGTACTAGGTCCTTTCCTAGTTACGGATGTTGATGACATGATATACTAGGTCCTTTCCTAGTTACGGATGTTGATGACATGATGTACTAGGTCCTTTCCTAGTTACGGATGTTGATGACATGATGTACTAGGTCCTTTCCTAGTTACGGATGATTTTGACATGATGTACTAGGTCCTTTCCTAGTTACGGATGTTGATGACATGATGTACTAGGTCCTTTCCTAGTTACGGATGATTTTGACATGATGTACTAGGTCCTTTCCTAGTTACGGATGTTGATGACATGATGTACTAGGTCCTTTCCTAGTTACGGATGTTGATGACATGATGTATTAGGTCCTTTCCTAGTTACGGATGTTGATGACATGATGTACTAGGTCCTTTCCTAGTTACGGATGTTGATGACATGATGTACTAGGTCCTTTCCTAGTTACGGATGTTGATGACATGATGTACTAGGTCCTTTCCTAGTTACGGATGTTGATGACATGATGTACTAGGCCCTTTCCTAGTTACGGATGTTGATGACATGATGTACTAGGTCCTTTCCTAGTTACGGATGTTGATGACATGATGTACTAGGTCCTTTCCTAGTTACGGATGTTGATGACATGATGTACTAGGTCCTTTCCTAGTTACGGATGTTGATGACATGATGTACTAGGTCCTTTCCTAGTTACGGATGTTGATGACATGATGTACTATGTCCTTTCCTAGTTACGGATGTTGATGACATGATGCACTAGGTCCTTTCCTAGTTACGGATGATTTTGACATGATGTACTAGGTCCTTTCCTAGTTACGGATGATTTTGACATGATGTACTAGGTCCTTTCCTAGTTACGGATGATTTTGACATGATGTACTAGGTCCTTTCCTAGTTACGGATGTTGATGACATGATGTACTAGGTCCTTTCCTAGTTACGGATGTTGATGACATGATGTACTAGGTCCTTTCCTAGTTACGGATGTTGATGACATGATGTACTAGGTCCTTTCCTAGTTACGGATGTTGATGACATGATGTACTAGGTCCTTTCCTAGTTACGGATGTTGATGACATGATGTACTAGGTCCTTTCCTAGTTACGGATGTTGATGACATGATGTACTAGGTCCTTTCCTAGTTACGGATGTTGATGACATGATGTACTAGGTCCTTTCCTAGTTACGGATGTTGATGACATGATGTACTAGGTCCTTTCCTAGTTACGGATGTTGATGACATGATGTACTAGGCCCTTTCCTAGTTACGGATGTTGATGACATGATGTACTAGGTCCTTTCCTAGTTACGGATGTTTATGACATGATGTACTAGGTCCTTTCCTAGTTACGGATGTTGATGACATGATGTATTAGGTCCTTTGGGTTTCTTGCCCCCAAAGACTTAAGCTATTTGGCTTTCAAATATATTGGTTGTTGATTGTGTCTGATGATGTTTATTCCAGAAACGAGTAGTGCGCACTAAATTTGATATCTACGATATAACTAAAATACACCTTCTACAATGATTCCTCATTTAGTCTAGATCAGGCAAAATCACGTTCTACGAATTAGGATATATATTCTTGTTCCTGATTGGCTGAAATTAAAAAAAATCTTTACTTAAAAGTCCGGAGCACCCGCGTTCATCACCCGGTTTTTAGTGGGGTTCGTGTTACTCGATCTTAAGTTTTCTATGTAGTGTTTTGTAGATCGTTGTTTTTCTTTTGGCCATTATGTTGTCTGTCCTTCGATTTACGAATTCCGATTACCCCTTTGGAATCTTCAAACTCTTCTTGCAGATGATGCCCTCTAAAGATTACTGGCTACATTTTGTTCCAGTGAAAAACGTTGTAGCATAAGGTCATTTTGCCCGGTTGACCTATTCTTTCTGTATATATCTTGGACTTGTTCTCGTCCTGAATATTCCAGAAATACTTATCGGTGGACGTTAAGCAATTAACAATCAAACAACCAAAACGTCCAGAGTGTTGAAAGTATAAAGTAATAAATTAATTTGATGTCTTAGAGAGATTTTGATTGGATAAAAAAATTATGTTACTTTCCATAGACAACATTTTTAACCGGAAGTCTCAATTGGGAAATTTTTTATTTTAATTCTTTTTAAGCAATTAATATCTGACAAAATATTTTTAGGACAAGAAAAAAATTAATTTGGAATTCATTTATCAGTATTGATCACAATGTTTTGTTCGGTTCATTCGAAGTAAACTAAAAAATGCGGTACACACCCTTGCGTATTCGCGGGTTACACAGTGTGTACCACATTTTTGAGTATCCCTTGCGTATTCGCGGGTTACACAGTGTGTACCACATTTTTGAGTATTTCTTCATGAACCGAAAATAAATTGAGATCAATCCTTAAATAATTTGATATCAGCATATGTACAGAGTACACATCAGTTAAAAACCACAAAGAATTTACCAATCAGTCTAGTAATTTGTACACACAAAATATTTGCTTAAAGCATTCCCAAATGTAATACATTTTTCAATTGCGTAATTTCATTAATAATTCTGCTGAAGAACTGAAAATTATTCAATGGTGGATTTATATCCTTTGTTGAATCAATAATGGAGTATTGGAGACTAGAGATAGGTTTTAATTTACATCATTAATATCACTTAATTGGTTCTTTCTGTGCATGTTAGGACAGTTCCGTGTCTGATAATATGTTAAGGTTTTTATTATTATCTAGATAAATGCGGTTTTCTTAGAATTTAATACCACTTTAAGGCTCCATTTGGTTTGTAAAGTTTATAAAGCGTACAATTACCCATTTCATTAAATGGTATGCATGCATGTATATTATTAACAAATTTAAATTTATTTTGTAATTGAATTTAAAATTATTTTCTTGAATAAAGTAATTATTTTCAAATTAATGATAAGCTTAGAATTTCACCGCTGTTGCCACAAAACTAGTTTGATGATGTTAAATTATAGAAATTTCAAATGGATTTATTAACAAGCCATTGCACCCAAGATATATGCATGATATTTATGGTAATACGGGTTGATATGTTTTTAAAGATTTCTTTGAACGTAGAATAAAACAAATTGGTTTCTCTTGCATTTTATTTGGTTTTGGGTGCGATTGAACACACATTTTGTATGCAGATAAAATTCATCAAGTTTAATTTAATATTACTTTAACCTTAACTGCAATTTATTGTCCAAAAACAAGAACAATACCGGTACGAATGGATAAGACACAAGTTATAATCTTTGAAGTCTTCTTCAGTACATAATATCACCAGCAATGACGTTATATTGCTAATCGAGATAATATCAACAAATGATATTGCAAAACAAATAAAAGAAACACATAATTAGATTGTCATGTATCATACGATTTCCGCATGAAAACGATGTTCCGTTCGTCTTTACCTCCAGTTGTTTATAGGAGGGCTCATGACTTATTTACGTTATGTGTGGTTGTTTATGTATGGTAGTATCCAACACATATTGTGTTGTGTTTTTCTCCGTCTTGTGTACCCTATGTTGCCCGTTTTTTTCGTTGTCCACTTTTGATTGCCCCTTCTGTATTATCTAACATTTATTTAGACAACAAATGTGTATTGCATGAAGTGTAAAACGTTAGTTATGTAGACTTGATATGACAGAAAAATATAAGTACGTATATATGAAGAGTTTGAAGGTACCAACGGGGTTAATCGGAATCTTTAAATAGAAGAACAGACAATGCAATGGCCAAAAGGACAAACAACGATCTACAAAATATACACATCAAACTAAAGATCGAGTAACACGAACCCCACTGAAAACCGGGGATGAACTCGGGTGCTCCGGAAGGGTTAGCAGTTCCTGTTCCACTAGTGGCACTCGTCGTGTAGTTACAAACCCGGTGATAAGTCATGAATGAGCAATGGACCGGTAAGTGTTTACAAGTGGAACATATCCGTGGTTATTTCTGACACAGATATTCTATAACGGTCAACCAATTCATGGTGACGACCATAAAATTTTCGAAATGATGACTTCAACTTAACCAATAGGAACCCTTGGTTCAGTAGCCTCCTTGTTAGTGGCAACCATCTATCAAGGAAATCCCGATAGGAACCACAATGGTCTAACTATCCCCCCTTTCCACACACACACACCACCACCACCAAACACGAGATGCCTATTCACATCACCATGTCGTTAGGGAGAGACGAGTTGTGTATCTAATCCCCTGACGTCGATATTAATCTGGAGCGAAACATGATGTTTTATATAATTTCACTCAATATTCTATCACATGTTGATCACATGAGACGCTTACAACACGTGTTCCACAGCTTAATGACAATGTGATTAACTATGACGACGCCTCTTTAACATGCTTCTCTGTGAGAGTAACACGAGGTAGTAAGGTCATAAATCATTGAAAGACTGATTAATTAATTAAAAATTATTTTAATATTGTGTAGGTACAACTGTGTGTATCTTGTCGAGTCAGTTGTGTAAGTATCACTACGAGAAGCGTAGCGTCGACTAGTGATGAGATTTACACAAGAAGAGTTTGAAGATACCAAAGGGGTAATCAGAATCAGTATATCGAAGAACAGACAACACAATGGCCAAAAGAAAAATACAAAAGGACAACCAACGATCTACAAAACATACACATAAAACTAAAGATCGAGTAACACGAACCCCACTAAATACCGGGGGTGAACTCAGGTGCTCCGGAAGGGTATGTAGTTCCTGCTCCACATGTGGCACACGTCGTGTTAATCTAGTTATAAACCCGATGATAAGTCGTGAACGAGGAACGGACTGGGAAGTGTTTACAACTGACGAGATATTATACAAACCATTGTACCAACACATGGTTAAATATAATAAGTTTATCTAATATTTCCATACGGTTGATAAATGTCGTTTCAACCAATATCAAAGTCAACAATTGTGCTATCAAATGACTTGAGCTCTATAATATACAACCTTATATGGGCAAAATGTAAAACCCAGAGCAAAGCTAGTGGAACATCCAAATGTCTACAGATAACAACAACGACTGCGTTTTTCCATTACAGAACAATTTTATTTAACTCGCCGTTTCGTTGGTATCTCGGAATAAAATTGCTGTAAAATTTCACCAAGAACAGAATTTTCTAAATCTTCAAACGCTTCATCGTAATTTTTTTCGCTTAAATAATGTTGAAGGTTCTAACAGCTGACAGAAAGTGGCCCTTTTCAGTATTTTTGGCATCTTTTTCGTACAAAGATTTTTTTTACTTACTCCTCATTTAAAGTAGCGAAACGTGTTTTTTTTTCATCTTCACGGTCGCTTGCAGCCAACACTTCTGCCATTTGGGTTTTACAAAACAATGCACAATTCCGAAACGTTAATGTTAAAGTAGTTGTTCATAACAATACACCGTCCAATCAAGACAGTCGATTTAAAGTGAGCGTCATTAGGATTTCCCGATCAATATTTGGATACTTGACAGCTATGATACACTAATTGTCGACCTCTCATGCAAGATATCGCGCTGATCACAATGTTTGATAACAAAAGGGCAATGTATGGTTTTGACCGATCAAGAAAGCAGAATTGTTTAGTAATTTAATAAAATATGGTATTACAGTTAGGTTTCATTAATATAGTTATTTTTTAAAAACATTCTACGTCACAGATTATGCTACGTCACTTCACAACATTCATTCAAACGTTTCATTCATCATTGTCCGATTACACAACGATTGCTCTATGTTTTTTTGCACCATTTGTTGGGTTTGAATTGTGTGTTTCCAAGCAATGTTGAAGGAACATATTAAATGATACTAATAAGTATTCACAAATGTTGTATGCAGACGTAATAGTGGGGTTTTACTGTATTCCAATCTGATGACGTCATGAAAGTAAAGAAGTGAGTGAGTGGTTGTTGTTTAATTGTTAATATCCTGACATTCGTTATTTGAAGTGTTGTCAGCACCTGACTTAACCCCCGATTTTTTGTCAAGTTTGTGTGTGAAGCTCAAACTTTAGTTTTCTGCTTAGTGTTTTTTGTACCATTGTTTCTCTTGTTGTGCTTTGTCGTTTAGCCATTGTGTTGTCAGTAAAAACGGGAGTCTCTGTTTCAGGCACTTAGTATAGTGCCGTGGCTAAGGGACATGACCCGTACTATTCAGATTAGATTCATGATGATTGTAATACATCGGAAGTGGTCGGCCATGTATATGTTTGTTAGGGGTATCGATTGTGCCTTTATTTACGATTTGTCTATTGGATTTTGGAACTGTTCCGACAGTGTAGTATTGTCTGTCATTTTATTGTTAAAAGACAGCATTTCGTTCTCGTAAATTGGTGTCTCTTGAAAATGCATAGATAGTAGTACATGTTGTCATATTATGGTATACCTAATTTGATAGTGAGTTTAACCGTTGTTTTTTATTTGAGTTGCTTTATATCACATCCACCTCTGCTTCAGCTATATAGTGTTGGAGAAGTCGGAGGACGAGCTGTGACAATGTAAGTCGAGACATTCAAAACTGACGTTATCGTTTTTATCGGCAACATCATAATGTGTGTGATGGCCGATAAATGTTATAGTGTCGCAGCCAATTTGTTGATTCTGACAACATCACTCCGTAAGATCAAAGGAAGAATGTCCAAATTACCAATACTACATTTTATCGGCTTTTGTAAACACTGCAAACAAAATTTTCAATATACATTTATGTTTTTAAACAAATAATAGTGCATGTAGACCAGAGTGATTAAGGGCGATGTCTTCTGCACATAATCTTATCGCCACCGATGTAGATTAGTCATTTTCAAAATTGGCGGAGATGAAATGCAGCCATGCTTATTCGATGTTTTTTTTCCACCTGTCAAGGTCATTGATCTAGATTGCCAAAGCGCTTACGATATCGGTAAAAGGACCATGATCTAAATCGTGTACGTAGTGTGTATAAAATGGCCATTGGCGGTGTGCCCAGTGGAACCATTATGGCTGTTCATTTACAGAAATGTTCGCATTTATCAAACGAAATAAGAGTGATGCAAAATTTTAAACCTTTATGATATATTTTCTGACCTTCATGGGAAAGATAGCAGAACCCTGATTTATTTGGCCTAAGCGACCTCATATAAAAAAAACATGGCAGCGCCCATGTCGACCGGCATGGACTTTAAGAAATAGTTAGTTTCCTATAAAACGTATCGTGATACCTATCGTGATACATATCAAATATCGCAATACGTGTCCTTTGTGGAAAAAGTGTATAGTTATACCCCTACCCAATACCCAGTTTAATAGTTAAATATGTTAATTACAATATCACTGAATAATCGCTGTTTAACACCACTTCCACCTTTCCCCCGAAACACGATACATTGTATATTCCTCTTACGTCGTCAAAGGGAGTTGTTTCTTTGTGCTGTCTGTTTCGTGGTCAGTCTGAACATACATTGTGAAAAAAATATGTACTATTAACATACGAACTAAATATGATAGCAATATTCTGAAAAACCATGTAATCAGATATCCCACTAAATTTAGGGCGTTTTATAGCGAGATCACGTTGGACTGCTTAGCGTATATATATATAAAGATTTAAGAAGTGTATTTTCCAGTATTCAAAGGACTCGGCTATTTACTGTAAGTAATAAGTTAATTGTTATCACACATACTTGCGTTGTTTTTAAGTAATGGAAACTATTTATTTTCTGTAATGTATGTTAATAATAGTAGCATTTCCTCTAGTGAAATGACAGTAGCTTTGCAGTAAATATACAATTGATTGACAGAACACTTACAGGTTTGCTGCAAATATGCCGTTTGTATCTCACTATGGTATATATATATATATATATATATATATACACGTCTGAAAATTAAACCAAACAGTGTTAGAATTAGATTTTAGAGCTGTCAAATATTTGTTCTTCCCTCGACGGAATTTGAACCCACACCATTGATACACTGCATCACCATTCGCTTAGCCTTACGTCCAGCGCCCTCGACCACATCCACTCCCTAAAAAAGGAGCTTCAATAATCGTAGTGTTACCTTTTCTCGTAAGGCAAATCTAGGGATAGACGTAAGACATGTGTATAAGCGTGTGTAGATGGTACATATATACTTAATATTATAATTTGACAGCAAATATATATATAGATTATACAACATTACACGCAGATATTTTGCAGTGTTGTAGATTTACGTGTACTGCATTGTAGCATGTACTAGAATTACACATATTGTATTACACTGGAGCAGCGATCATTTTAGGAGGGGTGCAAATTATTGTCAGTGAATACCAGGGCTATGTGCCGAATAACGCGTACATTTTCACAACAATGCTTGAATGGCTCACTGAGGTTAACTAAATGACCCTTCCTGGTGATATTTTTTACAGAAACGCGTTGTCCGTACTAACTTAGATATCTACATTGTTATTACTGTGTCAGTACCTCTGTTGGCGGAGTAGTCAATACCTCTGTTGGCGGAGTATTAGTCTCTATGGTATTATCTACATTGTTATTACTGTGTCAATACCTCTGCTGGCGGAGTAGTAGTCCCTATGGTATTATCTACATTGTTATTACTGTGTCAATACCTCTGTTGGCGGAGTATTAGTCCCTATGGTATTATCTACATTGTTATTACTGTGTCAATACCTCTGCTGGTGGAGTAGTAGTCCCTATGGTATTATCTACATTGTTATTACTGTGTCAATACCTCTGCTGGCGGAGTATTAGTCCCTATGGTATTATCTACATTGTTAATACAGTGTCAGTACCTCTGTTGGCGGAGTATTAGTCCCTATGGTATTATCTACATTGTTATTACTGTGTCAATACCTCTGCTGGCGGAGTATTAGTCCCTATGGTATTATCTACATTGTTATTACTGTGTCAATACCTCTGCTGGCGGAGTAGTAGTCCCTATGGTATTATCCGCCCAGTAGTCGGTGCTTCGACAGACAAGGTTTATTATATATATTGTTGTAGGGACCTGAGGTAGCGCCGTGATGGTCAAATATATATTCTTTTCAACTAGGAAGTCTGTTCATTTTAACTATGATAATTGATCTTGAAACTTCAGTACTTGCATCACAATCATAACCAGCATATCTGCCCAATCCCAAAACGATCTGTCACACAATTTATTTGTCTGTAGATTGATCACTTTTAGTGGTTTATTAGTTGCGTCCGGCGGCAGAGAATGTGTCTGTCCCGTTACATAGCAATCAGTCACGCATCCGGCCTTGTATAGGGAAACCTATGGTGGTGTTGACACTGTGGAACTCTGTTTATGGAACAGCACCACAGGGTTAATACTCGGAAGGGCTATATGGCCTGTCTATTACGCCCTCCCCACCTTAAAAAGGTGGATACTCCTGAATTCACAAGTTTTAAAATTCAGACATGTGATATTGGTTTCCGGCAACCAGAAGTTACATTTATACATCAGCAAGTAACTACTTGCAATTATAATGTAACTTATATTATGGCTCTTGGACTGCCATTGTATGATCGCTGTATTTTTATGGCAGTTCATTACAACTTTTATATCACGAAGTTTGTCGGCGACTTGCGATAGTCAATCAGTGTACCTAACATATTATATTGGTGTAAACATGGTAGACTACATATCATATCAACAATACATGTTACAATAACACAGCATAGGAATTAGGCAAAATACACAACTTTATACAATAAATACTTCCCTCTCTTGGTACACTTCAGACCATGCCTGTATTTTCATGAACAATATTATTCTAGGCATCAATATCTTCCTTGTGAAACAAGGGATATATTGCCCTCCCAAACAAAACGTTAAAGAATGCCGAACAAAGGGGCAATCAAAAATGAACAATCCAGAGAAACTGGCAACATTCGGTACACAATACAAAGACAAACAAAACAAAAACACATTATGTTGGACATCACTATACGTAAACAAACACATATAACGTAA
Organism: Bathymodiolus brooksi; assembly: GCA_963680875.1. Classification (NCBI taxonomy): domain Eukaryota; kingdom Metazoa; phylum Mollusca; class Bivalvia; order Mytilida; family Modiolidae; genus Bathymodiolus; species Bathymodiolus brooksi. Next base: position 1,285,804 of record OY804585.1, on the reverse strand, counting down.
ATAAGACATGAGCCCTCTTATAAACAACTGGAGGTAAAGACGAACCGAACAAACACATATAACGTAAATAAGACATGAGCCCTCTTATAAACAACTGGAGGTAAAGACGAACCAAACAAACACTAATAACGTAAATAAGACATGAGCCCTCCTACAAACAACTGGAGGTAAAGACGAACCAAACAAACACAAATAACGTAAATAAGACATGAGCCCTCCTACAAACAACTGGAGGTAAAGACGAACCAAACAAACACATATAACGTAAATAAGACATGAGCCCTCTTATAAACAACTGGAGGTAAAGACGAACCAAACAAACACATATAACGTAAATAAGACATGAGCCCTCTTATTAACAACTGGAGGTAAAGACGAACCAAACAAACACATATAACGTAAATAAGACATGAGCCCTCTAAGACAACAGCCCTCCTACAAACAACTGGAGGTAAAGACGAACCAAACAAACACATATAACGTAAATAAGACATGAGCCCTCTTATAAACAACTGGAGGTAAAGACGAACCGAACAAACACAAATAACGTAAATAAAACATGAGCCCTCCTACAAACAACTGTGGGTAAAGACGAACCAAACAAACACATATAACGTAAATAAGACATGAGCCCTCTTATAAACAACTGGAGGTAAAGACGAACCAAACAAACACAAATAACGTAAATAAGACATGAGCCCTCTTATAAACAACTGGAGGTAAAGACGAACCAAACAAACACATATAACGTAAATAAGACATGAGCCCTCTTATAAACAACTGGAGGTAAAGACGAACCAAACAAACACATATAACGTAAATAAGACATGAACCCTCTTATAAACAACTGGAGGTAAAGACGAACCAAACAAACACATATAACGTAAATAAGACATGAGCCCTCTTATAAACAACTGGAGGTAAAGACGAACCAAACAAACACATATAACGTAAATAAGACATGAGCCCTCTTATAAACAACTGGAGGTAAAGACGAACCAAACAAACACATATAACGTAAATAAGACATGAGCCCTCTTATAAACAACTGGAGGTAAAGACGAACCAAACAAACACAAATAACGTAAATAAGACATGAGCCCTCTTATAAACAACTGGAGGTAAAGACGAACCAAACAAACACATATAACGTAAATAAGACATGAGCCCTCTTATAAACAACTGGAGGTAAAGACGAACCGAACAAACACAAATAACGTAAATAAGACATGAGCCCTCTTATAAACAACTGGAGGTAAAGACGAACCAAACAAACACATATAACGTAAATAAGACATGAGCCCTCTTATAAACAACTGGAGGTAAAGACGAACCGAACAAACACAAATAACGTAAATAAGACATGAGCCCTCTTATAAACAACTGGAGGTAAAGACGAACCAAACAAACACATATAACGTAAATAAGACATGAGCCCTCTTATAAACAACTGGAGGTAAAGACGAACCAAACAAACACATATAACGTAAATAAGACATGAGCCCTCCTACAAACAACTGGAGGTAAAGACGAACCAAACAAACACATATAACGTAAATAAGACATGAGCCCTCTTATAAACAACTGGAGGTAAAGACGAACCAAACAAACACATATAACGTAAATAAGACATGAGCCCTCTTATAAACAACTGGAGGTAAAGACGAACCAAACAAACACATATAACGTAAATAAGACATGAGCCCTCTTATAAACAACTGGAGGTAAAGACGAACCAAACAAACACATATAACGTAAATAAGACATGAGCCCTCTTATAAATAACTGGAGGTAAAGACGAACAGAAACATATACTCGTGTATGCTGTATGCTTCATACACATGTATCATGTAAATTATGAAGAATTGTTGAGCGTATCTGATGAAGTTGTTCCAGAAACGCGCCGTGGGCACTAAAATCTTATTAAACAATGAGGTATTTAATTACAGGTGAACTCTATTCAGTGACTATATATATGAATTACCTTAATAGATTTTTGTGTGAAACGAATTTAGCCAAAATTACTATTTTTTACTTATACAAATTTCCAATTATGGCTCAAAAGACACAAATTAATTTATAAATTTTATTATTTGCCAGAAAGAAATGTTCATATATGAATATGTAAATAATAATACAATTCAATAATCTAGCTAAACATGCAACATAAGAAAACATTTTGCCGGCCATAAAATTTAAAGCCGCCAAAAAAGGGGGGATGGTAGGCAAATTGATTAATAGGCAAAACTAAAAATAATTTATCTCCAATAAACAAAAACAAAGCTAAATCATATTAGTAAGATAGGCAACTGAATATAGATTAACAGAACCATGCGATATTACACTCACATGTGAACTTCTGTACTGGATCCGGAAATTAAGATTCTTTCCTGACAATCCCCTACTTTGATTACAGCCCAAAGCATAAGACACTGCTTTGAAAGCTGCACATTCCAAGCATAGGATACTGTTTTACACACTGAACAGACCAAAAGCATATGATACTGTTTTACACACTGAACAGACCAAAAGCATAGGATACTGTTTTACACACTGAACAGACCAAAAGCATAGGATACTGTTTTACACACTGAACAGACCAAAAGCATAGGATACTGCATTGAAAGCCTGAAGCGAAAATAATACTTTCATTAAAACATACTAAATATATATATATAAACAATATATACACATATAAAAATATATTACCAATGAGATATTACATGGATGAGAGCCAATTTGAACTGAAATCAACCCGGCTCATTAAGATGTAAACCGCCATCTCTATTTGACAAGGATAAAAAGGATATCCAACAGAAAAGACCTTTTAATCAAGCACGGCCATTACATATTTTTAGGCTAAGGTGCCAAGTTATATATACAGATATTTGTATGGTATATGCGGCATTTTTATGATATATGCGTCTCCTTTGCAGTTCAAATCATATATTGAGTGATGATCGTCATTTAAAGACCAATTTTGTAGGTAATATGTGTTTGTTTCCATGGTATTAGCATCACTGAATGTCGCCCTGTCTTTTGTTCTCTGGAAGAGTTCCCATCTGTAATATCGTGACTAGCACCTCTCTGCTTCATGCATTTTCCAAACTCGGTCATAAATTATCTACATCAGTGATGAAAATATCTGGTATATCTATTATCTAACAGCAAGCATTAATTCTATAGAAATACATGGTTAAATCCATTAGATACACCTTATCAGAAACAAAACCCGTCATATAGTTCTGTGATATCAGCTGTAGTTTAAGTCGGTACTCCCTTTTGTGCCGTCGTCAGCTTGTATTTCAGAATACCTAAATATTGGGGATTACTTCAAAGTAGCGCTATCAACATTCGATATTTTTATAAAAACAATTTTAAATAAAATAATCAATATTGATTTTGAGATAAAAACGTTGAACAAAATATTTATGAATCCAATCCAATATAGTTGTAGTGCATAACATAAATCCTACCATTCAATCGACTTTTAACTAGTTATAGATACATGTATTAATTTCGATTCTTAGTTAAAAGTGTCGTGGTTAAACACAATAACTTGTGTGTTAGTAGTATCGAGTGTGCCTCTTTCTTTGATTGTAATATTTAATTTTAGAATTGTTCCGACAGTCTTATTTTTTGTGCTTCATTTTATATATGCCAAGCATTATTTATGGTCAGCCTTAGATATTTATGAAATCCATAATTTCATTTGACGAAAATGCAAAAATAAGTAAGACAAGAAGATGGATTAGTATAAGCCATAATTAGCTACAATATGTAATTTCATATTTGCCTTATATTTTAATCTGTTTCTTTATATGTTTAAATTAATTAAGACTAGCCATAGCTATTTTTTAAGCTAGTATCGCGCCATATAATGGTTTTGAAATCGGACAAGGACAACGATTGGTGATGGAACCGCTTGAGTGTGGTGTGACTTAAATCCCATATGTGAGTATGGAAACTATTTTTGAATGTCAGAATGTTATTTCTCCGAGCGTATTAATGAAACCTACCTATATTTCCAAGTTTCCTTTTATTTAGATAGAAGCTTTCTTAATACACGAGACACTTGATTTAGTCTGAAATACTGCTAAAGTTGACGTCAAACACGAATAAAAAATCAATAAATGTTCTAGGTGTGATTTGTGTATTTAGCCCGTCTTGCACAATTGGCGAACCCCCTTCTTGAGGGTTTAGCTTGTACTCTCACAATGGCGAATTTATGTCATATTTACTTTGTATGCACTACGTAGGCTAAAGAAGTCTTTGTGGACAAAAACATGTTTTGTTATTATGACAACGACTAAACATCCACTCCAGAGCTTTATCTAAGTATCTGATGAGACGAGGAATATTAAATGTCAAAGGGGAGTGGTTTCAACCTTTAACAAACAAGTTTCATATCTACAAAATATGTATACAATGATCATGGTCTAACATCAACGAATTTCAGAGGAACTTTGTAGGTCTATGGCTGTTAATAACCTTCACATAGTCGTCTTGAACAACATATTTGAATACATTATTATATACATGATTCTGTAATTGTTGACATCAACAGAGTTGACCCCCAATGGCGAAGATATATAAATAGTTAGAAATGGGGCTATGTGACAGCTGTTGGTCAATATTTAGTTTTGTAAATCATTGTTTTTCATTTTATTCTTTTCCTTTTATTGTGTTATCTATTTACGAATGTTGATGATTACCCCTTTGATATCTTCAAACTATTAACTTTCCTTTTCTCCTTTTTCCTTTGACCATTGTATGGTCTGTCCTTCGATCGACGGTTTCTGATTACCCCTTTGATATCTTCAAACTATTAACTTTCCTTTTCTCCTTTTTCCTTTGACCATTGTATGGTCTGTCCTTCGATCGACGGTTTCTGATTACCCCTTTGATATCTTCAAACTATTAACTTTCCTTTTCTACTTTTTCCTTTGACCATTGTATGGTCTGCCCTTCGATCGACGGTTTCTGATTACCCCTTTGATATCTTCAAACTATTAACTGTCCTTTTCTCCTTTTTCCTTTGACCATTGTGTGGTCTGTCCTTCGATCGACGGTTTCTGATTACCCCTTTGATATCTTCAAACTATTAACTGTCCTTTTCTCCTTTTTCCTTTGACCATTGTATGGTCTGTCCTTCGATCGACGGTTTCTGATTACCCCTTTGATATCTTCAAACTATTAACTTTCCTTTTCTCCTTTTTCCTTTGACCATTGTATGGTCTGTCCTTCGATCGACGGTTTCTGATTACCCCTTTGATATCTTCAAACTATTAACTTTCCTTTTCTACTTTTTCCTTTGACCATTGTATGGTCTGCCCTTCGATCGACGGTTTCTGATTACCCCTTTGATATCTTCAAACTATTAACTTTCCTTTTCTCCTTTTTCCTTTGACCATTGTATGGTTTGTCCTTCGATCGACGGTTTCTGATTACCCCTTTGATATCTTCAAACTATTAACTGTCCTTTTCTCCTTTTTCCTTTGACCATTGTGTGGTCTGTCCTTCGATCGACGGTTTCTGATTACCCCTTTGATATCTTCAAACTATTAACTTTCCTTTTCTCCTTTTTCCTTTGACCATTGTATGGTCTGTCCTTCGATCGACGGTTTCTGATTACCCCTTTGATATCTTCAAACTATTAACTGTCCTTTTCTCCTTTTTCCTTTGACCATTGTGTGGTCTGTCCTTCGATCGACGGTTTCTGATTACCCCTTTGATATCTTCAAACTATTAACTGTCCTTTTCTCCTTTTTCCTTTGACCATTGTATGGTCTGTCCTTCGATCGACGGTTTCTGATTACCCCTTTGATATCTTCAAACTATTAACAGTCCTTTTCTCCTTTTTCCTTTGACCATTGTATGGTCTGTCCTTCGATCGACGGTTTCTGATTACCCCTTTGATATCTTCAAACTATTAACTGTCCTTTTCTCCTTTTTCCTTTGACCATTGTATGGTCTGTCCTTCGATCGACGGTTTCTGATTACCCCTTTGATATCTTCAAACTATTAACTGTCCTTTTCTCCTTTTTCCTTTGACCATTGTATGGTCTGTCCTTCGATCGACGGTTTCTGATTACCCCTTTGATATCTTCAAACTATTAACTTTCCTTTTCTCCTTTTTCCTTTGACCATTGTATGGTCTTTCCTTCGATCGACGGTTTCTGATTACCCCTTTGATATCTTCAAACTATTAACTTTCCTTTTCTCCTTTTTCCTTTGACCATTGTATGGTCTGTCCTTCGATCGACGGTTTCTGATTACCCCTTTGATATCTTCAAACTATTAACTTTCCTTTTCTCCTTTTTCCTTTGACCATTGTATGGTCTGTCCTTCGATCGACGGTTTCTGATTACCCCTTTGATATCTTCAAACTATTAACTTTCCTTTTCTCCTTTTTCCTTTGACCATTGTATTGTCTGTCCTTCGATCGACGGTTTCTGATTACCCCTTTGATATCTTCAAACTATTAACTTTCCTTTTCTCCTTTTTCCTTTGACCATTGTATGGTCTGTCCTTCGATCGACGGTTTCTGATTACCCCTTTGATATCTTCAAACTATTAACTGTCCTTTTCTCCTTTTTCCTTTGACCATTGTGTGGTCTGTCCTTCGATCGACGGTTTCTGATTACCCCTTTGATATCTTCAAACTATTAACTGTCCTTTTCTCCTTTTTCCTTTGACCATTGTATGGTCTGTCCTTCGATCGACGGTTTCTGATTACCCCTTTGATATCTTCAAACTATTAACTTTCCTTTTCTCCTTTTTCCTTTGACCATTGTATGGTCTGTCCTTCGACCGACGGTTTCTGATTACCCCTTTGATATCTTCAAACTATTAACTGTCCTTTTCTCCTTTTTCCTTTGACCATTGTGTGGTCTGTCCTTCGATCGACGGTTTCTGATTACCCCTTTGATATCTTCAAACTATTAACTGTCCTTTTCTCCTTTTTCCTTTGACCATTGTATGGTTTGTCCTTCGATCGACGGTTTCTGATTACCCCTTCGATATCTTCAAACTATTAACTGTCCTTTTCTCCTTTTTCCTTTGACCATTGTGTGGTCTGTCCTTCGATCGACGGTTTCTGATTACCCCTTTGATATCTTCAAACTATTAACTGTCCTTTTCTCCTTTTTCCTTTGACCATTGTATGGTCTGTCCTTCGATCGACGGTTTCTGATTACCCCTTTGATATCTTCAAACTATTAACAGTCCTTTTCTCCTTTTTCCTTTGACCATTGTGTGGTCTGTCCTTCGATCGACGGTTTCTGATTACCCCTTTGATATCTTCAAACTATTAACTTTCCTTTTCTCCTTTTTCCTTTGACCATTGTATGGTCTGTCCTTCGACCGACGGTTTCTGATTACCCCTTTGATATCCTCAAACTATTAACTGTCCTTTTCTCCTTTTTCCTTTGACCATTGTATGGTCTGTCCTTCGATCGACGGTTTCTGATTACCCCTTTGATATCTTCAAACTATTAACTGTCCTTTTCTCCTTTTTCCTTTGACCATTGTATGGTCTGTCCTTCGATCGACGGTTTCTGATTACCCCTTTGATATCTTCAAACTATTAACTGTCCTTTTCTCCTTTTTCCTTTGACCATTGTGTGGTCTGTCCTTCGATCGACGGTTTCTGATTACCCCTTTGATATCTTCAAACTATTAACTGTCCTTTTCTCCTTTTTCCTTTGACCATTGTATGGTCTGTCCTTCGATCGACGGTTTCTGATTACCCCTTTGATATCTTCAAACTATTAACAGTCCTTTTCTCCTTTTTCCTTTGACCATTGTATGGTCTGTCCTTCGATCGACGGTTTCTGATTACCCCTTTGATATCTTCAAACTATTAACTTTCCTTTTCTCCTTTTTCCTTTGACCATTGTATGGTCTGTCCTTCGATCGACGGTTTCTGATTACCCCTTTGATATCTTCAAACTATTAACTTTCCTTTTCTACTTTTTCCTTTGACCATTGTATGGTCTGCCCTTCGATCGACGGTTTCTGATTACCCCTTTGATATCTTCAAACTATTAACTTTCCTTTTCTCCTTTTTCCTTTGACCATTGTATGGTTTGTCCTTCGATCGACGGTTTCTGATTACCCCTTTGATATCTTCAAACTATTAACTGTCCTTTTCTCCTTTTTCCTTTGACCATTGTGTGGTCTGTCCTTCGATCGACGGTTTCTGATTACCCCTTTGATATCTTCAAACTATTAACTTTCCTTTTCTCCTTTTTCCTTTGACCATTGTATGGTCTGTCCTTCGATCGACGGTTTCTGATTACCCCTTTGATATCTTCAAACTATTAACTGTCCTTTTCTCCTTTTTCCTTTGACCATTGTGTGGTCTGTCCTTCGATCGACGGTTTCTGATTACCCCTTTGATATCTTCAAACTATTAACTGTCCTTTTCTCCTTTTTCCTTTGACCATTGTATGGTCTGTCCTTCGATCGACGGTTTCTGATTACCCCTTTGATATCTTCAAACTATTAACAGTCCTTTTCTCCTTTTTCCTTTGACCATTGTATGGTCTGTCCTTCGATCGACGGTTTCTGATTACCCCTTTGATATCTTCAAACTATTAACTGTCCTTTTCTCCTTTTTCCTTTGACCATTGTATGGTCTGTCCTTCGATCGACGGTTTCTGATTACCCCTTTGATATCTTCAAACTATTAACTGTCCTTTTCTCCTTTTTCCTTTGACCATTGTATGGTCTGTCCTTCGATCGACGGTTTCTGATTACCCCTTTGATATCTTCAAACTATTAACTTTCCTTTTCTCCTTTTTCCTTTGACCATTGTATGGTCTTTCCTTCGATCGACGGTTTCTGATTACCCCTTTGATATCTTCAAACTATTAACTTTCCTTTTCTCCTTTTTCCTTTGACCATTGTATGGTCTGTCCTTCGATCGACGGTTTCTGATTACCCCTTTGATATCTTCAAACTATTAACTTTCCTTTTCTCCTTTTTCCTTTGACCATTGTATGGTCTGTCCTTCGATCGACGGTTTCTGATTACCCCTTTGATATCTTCAAACTATTAACTTTCCTTTTCTCCTTTTTCCTTTGACCATTGTATTGTCTGTCCTTCGATCGACGGTTTCTGATTACCCCTTTGATATCTTCAAACTATTAACTTTCCTTTTCTCCTTTTTCCTTTGACCATTGTATGGTCTGTCCTTCGATCGACGGTTTCTGATTACCCCTTTGATATCTTCAAACTATTAACTGTCCTTTTCTCCTTTTTCCTTTGACCATTGTGTGGTCTGTCCTTCGATCGACGGTTTCTGATTACCCCTTTGATATCTTCAAACTATTAACTGTCCTTTTCTCCTTTTTCCTTTGACCATTGTATGGTCTGTCCTTCGATCGACGGTTTCTGATTACCCCTTTGATATCTTCAAACTATTAACTTTCCTTTTCTCCTTTTTCCTTTGACCATTGTATGGTCTGTCCTTCGACCGACGGTTTCTGATTACCCCTTTGATATCTTCAAACTATTAACTGTCCTTTTCTCCTTTTTCCTTTGACCATTGTGTGGTCTGTCCTTCGATCGACGGTTTCTGATTACCCCTTTGATATCTTCAAACTATTAACTGTCCTTTTCTCCTTTTTCCTTTGACCATTGTATGGTTTGTCCTTCGATCGACGGTTTCTGATTACCCCTTCGATATCTTCAAACTATTAACTGTCCTTTTCTCCTTTTTCCTTTGACCATTGTGTGGTCTGTCCTTCGATCGACGGTTTCTGATTACCCCTTTGATATCTTCAAACTATTAACTGTCCTTTTCTCCTTTTTCCTTTGACCATTGTATGGTCTGTCCTTCGATCGACGGTTTCTGATTACCCCTTTGATATCTTCAAACTATTAACAGTCCTTTTCTCCTTTTTCCTTTGACCATTGTGTGGTCTGTCCTTCGATCGACGGTTTCTGATTACCCCTTTGATATCTTCAAACTATTAACTTTCCTTTTCTCCTTTTTCCTTTGACCATTGTATGGTCTGTCCTTCGACCGACGGTTTCTGATTACCCCTTTGATATCCTCAAACTATTAACTGTCCTTTTCTCCTTTTTCCTTTGACCATTGTATGGTCTGTCCTTCGATCGACGGTTTCTGATTACCCCTTTGATATCTTCAAACTATTAACTGTCCTTTTCTCCTTTTTCCTTTGACCATTGTATGGTCTGTCCTTCGATCGACGGTTTCTGATTACCCCTTTGATATCTTCAAACTATTAACTGTCCTTTTCTCCTTTTTCCTTTGACCATTGTGTGGTCTGTCCTTCGATCGACGGTTTCTGATTACCCCTTTGATATCTTCAAACTATTAACTGTCCTTTTCTCCTTTTTCCTTTGACCATTGTATGGTCTGTCCTTCGATCGACGGTTTCTGATTACCCCTTTGATATCTTCAAACTATTAACAGTCCTTTTCTCCTTTTTCCTTTGACCATTGTATGGTCTGTCCTTCGATCGACGGTTTCTGATTACCCCTTTGATATCTTCAAACTATTAACTGTCCTTTTCTCCTTTTTCCTTTGACCATTGTATGGTCTGTCCTTCGATCGACGGTTTCTGATTACCCCTTTGATATCTTCAAACTATTAACTGTCCTTTTCTCCTTTTTCCTTTGACCATTGTATGGTCTGTCCTCGATCGACGGTTTCTGATTACCCCTTTGATATCTTCAAACTATTAACTGTCCTTTTCTCCTTTTTCCTTTGACCATTGTATGGTCTGTCCTTCGATCGACGGTTTCTGATTACCCCTTTGATATCTTCAAACTATTAACTGTCCTTTTCTCCTTTTTCCTTTGACCATTGTATGGTCTGTCCTTCGATCGACGGTTTCTGATTACCCCTTTGATATCTTCAAACTATTAACTGTCCTTTTCTCCTTTTTCCTTTGACCATTGTATGGTCTGTCCTTCGATCGACGGTTTCTGATTACCCCTTTGATATCTTCAAACTATTAACTTTCCTTTTCTCCTTTTTCCTTTGACCATTGTATGGTCTGTCCTTCGATCGACGGTTTCTGATTACCCCTTTGATATCTTCAAACTATTAACAGTCCTTTTCTCCTTTTTCCTTTGACCATTGTATGGTCTGTCCTTCGATCGACGGTTTCTGATTACCCCTTTGATATCTTCAAACTATTAACTGTCCTTTTCTCCTTTTTCCTTTGACCATTGTATGGTCTGTCCTTCGATCGACGGTTTCTGATTACCCCTTTGATATCTTCAAACTATTAACTGTCCTTTTCTCCTTTTTCCTTTGACCATTGTATGGTCTGTCCTTCGATCGACGGTTTCTGATTACCCCTTTGATATCTTCAAACTATTAACTGTCCTTTTCTCCTTTTTCCTTTGACCATTGTATGGTCTGTCCTTCGATCGACGGTTTCTGATTACCCCTTTGATATCTTCAAACTATTAACTGTCCTTTTCTCCTTTTTCCTTTGACCATTGTGTGGTCTTTCCTTCGATCGACGGTTTCTGATTACCCCTTTGATATCTTCAAACTATTAACTGTCCTTTTCTCCTTTTTCCTTTGACCATTGTATGGTCTGTCCTTCGATCGACGGTTTCTGATTACCCCTTTGATATCTTCAAACTATTAACTGTCCTTTTCTCCTTTTTCCTTTGACCATTGCATGGTCTGTCCTTCGATCGACGGTTTCTGATTACCCCTTTGATATCTTCAAACTATTAACTGTCCTTTTCTCCTTTTTCCTTTGACCATTGTATGGTCTGTCCTTCGATCGACGGTTTCTGATTACCCCTTTGGTATCTTCAAACTATTAACTGTCCTTTTCTCCTTTTTCCTTTGACCATTGTATGGTCTGTCCTTCGATCGACGGTTTCTGATTACCCCTTTGATATCTTCAAACTATTAACTGTCCTTTTCTCCTTTTTCCTTTGACCATTGTATGGTCTGTCCTTCGATCGACGGTTTCTGATTACCCCTTTGATATCTTCAAACTATTAACTTTCCTTTTCTCCTTTTTCCTTTGACCATTGTATGGTCTGTCCTTCGATCGACGGTTTCTGATTACCCCTTTGATATCTTCAAACTATTAACTGTCCTTTTCTCCTTTTTCCTTTGACCATTGTGTGGTCTGTCCTTCGATCGACGGTTTCTGATTACCCCTTTGATATCTTCAAACTATTAACTGTCCTTTTCTCCTTTTTCCTTTGACCATTGTATGGTCTGTCCTTCGATCGACGGTTTCTGATTACCCCTTTGATATCTTCAAACTATTAACTTTCCTTTTCTCCTTTTTCCTTTGACCAGTGTGTGTTCTGTCCTTCGATCGACGGTTTCTGATTACTACTTTGTTATCTTCAAGCTTTTTAAAAGTCGAAAGGAACATCATGTGAATGCATGTTCCACTAACAAATACATTTCTGTAATTATTACCAGAAATATTTAATTACAATGGCATTTTAATTGTAATCAACATACAAGAAAACGTCTTCCTATAAAATAGCTTCTTTACAAGATTAATAGATCATATCTGCTAAAATATTACAATGAGAACATATCTTGGATGGGAAATCATGTGTTAATTTCCATGATTAAAATTAAGCATGAAGCATACTTCCTGGTATTATTTGTTTCTAGGTTATATAATAAAAGTTAGAGAAAGCGAAAGACTCGACGGCAACATTTGGGCACAAGAAACAGAACGAAGAAAAACAAATCTAAAAACACAACACAGAAATCTAGAGATGAGCAAACGGACCCCACCATAAATATCATTGCTACTTTGATTACAGCTCGTATGGTGTTATGTCAGGGCTCATATTTTCAACCTACCAATCCGCGATCAGCCTCCTATGTATTTAAACCGAGTACACATCAACAGTTGTTCTTCCAAAGGTCAATATGCTTAACTGCACTGTATAATAGGACGGTCAAAGATGAATGACAGGTTACCATGACACCCAAGCGGGATGTTAGATGTTAGTGTATCGCAAAAAAATAACCAAAACACAAAAAAGATATACAATAATTTAATAATTTAATTTTAGATAAAATTGTCCTGGGGGCGAGTTATGTATTGGAATCGTCCCACACAACCGGTGGCCCCTTACCACCGGGAGATGACATCAAACACACCTTAAGTAACTTATGATATTCTCCGTTGCTTGATCATACATGGCTTTCATCCCGATATCCTGTCTGTAAATTACTGTTGAGTGTCATTATATAACAGATTGCTCGCCTTGAAACACTCAGTAGATTTGTCAAACGATTTACAGCTAATCATTAAAATTGAATATACTTTCCTGTTTGTATGAATAAGTATCCATTATTGATAAGTTCTGACTGAAAACTGTGAAAGTGTTTTATAAATTGACAAACATGTCGAGGGGATTCACTTCCTCTTGTTGATAACTTGTTTGTTTAAACGCTATCTGTATACAGTTTAGAGAGTGCTGGCATGAAGGTGTTTAAGACAAAGCATATTTTTTTTTATCAATCTCTTACTCATATGAAAAACGTATAAATTTAGAATCGAGTCGGACATGTGCAAAATATTTTTTCAGGTAAAGTTGTTACACTGGAATGGGTATATGGACGGATGTTTTGATTGTAATGGAAATATTTGCCTTGCAATGGGGTACCAACAACCATTTACAAGAACTTGCTGCTCACCAGTATAAACTTCTACAAATCGTCTTTTCTGCATAGGTAGAATGTTATTCTCCGAACTTAATAGTGGTTCAGTAACTTCTGACCACAAAACTAACATCAGATATGGGTCGCACCCGATACCCACCTCAATGTTTGAGGTTTCAGGATTTCACTGGTCATTTCGTTATCACTGTCCAATTAAGTCTAGTAGTCACGAAGTAGCATAACAAATGTCTTAAAGTTCCATTTTACATCAATAGGCCTACCACAACAAAACTCATCATACCGCATAGAGGTTTATTTTGACGTGTGAACAATTTTCGGATTTGGGTTGAAAATGTATACGAAAAATATTGGCGTTTTGTTTTTTTTTTATTATTTTGGCGGACACCACAGTGTTGCAAAAAAAAATTGGCTGTTGTTACACAAAATGGTACAGAATACTCTGTTTCAAAACTGTGTATCCAATTCACAATTTCACTAAAAGTATTCTAATGACACGGGTTAGTGATTTGATTTTACAGTCAAACCATTAATCAACAGAATTGACAGGTGTTCCATCAACTTTCTTAAAATCACAAAGATTTACCAGATTTTTCTGAGTTACGTCCCTTGGTTTGTCAAGACTCACCGAGAGAACAGCTCCAGCAAAAGTTAAATTTAAAGTATTTCTTGTTCACTATGGAAGACATGAGTACGCGCAGTGGTAACAAACTGACTGAAGAACAAATTGAGCAACTGATAAAACGACTCAGGGGTGTAGAACACATAGAACCCATTGTTACAATCGAAGATTCAAATGTAAACAATGAAATAATGGCGACGTTCGCCGAGGTAGTTAACAATCAGAGCAATAATAAAAACAATACAGACGAATCTGATAGTAAACACGGGGAACAAAATAAAGATTACGCATCTGGTGATTCAGTAAAGCCCCTATTTTTAGTCGATCAAGACGTGTTTGGTTCCACCAAACCCGATAGAACTCACTGGCTCACCAACGTAGAGATATATAAAGCGGTAGGCTCCAAAGTCCCAGCCGAATGCATAAAGGGGATACAGCGTATTAGAGATATGTGGAGGATTTATATGGACAATACAGAGGATAGAATTACTCTAATTGTGGAAGGTTTAAATCTACGTGGCAGGAGGGTACCCCTTCACAAACAAAATCCTCGGAATCCTCAAAGATTTCGACCTGATACCATCCGCATTAAAGTCAAAAATATCCCTCTTTCCGCTGATGACGGCCAAATTCACCGTACTTTGACTCTAGAAGGCTGCAATATTGAAGGTATCTTTAGGGGAAAACTTAGAGTGGATGGGAGATTAACTAACTGTGATACAGGTGACAGACTAGTCATCAGTAAACCACTCCCACACCCACTTCCAAGGAGTCTTCAAATAGGCAAGTACTGGGGGAGGATATTCCATCCTGGTCAAGTAGAAACCGACAATCAAAGCAGGGAGAATAATAAAAACTGTCACAAATGTCTCAAGCCAGGACACTTCATGTATCAGTGCACAAGTGATTGGGTGTGTAGGTCGTGCAATCAGCAAGGTCATAAAATGGTTGACTGTCCTCATGATCTTGTTTTCCCTGATCCAAACATAAGTGTACATGATGGTGTTGAGGAGGAAAATCTGACTGAGCATGATGAGGATGATGATGCAAGTCAAGCTGAGGATTCTCAACCCCACAACAGAGCTGTAAAATCAATTACAACAGACAAGGAAGACAGAGACATAGAAGCAAAAGGAAATAAAAAAGTTAAAATCATTGAAACTGATAAATCAGAAAATAAACAAGTTAAAGCTGGTCAAAAAACTATGGACAATTTCATGAAAACTTCAAACAGGCCTAGTGCAATTCAAAGGACTCCACCAACTCCTACTGAGAAATTACATGATCAACAAGGAAGCAGTAAAGGTCGAAAGAAGTTAAAACCAAGCAACAGGAAAACTTAATCATCATTTAGTGTGCTATTTGAAATAAGTTTCTTTTTATCTTAAATTAAAATTTAAAATTTTTTACAAAACTACTAATGTTATTTAAGCTCCAACAAAGAGTAAAAATGTTGTATATCATTAAAAACCTAAGTGAGGGTTATATGATGTTTAATGAAGATATAAGAAGTAAAAAATCATTACAACATAAGAAGTATACTATTAATAGATGTACCTTTATATTGATGTTTTTTATGATAAATCTGAATATAGATTTATACTATTATTATGAATATCTAAACATGTATTTAGTGTGTACATATAACATGGCTCGTTACTATTTTCATATTGTTATTTTCTCAGTTTTCCTTTACAAAACAGTATGTATTTTCTTTACAAAGCAACACATATTTATTTATCCCATACAATTACAATTCAGGTTTCCACCTAATCTATTTTTAGCCATCGTTAATACACATGAGATGTGTCACGCCAAATATAGCACGTGGTTATACATATATATATTCCTTATAAATATAAATGTAAACAAAAGAGAAACGCTAATAAAACAAATTGGCTATAGCCAAGTGTCATATAAAATATATAGAAAAAAATACTTACCAGTGGGTAAAACATCACAGATACTTTCTTTAAGTGAATTATTTGTTTTCAAGATCACTGCATTTAAAATATTTTCAAGCTTCATAATGTTTGTACTAATGTTACACTATGAACCAAGTTTATGGAAAGAATATTATCCACATGTTAAATATAATCCTGTCTGTATTGAGTCGCATAAATGTACTTTTAAAGGTCGGATAGTCTGTATTAAATATAGGTCGAGGCCAGTACATGAGATGTTAAAAAATATATTAGGATACATACACGGAAAAGTTCGCATGCTATTTACGGGTATAGAAATATGTAAAAATGATATTAAATGTTGCATATTTGTAATATTATGTAGATATTGTAGATTAATTATGTTTTTTTTCTATTTGACAAAATTAGAATTGCTATATAAAAAATAAAAAAAATATGATAGTGTGTAAATATGGGATATTAATGACCCTTTTGTGGTTAAAAAAAAATAGAATTGTTACATATCAAATACAAATCTTATCTCATAAAAAATGTCTGTCAAAAATATGATAAATTTATGTAGCTTAAATGTGAACGGTTTGCAAAACAGAGAGAAAAGAGGTCGAGCTATAGAATGGGTCAAGTCAATGAAATGTGATATAGCTTATTTTCAAGAAACACATTTCGATCAGAATATTGAAAACGAAATAAATTTCAATACAGATTTTAACGTTTATGGTAGTATAGGAACATCTGCTAGTAGGGGGGTAGCAATATTTATTAATAAAGCAGTCAATTATAAGGTCATTGACAAGGTTACTGATGAAAATGGCAGAATTGTTTTATTAAATGTACAGATAGATGATGCAGTTTTTTCGTTAGTATGCATTTATGCACCAAATAGCAAAACTTTAAGAAACATGTTTTTTAAAAAGGTAAGTAATTTCTGTAAAGAACATGGGACGGGTATTCTTGTGGTCGGGGGAGATTTTAACGAGATAATGCAAGACATAGATCGTAGAAGTTTACGTACAGGTAATGTTTGTAAACAATCAGTAAATAGTTTAAAGTCCTTTATAAAAACTAATAAGTTAATTGATGTCTGGAGGATATATAATGAAAACAGACAACAGTTTACATGGCGTAGGAAAGACAAAACACAAGCTAGTCGGATTGATATGATTCTTTTAGGAAAAGATTTTTTATCGCTTGTTCAAAGCTGTAAAATTAAACCTGCGGTCATACAGTATACTGATCATCAAAGTGTGGTTTTAACCTTTCGGTCGGGGGTGTCTGAAAAGGGAAGAGGGTATTGGAAAATTAATAATTCTGTAATACAGGAATATGATTATAAACTGTTAATAAATAAAGTAATTGATAAATATTTAATACAGTGTCATAATAATAAGATCGACATAAGATTATTATGGGACGCAATGAAAGTTGAAATTCGAGAAGTAACCACTATGTATTGTAAAAACAAATCAAAATTAACTAGAGAACTTAGACATAAATTAGAAAGTGAATTAGAAAAAAAAATTATGGTAAGGGATAATCAAAGCGAGGAAAACGATAACTTAAATAAAGTTATTCATAATATTGAAATAGAACTTGTAAAAATATATGACCAAAAAGCTAAAGGGGCACAAATTAGATGTCGTGAGAAATGGGTGGAATATGGGGAAAAAAATAACTCATATTTTCTAGGTCTGGAAAAACAGAGGCAAATTAAAAGTCAATAAACAAATTAATAGATGAAAACAATGAAATATTAACTGACCAGATGCACATTCTTAGTACTATTAAATCATATTATGAAAAATTGTATACTACAAAATATCCTGATGAAAATCTAACCAGTAATTATATTTTTGATACAAAATTAGAAAACAGGCTTCAGGATCAAGATCAATCAATTTGTGATGGAAAGGTAACTGAAGAAGAGTGTTCTAATGCAATAAATAATATGAAATCAAATAAAGCCCCAGGTTTGGATGGACTAACGGTAGAATTTTATAGAGAATTTTGGGGAAAAGTCAAATTTTTTTTAATTGATGTTCTAAATAAAAGCTATGATGAAAAGCTACTGAGTTTTTCTCAGCGGACTAGTGTTTTATCTTTATTGTTTAAAAAGGGGGATCCCTTAGTTCTAGATAATAATAGACCTATTTCTCTTTTAAATGTTGATTTAAAACTTCTTTCTTATGTTCTAGCACAGCGTTTAAAAAAAGTTTTAGAAAAAATTGTAAATAATGACCAAACTGGATATATTAAAAACAGGTTCATTGGCTTCAATCATAGACAAATACAAGACATTATTGATTTTGCTGAATCTTATAATGTTGAAGGGGCAATAGTCTTTGTTGATTTTAAAAAAGCGTTTGACTCACTTGAATGGACATTTATCTTGACAACTTTAAAACATTTTGGGTTTAATGAATCGTTTATAATTTGGGTTAAAACTTTATACAGTAATATTCAAACTTGTGTAATGAACAATGGCTGGATATCAGAGATTTTCAAAAACTCGCGCGGAATACGTCAAGGTTGTCCTTTATCTGCTTTGCTATTTGTTTTATCAGTTGAAATCATGGCTCTTCGAATAAGAAATAATAAGGATATCAAAGGTTTTCAGATAAAAATAGATGAACAAACACATAGTATAAAAATTTCGCAATTAGCAGATGACACAACACTATATTTTAACTCTAAAAACGATATATCCGTTGCTATGAACGAAATTGAAATTTTTGGTAATTTTTCAGGTTTAATGATAAATAGAAATAAGACAGAGGGGTTGTGGATTGGGAAACTAAAACACAGTAAAGATAAGGTAGAAAATATTAAATGGACAAACAAACCAATAAAGACCTTAGGTATTTATTATGGTCATGATTACATAGAATGTGAAAAACTTAATTGGGAAAAAAAAATTGAAAAAATGAATAGCTTATTTTTGTCATGGTCAAAGCGAAATCTCTCAATATTGGGTAAAGTACTAATCATTAAAGCTTTGATTATACCTATTTTTACTTTTATTGTTAGTTCCTGTGTTATTCCAGAAAAATACAAAAAAGAGATAGAGAGTAAGTGTTTTAAATTTATATGGAATGGGAAACCAGATAAGGTAAAAAGAAATACATTGATAGGAGATTTTGAGAAGGGTGGACTGAAAATGATAGATATAGAAAGTTATTTTATATCTTTGAAGGCATCATGGGTAAGTAGATTAGCTGACTCAAAATTTTCGAATTGGAAATTGATACCACTAAAATATTTAAATGTATTTGGGAAAATATGGCTTATTTTTAAAATGAACATAGATGTGAAAAAACATAAACAGTTTCTAAATAATATCCCCGAATTTTACAAAAATGTTTTGACCAGTTGGATAAAAACAGGTGGTGGTCAATTAAGTTCACCATTGACATTCAGTAATGTAAGAAAGCAAATTTTATGGGGAAATAGATTTATTACATTTGAAAAAAAAAAAAAAAAATTTTAAAGAATGGATTAATAGTGGAATATTTTTTGTTAATGATATAATAGATAATAATGGTAAAATTACGCAAGAATTTATTCTTCACAAGTTAAAAAATAAATCTAATTGGATATCTGAATTTAGTATTCTCAAAAAAGCTTTCCCAAAGAATTGGATAGACATTTTAAAAACAGAAAGCTCAGTTAAAAGCATTGTAAATATCAAAAAAGATTATTTCATCTGGAACAATCAGTTTATTAATTTATCTACATTGTCTAATAAGTTATTATATAATAAACTGGTGAATGTTAAATTTTCAAACCCTATTGGTACACATTATTGGATTAATTATTTAGTGTTGTCTGAAAAACCAAATACAAGTAGTCTATATTTTTTCATTTTCAAATTTCTTGACGAAAACAAACTTAAAATGTTCAGATGGAAACTTTTTCATTTTATTATACCAAATAAAGTTTTACTTTCCAAATGGAAAATTGTTGGGAATAGTTTATGTAATTTCTGTAAATTAGATGAAGATTACTCTCATTATTTTATTACTTGTACCTTTCTAAAAGAGTTTTGGACAAAATTTCAGAATTTAATGAAGGGTTTGGGTATCGAAAACAAAATTACTTTGAATCATATAGTACTTGGATACAAGATAGATGATAAAAACTATCTTGCATTAAATTTTTTGATAACAGTTGTAGGGTTTTCCATCTACAAATCGTACTATATATCTGAACAGAAAACAAAGTATATTGATGTTTATAGAATATTTGCCAATGAATATATTAAAAGAATAAATGAAAATAAAACACTTCAAAAGTGTTCTTTTTTAATGAAAGTAAAAAATTATATAATAAATGCAAAATAAATAAATGTTTTCAAAGGTATTAAATAGAAATTGTATTTAGGTTGTATATATATTTCATGTAATTCTGATTATAGCCCTGGATAATCAGAACAAGATGTAACAGGGAAACACCAAAAGGAGCTTGGACTTTTGGCGTGTTAATTGTAGCAAGCATTTGAATAAAATATATTACGTTGTTAAAAAAAAAAAAAAAGATTTACCAGATATAATCTATTAAATTGAGGTTCATGAAATGTATGCGAAATGTACCTTAACATTAAGCTTCTTAAAATAGGAATGTAAATAAAGATATGTACTATATGTACAGATACAATGTGCATGTATATATAATTAATTTAAACCTTATATTATATGACCATATAATAGAATATTTACATTCAATTTTTTAATAAATAATGAAAGAAAAAATACAGGATAGAATCTGTGCAGATTTATATTATAGGATTAAACACTGTTTTTTAGGAAATTATCTATGTATAAACTCCGGCAGCTCACTCACAAACTGAATATGTAAAGTTTGCGAGTGAGCTGCCGGAGTTTATACATACATAATTTCCTATAAACACAGTGCTTAATCCTTATAATTCTTATTCTTGGACATCGTGTTTGTTTTCGACGCTAAATACTAATAATTCTTGATGGATTATTTTTTTCATATTCCTACGCCGTAACGCTACAAAAAAAGTAGTCCGGCAAACGTAAATATTGATTTATAAATTCCTTTCGAATGACGTAGAATAAGTGACGCTATCCAATCGGATTACGAGTTATTGATAAATTCTAGTAAGAATAGAATTATATATATTATGTATTGCGTATTTTCACCCAGCAATACACATTAATAATTAATTAATTATTGCATGTATTGTTGTGCTAACAACTGAAATTACTAGCCGTGGTCAAATTAGAGCTAAGAGTTTGAAGATACTAAAGGGGTAATCAGAATCCGTATATCGAAGAACAGACAACACAATGGCCAAAAGAAAAAGTACGAAAGGACAAATAACGATCTACAAAACATACACAGAAAACTAAAGACCGAACAAAACAAATCCCACTAAACCATTTAGCGGAATTTAATTTGGCGATTTCACTTTTACTACTAAACGAGGCGAAAATAAGCACCCCACTTATTATGCATGTATGACCTGTTATAAGACTCACGGATAGGTTATATCCGATAGTAAAGAAACTAGGTCCTCATTCCATACCCGCTTATTTAACTTTTCTTTGGCGTGAATTAAAATAAAATTTAATCGTTACCGTTAATTCGAGGATTTTTTTTATCTGCAGTGAATCGCCATTCCTCTCCTCTTAAGGGAATACGATACAGTAGGGATTGCCAATTGATTTTTTCATGAAAATTCGTGATGTGGTCAATTTCGACATGCTCTTTCCAAATATGCAAAGAAAAATATACCTTCGTGACTTAGTTTTCGAGATATTTACGATCGAATTTCGACCATTTTTCGACAAATTTTTAAAAAACGGATTTTTATAGCGGTAAAGAAAATATCACAATTTCAAAACGTTAAAAGATAATTGCATCCGGTTTTTTACAATAGCTTCCTATGCTAATTTCGTTCAAAGATGATGAACATATACATTGCCAATAACAGATTAAGTAGTCCAAAAATTCTACTTATTTGTGGAATATGGATTATTTAGTGGTTTCTTCATGAATAAATTTGCATGTAGAAAAAAAATGACAATTGATATTTTCTTAATATTTTGTCATGATATTCTCGTAATGATTTTATTTAGAATTTTAACAAAAAGTAAAGGGGTACATGTGCTTGTTTTTTAGCCACAGAACAAAAACCGTGCATTTTTCATGACAAACCTAGACATCGTCAATTTCGGCGCCAAATTACCATACAATGTATTTTAATAGGTAAAACGTCGTGGAATCTTTCCCGCCGTTTTCTTTGGATTGGATGAAAGGTCAACGCAACCGGAGAATGAAATAAATGAAAGAGAACGGCTATAGTTGTACAGCGAATAGATAAGTAACTGCCGAACCCGTACAAACGTTCTTGGTCAATGTTCATTAGATTTAACGGTGTATCACAACCGTCACACGCGTTTAATTGCTCTGCTAGTGTTTTTAGTTCAACTATTCGTCTCCCATCCTGCCAGCATATATCTTTATAATCAGTTCCAGGATTTGCGTCCGTCTGGTCTGCGTCTGTCTGGTCTACCTCTGTCTCACCAACATTCCTATCCAACTCTTTCAAGTGCTCTGAACATTTTTTCCGACGGCGTATTTCTCCTTCTTTTAAAAACGGCATTATTCGGCTTGAAGCAGGTGCTTTCAAATGTTTACGCAATCGGCTTTTTATGACGTCGATGCAACTTCCGCGGAAAATGTCGCGCTCGTTACTGTGACGTCGCAAAAACAACATGCGGTATTCGGCAAAGTAATTATCTGCCCTTGCTACTGTATCGTATTGAAGTATTAACTTTATGGTCTTTATCCGGATTCCGCTACAATTTTTAATATGAAACAGGCGCTGCCTGGAAAGCTCGCGAAGCTAATCGCTAATTAGATATCCTTGGTCTTGGATGAGCAAACATATGCAAAACTTTATGCTTATGTAGTACATATAATTATTTACCAACTTTGCCTGAAAATAGAAATTTGGTTTACTAGTGACCACCAGTAGACATTATAGAGTATGTAAATGTTGCACATAGCATAGGGTCTGAGAGTGAGACACTCTTCAAGATCATAGGTACTTGTGGACAGGACCCTATGGTGCCTCTGATTGCTCATCCCTCCTTTTTTTTAACATCAATTTTTTTCATGTACGCAACATTTTGCAACTTTCTATGTATCACTGTATGACATATAAACAAAAAAAAACAATCAAGCAGCAGTTTCTATCCATACTGGGTTTCTGACATATGCATAAGGTTTTGAAAGTGTTTTTCTTTGAGACATTTTGGGCAATTGTGTATTTTATCAATACCTGATGCAATTAAGCGAATATAAATATAAGCTTGAGTTTGCTCTAGGAATAATCCAGAGCAGACGATCGGGTTGCGCAATCATGTTATTTTTAGCGACTCGTTACTTTCCGTGTAGGATTCGATAATTATCGGTTACCAATTTCACGTTGCCGCCGCCATTATGGTTCAAAGGTCAATCGGAGTAAAAAAACGTAAACAAGACATCATTGCATTTGTAAACACGGTGACGCAGTTTATTCATCGTGGCAGTTATGCACATATCGTCACACGTGACAGTAAGGAAGTTTTCGTGAATTTGTTGGTTTGGAAAATAATTTATGACTACATGTATCCCGTAAATCTTGAAAATAATGAGAGATCGTGTGAATATTCAGCTATAGTAGAATACATGTAGTAGTTCCAACTTCCAAGGATATTGTGACTCAACCTCGCAAATAGTACTGTTTACAAAACATCCTAGACCTGCAAGAATAAATAAAATATATCATCCTAGCGGGTGCTTATCGATTAACTTGAAGAAAATTAATCTAAATCTTGTATATTTTGTTGTCCAACTATCCTATAAAAGGGAGGGGGGGTCCTTATAAAAAAGGGAAATCAAAAGAAGTCTTCTTCCCCCTAAGCGACTGGCAGGTATTCGTACAAAAACCAGCTTTGTAATGTTAATGCTTTAAAGTTGGCATTATGTTAGACTTCTGCATGGTTTTATAGCTTATCATATTTATATCACATTAAACATGCAATTTGTAAATTATCATATTATGGAGCATCAAATAAAACTTTTTAAAAGGCCCAACTTAAACCTGGTGTGCCCCTTTTGTTAGAGAATGTATAAAGTCTGTGTGTGTAAGACACTTTAGATGTACTAACTTAAAAATGACTTTCAACTATATATCATTTTGTGATTTTTTAGAAGTCAAATTCCTGTAAGAATGCACACCTTTAGTATTTGTACATTAAAAACACTACAAAATATTACAAAAACTGTAGCTCAAAACTATAGGGAGGGACAGACAGGGGTTAAATAGTATGCCCTGATACAGGGCTATACATTAACAGTCATGTTCCATTCTTACATGTATGTCAAGCGCATTATTATGGTGTGGTTTCTGTTCGTGAGGCACTCCATTCTTTTCTTGTTGATGCCAATGTTAGGAGACCAATAATAACATATAAGGATTAGTATGGAAAAAGTCAGTCTTGGTTGGGCAAAATATGTACATGCACATGTACTTTGTAAATGATTCAACTCGATAACTTTTGTAAATTATAGAGCACAAAAATTAAACAAATATTCATTAACGAGAAAATATTTATTGCAAAAACAAAACATTATTAAAAGGTCAGCTACATGTACATGTATAATAACAATGTTGTAAAATAACAAAACTATGAACTGGAACATTGAAGAATGGGTAATAAAACACATTCCCCTCATCCTGATTAAGTCTTAAGTTAATGATTGAATGAAAATTATATTGCTTTTAACATCAAAAAGTTAATATTGGAGGACACTATGCAAATTTCTCTATCCTTTAGTTTTTGAATTGAGAAGTTATAAAATCTGACAAAAGTTCCACCCCCCCTCCCAAAAAACCCCCATACTACATGTAATAAGGTTCAAAACTCCTTTAATTTCAAAATATTTGTCTAAGACTTTCTCAGGTAAATGAACAAAGCCCAAAATATTCAATAATGTTACATGAAAAACAACACTCATATGGGGGACAAAAACATTCTATTCTTAGAATTTTTAAGCAAGAAACATAAACTATAACATGTGATGTGTAAACTATTTAAGCATGAGCAACAGGAAACACATTTAGATACAAAAAATGAAAAGACCAACACCCTTAGTTGGATTTTTAGAGTGCTACAAAATGTAGTTCATTGAAACAACAGATATGTCGTTCCACTCGGAAACATTATTCTGACTCGACCAGTTTTTGTTCTTACTCCTTAATGCTGCATTCTTACCAATATTATAATCTTTGGTTTGACTAGACAGGGGCTAGAACCCATGGATCTACCACATTCTAGGTGAGCATGCTAACTATTACACAACATTTTTGCGGTCGCACTGAAAAAGGAGTAGTTCTTCAAAACTTTCATTAAGCTAGGGACTTGTGTCCAAGTTAGTTAATGCAGTCAACATGATCAGGCATATATTAAAATAAACCCATACTATGATAGATTAGCTTCCAGTCAGATTTGAACTGACATCTTTTCAACATTATTGAAACGTACTACCTTGTACTATAGAAGCTACATTGTATATACATGTATTGTAATTGTTAGTAGTTGACAAACCTTATATGTATGCAGATCATTAGCTTCCAGAGAGATTTGAACTGACATCTCTCAAACATTATTGAAATGTACTGATTCATTGACACCATAGTAACTACAACATTTTGTCATGAATTTGTTAGGAACATTTCAGCCAAGATTGGTTGCAATCCCTTCTGTTAAGTGTTATTATCTAATGGTCCTGAATTGGCACTACATAGACACGATATAGAGAATAAAAAAAAACATGCATAAATTTCATACCCTGCAGTGCAAGAACAATAAGCTCCTTCTGTTAAACCATCATCTTTTTTGGTGCAATATCTATACATTGTGGGGGTCGTCATCCAGTGTCTGTGATGATGAACACTTTGTTCTTAAAATACATAAGTTGTTGTTGTTCGACTTCGTCGTTAGGAAATATGCCTCCTGCAGCCACCCACTTAAAAATATTCAGACCTGGGCAACCTTATAGGCTTTCAGCATGTCATTTGTCAATGCAACATAACCATGGGCTAACCAGAACTGTTTTATGTCTGTAAAAAACAATTGGTGTCCAAAATTGCATACCATCAATCATGTTCATCAAGCCTACCAGAATACATTTGAAGCCCAATGAACAGAGTCTGAAATTCCAGTCACTCAAAATTTTGTCGTAGCACCTCTTGTTATCTTGTAAAACATAATCTTGTGATGGCACCAAAGGCAAGTTTAACTTACCTGCCGACAACACAAGCCTGAATGCCGTTGGCGTCAGTTCTCCCTGAATCCGGGTCGTTTCGCCCCGTGAGTCGTTTTCCCCCTATTCCCGTTTGCCCCGGGTCGTTTCGCCTTCATTTATTAATAGTGCTTTAAAAAATGAAATATGGAAAATACCATTGTAATAGTGCTTTAAAAAATGAAATATGGAAAATACCATTGTAATAGTGCTTTAAAAAATGAAATACGGAAAATAGCATTGCAAATATTGGTATTTTGATTGTTGTAAGGCTTGTTCGTGGGTACTTTATTTTTGTCTTCCTCATAATTAACATGCTTTCTTGACGTGTTTAATATTATGTATGGCTTCACTTTCATTGTTTGACAATTCAGGCTGTCCAAATTCCGGTGGCTTCATTTGACAATATTGGCGATAGGAAAATTAACATAATACATACTAAGCTAAGACATAGATGTAGTGGCCTTAATGCCGATTTATAGAGTAAATTTGAAGAATGATCCACGTTGTGTATGTGGTCATTTATTTGAGGATGCTATTCATTTTTTTCTTGAATGTCCACTTTATCAACACGATAGAACTTCTCTGTTTAACTATTTTAATAACATTGTTCCCATCTCTATAGAATATATACTCTTTGGATGTAATGAAATTAGTGAAGAATTGAATACTTTATTGTTCAAATCAGTGCAAAAATTTATTCGACAAACTTGTAGATTTAATAATTAATTATCACAGGCACTTGTTTCATTCAAAAAGTATATGCCCCCTCCTCTTCCTTACTTCAAGGTAAACATCTGCCCTTTACCCCTTCCCCACTTCGCCTCAATATTTCTCGCATATTTGTGATCCTTTCGCTGACCCAATTATATCGTTACACTCCCGAGATATTTCTCTTTTCGACTGCCACATTTAAATATACCTACCGGGACCCCCTCAGACGAATTGGACAAGAGTATTCAGCGAAAGTGGCTTGGTGAAAACTCAAGACATTGAAACGGATACAACCACTTCTGGATTGCGCTGGATTTTTCATATGCATTCGGAATTCTCTAGACCGGCCATGTGTAACAATGCCATCATGATCATCTCTCAAATGTAAAGCAAGCCTTTAAAATACAGATAATTGTTCCAATGCAGATTATAAAAATATGTTCAACTCCAAATTACTGACATTTGATTTTTAAAACACTTTTTTTTTTTAGTTTCTAAATCAATTTAGAATGGACCGGAAGTGACTGTATCCGTTTCAGTGACTGAAAAATAGAAAATGCGACTTTCGCTGAATATTCTGGTTCAATTCGTCTGAAGGGGGCCCGGTATTTATATTTAAATGTGGCAGTCGAAAAGAGAAATATCTCGGGATTGTAACGATATAATTGGGTCAGCGAAAGGATCACAAATAAGCGAAAAATATTGAGGCGAAGTGGGGAAGGGGTAAAGTGCAGATGTTTACCTTGAAGTAAGGAAGAGGCCGGGGCATATATTTTTTTAATGAAACAAGTGCCCGTGTTAATTATCCCCAACCGTGATATTATCTCAACACAATTTATTAGTTTTACCACCCCCCTCCTTTTTTTCTGTTAAATATTAAAACAATATTTAATATGTATGCTTAGTTTGACATGATTTTGCTTAATTTACTAATTATTGATATAGCCTGCACATTTGCTGTCATTTGATTTGTTTATGCTATTACTGTATTTGTATGGAGAGGGACTAGTAAGTTGTAAAAACTTGTTCCCAATCCAATTGTATATATATATTGACAATAAAATCATTATAAAGTAAATTGTTTGACACCTGCTTAAATTTGTAAAATTTCTTTGAACAATACAGTAATAAATGTATATGTATTGTTTGTTCTGCATGGCTTCAAATTAGTTGTTGACATATGACACATATCAGTTGTTATTATTATTTCTTGTATACAACTAATAAATAAATAATTACCAACAAATTGTCGAAAAAGACTTCATCTATTATTATATAATAGCGATTAAGTGGGGCGAAACGACCCGGTACCCTCCCCCTTCGTTCTTGTTTTCGTCAGACCTCTGATCGTCAAGATTCTCGACTTTCCAACATCTAAACTCATCAACAGTGTAGATTTTACCACCAGGATCCATGTGTAAATGTAGAATAAAATTATATAGTTGAATAGAACTTCGAAAAGGTTAAAAATGAAGTGGTATCGCCAATGTCAATGAGACGCCATGAAATAATCCAAACAGGAAGGCCGCTTAACACCTGGATTTTATTCCGATTTGACTTTGGACCATTTGTTGTAAATTGGGGGGTCAACGGAACTTTTGAAAGTGTTTTTCTTTGAGACATTTTGGGCAATTGTGTATTTTATCAATACCTGATGCGAATATAAATATAAGCTTGCGTTTGCTTTAGCAATAATCCAGAGCAGACGATCGGGTTGCGCAATCGTGTTATTTTTAGCGACTCGTTACTTTCCGTGTAGGATTCGATAATTATCGGTTTCAATTTACAGACAAAATTCTTTAAATATTCATTTCAAACAAATAATTTGTATATTTTCGTCAAAGAAGAAGAATGTTGAATTAAATT
This sequence comes from Bathymodiolus brooksi, assembly GCA_963680875.1. Classification (NCBI taxonomy): domain Eukaryota; kingdom Metazoa; phylum Mollusca; class Bivalvia; order Mytilida; family Modiolidae; genus Bathymodiolus; species Bathymodiolus brooksi. Next base: position 1,256,697 of record OY804585.1, on the reverse strand, counting down.
TTATGTTTATTTCACAAGGAAACAATATAGGCAACAGCGATTCCGGTATTCGATACCTTTCGTACACCGCATCTTTCATAAGTTCTAGAGGGTGGCGCGAAAAGCAGTGACCCGGAATGTCCCGGATGTGTTGAAGCTTTTTCATAGCCATAGTGGTATGGATAACCCGGATGTGGTGAAACTTTTTCATAGGCATAGTGTATGGATGATAAGGATTTCTGTTTTAGTCAAAGTAAATGGTATTCGTCATTATTCCTTTATTGATTTAATTTTACCATGTTTCAGTCATAAATAGCTCGCTTAACGAAGCGAGCTTAATATTTCAGTGAAAACGAAGTATAAACAAACCAACCCTCAATTTTTGACAAATGTTGGAACGTCCAGTGATATCGCGCATGCATACCTTGGATGGTTCTTAATATGAATAAAGGAAAGAGTTTATTTTGAAAGGTTTCGAAATTGAAGTTTATACCTATTCCTTCAAAATAAGCTCAAATTTGAAAACAGTTAATATCTTTTAATATAATTAGAGTTAATCCTCACATACCGGTAGTCTTCATCTTAACTTTTCAAATGATTTTGCAATTTTGACATGTACAATACGTATTATGCGCGAATACCAGTGCCAAGACAGTAATGTATAAAGATCAAGATTATGACTTTGCAGCAATTCTGCTTTTGTAAGACCATTGCTTTTTGTACAAAAAAAATCATAACTGATACTTCTAACAGATATAATATAGGATTAAACGCATTTTTTCCGGAGTTTATTGATGTATAATCTGGACCAAGTCACTCACAATAAACTCCGGAAAAAATGCGTTTAATCCTATATTATATCTGTTGGAAGTATCAGTTATGATTTTTTTTTTGTACAAAGACTCCGAAAGAGGGACTTTTATGTAAGTTTGTGAGTGACTTGGTCCAGGCTATACATCAATAAACTCCGGGAAAAATGCGTTTAATCCTTATAATTCTGTAATTAAGTATATTTTTTTTTCATTTGTTTTGAAAATTTACCTTTGGGGATCCCCAGTACGCACACATACATGCCATTGATGTGTGTGGGCCATGAATAACAAAATGCACTAACCTTGTTTTCCTACATTGATAACTAGACGGTGATGTAATTAAGTTACTGATATTTTCCAATTTGATGGCATTTTGCATTTAGCTACTTATACAAGTAAAATGCTCACAAAATCGTAAAATAAATCAGTAACCAGCTTGTGTCAATCAGCGTCCCTTGTAAACTACGTCACAGGATGACGATATATTACAAGTCAGTCAATAGATGTCTTAAGTATTTTTTCCGGAATTTTTTTTTATGTCAACAATAAAAGCTTTTTTTTTCATATCTAACAATAATTGTCGATTATTAACAATAAACATTGTTTCTTTTATCTTTTTTTATTATCGGGAATCCAAGCCGCCATTTTGTTTACATTACGAAAAAAGTAGTCTGGTGAACATCTCTCGAAAAATAAACTGACAAAAACCCCGCCTCCATAAGCGCTTATACCCAATCAGAGTATAGGATTTCTAATTATGTAAATCATATTAGAATTATTATAAATTAGTCATGAACAGCCAATGAAATTAATGGTCTTCGTAGGAAACCAGAATAAATAGGTCATCAAATTATCGGATAATATCAAATATTTAATATAAAATAGTAATATAATATGGAATGAAATATAAATGTACTAATTAAATTGCTAGTTGGACCTACTAGTTATCCAAACAGATTATCTCTATGTTATAAAAGTAATTCTGCCTCAAAGAGAGAACTATAGTTGCATGTTAAGTCATAACCTCAACGAATAATATTTTCAAGGATTTTACAAGTTTAGATGTGTGCACTACATCGCCTTAAAAAACATGGATGGGAAATACACCTTTTCATCAGATTTCTGCATGTAGAATTGTATTTATATACAAGATCTTTATAGTGTTATGATTTGATTTTTCTCCGAGAACGAGTACAAATACAGACATTGGACAAAAGTAGTCGCACGATAAAGGCGGACATTTTTTCACACTTCACCGCTTCAAAATAAACAAACGTGTATTGTTTGTCTTTAAACCAATCTTGAGGACGAGCAAAGCGATTGAAACCATAAGGGTATTATTTGAGATATGAAATTTTCTTTTTTTTTATCAAGTAAGGTGCACTTACCTTAATATTTTATGACATATCCTTGGGCACGTTGACCTTTCCTGATCCTTGCTGGCATGGACTCGTACAAATTTCTTATGTACTCAACACAAAATGATCTCCCTATTTCAAAAATTGTGTCATACAAGTCATCCACAGAATTCATTTCACACGCATGAGTTTGCAGTTTTCGTTTAATCATCAACCAAGCGTTTTCAATAGTGTTCAAGTCCGTGGACGGCCGGCCATTCAACAGAAAGGATAATGTTGTCAGTTGTCACTCTAGATCTATGAATTGGAGCATAAAAATATAATTATCATCAGGAAAATGTCTTACAACTACTGGCTATAAGTTATTATATACAATTTCAATGTATTTATCGGAATATTAATTGTCCCGTTTACCTTGCAAAGTGTTCCGACTCCATTATAACTAATACAGTCCCATATCATGGCACTTATTTTCCGCTGAAAACCTGGCGAAATGCAATCTGACAACCACACCTCGTCACTTTTTCTCCAAATATAAACCTTGTGGTTATTCCCGATAACAATTTGGCTTTCATCAGAAAGAAAATTACGTTTTTCCAGTGTGCCTGAACAGTTCAATTTCCGTTTTTCCATACACCACCGACTCTCGACTCTATTCTCAACACGGATCCGTATTTTCTTCTTACAAACACATCTTTCGTAGCCAAACTTTCTCAAACATTTCCATTCTTTTTCAAAATTTGTATGTTGTTATTATTGTTAAAGGTCCGTGTACCATCAAAAAGTCGTTTCTTTCTGTCATCCATCATGTCACGAACAAGTCTTCGCGTGGCACGATCATCAATGGATTTTTTGCGTTATCTTCTGTGTTAAGTTTTCTACATTTTCACGGGTAGAATTTGTTTTCCATACACTGAAAACGATAGATTTTGGTATTTGAAGTAATCTCTCTACCTCGCCGAAACTTTTGCTTTGATGGAGAAGAGTTATGATGGTTTTTTTACACCCTGTCGACAATTCTGTTGATCTACGACCCATTTTGTAATATGCAAATACTACGCTTTACAATTAAGCAGACGAAAACAAACGTATTTTACGTCACATTTTATTACCTTGACCTCATGATATGTCAGTTAGGTGACTACAAAATAAATACAAAAAGATGGACCGGCCGGAAAAAAATCAATACGTAGTACGATTGCATAATGGACGATGCCATCGTGCGAATACGTTTATTCAATGTCTGTACATGCTCAAAAGTTTTATGCCGGAAAGACCAGTTCCCTTATTAATATAAAATGGAAAATAACAAATACGACACTGAGGGAACAATTCCAAAATCCAACAGAAAAACCATAGAAACAAAACCAACTCCCCTAACACAAATACACGACCGCTCAACAAAACCAACACCCCTAACACAAATACACCACCGCTCAACAAAACCAACACCCCTAACACAAATACACGACCGCTCAACAAAACCAACACCCCTAACACAAATACACCACCGCTCAACAAAACCAACACCCCTAACACAAATACACCACCGCTCAACAAAACCAACACCCCTAACACAAATACACCACCGCTCAACAAAACCAACACCCCTAACACAAATACACCACCGCTCAACAAAACCAACACCCCTAACACAAATACACCACCGCTCAACAAAACCAACACCCCTAACACAAATACACCACCGCTCAACAAAACCAACACCCATAACACAAATACACGACCGCTCAACAAAACCAACACCCCTAACACAAATACACCACCGCTCAACAAAACCAACACCCATAACACAAATACACGACCGCTCAACAAAATCAACACCCCTAACACAAATACACCACCGCTCAACAAAACCAACACCCCTAACACAAATACACCACCGCTCAACAAAACCAACACCCCTAACACAAATACACCACCGCTCAACAAAACCAACACCCCTAACACAAATACACCACCGCTCAACAAAACCAACACCCCTAACACAAATACACCACCGCTCAACAAAACCAACACCCCTAACACAAATACACCACCGCTCAACAAAACCAACACCCCTAACACAAATACACCACCGCTCAACAAAACCAACACCCCTAACACAAATACACCACCGCTCAACAAAACCAACACCCCTAACACAAATACACGACCGCTCAACAAAACCAACACCCCTAACACAAATACACGACCGCTCAACAAAACCAACACCCCTAACACAAATACACGACCGCTCAACAAAACCAACACCCCTAACACAAATACACCACCGCTCAACAAAACCAACACCCCTAACACAAATACACGACCGCTCAACGAAACCAACACCCCTAACACAAATACACCACCGCTCAACAAAACCAACACCCCTAACACAAATACACGACCGCTCAACAAAACCAACACCCCTAACACAAATACACCACCGCTCAACAAAACCAACACCCCTAACACAAATACACCACCGCTCAACAAAACCAACACCCCTAACACAAATACACGACCGCTCAACAAAACCAACACCCCTAACACAAATACACGACCGCTCAACAAAACCAACACCCCTAACACAAATACACGACCGCTCAACAAAACCAACACCCCTAACACAAATACACGACCGCTCAACAAAACCAACACCCCTAACACAAATACACCACCGCTCAACAAAACCAACACCCATAACACAAATACACCACCGCTCAACAAAACCAACACCCCTAACACAAATACACCACCGCTCAACAAAACCAACACCCCTAACACAAATACACGACCGCTCAACAAAACCAACACCCCTAACACAAATACACCACCGCTCAACAAAACCAACACCCCAAACACAAATACACCACCGTTCAACAAAACCAACACCCATAACACAATTACACCACCGCTCAACAAAACCAACACCCCTAACACAAATACACCACCGCTCAACAAAACCAACACCCCTAACACAAATACACCACCGCTCAACAAAACCAACACCCCTAACACAAATACACCACCGCTCAACAAAATCAACACCCATAACACAAATACACCACCGCTCAACAAAACCAACACCCCTAACACAAATACACCACCGCTCAACAAAACCAACACCACTAACACAAATACACCACCGCTCAACAAAACCAACACCCCTAACACAAATACACGACCGCTCAACAAAACCAACACCCATAACACAATTACACCACCGCTCAACAAAACCAACACCCCTAACACAAATACACCACCGCTCAACAAAACCAACACCCCTAACACAAATACACCACCGCTCAACAAAACCAACACCCCTAACACAAATACACCACCGCTCAACGAAACCAACACCCCTAACACAAATACACCACCGCTCAACAAAACCAACACCCCTAACACAAATACACGACCGCTCAACAAAACCAACACCCCTAACACAAATACACGACCGCTCAACAAAACCAACACCCCTAACACAAATACACCACCGCTCAACAAAACCAACACCCCTAACACAAATACACGACCGCTCAACAAAACCAACACCCCTAACACAAATACACCACCGCTCAACAAAACCAACACCCATAACACAAATACACCACCGCTCAACAAAACCAACACCCCTAACACAAATACACGACCGCTCAACAAAACCAACACCCATAACACAAATACACCACCGCTCAACAAAACCAACACCCCTAACACAAATACACCACCGCTCAACAAAATCAACACCCCTAACACAAATACACCACCGCTCAACAAAACCAACACCCCAAACACAAATACACCACCGTTCAACAAAACCAACACCCATAACACAATTACACCACCGCTCAACAAAACCAACACCCCTAACACAAATACACCACCGCTCAACAAAACCAACACCCCTAACACAAATACACCACCGCTCAACAAAAACAACACCCATAACACAAATACACCACCGCTCAACAAAACCAACACCCCTAACACAAATACACGACCCCTCAACAAAACCAACACCACTAACACAAATACACCACCGCTCAACAAAACCAACACCCCTAACACAAATACACGACCGCTCAACAAAACCAACACCCATAACACAATTACACCACCGCTCAACAAAACCAACACCCCTAACACAAATACACCACCGCTCAACAAAACCAACACCCCTAACACAAATACACCACCGCTCAACAAAACCAACACCCCTAACACAAATACACGACCGCTCAACGAAACCAACACCCCTAACACAAATACACCACCGCTCAACAAAACCAACACCCCTAACACAAATACACGACCGCTCAACAAAACCAACACCCCTAACACAAATACACCACCGCTCAACAAAACCAACACCCCTAACACAAATACACCACCGCTCAACAAAACCAACACCCCTAACACAAATACACGACCGCTCAACAAAACCAACACCCCTAACACAAATACACCACCGCTCAACAAAACCAACACCCATAACACAAATACACCACCGCTCAACAAAACCAACACCCCTAACACAAATACACGACCGCTCAACAAAACCAACACCCATAACACAAATACACCACCGCTCAACAAAACCAACACCCCTAACACAAATACACCACCGCTCAACAAAACCAACACCCCTAACACAAATACACCACCGCTCAACAAAACCAACACCCCTAACACAAATACACCACCGTTCAACAAAACCAACACCCATAACACAATTACACCACCGCTCAACAAAACCAACACCCCTAACACAAATACACCACCGCTCAACAAAACCAACACCCCTAACACAAATACACCACCGCTCAACAAAACCAACACCCATAACACAAATACACCACCGCTCAACAAAACCAACACCCCTAACACAAATACACGACCGCTCAACAAAACCAACACCACTAACACAAATACACGACCGCTCAACAAAACCAACACCCCTAACACAAATACACGACCGCTCAACAAAACCAACACCCATAACACAATTACACCACCGCTCAACAAAACCAACACCCCTAACACAAATACACTACCGCTCAACAAAACCAACACCCCTAACACAAATACACCACCGCTCAACAAAACCAACACCCATAACACAAATACACCACCGCTCAACAAAACCAACACCCCTAACACAAATACACCACCGCTCAACAAAACCAACACCCCTAACACAAATACACGACCGCTCAACAAAACCAACACCCCTAACACAAATACACGACCGCTCAACAAAACCAACACCCCTAGCACAAATACACGACGTTCAACAAAACCAACACCCATAACACAAATACACCACCGCTCAACAAAACCAACACCCCTAACACAAATACACCACCGCTCAACAAAACCAACACCCCTAACACAAATACACGACCGCTCAACAAAACCAACACCCATAACACAAATACACGACCGCTCAACAAAACCAACACCCCTAACACAAATACACGACCGCTCAACAAAACCAACACCCATAATACAAATACACGACCGCTCAACAAAACCAACACCCTAACACAAATACACGACCGCTCAACAAAACCAACACCCCTAACACAAATACACCACCGCTCAACAAAACCAACACCCCTAACACAAATACACCACCGCTCAACAAAACCAACACCCCTAACACAAATACACGACCGCTCAACAAAACCAACACCCCTAACACAAATACACCACCGCTCAACAAAACCAACACCCATAACACAAATACACCACCGCTCAACAAAACCAACACCCCTAACACAAATACACGACCGCTCAACGAAACCAACACCCCTAACACAAATACACCACCGCTCAACAAAACCAACACCCCTAACACAAATACACGACCGCTCAACAAAACCAACACCCCTAACACAAATACACCACCGCTCAACAAAACCAACACCCCTAACACAAATACACGACCGCTCAACAAAACCAACACCCCTAACACAAATACACGACCGCTCAACAAAACCAACACCCCTAACACAAATACACGACCGCTCAACAAAACCAACACCCCTAACACAAATACACCACCGCTCAACAAAACCAACACCCCTAACACAAATACACCACCGCTCAACAAAACCAACACCCCTAACACAAATACACCACCGCTCAACAAAACCAACACCCATAACACAAATACACCACCGCTCAACAAAACCAACACCCCTAACACAAATACACGACCGCTCAACAAAACCAACACCCATAACACAAATACACGACCGCTCAACAAAACCAACACCCCTAACACAAATACACCACCGCTCAACAAAACCAACACCCCTAACACAAATACACCACCGCTCAACAAAACCAACACCCCAAACACAAATACACCACCGTTCAACAAAACCAACACCCATAACACAATTACACCACCGCTCAACAAAACCAACACCCCTAACACAAATACACCACCGCTCAACAAAACCAACACCCCTAACACAAATACACCACCGCTCAACAAAACCAACACCCATAACACAAATACACCACCGCTCAACAAAACCAACACCCCTAACACAAATACACGACCGCTCAACAAAACCAACACCACTAACACAAATACACCACCGCTCAACAAAACCAACACCCCTAACACAAATACACGACCGCTCAACAAAACCAACACCCATAACACAATTACACCACCGCTCAACAAAACCAACACCCCTAACACAAATACACCACCGCTCAACAAAACCAACACCCCTAACACAAATACACCACCGCTCAACAAAACCAACACCCCTAACACAAATACACGACCGCTCAACGAAACCAACACCCCTAACACAAATACACCACCGCTCAACAAAACCAACACCCCTAACACAAATACACCACCGCTCAACAAAACCAACACCCCTAACACAAATACACGACCGCTCAACAAAACCAACACCCCTAACACAAATACACCACCGCTCAACAAAACCAACACCCCTAACACAAATACACGACCGCTCAACAAAACCAACACCCCTAACACAAATACACCACCGCTCAACAAAACCAACACCCATAACACAAATACACCACCGCTCAACAAAACCAACACCCCTAACACAAATACACGACCGCTGAACAAAACCAACACCCATAACACAAATACACCACCGCTCAACAAAACCAACACCCCTAACACAAATACACCACCGCTCAACAAAATCAACACCCCTAACACAAATACACCACCGCTCAACAAAACCAACACCCCAAACACAAATACACCACCGTTCAACAAAACCAACACCCATAACACAATTACACCACCGCTCAACAAAACCAACACCCCTAACACAAATACACCACCGCTCAACAAAACCAACACCCCTAACACAAATACACCACCGCTCAACAAAACCAACACCCATAACCCAAATACACCACCGCTCAACAAAACCAACACCCCTAACACAAATACACGACCGCTCAACAAAACCAACACCACTAACACAAATACACCACCGCTCAACAAAACCAACACCCCTAACACAAATACACGACCGCTCAACAAAACCAACACCCATAACACAATTACACCACCGCTCAACAAAACCAACACCCCTAACACAAATACACCACCGCTCAACAAAACCAACACCCCTAACACAAATACACCACCGCTCAACAAAACCAACACCCCTAACACAAATACACGACCGCTCAACGAAACCAACACCCCTAACACAAATACACCACCGCTCAACAAAACCAACACCCCTAACACAAATACACGACCGCTCAACAAAACCAACACCCCTAACACAAATACACCACCGCTCAACAAAACCAACACCCCTAACACAAATACACCACCGCTCAACAAAACCAACACCCCTAACACAAATACACGACCGCTCAACAAAACCAACACCCCTAACACAAATACACCACCGCTCAACAAAACCAACACCCATAACACAAATACACCACCGCTCAACAAAACCAACACCCCTAACACAAATACACGACCGCTCAACAAAACCAACACCCATAACACAAATACACCACCGCTCAACAAAACCAACACCCCTAACACAAATACACCACCGCTCAACAAAACCAACACCCCTAACACAAATACACCACCGCTCAACAAAACCAACACCCCTAACACAAATACACCACCGTTCAACAAAACCAACACCCATAACACAATTACACCACCGCTCAACAAAACCAACACCCCTAACACAAATACACCACCGCTCAACAAAACCAACACCCCTAACACAAATACACCACCGCTCAACAAAACCAACACCCATAACACAAATACACCACCGCTCAACAAAACCAACACTCCTAACACAAATACACCACCGCTCAACAAAACCAACACCACTAACACAAATACACCACCGCTCAACAAAACCAACACCCCTAACACAAATACACCACCGCTCAACAAAACCAACACCCATAACACAATTACACCACCGCTCAACAAAACCAACACCCCTAACACAAATACACCACCGCTCAACAAAACCAACACCCCTAACACAAATACACCACCGCTCAACAAAACCAACACCCATAACACAAATACACCACCGCTCAACAAAACCAACACCCCTAACACAAATACACCATCGCTCAACAAAACCAACACCCCTAACACAAATACACCATCGCTCAACAAAACCAACACCCCTAACACAAATACACGACCGCTCAACAAAACCAACACCCCTAGCACAAATACACGACGTTCAACAAAACCAACACCCATAACACAAATACACCACCGCTCAACAAAACCAACACCCCTAACACAAATACACCACCGCTCAACAAAACCAACACCCCTAACACAAATACACGACCGCTCAACAAAACCAACACCCATAACACAAATACACGACCGCTCAACAAAACCAACACCCCTAACACAAATACACGACCGCTCAACAAAACCAACACCCATAATACAAATACACGACCGCTCAACAAAACCAACACCCTAACACAAATACACGACCGCTCAACAAAACCAACACCCCTAACACAAATACACCACCGCTCAACAAAACCAACACCCCTAACACAAATACACCACCGCTCAACAAAACCAACACCCCTAACACAAATACACCACCGCTCAACAAAACCAACACCCCTAACACAAATACACCACCGCTCAACAAAACCAACACCCATAACACAAATACACGACCGCTCAACAAAACCAACACCCCTAACACAAATACACGACCGCTCAACAAAACCAACACCCCTAACACAAATACACGACCTCTCAACAAAACCAACACCCCTAACACAAATACACCACCGCTCAACAAAACCAACACCGCTAGCACAAATACACGACCACTCAACAAAACCAACACCCCTAACACAAATACACCACCGCTCAACAAAACCAACACCCCTAACACAAATACACGACCGCTCAACAAAACCAACACCCATAACACAAATACACCACCGCTCAACAAAACCAACACCCATAGCACAAATACACCACCGCTCAACAAAACCAACACCCCTAACACAAATACACCACCGCTCAACAAAACCAACACCCCTAACACAAATACACCACCGCTCAACAAAACCAACACCCCTAACACAAATACACCACCGCTCAACAAAACCAACACCCCTAACACAAATACACCACCGCTCAACAAAACCAACACCCCTAACACAAATACACCACCGCTCAACAAAACCAACACCCCTAACACAAATACACCACCGCTCAACAAAACCAACACCCCTAGCACAAATACACCACCGCTCAACAAAACCAACACCCATAACACAAATACACCACCGCTCAACAAAACCAACACCCCTAACACAAATACACCACCGCTCAACAAAATCAACACCCATAACACAAATACACGACCGCTGAACAAAACCAACACCCCTAACACAAATACACCACCGCTCAACAAAACCAACACCCCTAACACAAATATACGACCGCTCAACAAAACCAACACCCCTAACACAAATACACCACCGCTCAACAAAACCAACACCCATAACACAAATACACCACCGCTCAACAAAACCAACACCCCTTACACAAATACCCCACCGCTCAACAAAACCAACACCCCTAACACAAATACACCACCGCTCAACAAAACCAACACCCCTAACACAAATACACCACCGCTCAACAAAACCAAAACCCCTAACACAAATACACCACCGCTCAACAAAACCAACACCCCTAACACAAATACACCACCGCTCAACAAAACCAACACCCCTAACACAAATACACCACCGCTCAACAAAACCAACACCCCTAACACAAATACACCACCGCTCAACAAAACCAACACCCCTAACACAAATACACGACCGCTCAACAAAACCAACACCCCTAACACAAATACACGACCGCTCAACAAAACCAACACCCATAACACAAATACACCACCGCTCAACAAAACAAACACCCCTAACACAAATACACGACCGCTCAACAAAACCAACACCCCTAACACAAATACACCACCGCTCAACAAAACCAACACCCCTAACACAAATACACCACCGCTCAACAAAACCAACACCCCTAACACAAATACACGACCGCTCAACAAAACCAACACCCCTAACACAAATACACGACCGCTCAACAAAACCAACACCCCTAACACAAATACACGACCGCTCAACAAAACCAACACCCATAACACAAATACACGACCGCTCAACAAAACCAACACCCCTAACACAAATACACCACCGCTCAACAAAACCAACACCCCTAACACAAATACACCACCGCTCAACAAAACCAACACCCATAACACAAATACACGACCGCTCAACAAAACCAACACCCCTAACACAAATACACGACCGCTCAACAAAACCAACACCCCTAACACAAATACACGACCGCTCAACAAAACCAGCACCCAAAACACAAATACACCACCGCTCAACAAAACCAACACCCCTAACACAAATACACGACCGCTCAACAAAACCAACACCCATAACACAAATACACCACCGCTCAACAAAACCAACACCCCTAACACAAATGCACCACCGCTCATCAAAACCAACACCCCTAACACAAATACACGACCGCTCAACAAAACCAACTCCCCTAACACAAATACACGACCGCTCAACAAAACCAACACCCCTAACACAAATACACGACTGCTCAACAAAACCAACACCCCAAACACAAATACACCACCGCTCAACAAAACCAACACCCCTAACACAAATACACCACCGCTCAACAAAACCAACACCCCTAGCACAAATACACGACCGCTCAACAAAACCAACACCCCTAGCACAAATACACCACCGCTCAACAAAACCAACACCCCTAACACAAATACACGACCGCTCAACAAAACCAACACCCCTAACACAAATACACCACCGCTCAACAAAACCAACACCCCTAACACAAATACACCACCGCTCAACAAAACCAACACCCCTAACACAAATACACCACCGCTCAACAAAACCAACACCCCTAACACAAATACACCACCGCTCAACAAAACCAACACCCATAACACAAATACACCACCGCTCAACAAAACCAACACCCATAGCACAAATACACCACCGCTCAACAAAACCAACACCCCTAACACAAATACACCACCGCTCAACAAAACCAACACCCCTAACACAAATACACGACCGCTCAACAAAACCAACACCCCTAACACAAATACACCACCGCTCAACAAAACCAACACCCCTAACACAAATACACCACCGCTCAACAAAACCAACACCCCTAACACAAATACACGACCGCTCAACAAAACCAACACCCCTAACACAAATACACCACCGCTCAACAAAACCAACACCCCTAACACAAATACACCACCGCTCAACAAAACCAACACCCCTAACACAAATACACCACCGCTCAACAAAACCAACACCCCTAACACAAATACACGACCGCTCAACAAAACCAACACCCCTAACACAAATACACCACCGCTCAACAAAACCAACACCCATAACACAAATACACCACCGCTCAACAAAACCAACACCCCTAACACAAATACACCACCGCTCAACAAAACCAACACCCATAACACAAATACACGACTGCTGAACAAAACCAACACCCCTAACACAAATACACCACCGCTCAACAAAACCAACACCGCTAACACAAATACACGACCGCTCAACAAATCCAACACCCCTAACACAAATACACCACCGCTCAACAAAACCAACACCCCTAACACAAATACACGACCGCTCAACAAAACCAACACCCATAACACAAATACACCACCGCTCAACAAAACCAACACCCCTAACACAAATACACCACCGCTCAACAAAACCAACACCCCTAACACAAATACACCACCGCTCAACAAAACCAACACCCCTAACACAAATACACCACCGCTCAACAAAACCAACACCCCTTACACAAATACCCCACCGCTCAACAAAACCAACACCCCTAGCACAAATACACCACCGCTCAACAAAACCAACACCCCTAACACAAATACACCACCGCTCAACAAAACCAAAACCCCTAACACAAATACACCACCGCTCAACAAAACCAACACCCCTAACACAAATACACCACCGCTCAACAAAACCAACACCCCTAACACAAATACACCACCGCTCAACAAAACCAACACCCCTAACACAAATACACCACCGCTCAACAAAACCAACACCCCTAACACAAATACACCACCGCTCAACAAAACCAACACCCCTAACACAAATACACGACCGCTCAGCAAAACCAACACCCATAACACAAATACACGACCGCTCAACAAAACCAACACCCCTAACACAAATACACCACCGCTCAACAAAACCAACACCCCTAACACAAATACACCACCGCTCAACAAAACCAACACCCATAACACAAATACACGACCGCTCAACAAAACCAACACCCCTAACACAAATACACGACCGCTCAACAAAACCAACACCCCTAACACAAATACACGACCGCTCAACAAAACCAGCACCCAAAACACAAATACACGACCGCTCAACAAAACCAACACCCCTAACACAAATACACGACCGCTCAACAAAACCAACACCCATAACACAAATACACCACCGCTCAACAAAACCAACACCCCTAACACAAATGCACCACCGCTCATCAAAACCAACACCCCTAACACAAATACACCACCGCTCAACAAAACCAACTCCCCTAACACAAATACACGACCGCTCAACAAAACCAACACCCCTAACACAAATACACGACCGCTCAACAAAACCAACACCCCTAACACAAATACACCACCGCTCAACAAAACCAACACCCCTAACACAAATACACCACCGCTCAACAAAACCAACACCCCTAACACAAATACACGACCGCTCAACAAAACCAACACCCCTAACACAATACACCACCGCTCAACAAAACCAACACCCCTAACACAAATACACGACCGCTCAACAAAACCAACACCCCTAACACAAATACACCACCGCTCAACAAAACCAACACCCCTAACACAAATACACCAGCGCTCAACAAAACCAACACCCCTAACACAAATACACCACCGCTCAACAAAACAAACACCCCTAACACAAATACACGACCGCTCAACAAAACCAACACCCATAACACAAATACACCACCGCTCAACAAAACCAACACCCCTAACACAAATACACCACCGCTCAACAAAACCAACACCCCTAACACAAATACACTACCGCTCAACAAAACCAACACCCCTAACACAAATACACGACCGCTCAACAAAACCAACACCCCTAACACAAATACACCACCGCTCAACAAAACCAACACCCCTAACACAAATACACGACCGCTCAACAAAACCAACACCCCTAACACAAATACACGACCGCTGAACAAAACCAACACCCCTAACACAAATACACCACCGCTCAACAAAACCAACACCCCTAACACAAATACACCACCGCTCAACAAAACCAACACCCATAACACAAATACACCACCGCTCAGCAAAACCAACACCCCTAACACAAATACACCACCGCTCAACAAAACCAACACCCATAACACAAATACACCACCGCTCAGCAAAACCAACACCCCTAACACAAATACACCACCGCTCAACAAAACCAACACCCCTAACACAAATACCCCACCGCTCAACAAAACCAACACCCCTAACACAAATACACCACCGCTCAACAAAACCAACACCCCTAACACAAATACACCACCGCTCAACAAAACCAACACCCCTAACACAAATACACCACCGCTCAACAAAACCAACACCCCTAACACAAATACACCACCGCTCAACAAAACCAACACCCCTAACACAAATACACCACCGCTCAACAAAACCAACACCCCTAACACAAATACACCACCGCTCAACAAAACCAACACCCATAACACAAATACACGACCGCTCAACAAAACCAACACCCCTAACACAAATACACCACCGCTCAACAAAAGCAACACCCCTAACACAAATACACCACCGCTCAACAAAACCAACACCCCTAACACAAATACACCACCGCTCAACAAAACCAACACCCCTTACACAAATACCCCACCGCTCAACAAAACCAACACCCCTAACACAAATACACCACCGCTCAACAAAACCAACACCCCTAACACAAATACACCACCGCTCAACAAAACCAAAACCCCTAACACAAATACACCACCGCTCAACAAAACCAACACCCCTAACACAAATACACCACCGCTCAACAAAACCAACACCCCTAACACAAATACACCACCGCTCAACAAAACCAACACCCCTAACACAAATACACCACCGCTCAACAAAACCAACACCCCTAACACAAATACACCACCGCTCAACAAAACCAACACCCCTAACACAAATACACGACCGCTCAACAAAACCAACACCCATAACACAAATACACGACCGCTCAACAAAACCAACACCCCTAACACAAATACACCACCGCTCAACAAAACCAACACCCCTAACACAAATACACCACCGCTCAACAAAACCAACACCCATAACACAAATACACGACCGCTCAACAAAACCAACACCCCTAACACAAATACACGACCGCTCAACAAAACCAACACCCCTAACACAAATACACGACCGCTCAACAAAACCAGCACCCAAAACACAAATACACGACCGCTCAACAAAACCAACACCCCTAACACAAATACACGACCGCTCAACAAAACCAACACCCATAACACAAATACACGACCGCTCAACAAAACCAACACCCCTAACACAAATACACGACCGCTCAACAAAACCAGCACCCAAAACACAAATACACCACCGCTCAACAAAACCAACACCCCTAACACAAATACACCACCGCTCAACAAAACCAACACCCCTAACACAAATACACCACCGCTCAACAAAACCAACACCCATAACACAAATACACCACCGCTCAACAAAACCAACACCCATAGCACAAATACACCACCGCTCAACAAAACCAACACCCCTAACACAAATACACCACCGCTCAACAAAACCAACACCCCTAACACAAATACACGACCGCTCAACAAAACCAACACCCCTAACACAAATACACCACCGCTCAACAAAACCAACACCCCTAACACAAATACACCACCGCTC
Source organism: Bathymodiolus brooksi (assembly GCA_963680875.1). Lineage (NCBI taxonomy): Eukaryota > Metazoa > Mollusca > Bivalvia > Mytilida > Modiolidae > Bathymodiolus > Bathymodiolus brooksi. The sequence goes on along the minus strand of OY804585.1, from coordinate 1,238,841 downwards.
AACAAAACCAACACCCCTAACACAAATACACCACCGCTCAACAAAACCAACACCCCTAACACAAATACACGACCGCTCAACAAAACCAACACCCCTAACACAAATACACCACCGCTCAACAAAACCAACACCCATAACACAAATACACCACCGCTCAACAAAACCAACACCCCTAACACAAATACACCACCGCTCAACAAAACCAACACCCATAACACAAATACATGACTGCTGAACAAAACCAACACCCCTAACACAAATACACCACCGCTCAACAAAACCAACACCCCTAACACAAATACACGACCGCTCAACAAATCCAACACCCCTAACACAAATACACCACCGCTCAACAAAACCAACACCCCTAACACAAATACACGACCGCTCAACAAAACCAACACCCATAACACAAATACACCACCGCTCAACAAAACCAACACCCCTAACACAAATACACCACCGCTCAACAAAACCAACACCCCTAACACAAATACACCACCGCTCAACAAAACCAACACCCCTAACACAAATACACCACCGCTCAACAAAACCAACACCCCTTACACAAATACCCCACCGCTCAACAAAACCAACACCCCTAACACAAATACACCACCGCTCAACAAAACCAACACCCCTAACACAAATACACCACCGCTCAACAAAACCAACACCCCTAACACAAATACCCCACCGCTCAACAAAACCAACACCCCTAACACAAATACACCACCGCTCAACAAAACCAACACCCCTAACACAAATACACCACCGCTCAACAAAACCAACACCCCTAACACAAATACACCACCGCTCAACAAAACCAACACCCCTAACACAAATACACCACCGCTCAACAAAACCAACACCCCTAACACAAATACACCACCGCTCAACAAAACCAACACCCCTAACACAAATACACCACCGCTCAACAAAACCAACACCCATAACACAAATACACGACCGCTCAACAAAACCAACACCCCTAACACAAATACACCACCGCTCAACAAAAGCAACACCCCTAACACAAATACACCACCGCTCAACAAAACCAACACCCCTAACACAAATACACCACCGCTCAACAAAACCAACACCCCTTACACAAATACCCCACCGCTCAACAAAACCAACACCCCTAACACAAATACACCACCGCTCAACAAAACCAACACCCCTAACACAAATACACCACCGCTCAACAAAACCAACACCCCTAACACAAATACACCACCGCTCAACAAAACCAACACCCCTAACACAAATACACCACCGCTCAACAAAACCAACACCCCTAACACAAATACACCACCGCTCAACAAAACCAACACCCCTAACACAAATACACCACCGCTCAACAAAACCAACACCCCTAACACAAATACACCACCGCTCAACAAAACCAACACCCCTAACACAAATACACGACCGCTCAACAAAACCAACACCCATAACACAAATACACGACCGCTCAACAAAACCAACACCCCTAACACAAATACACCACCGCTCAACAAAACCAACACCCCTAACACAAATACACCACCGCTCAACAAAACCAACACCCATAACACAAATACACGACCGCTCAACAAAACCAACACCCCTAACACAAATACACGACCGCTCAACAAAACCAACACCCCTAACACAAATACACGACCGCTCAACAAAACCAGCACCCAAAACACAAATACACGACCGCTCAACAAAACCAACACCCCTAACACAAATACACGACCGCTCAACAAAACCAACACCCATAACACAAATACACGACCGCTCAACAAAACCAACACCCCTAACACAAATACACGACCGCTCAACAAAACCAGCACCCAAAACACAAATACACGACCGCTCAACAAAACCAACACCCCTAACACAAATACACCACCGCTCAACAAAACCAACACCCCTAACACAAATACACCACCGCTCAACAAAACCAACACCCATAACACAAATACACCACCGCTCAACAAAACCAACACCCATAGCACAAATACACCACCGCTCAACAAAACCAACACCCCTAACACAAATACACCACCGCTCAACAAAACCAACACCCCTAACACAAATACACGACCGCTCAACAAAACCAACACCCCTAACACAAATACACCACCGCTCAACAAAACCAACACCCCTAACACAAATACACCACCGCTCAACAAAACCAACACCCCTAACACAAATACACCACCGCTCAACAAAACCAACACCCCTAACACAAATACACGACCGCTCAACAAAACCAACACCCCTAACACAAATACACCACCGCTCAACAAAACCAACACCCATAACACAAATACACCACCGCTCAACAAAACCAACACCCCTAACACAAATACACCACCGCTCAACAAAACCAACACCCATAACACAAATACATGACTGCTGAACAAAACCAACACCCCTAACACAAATACACCACCGCTCAACAAAACCAACACCCCTAACACAAATACACGACCGCTCAACAAATCCAACACCCCTAACACAAATACACCACCGCTCAACAAAACCAACACCCCTAACACAAATACACGACCGCTCAACAAAACCAACACCCATAACACAAATACACCACCGCTCAACAAAACCAACACCCCTAACACAAATACACCACCGCTCAACAAAACCAACACCCCTAACACAAATACACCACCGCTCAACAAAACCAACACCCCTAACACAAATACACCACCGCTCAACAAAACCAACACCCCTTACACAAATACCCCACCGCTCAACAAAACCAACACCCCTAACACAAATACACCACCGCTCAACAAAACCAACACCCCTAACACAAATACACCACCGCTCAACAAAACCAAAACCCCTAACACAAATACACCACCGCTCAACAAAACCAACACCCCTAACACAAATACACCACCGCTCAACAAAACCAACACCCCTAACACAAATACACCACCGCTCAACAAAACCAACACCCCTAACACAAATACACCACCGCTCAACAAAACCAACACCCCTAACACAAATACACCACCGCTCAACAAAACCAACACCCCTAACACAAATACACGACCGCTCAACAAAACCAACACCCCTAACACAAATACACCACCGCTCAACAAAACCAACACCCCTAACACAAATACACCACCGCTCAACAAAACCAACACCCCTAACACAAATACACCACCGCTCAACAAAACCAACACCCATAACACAAATACACGACCGCTCAACAAAACCAACACCCCTAACACAAATACACGACCGCTCAACAAAACCAACACCCCTAACACAAATACACGACCGCTCAACAAAACCAGCACCCAAAACACAAATACACGACCGCTCAACAAAACCAACACCCCTAACACAAATACACGACCGCTCAACAAAACCAACACCCATAACACAAATACACCACCGCTCAACAAAACCAACACCCCTAACACAAATGCACCACCGCTCATCAAAACCAACACCCCTAACACAAATACACGACCGCTCAACAAAACCAACTCCCCTAACACAAATACACGACCGCTCAACAAAACCAACACCCCTAACACAAATACACGACCGCTCAACAAAACCAACACCCCTAACACAAATACACCACCGCTCAACAAAACCAACACCCCTAACACAAATACACCACCGCTCAACAAAACCAACACCCCTAACACAAATACACGACCGCTCAACAAAACCAACACCCCTAACACAAATACACCACCGCTCAACAAAACCAACACCCCTAACACAAATACACGACCGCTCAACAAAACCAACACCCCTAACACAAATACACCACCGCTCAACAAAACCAACACCCCTAACACAAATACACCACCGCTCAACAAAACCAACACCCCTAACACAAATACACCACCGCTCAACAAAACCAACACCCCTAACACAAATACACGACCGCTCAACAAAACCAACACCCATAACACAAATACACCACCGCTCAACAAAACCAACACCCCTAACACAAATACACCACCGCTCAACAAAACCAACACCCCTAACACAAATACACTACCGCTCAACAAAACCAACACCCCTAACACAAATACACGACCGCTCAACAAAACCAACACCCCTAACACAAATACACCACCGCTCAACAAAACCAACACCCCTAACACAAATACACCACCGCTCAACAAAACCAACACCCCTAACACAAATACACTACCGCTCAACAAAACCAACACCCCTAACACAAATACACGACCGCTCAACAAAACCAACACCCCTAACACAAATACACCACCGCTCAACAAAACCAACACCCCTAACACAAATACACGACCGCTCAACAAAACCAACACCCCTAACACAAATACACGACCGCTGAACAAAACCAACACCCCTAACACAAATACACCACCGCTGAACAAAACCAACACCCATAACACAAATACACCACCGCTCAACAAAACCAACACCCATAACACAAATACACCACCGCTCAGCAAATCCAACACCCCTAACACAAATACACCACCGCTCAACAAAACCAACACCCCTAACACAAATACACCACGCTCAACAAAACCAACACCCCTAACACAAATACACCACCGCTCAACAAAACCAACACCCATAACACAAATACACGACCGCTCAACAAAACCAACACCCCTAGCACAAATACACCACCGCTCAACAAAACCAACACCCCTAACACAAATACACCACCGCTCAACAAAACCAACACCCCTAACACAAATACACCACCGCTCAACAAAACCAACACCCATAACACAAATACACGACCGCTCAACAAAACCAACACCCCTAACACAAATACACCACCGCTCAACAAAACCAACACCCCTAACACAAATACACCACCGCTCACTTTCCTGGCTTGCTACATACAATTCAATAAAAGGTGGCGGTATCAAACTAATTTGTGTAATGTTGGATAAGGTTCATTTACATCCTTGCCATTTCTTACCAAACCAATGAGGTCATTGTCATATTTTGACAATATTATCTTCTCACAGGATTCCCTAATTTATTAGAAATGAGTGTACAGAATAGGGGTGGGAAAGAGGGGAGGTGTTCAACGTGTACTCATTTGGAAGTATCTGAAATTTTAAATTGCAGTCGCCAGTAGGTGTATTTGCGTATTGTAATGTGTTGCTTTGTTAATTTGCAGAAAGGATGGTCAAACCAAATATTTTTGAACATAAAAGCAGTGAAAGTGCACACTCAAATTTTCCGGCAATTTGCTTCTGGAAAGACGTAAATTTGCGTGAGACTTCGCGTGAGACTTCGCGTATCCCCCAATTAAAAAATAGAAAGAAAAGAACAATCTTCATAAAAAACGTTGAAAATAAACGACTGGAAACATACGGAGTCTTTTTTTACATGACTAGATTTTGAGCGGTCGTGTATATTTGTGTTTATAGTTTCGATATTCCCTTTGTTTCTTTCGATTTTACAACTGATCTGAATGTGTTTTTTTTTTATTAATGTATAATCTATGTGAAGATTTAAAATTATTTGTCATGACTTAAAATTGGTGTTGCATCATACGGAAGTGTACTGAGTACATTTATAATAAAGATAAATGAAAACTTTTCTGTTGACCTGTCTTGTGTTTAAATGTCCATAATAGGCTCCCAATCTTTTTGATGACGGTTATTTCAGAAACACGTGATGCTCACACTAAATTAGAAAACCTATGTTTTTATTACAATACCGATCGTTTTGTCTCCGAATTTAAATGATCACATGATAATAGGGTGATCTCTAGCTGAAAAACCATGCCACGAAGATAATAAACAAAACTGTAATCGTTTCAGGTCAAGGTCCGCTGATGTCTGGGGTTTAATTAATAATATTCTTTAAATAGACCCCTTTTCACGTTTTGCCCTATATTTCATCAGCACAAAGTATACTTGATGGCAAACAAAAATTACATTATTTTTAGATTTTCGTAAGTAAACATATTTTGCTTTTCCTTCATTTGAATGCAAGTAAAAATGTTCCATTTCAAAAACGAGGCGAGCACGCTAACCATTACACCACAAATACGATTACTCGATTGAAGATATAGGTTTTATGTATTATTGTAAGATAGAAGACCGGAAATCCAAAGTGAAATAACCGGTAGCTCGACGTTATGACATCAATGTCCAATGTACGTCATATTTTGCAGGGCCGTCACAATTACAAACCTTGCAGCGATGAAAATGACGATATAGTTCGTTAGTTTTTAAGATTTCCCGAGTTGCAAAACAACCTGAAATTCTAACATAATAAACGGTATAACTAATTTTGATTTTTGAGAATAGTTCAATCGTCACGGAAAACTCTATATTAGTCGCCCATGAGGTAAGCGCATTCGCAAGTAATTAACGGTGTGCAATATTTTTTGTTGCACAAATCCCACAAATATAAGGTTCATTGGTAAAAACTTAATTGTGTCTGTAAGTTTTTCCTATATTGAGTATACACATATGTGATGGGTGACTATTCCGTGTTGAGATGACAAGTTGAGTAGCTGTTTTTATTTTGGTAAGTACAATTCAGTTTCCTTGTAAAGCATTTAGAATGAGTATTTATCATAACAACATTTTTAATCGATGCATCATTAATAATTTCTCATTGACCAAAAACAATCCATAAGATTTGTTTTCACAGAGGCAAATTCTTTTTCATTATTATATAAATAGTATTGATTGTTTCTTTAGACAGATGTTATTTTAACTCAGAAATAACGAATTTCTATTTGAAATGTTGAATTTAAGATTTTGAGTGTATAATTTGTTTTAGAAAATAATGCAATAAATTTATATAATATTTCAATAAATGTAACTTTAAACTGATAAAACAGATTACAAAATAAAAAGATGTTTAACCCATGAATACGTAGTGTTGCTGTTGTCTCTTATTTTATGCTCTTGTCTATATGATAAACGACCCCTCGAAACGATGACCTGTTCAAATCATTAGGACAACATCTAGTTAAAGCAAAAAGTGATGCGAGAGAAATTTTATTATTAATTAAATATAAAAAAAAAAACTAATTATTACACGAACCACTCGTTCGGCATTTAAACTTCTTACGGGAATCTTGATCTTGGCATGGAGCAGTCACAAAAATGTAGCGGAAACCAGTTAATACTATTCTTAAATGTGTTGTTCCACCTTTCAACCTTTGCCTACCAATACTCGGTATATCATAATTCATACTCGGGGGAAATCTGTACACTTGCTTTCGCTTGGCCTTCAAAAATGTGTCAATAAATAGGCTTCTGTGTGTTCTAATTGATCTATCTCTCTTGTTACTAAACTGGAAACATGGTTCTGTTTATTTGATTTTAAGCAAGATCCGCCTCCTATCTATTACTTGTCATTTACAAAGCCCTTATACATATATATAAATAAAACAATTTTCAAATAATTTTCTTTCATGTTAATTAGAATATTATATATAGAACGTTTTAAGTTCTAACTGTCAAATCATCAATAATCATGTCATTGTAATGGGTCTAGCGTGAGTAGGCTAATTCAAACAAAATATCCATTATATATTTGTTTTATTTTTGAAGAAAACTAATTGAAACTTTCAAATGTTATTTCTGAAAATAATAAATGGCAGTCTTAAGCTTTTTTGTTTGATCTTGAGGCAGTCAAACAAATTTCAAAGGTTTGAAATATCGAGCTTTATGTGTTTTGAGTAGAACATTATTGTAGTATAGGGGGTCAACTACCCTCTCTCCATCATTAAAAAAGAAAGATCTACCTAGTTTAAGCAAAAGACCTACTCATTATATTAGTAGTTGTCTTGAATCTATATTAGGGTATATGTTCTTTATTAGAATAATATTAGAAATACAATGCCATTACGTAAACATCCGTGATGGATGCACACCTTCGTAATTAAATACGAAAACAAGTTTGCCACATTTTTGAAAATGGGAGACTTACTGTCTTTGTTTACTTTCGTTGTATTATTATTGTTCTTTCGTTTTGATCGTATCATTTCACTGAGAGGGGAGATTTGGGCGATAAAACTAGTTCAGCTCCGCCACTTTTTATTGAAGTGACTATCCCAAGCCAGGAAATTGAACGGTCATGAATTTGTGTTACGTGTATCGAATTTCCTTCTCTCTATATTTTTTCCCTTGGATTTTGGAACTGTTCCGACAGTGTGGTATATTTTAGAACTGTTCCGACAGTGTGGTATATTTTGGAACTGTTCCGACAGTGTGGTATATTTTAGAACTGTTCCGACAGTGTGGTATATTTTGGAACTGTTCCGACAGTGTGGTATATTTTAGAACTGTTCCGACAGTGTGGTATATTTTGGAACTGTTCCGACAGTGTGGTATATTTTGGAACTGTTCCGACAGTGTGGTGTATTTTGGAACTGTTCCGACAGTGTGGTATATTTTGGAACTGTTCCGACAGTGTGGTATATTTTGGGACTGTTCCGACAGTGTGGTATATTTTGGAACTGTTCCGACAGTGTGGTATATTTTGGAACTGTTCCGACAGTGTGGTATATTTTGTTTTTCATTTTATTCTATATATTTAATGAGATTATCATATTTGGTTGTATTAGACCAACTCGCTAACACTAGAATACTTTGCACCATCGCAAAACATAGTTGTAAACTCATTACGAATTATATATATATAATAGCATGTTTCGGCTAGCTTGAATAGATTACTTTTAACCGACGAATTAAGCGAGTCGTTGCACCACCTGGCGTAGCGAGTTGGATTATTAATATATTACCTGAGAGAGAAAAAACATCAATCCACATGTAGACATATCTGTCCACCCAGAAACTTTGTATATCACTATATAGCTGATATACTGTCATAGCTGGCGTTAAACACAAATCAATCAAACATTACACTGACTCTAAGGTATCTAGTATTTACTCTTACTCCACAATGTTGTGTGCGGGGATCCACCAAATAACCTTCTTACTCCACAATGTTGTGTGCGGGATCAACCAAATAACCTTCTTACTCCACAATGTTGTGAGCGGGGATCTACCAAATATTCTTCTTACTCCACAATGTTGTGTGCGGGGATCAACCAAATAACCTTCTTACTCCACAATGTTGTGAGCGGGGATCCACCAAATAACCTTCTTACTCCACAATGTTGTGAGCGGGGATCAACCAAATAACCTTCTTACTCCACAATGTTGTGAGCGGGGATCATCCAAATAACCTTCTTACTCCACAATGTTGTGTGCGGGATCCACCAAATAACCTTCTTACTCCACAATGTTGTGTGCGAGGATCAACCAAATAACCTTCTTACTCCACAATGTTGTGTGAGCGGGGATCCATCAAATAACCTTCTTACTCCACAATGTTGTGTGCGGGATCCACCAAATAACCTTCTTACTCCACAATGTTGTGTGCGAGGATCAACCAAATAACCTTCTTACTCCACAATGTTGTGAGCGGGGATCCACCAAATAACCTTCTTACTCCACAATGTTTTGAGCGGGGATCAACCAAATAACCTTCTTACTCCACAATGTTGTGTGAGCGGGGATCAACCAAATAACCTTCTTACTCCACAATGTTGTGTGCGGGGATCGACCAAATAACCTTCTTACTCCACAATGTTGTGCTTAGCGGGGATCCACCAAATAACCTTCTTACTCCACAATGTTGTGTGCGGGGATCCACCAAATAACCTTCTTACTCCACAATGTTGTGTGAGCGGGGATCAACCAAATAACCTTCTTACTCCACAATGTTGTGTGAGCGGGGATCCACCAAATAACCTTCTTACTCCACAATGTTGTGTGCGGGGATCGACCAAATAACCTTCTTACTCCACAATGTTGTGTTTAGCGGGGATCCACCAAATAACCTTCTTACTCCACAATGTTGTGAGCGGGGATCCACCAAATAACCTTCTTACTCCACAATGCTGTGTGTTTAGCGGGGATCCACCAAATAACCTTCTTACTCCACAATGTTGTGTGCGGGGATCCACCAAATAACCTTCTTACTCCACAATGTTGTGTTTAACGGGGATCCACCAAATAACCTTCTTACTCCACAATGTTGTGAGCGGGGATCAACCAAATAACCTTCTTACTCCACAATGTTGTGTGTTTAGCGGGGATCCAACAAATAACCTTCTTACTCCACAATGTTGTGAGCGGGGATCCACCAAATAACCTTCTTACTCCACAATGTTGTGTGTTTAGCGGGGATCCACCAAATAACCTTCTTACTCCACAATGTTGTGTGTTTAGCGGGGATCCACCAAATATCCTTTGGGTCTTTCATTTGAGCACATCAACAATCGCATTACTCATCACTGGGGCGCTTCTGTTTGGGTATTTTATTTGAGTACATCAACAATCGCATTACTCATTACTAAGGCGGTTCTTTTGGGTCTTTCATTTGAGCACATCAACAATCGCATTGCTCATTACTGTGGCGGTTCTTTTGGGTCTTTCGTTTGAGCACATCAACAATCACATTACTCATTACTGGGGCGGTTCTTTTGGGTCTTTCATTTGAGCACATCAACAATCGCATTACTCATTAATGGGGCGGTTCTTTTGGGTCTTTCATTTGAGCACATCAACAATCGCATTACTCATTACTGGGGCGGTTCTTTTTGGTCTTTCATTTGAGCACATCAACAATCGCATTAATCATTACTGGGGCGATTTGTGATAACATATATATATATGTACGCTATATTCTAAAATGCTAATATTAGGATATACATATAATTGTAAATACAAGAATGTATATAGCAATGTTACTTGGGTCAATAATTGACATACGTAAATATATAAAGGATTGTTTTTCTAGGAAAACATCTTAACACCTCAGACCGATTTTGTCAGTTTTACCTTAAATGATGTATATGAGAAGTAACACTTGAACATTACCGTCCATTAACAATAAAATGTTTATACATTTTGCATACCATTCCTGTTGTGACGTAGAAGGAACCAACAATGGAATTAATTCCGGACGCATTTCCGTTTTGTTTCAATTTCGACAGGATAAGCACGAGACGTGTTGTTTCTTTCTCTGCATGCTTTGTATTCAATGACGTTAGATTAATATCAACCAATATTTAACTAATTAACACATATCATTAAAAATCAACATAAAATACCCTAAAGGGAAGAGGGACCGTCGTGGCCGTGATCGTATGGTAGTTGGATTTATGACTGCATATATGCGATCAGTGCCTATCACCACTGATGTTGTGAGTTCGAATCCCACTCAGACGAGTTGTACTCGATACAATATTATGTGATAAAGTTTGTCAGTGACTTGCGGCAGGTCGTGGTTTACTCCGGATACATCGGTTTCCTCCACAAATAAAACTGACCTCCACGATATATCTGAAATATTGTTGAAAGTAGCGTTACAAACCATAACCCTAACCCTTAAAGGGAAGATATTTTACAATTATTGATTGATTGATTGATTTTGACGTTCAACGTCAGGTGAGCAGTATTTTAGCTACACACATTATTAATGTTAAGAGGTTGTGCTACCGTTGGCCTATGGCGGATCATTTGTTTACTACAATGAAAATGGGAGATGATGGATTATATTATTTTTGCGTAGCATATTGGCTATCAGGTACCACCCCTTGCAAACCTGGTCATTAGGATCTGCTCGACGTTTTATTACTCGCAAGGAGAGAGCCATTCTTCAAACAAAGAGGGGGCCGTCGTAGTCGTGATCGTATGGTAGCTGGATTTACAAATACCTATGCAATTAGTGCCTATCACTAAAGATGTTGTGAGCTCGAATCTCGATCAGGGGAGGTGTACAACATTATGTGATCAAGTTTGTCAGTGACTTGCAACAGGTCAGTGGTTTTCTCCGGGTCCTCCGGTTTCTACCACCAATAAAACTGACAGCCACGATATAACTGAAATATTGTTGAAAGTTGCGTTAAACACCAAACAAAGAGGGGGCCGTCGTAGTCGTGATCGTATGGTAGTTGGATTTACAACTACCTAAGCAATTAGTGCCTATCACTAAAGATGTTGTGAGCTCGAATCTCGATCAGGTCGAGGTGTACAACATTATGTGATAAATTTTATCAGTGACTTGCGACAGGTCGGTGGTTTTCTCCGGGTCCTCCGGTTTCCTCCACCAATAAAACTGACCGCCACGACATAACTGAAATATTGTTGATAGAGTTGCGTTAAACACTATAAAACCAAAAATGGCGCACTTGGAGTATCATTTACGCCCGGGGGAGGTTGTGTATTTTATTCGTGCACCACAAAGCGGAGAAACTATGTCCCATTTTTATACCATCTTGATTTAATTGATAATTAGCGGCTAGACAGGTTTAAATATAAACAATATTCGCTTTACCCTCAAGAGATAACACAACATAGACATGACAGTACATATGTTCTAAAACTAGTATATAATATATGTTAGATTGTGAGTTACACATATTTAACCCAGTCCCAACATTAATTTGGTTACTCTGTGGCGGTCAGAATTATTGTTGGATGAAACCACAGAAAACGCAGACCTGTCATCGATAAACTACACGTATATCAAATAGTTGTATCTATATATATATACATTTTGTATATATGTTACCAATGTTCGAAAGACGGATTTCAAGGTATATTTGAGCAGTATATTTTTAGAAATTCAGAAATTTTATAACAAAGACGCCGTCTATGTGGGTATCTGTAATTGTTATGGGTTATGTTTGAATGTTTTAGTCATAAATTGGGATTCACTTCAGTCAGAGGGGCACGAACACTACCTATTGGGATTCCCAACATTGCACGATAAGCGGAAATAAATCTGAAAAATATTCATTTCATTTTTATTTCTTTATATCTAATTCTGCCTGTTAGCAAATGCCCTTAGTGTCCATGCTTCCCTTACCGACTTGAAATAATTGCCCGTAATGTTTGATATGTTTTTCTTACAATTAAAGAACAGCTTGTACAATGTCAAGCAATAATAGATGTATCATAAATATAAAATTGAGAATAGAATAGAATAGAATAGAATACACCGAAAGAAAATATATTTCAAATATACTTATATTTCAGTTAAATATATTGTTATTTTGAGTAAGCAATTAATCCAGTATGTTAATGATACTCGGTGTGAAATAGTAGTATCCTACCAACCCACGTTAAAATTCCCCACACATTATGACTTTTATGGACTATTTCTTAAATACCAAGAACAAACATAAGCTCATATAACAGAAGACGGGTTAATATAACACAAAACCTTTATCGATTTAGTACGTGTATAAATAGCATTCATTTTCTTATCCCACGCACCCCATAAGCCAAAATTTGTCATTGTCAAGACAATCTTGATGGCGGCATTCAAATGAGACATTCATAGACAATAAGATTACGGTACTAATTAACAATAATAGAAATGCGCGTATAAAGTTTTTATACCGGTGCGAAATAAACAAAAGTAGATGTGATTATCTACCGTTGTCAAGTTGAATTGGCAGTTGCACCTATTCTATTGTACCGACAAGAGACTACGGGGCACAGAGACATGACTTAGTTGCACCTATTCTATTGTACCGACAAGAGACTACGAGACACAGAGACATGACTTAGTTGCACCTATTCTATTGTACCGACAAGAGACTACGAGACACAGAGACATGACTTAGTTGCACCTATTCTATTGTACCGACAAGAGACTACGAGACACAGAGACATGACTTAGTTGCACCTATTCTATTGTACCGACAAGAGACTACGGGGCACAGAGACATGACTTAGTTGCACCTATTCTATTGTACCGACAAGAGACTACGGGGCACAGAGACATGACTTAGTTGCACCTATTCTATTGTACCGACAAGAGACTACGAGACACAGAGACATGACTTAGTTGCACCTATTCTATTGTACCGACAAGAGACTACGGGGCACAGAGACATGACTTAGTTGCACCTATTCTATTGTACCGACAAGAGACTACGGGGCACAGAGACATGACTTAGTTGCACCTATTCTATTGTACCGACAAGAGACTACGAGACACAGAGACATGACTTAGTTGCACCTATTCTATTGTACCGACAAGAGACTACGGGGCACAGAGACATGACTTAGTTGCACCTATTCTATTGTACCGACAAGAGACTACGAGACACAGAGACATGACTTAGTTGCACCTATTCTATTGTACCGACAAGAGACTACGAGACACAGAGACATGACTTAGTTGCACCTATTCTATTGTACCGACAAGAGACTACGAGACACAGAGACATGACTTAGTTGCACCTATTATATTGTACCGACAAGAGACTACGGGGCACAGAGACATGACTTAGTTGCACCTATTCTATTGTACCGACAAGAGACTACGAGACACAGAGACATGACTTAGTTGCACCTATTCTATTGTACCGACAAGAGACTACGAGACACAGAGACATGACTTAGTTGCACCTATTCTATTGTACCGACAAGAGACTACGAGACACAGAGACATGACTTAGTTGCTCTGCTGTAGCGTATAATGTTCTGAAGCAATCAATTACTTGTGTCCAGGACTTTACCTTAAGACAGGACCTAAATGAATGTCTCTTGTAAGATGAATGCCATATTCCTTGTACGACGAAAAATCTTGAAGCAGCTCCAAATAATGAGTAGAATGTCAGGAGTGGTTATTGGTTACCCATTTCAAGGAGGCCTTCGTGGTGATTGTATGGTAGTTGGATTTACAACTACTTGTACAATCAGTGTCTATCGCCACTAAAGTTCGAACCCAGCTCAGGACGAGGTGTACTCGCTACAGCATTATGTGATAAAGTTTGTCTGTGACTCGCGACAGGTCTGTGGTTTTCTCCGAGTACTCCGTTTTCCTCCACCATTAAAACTGATCGCCACGATATAGTTGAAATATTGTTGAAAGTGGCGTTAAACACCATAAACCAAAACCTCAAACATCACTCGTCGACATTCAAGATTAATGCTTCTCTTAAGTTTTCGCCGATAGCTCCATACCACTCCATATTTTACCTACATGTTTGTAAACTTTTTTTGAATATATCTGAAATACTTCTCAACTGACATTAAATAACAATGAAACAATCAATCCGTTCCTATTTTGGTTTTAGGAGACATTATTTTGTTGTTAATACTGCGTTAGATTTTTGTGTTGTCCTATTATGTGTCTTGACGTTCTGAGTTCCGTGTTGTCATGTGCGTTACGAATTACGCATAAAACTATGTTCGGTTCGTCTTAACCCTCCAGTTGTTTGTGGAAGGGTGCATGATTTATTAACGTTATTTGTGTTTGATTGCATATAGTGGTGTCCAACGCATATTGTGTTGTGTACCCTATGTTGCCAGTTTCTCTGGATTGTCCATTTGTGATTGGGACTTCGTTATTCTATAACGTTTAATCAGAATGTTATCCCTGTGTTGCATTCTAATGTTATCATACTCTTGAGTACTTGTGACGCTTCCCTCGGCTCAAAGTACACAGATTGCCCCCGCACGCCCCCATAGTGCGGATAGAGAATGCTTTGTCGATAGAGGTTTGTCAGGAAAAACTGATGGTTTGTGGGGATTGTAACGTTCGTTGAAGAGGTCATTTTCATAGTACTTTATAGAACAAAAAAAAGATGGGAGGGGCATTGTAGCATTCAATAGTCGTTGCCCCGAATGTCCCTTTCCTTTCTCATTTCAGTATAATTTTTATTTAGTATTGAGCTTGTTTTCGTCCTGGATATGCATGACATTTCTGCCGCTGGACGTCTTACAACCATCAATATATCTACAAAGATTGTGTAGTTAGTATTGTTTATTGTATGTGAATTTTATTTTAATGATAAGATTTTATACGTGACCTCCTTGGTGGAGTAAGAAAACGTAGATAGTAGTTTACATGTACAACTCAATGCGGCAGATTGTGGATTTGATCTCCTGTCGGGTCAAATTTAAAGACTATAGAATTAACATTTGTAGTTTCCTCTTGTTACACACAACATTAATGAAAAGACGAAAGAATGGGTGGCTCGGAGTTAAAATATGTCCGAGTGGGGCGACATTATATCGTGGCGGTCAGTTTTATTGGTGGAATATATCGGAGAAAACCAATCACCTGTCGAAAGTCACTGACAAATTTTATCACATAATGTTGTATCGAGTACACCTCGCCATGAACGGGATTCGAACTCACAACATTAGTGATGCCAGTCACTGATTGCATACGTATCATTCGATCGCGTCCACAACCGTCCCTTGTTGTTTTAGTAAGCTAGCACTATAATCATTGAATATACCGTGTTGGTCTATATCTATCATCTCATAACTCGTGCTCGCCATGATATAGCTGTTCTCGCCATGATATAGCTGTTCTCGCCATGATATAGCTGTTCTCGCCATGATATAGCTGAAACGTTGCTCATGGTAAACAACAATCGTTCATTTTATAAATGTAGTTAAATGGGAATATATTCCGCTGTATTATTATGTTTTTTAATAAAACATGTATATATATTCGCTTAATGTTTGATAGAAAGAAATGTCTACTAGTTTTGTTAATTAAACATAGTCAACAACTACAATAAATGTAACATTTCGTTCCATATTTCATTATTTGTTGTGAGAGAACGCATTTCTGTCATAATAAAGATAGAAATCACTCATTTTAAGGCAAAATATTTACATTTTAAAAAGTACTTAATGTTTAATATTTCTTTTTGTTCTCATTTTATGACAGTCTCATCTTTGTATGAATCAACAATGTTGTAATTTTCCGTGTAAATCTTCATTCGCTTTAATAGGAAATGCTAAGAAATTCTTAAAGCGTGAATTTAAATGATTACTAAGAAAACTATGGCATAAATTACAAACTCACTTTCAGGAAATTAATTGTTTTGAAATACATAAAAGAGAAGAAAATGATAAATTAGAATATATCGATATCAGCCTACACCTATCCATAGTTATAATATCCGATCACAAAATAGTTTGATGATCAAAATACGAACCAACCACAGACTTTGTCTCTCTCAATGTATCTAGCTGTACCGTCAACATACAATCAGGTGAGTTTTCTTTACTTTATTGACAACGTAGGACAGATATGAACACTAGTGTAATTTAACATGAAAGAGAGATATTTAACGCTAAACAGGAAAAGGTAAGATATTTTGAAGATATTAATATTTGTATTTCGTTACCTTAATATGTAATATGTATATATATATTTCAGTCGACATATTTTATAAATGTATCGGTGAACTTTTATAAACTTCAGGACAACTTTGATACAAGATGCTAATTATTATTAGTATAGAATTATATAATAATATTATTATATTTCATTTTCTAGAAAGTGAGACTAAATACTGTTACATGTATTGATACTGTTACGGTAGAGAGGAATGGGGATACTTTACACTTTATTGCAAAAGAAATGTATTTTTGATCAGAAATTGTAACACAGATTTGGTATTATTTTATTAACACATTGAATGTTTTAGAAATAAAAAAAAAATATTTAAAAAATGCAAAATTGTACCCCCTGCGACGTTACTATTAATGATTTAAGACAGTTGAGTGCTCGTCTGGTATCACAACTTAATTTATATCAAAACAAAATGTATGGAGACTCAATGGGAGTTTATCAAAAGCGCGTATTAGTATATCAAAAGCGTTTATTTTTTTAATCAAAAGCGCAGATTTTCATTCATCAAAAGCGCGTATGTCTGTAATTCAAACATCGAAATTGACATCACACTTGCGTTCAAACACACATTTTAAAATAATATTTTATCGTTTTCGATATTGTAGTGGCTCATGAATATTCATGTTCACGTAGGCATATAAACAGAACCTGACGAATGTGGGTATTATACGGGTTTTTCAACAAATATTAACACGTAAAAAAGCCACACAGACTGGATTTTCACAAGGTAACGGACTTGGTTAACTTTTAAGCAAACTATACACGTGCTTTTTGCTTTTTTTTTAATTCAGAAGTAAATCTTGCTTTGCGTTCACACAACTGGTTTCAAATATACATTTAACCCGGACTTAGTGTGTACGCAATCCAGTTTTGATGCTAAATCGGATTTCAAATTCGAAATTGATAAATAGTGTGAACAGGGTATTAGTTGTGCTTAGACAAGCATTATGCATCAGTTCATTGTAAGTTTAATTATTTCAGATTTATGTCTTTCGGTATTTAGCGTAGGGTCATTGGTGTTGAACGGCACTTACATATAGTGTTAGGGTTATTGGTGTTGAACGGCACTAGTGTTAGGATTATCGATTTTGTCTCTTTCTACGATTTTCGAATGGATTTTGGAACTGTTCCGACATTGTGGTATATTTTGTTTCTCATTTAATTTCATCACTTTATAAGATATATCATGACTGCCAGACTTAATGGGAAAGGACAATCTGGACAGTTATAAAGAGCTAACTTGTGAAGATCCCGGACATGGGTAGGTCTTCGGGAACCATACAACTTGAGGTGGATATTGGGGGTCGAATCCACATCAGTTGCTTTTTTAGCATGTAGCCAGAAGTCAACAACCTTAAGCAGTCGTCCAGCCATGCCCCCTGCCAGTGTTTAATTTAAACGGTCGAAAATAATATGTTCATTTCTTCTGTCAGACTTTTATATTTCTTCTAATTCTAAAGGCGTTTTATATGAGATTCACATTAAAGTTCTCCTCCCTCAGGCATATGTGACCTTATCCGAATTTAGCTATCCTGTTTAGCCCCTTTGGTTTTATTGCTCCTAAAACTTTAATTTATTGGTTTTCCAATCTTTCGATTTTGAGCGTACATGATGAATGTTATTACAGAAATGCGTCCTGCGCACTAAATTAGATATTTATGTTTTTTATTTAACCCATCATGGCTATTAAATAATCAGATGCCCCGTTGATGAATTTAAAGGGTTTTTTTCTGGCCATTCATTCGGTAATGACATCTTGTAATGTTCAAGACCTTCGATAATTACAAAAAAAGTATATTAAAAAACTTCTAGTTTCATTTTATTACTAAGTTATCTGACGCAGGATATTTCAAAAACGTAAATTGATGAAACACTGAACGTCCGTTACTTTTTGCTCGTCTGTTTAGTTTTTTGTGTTGTCCTATTATGTGTCTTTACGCTATGATTTCCGCATAAAGACGATGTTTGGTTCGTCTTTACCTCCAATTTTGTATAGGACTCGTGTCTTATTTACGTTATTTGTGTCTGTTGAAGTGCAAATTGTAGTCCTGCTATTTAACACATGATATCAACAAGCATTAATAACTTTAAATGTTGACAATTTACTTATTGCAAATTCATCAAAATATATATAAATTTAGCTTGCTTTTAACACTTTTAAACTCTCCTGACGTAAATGGTGTTCCGTAGCTTGAAATAAATATACAGATTAAAAGGTGCAAATAAAAGGTTTTTCTTTAATTCTTTCAATTCATTTGCAAAAATGACATCAACCCAGGATTATGATAAATATGTTTGTTTTATGATGTTTAATGCCGCTTTCACCAATATTTCAGTTATATCGTAGCGGTTAGTTTTATTGGGGAAACTGGAGAAAACCACCGACCTGTCCCAAATCACTGACAAACTTTATCACATAAAGTTCTACACCTCGCCCTTATCGAGATTCGAACGCACAACATCAGTGATGATAGGCACTGATTGCATAGGTAGTTGTAAATTCAACTACCATACGATCACGGACACGACGGCCCCTTTATGATTAATAAATTTCAATAGTAGAATCACGCATTTTATATGATATATAAAGGTCTTAGAAATGGAACACTGAAAGACTAAATAGTTAGTAATTACTGTTATTATCTTAACAACGACGTCATGAAATCGTAGACGTCGTGAAATCCTAGTTGAGAGTAAAAAATAATTTCCGTAGTAGTGTTATGTTTGTTTGCTACAAGTAAAGGGTTTTAGATGACTACGTTTTTATTAACGAATTATCAAAACAAATGAAGACATTAAAAAAGGATTTTATATTTGTAGCCGTTTCATAAATTTTCATTCCAGCAACGCGTGTTTAAGAAATTTAGAGACAGTCTGTTTGAATAAAGGTAATAACAAAATTACCGAACTCCGAACAATCTTACAAAGGGAAAGTCAAAACTCATAATTATATAAACAGACAAAATCAGTCAACAACCGGAAAACTGTGAAAACCGTAATGACCCTGACTTGGTACAGGCATTTCTAAAGAAATGGTGGGTTGAATCAGATTTTAAGGCGCCAAACCTCCCGCTCTCATTACGGTTCAAAGGTTCCGGCTGTCACTGTAACAGTATTTAAATACAGGAACAAAATAGGTAAAATAGTTGTCAAATAGTTGAAGGCAAGTTTATAATATTGTCCTTGATTTATATTATTATCACATAACAATTTATGATTCCCAATCAAGTCATTATACATTATGGAAATGATACCAAACTCAATTTATTCCGCAAGAAAGCGATACGCAATTAATTTGTGCAGCTCTGTTTTATTTGACAACACTTCACGTGAAAAATGGCTCCTATGGACATCAACTGATTGAATTAAAATCGCACCAATAAGTTCAGTAAAATATTTTTAAGCCACCAGCAAGGCTTAGCATTACGTAATACAACTATATCATAATACGAAGATAATCGACTTTACTGGCTCGAATGTGGGCCCCAGAATGATGTGAATGACTGACATAACATGATTAACTCACAGAACACCCTTCGTGTTACTCAATCTTTAGTTGTCTGTAATGTTTTGTAGACCATTGTTTATCCTTGTGATCTTTTTCGTTTGCCTATTAAATTGCCGGCATTCGATTTACTGCCCTTGATGATTACCCCTTTGATAATCTTCAAACGTTTCGTCAGTGAATCTAGATGTTTTAAAACATTAAGAAAAGTTTAAAAATACAAAGGTGGAAAACAGTGTATTTTTGACCATTGTATTGTTTGTCCTTCGACTTAGGGTTTCTGGCTACCCCTTTGGTATATTCAAATTTTTCTTCAGTTTATCCTAGAAAGTCTCCCCATACCTGAGTCTTAGTAGAGAATGGAGAACTGGCTTACGACAAGTTATTTTTTATTTAATCTTTTATTTGAATATTACGTTTGTAAACCTGCAGTGACTTTTATGTCTATTGGCCCGGGTGTAAATTTGTTATCGAATGTTAAGAATTCATTGCACACTAACCGCATCGGTGGCGTAATGGTTAGTGTGCTCGCATCGAGTGCGGTAGATCGTGGGTTCGAGCCCCGGTCGGGTCAAACCAAAGACTATAAAATTGGTATTTGTTGCTTTTCCGCTAAGCACGCAGCATTAAGGAGAAAGAACAAAGACTGAATGGCTCGGAATCAGAATAATGTGTCTGAGTGGGGCGACATGTCTACGCGCGGACTGTTGTTTCAGTGAGCTAACACTATAAAAATCCAATTCAGCGTGTTGGTCTAGAACAAAGCGGATCTCATCATCATCTCATTGAAAATTAATTTGTTCTCGCCATGATATAGATGAAAAATTGCTCAATTGGCGTTAAACAACAATCACTCACTCATTCATTATACACTTATTGATTGCACTTGTAGTTATAGTACGATTAATTGTTGGTAGTTTAACGTGTAGTTATAGTACGATTGATTGTTGGTAGTTTAACGTGTAGTTATAGTACGATTGATTGTTGGTAGTTTAACGTGCAGTGACAAATATAACATGCATATTCAGGAAGAGAAGGAGTTCAACAATGAAATAGATAAAAATAAATATACAGAAATAAGCGATGAATGGGTCAGCATGGCCAATTACTTTTGAATGTCACTAGACAGGTATGGAGAGCTGGGTGTGGACGACAAAATTAGCATTCTGTATCGGCTACAACGCGCCTACTTACTCTTTTTCGAAATCTAAAAAATCATATGTTTAACGTGCAAGGGGTGTTGGATTTTTCAAACACATTACCCACTGCACAAACATTCTGTGTTATAACCTGACAACGACCAAATAGACAGAGCATCCTTTAACCGCCATCTAAGGACGCCCTGTGCATATTTGTAGGTTGAGCCCTGGGAAACGTCACTGGTACCCAGGTCTTTAATATACAAGTTGTACTCAATAACTTACGAAAATCGTGGCATTTATTGACTTAAACTACATAATTCTGTTCATAGAATCGTGTCCGTTTTCCCTAAAAGAAGCTAATGCAAAACGTCTTGCTTTGAAGTTCGTTGTCTCTTCTGAAGAGAGTAAATTGAGAGTTGTAAAACTCGAAACCCTTTCATTTTAAAAATAGTTGAAATTTAAGAAACCTTGTTGCTATTGATAAATATGTCATTTTCACATAGATCCCTAATCATATAGGTATCCATGGGAACGCAGTCGTTGACCAGGAAGACAAGGACGCATAGGATGATCCTGTATTCAATGGTTCTATTCCATATAGTGATTTTAAACCTTTTATAATGAAATATATTTTAAAACGCTGGCAAGACAGCTGGGACCAGCAAATTCATAACAAATTGCACGAAATGCATTCCTTAGTTGGCAAGACTCATCGTTCGTACGGTCAAAATCGCAAAATCGGAAAGAACAAGTAGACTTGACCAGATGTCGTATTGGTCATAGTAGATGTACTCATAGTTTATTTGTTAAATGGTGTGGAATGACCGGAATGTATTCCGTGTGATTCCAATTATTTATTGAAGCATGTTTTAATCGACTGTGTAGATGTTGCTGATATTCGTCACTCATTCTACAATGTCAATAATTTGTATGATTTATTTACAAATGTCGCAGGCGACACAATTTTGAATTTTTATTAGAAATTGATTTATATACAAAAATATAGTTAGATAACATTATGTTCTAAATACGGGGTTTTATCCTTTAATGTTTCTTTTGTTTGTACATATAACACGGTTGTTATATAGACACGTATGTTTTAATTCTAAGGTGTCTTTAGTTAATATAAAAGTTGTTCACGCCAGGATATAACTGAAATGCTGCTAAAGTTGGCATTAAACACCAATCAATCAATCGTTTAGGTCAGTTGTGTTGGTGGGAGAGACTCGGATTAATGGTTAAGTTGTTTAACGTCACTTTCAAAAATATGTCAGTTATATCGTAGCGGACAGTTTTATTGGTGGAGGAAACCCGAAAAAATCATCGACCTGTCGCAAGTCACTGAAAAACTGTATCACATAAAGTTGTATCGAGTACACCTAGCAATTGAGCGGATTCGAACTGACAACTTTATTTGTAATAGGCACTGATTGTACCTGTAGTTTGTTGTAAATTCAACTACCATACGACCAAGATGTCCCCTAGGTAACGACTGACATATTTTTATCACATAAACGTGTATCAATATGAATACAATTACGATACGACCAAGATGTCCCCTAGGTAACGACTGACATATTTTTATCACATAAACGTGTATCAATATGAATACAATTACGATACGACCAAGATGTCCCCTAGGTAACGACTGACATATTTTTATCACATAAACGTGTATCAATATGAATACAATTACGATACGACCAAGATGTCCCCTAGGTAACGACTGACATATTTTTATCACATAAACGTGTATCAATATGAATACAATTACGATACGACCAAGATGTCCCCTAGGTAACGACTGACATATTTGTATCACATAAACGTGTATCAATATGAATACAATTACGATACGACCAAGATGTCCCCTAGGTAACGACTGACATATTTTTATCACATAAACGTGTATCAATATGAATACAATTACGATACGACCACCGCCATAACGACTCTTGTAATATGTGTTGGTTGTAGACATCTTTACAACAGCACGGTCTTGTGTGTTCTAAACTAAAAAGTCAATGATTTTTAAAGAATCGTACCCTGCTCAGGCGATGTGTACTGAATACAACATTAAGTGATCAAGTTTGTCAGTGATTTGCGACAGGTCGGTGGTTTTCTCCGGGTACTCCGGTTTCCTCCATCAGTAAAACTGACCGCCACGATATAACTGAAATAATGTTGAAAGTGGCGTTAAACACCATAAACCAAACCAAACCTTTAAAGAATCTTTTAAAAAGTTGTTCGGGTGATATCAAGTATTCTGTAACTAGCGTACATATGTCGATATTGACATCTGTCAAATTGCACCCAAGTTACACTTCCGGTATAAACAATGGCCGAAAGCTACATGCTAAACCTTCAGTTACACTTCCGGTATAAACAATGGCCGAAAGCTACATGCTAAACCTTCAGTTGCACTTCCGGTATAAACAATGGCCGAAAGCTACATGCTAAACCTTCAGTTACACTTCCGGTATAAACAATGGCCGAAAGCTACATGATAAACCTTCAGTTATACTTCCGGTATTAACAATGGCCGAAAGCTACATGCTAAACCCTCAGTTACACTTCCGGTATAAACAATGGCCGAAAGCTACATGCTAAACCTTCAGTTACACTTCCGGTATAAACAATGGCCGAAAGTTACATGCTAAACCTTCAGTTACACTTCCGGTATAAGCAATGGCAGAAAGCTACATGCTAGACCTTCAGTTACACTTCCGGTATAAACAATGGCCGAAAGCTACATGCTAAGCCTTCAGTTGCACTTCCGGTATAAACAATGGCCGAAAGCTACATGCTAAGCCTTCAGCTACACTTCCAGTATGAACAATGGCCGAAAGCTACATGCTAAGCCTTCAGTTACACTTCCGGTAAAAACAATGGCCGAAAGCTACATGCTAAGCCTTCAGTTACACTTCCGGTATAAACAATGGCCGAAAGCTACATGCTAAACCTTCAGTTACACGCGAATAAACGGGTACTTTCAAAACTATTCAAATGAAGGGTGCTGAATTGAAATCGCACACATTTTGACCTTTCATATATACTTTAGATTGACGCAATGCGGTAGCAGTGTCATTTCCAACCGTTTCAAGTGTATTGAAGCTGGGTGAGGCAGAAAATAGTAATATAATAAGTATTAATTACATTCATTTCATCAAGTGTTATATGTATTATATTTGTATTAATTAGAAGTCTTCCTACAACATTCTACAGTTATTTGTCATTGGCTTAAATCAAACGCGTCATTCGCACTTCTTTTTTGTTGCAACTATATAAACCATGTACAACTATATGCAATTCACACGTTTTCTGGAATAGGCAGATATACACATGTAAGTTGTGATTCTTTTATTTAAGATGCTTAGTCAAACCTTGTCATCTCAAGCGCAGACAAGACGTTTTTTTTTATAGATCAAATCAAGTAAGAATATGATTAGTTCATAGTAAAATTACTCGAATGCGCGACAAATAATAACTTAAATAGTAAGTCATTTACGAATTTGACAACACTAGTTTCGACCGTTTCAATAAGAAAAGTTTTAATATTCCAAGATGTGTTCTCATTTTGCCTTAGCTGATAAATACAGGTAAACGAAGGTAGAAAAATACTAGGCGAAATGTGAATTGGTACTAAAGCAAAATGGGAATTTGCAAATCTGGTTTGTTCCCATTTCGCCTTAGTTGAGTATTTATATATTAAACAATTTTGCAAAAACATGTTTTAAACACGGGTTCATTTGTTTGAAATAATATCATAATACTGTATTGTACTGTATTCTATTAAAATGACAGTATCTGACAATAAACTCGTAAATATATAAAATAGTTGATGCTGAAATATATTAATAATCTTACGGCCAAAATGTTTTGAAAAAAAGAACTCAATTATTGTTAATATCGACACTAAATTGGTAATTCAGAATTAAACCGGCAAGGACGACAGTTTTGCGAAAAAGTTATGACTACCGATCTCCAACGTTTTTAAACACTTATTTTTTCTTTTACTTTAACATACAATCCAGCTTTTTTGTGTCGATTAGTAATATGCCAACATTTTCATCTTTGAAACCGCTTGACAGATAGAATTGTATTATGGGAATGTTTTCAATTGATCATTTCATGTCTTATTTGAGTTTTCTTCCGATTAATACGAATGATTATTTACCCTTGTAACTTGTATAACTCGTCTGTGTGTTTGTCTTTTGACAGTGAAACATCTGTTTTGATAATTAAGCAGGTGAGCGAGTGAGTGTTGATTAATGCCACATTTTATCAATATCACGACAGGAACAAGTTATAATTAAGCAGGTGAGCGAGTGAGTGTTGATTAATGCCACATTTTATCTATATCACGACAGGAACAAGTTATATTCAATTAAATGACTGATGATGTCTGCTTTAAACTAGACAAACATGCTTAATGAGATCGTTATGGTGTTAATTCACTGCAAGCTTAATGAGATCTTTATAGTGTTAATTCACTGATGCAACAGTCCACAGGTAGACATGACTCTTCACTCGGATACATTATTATGATTCCGAGCCGACTAGTCTTTCCTCTTTCTCCTTAAAGTTATTTTGATAATGGTTATGGCTATGGTGTTTAACGCCACTTTTAACAATATTTAAGTTATGTCGTGGCGTTCAATTTGTAGGATGAGGAAACCCGGTGAAAACCACCGAACTGTTGCAAGGCACTGATAAACTTTATCACATATTGTTGTATCGTCGACACCTCGCCACGAGCAGGATTCGAACTCACAACTTTAGTGGTGATAGGCACTGATTCCATAGGTAGTTGTAAATCCAACTACCATACGATCACGACCCCTTGATAATTGTGATTCAGCTTTGAAATCAATAGCGGTTGCATAATGTTTTCACTTTCATGTGTAAGTTTTCTTTTGAATATACATGTAAATATATGTGAAAATTGATTTGTACGAGCATTAGAAAACGTCAAGTAGAAAGGCGATCTTTTGTTGCCTGTTTTATTGTTCCCGACAATATTTATCCTGCAATGTCAAATACTAATAAACAACTGTTAAATTTTACAGAAAAGAGCAGAGTAGTTATAATTGTCTATCACATCAGCACTTCTACTGTTGTCGTTTACTCTACGAATCAAACAATTTTTGCAATCATTCACGAACAGGAAATGTGTTACCCATTTTCAAAATTACCGTGTTCGACTGCTTCTCGCAGATCACCGACGTTCAAGTTTGTTGAAATGTAGGGAATGAAAACTACTCATAGCGGTGCCTCAAACAGAGGTGCATCTGATAGATTTTTAAAACTTTAATTCCAAAGTGACATATCCTTAAATTGTTTGCTTTCAATGGACTAAGGTATTTCTCCACTTGCTATTGTTCACGCTACGATATTGAATGGAATTAATATTAAAACACCAAAATTCAAATAATGATGTTTCGCCTTATGTAACAGGCATAGATTGAATAAAAGAAGCTATGTACGTAATATAGTTCAGTGAACTAGGTCAAATAACTATTCACGTGTATATACCTATGTTTTGTGGGCAGTGTATAATTACCCCGGGAATATATTCAAGATCCTACATTGTATCTAGAGAGATTATGACGGACCTTTTCTTTGTAATACTGTTTTATTATAGGACTGACACATCCCACTATCGCTTTCTAATAGCTCTTGATATTTTTATTCTTTGTTATGTATATATCATCTTAATATCAAATTAAACTAAAACATATACCACTTGTCCGAAGATATAGGTGTAGAGTGGACATTACGAGACATAAATTCAATGATATAAACTCTCATTAGACACCTCTAATTGTCATTCAAATTATTTTCGGACACCTTTTGATATAAATTATAAAAACATCTAGGTTAAGAATTATTACTTGACCTGTGTCACCAAACCACAGAAATATATCTTTTCCTGTTGTATTGTTAACAGATTTTGTAAATAATAAAACATTTTTACAATGTCATCGTTTTGATCATGTAATTTTTAAATGTAATTGTTTAATGTATTTCTCTGACGTAGATTTTTATAGAGTTCGAATGAGGGCATAGAACCCAATATGAATACATTTATCGTACTTTTTCTCAGAACAGTTTAGAGATACCGATAGGATAATCAGAAGTCGTAAATTAAAGCAGGACAGACAATGCAATGGTCAAACGAAAAAGGACAAACAATCTTTAAAAAAACACCACACAGAAATCTAAAGATTGAGCATACGAACCCCACTAAAACTGGGGGTGAACTCAGGTGTATCGGAAGGGTAAGCTGCTGCCGGAACCCCCCAGCATGTGAATAACTAGATGGGCGATACAAAAGACAAGCCTCTAGTCTTTGCTAAAAAAAGAAATCTTTAAATCAGTCTTGACCCATAGTACACAAAAGTCTCAGGAGTCATGTAGTTTGATTTTGATACGTTAATAATGAGAGAAATTCTAGTTGAAACGAAGGATGTTTATTATTTAAGTAAACGTTAATAACTTGATAAATCCCCAATTATATAGATATGTAACTTTACCTAAAATTGTCTATTTTTGGTAAATTTAAAAATCAATAACCATGAAAAATTCAAATTGATTTCAAGATTTGTATTCGAAATTTCAATAGAATTATAATTCTTGTCAATGTGTTTTGTAAATTGCGTGCATCAATCGTTCATAGATGACGCAAATATTTGTCTTGTAATTCTAAAAAACGAAATCTGTCAGACTTAAAATTGTATTATCCTGTGATCAGACAACCTGTATAAATAACTGTAAGAGGTGGTCGTGGGTGGCCTGATGCAAGGAACATTGTCTGAACCTGTCTGTTATCTCCCCCTTTTACTTGTGGTGATCGAAACTCCGGCCCATTCAGTGGGTTCATCCCACTGCCACCTTTTACGTACATGGTACAGTGTATATAAACTTATATGATATATCCATGACGAGAATATGTCCTTTCCTCTTTCATGACTCATCGCCATGTGTGTAACTACAGCACCATGATGGGTGCCATTAGTGGAGTAGGAAAAGAAGAGTTTGAAGTTACCAAAGGGGTAATCAAAATCCGTAATTCTACGGACAGACAACACAATGGCCAAAAGAAAATGGATAAAAGAGACAAACAACTATCTACAAGATATTACACATAAAATTAAAGATCGAGTAACACGAACCCCACTAAAAACTGGGGGGTGAACTCAGGTGCCCCGGAAGGGTGATCAGTTCTGCTCTACTAGTTGTTCTTCGCACCTGTGGAACTAAATTTTGTCTATGCCAAAAATATACGATATGTTGTATTGGCCTTGATTTTGATTGTATGACTACATATAAGTGATATTATCATTTTGTACGTGCGGTTTTACTGACGTTCACAATAAACTTATCAACTGATTAACAGTCTATATTCAGGTTACATCATATGTGAAAATATTATTATTATTATCATACAGGATCAATGACACTGGTTTATTTTAAGTTAAAAGATTTAAATTTAGTTTGCACTGTATATGGTGGCCTAAACAAACCAATATAAGTTGTTTGTTTAACAAATGGTGGGCGATTTAATATGTTTTGAAGTTTAATACGGTTATAATGCTGAGCATAACGGTGTCTTAATAATATGTTGATTAAACATGGATAATATATGCTATCTGGATTTATTAAAAAAAGGAAACAAATATTGTGTTGTAAACATGTACTGTGATGAGTATATTCAGAGATTAACAAAATAATAAATATTTATTGACAACTTATCCGAGGTGAGGAATTTGAAATTATCATCCTTTAGTCCAGTTTGTGAAATAAGTTCTGAATAAAAACGTAGGTATCTAATTAAGCGTGCACGACGCGTTCCGTGAATAACTTTCATGATGTACGCTTGTAACTATATAATTGGGAAGTCTTTGGCAGCAATTAAGCCAAAGGGTCTAAACAAGATGGCGAAAATGTACTAAGTCGAAGTCGGTGATTTTTTTTTAAGTAACCACGTGTTCAAGTTGTGTGGGATATTATACTAAGATAAAATCTACTAAAAACAGACCAAATTGTTAATTCGGGTTACCCAATAGAACGACTTATACGGGTTTTAGAAAACGAGAATCGAGTGAAGAAGTGTATCGACACTGACATGGTATTTGTTATTGAAATTTACAGTCCTTAAATAATGTATTTATTATTTCAAGAAAGAGGAGAGGTTTCGCACCCCCCCCCCCCCCCCCCCCCCAACTAGTTTAGCCCCGCCATCGATTTTGCCTTTTCTTAAAATTCTTCCATTGAATTTTGAAAAAAAATTCCGCTTGTGTGGTATTATTGTATATCATTTTATTATTTAATCCTAGGTTCTGTGTTGTGATGTCCGTTACGATCTCCGCATATAAACGATGTTCGGTTCGTCCTTACCTCCAGTTATTTGTAGGAGGGCTCATGTCTAATGCACGTTATTTGTGTTTGTTTGCCCAACACATATTGGGTTGTGTTTTGTTTCTCTTCGTCTTGTGTTCCGTATGTTGCCAGTTTCGCTGGATTGTCTATCTTTGATTGCACCTTCGATATTCTCTAACGTGTATCTCCCCTCAAGCATATCGTGGTGGTATACATGTGTGCTATCGGGTTATTTTGAAATGTGTTATTCGGCCTGTAATTGAACACTGGAAACATATATATATATATATATAAAAACATCTAAAATGGTTTGTAAAACAACACCAAGTACACAAAACAAAGTGATAAAGAATTAAACACTTTGTTGAATGACAAAATTGAATGTCTAATTAAATAAAATGAGTTTTTGACGGTCAATGTTTAATTAGAAATAAAAATGAGACATTATTGGTTAATGTATCAAATAGCACTGTCAAAAATATTTTTGAAAACGGTATGATATGGAGAAGACTAACAAAAATAGGAGTCAAGAGAGGATATTACTTTTTCTCATTGATTCCATTCGGTGATAAGGTTTTAAGTTTTCTAATCCAGAAGCTTTCCCTTTCCTGTCTGCTTTTATCATCCCACTTGGGATTATGGTATATTATGGTGACCTTCAGTTTGCCGAAAAAATCATGGTGGCCCGTCGATCTGAGATGTCTGCTGAGTGGAAGGTCAGGTTTGCAATTTGCATCGCTTCTGTGGCTATTCAAGCGTTTACTAAGTTGTTGTTTAGTTTCTCCGATGTATTGACCACAAATTGCACATTCCAGGAGGTAGATAATATTTTCTGTCTTGCAGTTGGCATTACAGTATATGATGAATTGTTCTCCTGTATGTGTGCTACTGAATTCTGGATTAGAAAACTTAAGACCTTATCACCGAATGGATTCAATGAGAAAAAGTAATATCCTCTCTTGACTCCTATTTTTGTTAGTCTCCTCCAGTCGTATTAGGACATACAGTTTGCTCAATTGGCCAAAGTATATATTCCACACTCTGGTGGGCCGTTTTTTTTTAATGAGTTTTGGTATCATACCGTTTTCAAAAATATTTTTGACAGTGCTATTTGATACATTAACCAATAATGTCTCCTTTTTATTTTTATTTCTAATTAAACATTTATATTAAATGTGTAGCCCTATTGTGTAGTTATATTATTGTTATTGTGCTTTTATTAATTTATATGTGGGATTTCAATTCTTTTATGTATGTATTTTCATCTGATTCTTTTGTTACGCACATTGACCGTCATTTACTTTTTTTGAAATTGTAAAGTCGCCATATTGGTTCGACATTTTATTTAATTAGACATTGATAAAGTCCCTCGGTGGGACGAAAATTTTGTCATTCAACAATGTGTTTAATTCTTTATCACTTTGTTTTGTGTACTTGGTGTTGTTTTACAAACCATTTTAGACGTTTATAATTTCTTTTAGTATCGTTATACCGTAACGATCCAACATCATATATATACATATAATGGTATAGTTCTTATGATACACAAGGAGACGGATTAGTGTAATTAAACTATTATTAGATTCTTCACGAACCATACCTGTATTGTGTTAAAGATGTTTAAATAAGTGTAAGAAAATGTTTTTTGAATAAATGGGTAATGGGTAACCCCGGGTGCGAAACGGTAATGGTAAAAATACACTTATAAATAAAAACGTGGGCAAAAAATATCATTTATAAAGAAAGAAGTATCGTTTATAAAAGGAAGAAAACTCGGGTACTCTGGACATGTAAGTATATCATGGCACTTGGCGGAGTGTCGTTGATATTTTTCATGGCCGCGTGTGTTGCATTCTAATTACATGTATAATTCAATTTACTGTTAAAAAAAAAAAAAAAAAAAAAAAAAAAAAAAAGTTGTTCCTGTCTTTCGACCTCCATCAGTGAAAGTTTTTCCCGTCTTGACTGTAGCTGAGATATTGCTCTCTTCATGTTCAAACAAAACATGTGTATTTGATTATTTTTATATTTTCAGTGTGTAAATTTGAGCAGAGAATGGTATCGATCAGTCTGACCGTGAATACTCTTTTGAGTTTAGGAGTAGCCTGGATATGCCTCGTGTCATTGGATGCACGACCAGCGAACACAGAAGGCGATTTAGATGAACTCAAACGATCGTATTACGTAGACAATTATTTACAAATTTCAGATGGTCTCACAAAAGATAGTGATCTTAAAAATTATAAAATTAGAGGTAAGTCATTTTTAAGCAAAGATATCAATATTAAGTTGACATACAAAGGTATTAGAATTATTATTCAACATATCTAAATAATTCTCAAATGTTGCACTTCCGACTTGGAAACCTCGTTTCTTCAATTGTATATTGTTTTCATTCAGCGTGCATATGCCAATAAAATGTTAATTACTTTTGAAATGCTAAAACAAAAACAAACAAAGCCAAAAAAGGACGAACAAAGACCCGATATCTTCCTGGTTATAACCCCCCTTTTCCTTGGAGAAGTTGTTTTCCAGGTCGCCCAGTTTCTTTCATTAAACCAAATGATTTAGTATAACTGTAATTTTGTTTATTCAAAGTTCTGTTAACTTCCCATAATCTAAATTATACAACATGTTTTATGTAATATTGTGCAATATGACTTCGGTTGAATATTTTATACTAAGCTTTTTTTTATTTAATAACGAGATGGGGGAGTTGATTTCCTTTCATTAATTGAAATTGGAGATACTTCAGTCTTACAACAGCGAAATATTTAATTAAAAAAATTAATAGTTCTTTTATTAGAGGAAATTGATTATCAGAGATAGCTTCCACGAGTGTGGTACTTTTTGTTTGATTTCCCCATTATCCCTCTGTAAATTATAGTCAATATATCAGAATAGCATTTTGCGAGGGAAATGCACTATATTCATATCCGAACGTCTTGAATTTTTGTTTATTTGCTTCACTTGTGACGTTGTCCTGTTGTAAGTGACATTTCATTTGCTCATTTGCGCGACAGCTCCATGATACACTTATGATTATGAATGTCTCAGAGTGACCTATATTTTTATACTGGGATTTATATGGTCACGAAAGATGAACACATGTCGATGGTTTCGTGTTGCATACGTTAAATACACATATCTTGACCGATTATTAACATTACATTTCGTAAAAAATGAATCCTCCATCTAATGTTACACTTCAAAATGTTGTCGACTCTACATATTAACCTTAGCCTAAGCTCTGATTAATGACGATTGATGTCGGCGATGTAAAGATAACAAAATAGACAAGGGTGACTAATGGTAGGCATGGTTTACCTTTTACATGTATAAAAGTTTAATTCATGTGTGGATTTGAAATCGATGACCTTATTATATAATTTTTTTGTTAAAGATCATGCCTTGTGCATACATAGTATCAGAGATAATTGTCTAAATAAAGAAAAACGTGCAGATTGGCTAAATTTGCATTTTATTTCGAACGTACTTTAAGGTTTGATGCTTTTAAATTTAATGACATTTTGATTTTGCATTAAAATGAAAAACAAGAAATACGACACTGTCAAATCAGTGATCAATTTATTAATAAGTTTTATAGACCTATTCTCAATTTTATAGATAACTTGTACCACGGCCTCGGTGGTGTAATTGTAAGCTTGCTTATCTCGAGCGCTGTAGATCGTGATTTCGATCCCTAGTCAAGTCAAACCAAAGACTATGAAATGTGTGTTTGTTGGATCTCTGCTAATTAAACGGAATTAGGTATTAAAGACATGATTGATTGGCTCAGAGATAGGATAATAAATCAAAGTGGAGCGACATGTCTGTATGTAGACTGATGTTTCAGTGAAATATCTTTAAGAAACTCAGTGTTTGGTACAACACAAAACTGAAAGTATCATCTTCTCAAAAAGTAACTTGTTCTAAAAACAAATGTTTATTTGGCATTAAACAGGTCATTCATTCAACCACTCACTCGATTTCATCGATGGCGTCCGAAAGAACCATGTGGTTACAGAAGCAGGGCACATTTTGACCGCTTGTAAGGTACCTAATGTTTCAATTGCACAACTCGATGTAATAACATTATTTACTGACTATAAGATTGGCTGGCCAGGTGCTTGAGGTCCTTGATATTTGACAAGTCCACCACCACTCCCCCAGATACTAACCTTAAGTGTAACAGTTTTCAGACACCTGTCAAAGAGACTTGAATTATTTGGCTTCAAAATAATTTGACTATTAACATGCATGTTGAATGTTGTTCTAGAAACGCGTCCTGTGAACTAAATTAGGTGTCTACGTATTTAGTATTCAAATTCTATAAGATATCTCTAATTTGTATTACGTCTTCCAAACGCTGTGTGAATCTATTAGTTGTTGATTTTGAAAGCAATATACAGTGAAATTCTAAACATTTCCACCCATCAAACGACATGATTTAACATCTGTATTAAACTATCCAATAAACGATGGTTAATCTAATTTATATATAAGTATAACAATTTAAAATTGTAACTCCATTGCAGAATGTTAGATGAACGAGTTCATTTGAAATATGCTGACTTGTGATAAAACACAGAAACGTAGATATCTAAGTTAGTGAACACCACACGTTGTTTTTTGGCATGACCTTCATCAGGTACGCGCAACATCAAACGATTAGAAAGCCTAAAAATGTAAAGGTTTTTGGAAGCAAGAAACCAAAAGTGAATATACAAAACAGCCAACATGTCAACAATGTTATTAGAATTTACTAAAACCATGGAGTACCCTTGCTATAAATACATTATCGTCTTACCATACTGTTTGCATCAATAAATATTTTTGGGATCCATTAAACTAGTTTAACCCCGCCACTTTTTATCGAAGTGCTTGTACCACACTATCAGACTGATCAGTCATATAAACACTCAGGGGCTTTTCATTTGTATGTATTTCGCGATTTTAAAGTAGAAACACTTTGGAACAGAAATTATGTTTTCTTCATCCACAAAGAGACAATTCGCTTATGTATGGCCTGAACATAACGTTCTTAGCAAGTGATTGTCCTTCAATCCTTTGATAGAAATGGTATAATACAATTAAATTTAGAAAATCAAGACTTTAATACTATAGAAGGAGAACGCTCATAATTCATGGTATGTCAATCCCAATATGTCCTTAACTAGCCATCAGCTGTGATTTCGTCAGCAAACAAATTAAACCATGTTATAAAGCCTCCGCTAATAATACACTCACGACTTTTGAGACATTCAATATATCTTTTGACTTCAATTGGCGACACTTCAATAGTCATTTTTGACTTCTGTGATCTTTTATTGAATTCGAAACTGCTTTTAAAAACCAAATTTAATTCTTGATTATTCTCATTTCTTATTTCAAACAATAAAACTGTACATAAGGAATGAAATTGAATTTTCCACAGTCAATTTACTATTGAATCCGTTTTATTAACTTGTTAGTTTGAAAATCATCAAAAATAAGTCAAGAAATTACTTTTTTTTCTAAAATAGAAACTTCGTCTTATCATATGAGTTTACTAATTTGAACATTTTGGCTTCTCAATTTTCTATATTGCATTACTATAATTTTGATGGATATATAACGTCTAAATTCAAGAACTTTGAAAAACCTAACAAGGCATATTTTTCTAAACTATATTCAAATGGCATTTGAAAACTGCTAATTTAAGCAAAATCTGATATATCTAACGGACAATATTCCATACGTCTTGTTCGAAACTATTTATGAAATAAACAAACAAGTGTACTTCAAAACAATGAGAAAAATATAAACTGACAAACAAAATGTAAAATATATTGTTGAATGAAAACGTAGAATATATTTGAGTGCACACTGTACGTTTCTGGAACCCCCTTCATCAGGTACGTTACTGGAACAACCTTCATCAGGTACGTTTCTGGAACAACCTTCATCAGGTACGTTTCTGGAACAACCTTCATCAGGTACGTTTCTGGAACAACCTTCATCAGGTACGTTTCTGGAACAACCTTCATCAGGTACGTTTCTGGAACAACCTTCATCAGGTACGTTTCTGGAACAACCTTCATCAGGTACGTTTCTGGAACAACCTTCATCAGGTACGTTACTGGAACAACCTTCATCAGGTACGTTTCTGGAACAACCTTCATCAGGTACGTTACTGGAACAACCTTCATCAGGTACGTTTCTGGAACAACCTTCATCAGGTACGTTACTGGAACAACCTTCATCAGGTACGTTTCTGGAACAACCTTCATCAGGTACGTTTCTGGAACAACCTTCATCAGGTACGTTTCTGGAACAACCTTCATCAGGTACGTTTCTGGAACAACCTTCATCAGGTACGTTTCTGGAACAACCTTCATCAGGTACGTTTCTGGAACAACCTTCATCAGGTACGTTACTGGAACAACCTTCATCAGGTACGTTTCTGGAACAACCTTCATCAGGTACGTTACTGGAACAACCTTCATCAGGTACGTTTCTGGAACAACCTTCATCAGGTACGTTTCTGGAACAACCTTCATCAGGTACGTTTCTGGAACAACCTTCATCAGGTACGTTTCTGGAACAACCTTCATCAGGTACGTTTCTGGAACAACCTTCATCAGGTACGTTTCTGGAACAACCTTCATCAGGTACGCTCAAAGACAAAATATTGGAGAGTCAAATAATTTAAAAGTCTTTAGGAGCAAGAAAACCAAAGGGTCTAAACAAAAAGACGAAATCGAGTTAAGATCACATATGCGTGAAGGGGTAGGACTACCAATTTCAATAATAAGTATATCTAATAAACCTTGTCAGTGCGGAATGATACACTGTACGACTAATAGTCCAACATCACATGTGTTTTAATGATATTTATTAGAGTTCATATCTGACAGACGTTCTTAGCAACTAAATTGTGTTGTCTGTTCTTTGATTTACGGATTCTGATTACTCCTTTGGCATCTTAGATTTACGGATTCTGATTAGTCCTTTGGTATCTTAGATTTACGGATTCTGATTACTCCTTTGGTATCTTAGATTTACGGATTCTGATTACTCCTTTGGTATCTTAGATTTACGGATTCTGATTACTCCTTTGGTATCTTAGATTGACGGATTCTGATTACTCCTTTGGTATCTTAGATTTACGGCTTCTGATTACTCCTTTGGTATCTTAGATTTACGGATTCTGATTACTCCTTTGGTATCTTAGATTTACGGATTCTGATTACTTCTTTGGTATCTTAGATTTACGGCTTCTGATTACTCCTTTGGTATCTTAGATTTACGGATTCTGATTACTCCTTTGGTATCTTCAAACCATTCTTAACAGTATTACAGATACCTAGATATATATTGATAACTAGTTTCTCTTCATTTTTTTTTATATATCTCAAAATGTCTAAATTAAATACTTTTAACAAGCAATATAAATGATCAGATTATTTGTATATCTGTCTCGTCATTGTCCTGTATAGTATATACTATACATTTTTTCCTACACCCATGAAAAACCGCATTACTCTATGTTGTTAAAGCATTTGTACATGAGATTTCTTTGCTTCCCCATATCGAAGCATAATACTTTATTACTGACATTACATTATATATCTAGAAATAGAAAGAAATATTTATTAATTATTAATTAAGATTTATCCTACTGATCTAATTACAGCTGTCCAAATAATTAAATTAGATTGACCGTTTGACCTTGCATGCTTATAATACATTCCTGACAGGTCATGAAGTGATTACGAGTTATTTTTAAATGAACACTGTATTGTAATTAATACTGGAAGCTTGATTAACAGTATAAGAGGGTGTGACTATAATGGTGAGCTAGTTAATGTTAGTATACTACATCTGTAGTTTTATGCGTTATGTTTGTAGATCGTTTTGTCCTGTTTCTTTTGGCCATTGTGTTGTCTGTTCTTCGATTTACGGATTCTGATTACCTCCCTTTGATAGTTTCAAACTCTTCTTACACCTTGTGGGTAATCGTCCAGCTGTATCATGGCGAAAATAAGTTACTTCTTGGTGCTATGTTCTAGACCGTACGACTAGCTCGTTGAAATGTGATTTTTAGGAAAGAGGCGAACCAATGTTTAAGAACATTGACTGTAAATGGGGAAAGACTGGAAGAAAATAAAGAAAAAGCAATTGTTATATTTGTATTTGAATTATCTGTGGGTTAGCTAATAGTGAATTTGGACATCGAAACAATCTCATTTGTGTTTATCGTCACTTTCGTCATTCGTTCAGCTAGAGCGTGAGAGAAGAGGAGAGAGGCAATTCGAAAGTTTTATTGAGGCAATTAGTGAAACCCCGGCAATGTCTAAAAAGATTGAACAAATTAGTGAAACCCCGGCCATGTCTAAAAAGATTGAACAAATTAGTGAAACCCCGGCCATGTCTAAAAAGATTGAACAAATTAGTGAAACCCCGGCCATGTCTAAAAAGATTGAACAAATTAGTGAAACCCCGGCCATGTCTAAAAAGATTGAACAAATTAGTGAAACCCCGGCCATGTCTAAAAAGATTGAACAAATTACTGAAACCCCGGCCATGTCTAAAAAGATTGAACAAATTAGTGAAACCCCGGCCATGTCTAAAAAGATTGAACAAATTAGTGAAACCCCGGCCATGTCTAAAAAGATTGAACAAATTAGTGAAACCCCGGCCATGTCTAAAAAGATTGAACAAATTAGTGAAACCCCGGCCATGTCTAAAAAGATTGAACAAATTAGTGAAACCCCGGCCATGTCTAAAAAGATTGAACAAATTAGTGAAACCCCGGCCATGTCTAAAAAGATTGAACAAATTAGTGAAACCCCGGCCATGTCTAAAAAGATTGAACAAATTAGTGAAACCCCGGCCATGTCTAAAAAGATTGAACAAATTAGTGAAACCCCGGCCATGTCTAAAAAGATTGAACAAATTAGTGAAACCCCGGCCATGTCTAAAAAGATTGAACAAATTAGTGAAACCCCGGCCATGTCTAAAAAGATTGAACAAATTAGTGAAACCCCGGCCATGTCTAAAAAGATTGAACAAATTAGTGAAACCCCGGCCATGTCTAAAAAGATTGAACAAATTAGTGAAACCCCGGTCATGTCTAAAAAGATTGAATAAATTAGTGAAACCCCGGCCATGTCTAAAAAGATTGAACAAATTAGTGAAACCCTGGCCATGTCTAAAAGGATTGAACAAATTAAGCCCCAGTATACTAATGCGTTTTATTAGATATTTGTTACTGAAAATTACAGTTCCTAAATAATGTAATTATTAATAAAACTAAGGTTCTCCTCCCTCAGACATAGGTAACCTAGGTGACCATAGCTGATTTTGGCTATCCTGTTTAGGTCCTTTGGTTTTATTGTTCTCAAAACTTTAAATTATTTGGCTCTCCAATCTGTTGATTTTGAGCGTACCTGATGAAGGTTATTCTAGAAATGCGTCGTGCACACTAAATTTGATATCTACGTTTTTATAAACCGGGAGTGCAACCACGCTTATATTGGGAAAGAATAAATATATCTTGATTAATTTCTGCCTATGTCCATGAAACAGCATTTTTTAAAGAAAATTAGGCGCAGAGTATTGTTTTATGATGACGGACCAATAACACTCTCCTTCATACTGATCAGATGACATTGTCTTCTCCAATAGGATTATTGTTGGCTTAAGAACTTCATCAAATAATTCCCCTGGTAGTCGTCAGTAATAGTTGCCAGTGTTTAAAGCTTCCTCTGTAATAACATTGATTAATAATGCAAAACCAAACAGTATAATTAGCCATTACCATCTGCAGACAGATTATCTAAATGTTTCTATATTTAGAACACGTTGTTATAGCGTACTTAGTTTTTGTGATAATATGATTTAATGACCTTCCTTCTCTTCATTGTTTAGTAGAAAAACTATTGCCCAGGAAACGATGCATGCAATTAATGGTAAATAAAGAAACAAATTTAGTGTCAAGGACATATATCTCTGTAAGGTCAACCGTACTATCGTAGTCCTTTCTTAAAAACGACAAATAAAACAATGTTTATATTAAAAAATGGTCGGTCACTAAAATATTTCACTATATATTTGATATAAAACCACATTTTTAACACGAATATACCAAAGTCAATTAGTGTTTGGTTTCGATGAAAATTTTACCAACACAACCATAATTAAATGTAGTTATTTGGCTTTCCAATCTTTCGATTTTGAACATACCTGATGAAGGTTATTCTGAACATACCTGATGAAGGTTATTCTGAACATACCTGATGAAGGTTATTCTGAACATACCTGATGAAGGTTATTTTGAACATACCTGATGAAGGTTATTCTGAACATACCTGATGAAGGTTATTCTGAACATACCTGATGAAGGTTATTCTGAACATACCTGATGAAGGTTATTCCAGAAACGTGTCGTGCACACTAAAGGTTTTTATTTATATTATAATTTCAGTATATTTTTTATAATATAAGAATTATTTTATTTTAGGAGTAAAGCACAACACATGTTTTGAACGTCAAAAACACAATGTAATGATGGCACTTTTGAAGACAAATATAATTCAAATTTGACATTAAGTCGTGAATATTTAAAAACTGTGTTTCAAAAAGTATTTTAGAATAACCACAGAAAACTACATACATATATAGGCATATGTCTTTGTTGATTCAAACTTCGTAAGCATCTCAGGATAATCTTTGGAAAAATTGTTATGTTTATTATATAGTAAATGATAACAGTGACCGAATACTTTTTGTATGTCAAATATAAAATTTCAAACTGGCTGTTATTTTAGTATTTGGTTCAAAGTTCAAAACGTACTGAAAATTACCATACTCACTATGCGACATATATCATGAAACCCTAATGTTTAGAATGGCGGAACGAAATTATTGAAAGTGGCGTTAAACACCACAAACCTATATAGAATGGCGGAAAACATAGTGTGATATCTGTTTATTCGAAGACTGCATTGGTGGTGTAATTTGTAGACCGCTAGCCTTGAGTGTGGTAGATAATCAGTTTGGTCACTGGTGAGCTCAAACGAAAGACTATTTTGTG
Organism: Bathymodiolus brooksi; assembly: GCA_963680875.1. Lineage (NCBI taxonomy): Eukaryota > Metazoa > Mollusca > Bivalvia > Mytilida > Modiolidae > Bathymodiolus > Bathymodiolus brooksi. Next base: position 1,197,515 of record OY804585.1, on the reverse strand, counting down.
CAGATTCATGCCAATTTGTCCGAATGGAGCAATATGTCTACCATTGGACTGCTGTTGTTGTCTGGAAGCACTATAAAAATAACACTTCACAAGCGTATTGGTCTACTACAAAACTTCACAAGCGTATTGGTCTACTACAAAACTTCACAAGCGTATTGGTCTACTACAAAACTTCACATGCGTATTGGTCTACTACAAAACTTCACAAGCGTATTGGTCTACTACAAAACGTCACAAGCGTATTGGTCTACTACAAAACTTCACAAGCGTATTGGTCTACTACAAAACTTCACATGCGTATTGGTCTACTACAAAACTTCACAAGTGTATTGGTCTACTACAAAACTTCACAAGTGTATTGGTCTACTACAAAACTTCACATGCGTATTGGTCTACTACAAAACTTCACATGCGTATTGGTCTACTACAAAACTTCACAAGCGTATTGGTCTACTACAAAACTTCACAAGTGTATTGGTCTACAACAAAACTTCACATGCGTATTGGTCTACTACAAAACTTCACATGCGTATTGGTCTACTACAAAACTTCACAAGTGTATTGGTCTACTACAAAACTTCACAAGTGTATTGGTCTACTACAAAACTTCACAAGCGTATTGGTCTACTACAAAACTTCACAAGCGTATTGGTCTACTACAAAACTTCACATGCGTATTGGTCTACTACAAAACTTCACATGCGTATTGGTCTACTACAAAACTTCACAAGTGTATTGGTCTACTACAAAACTTCACATGCGTATTGGTCTACTACAAAACTTCACAAGTGTATTGGTCTACTACAAAACTTCACAAGTGTATTGGTCTACTACAAAACTTCACAAGTGTATTGGTCTACTACAAAACTTCACAAGTGTATTGGTCTACTACAAAACTTCACATGCGTATTGGTCTACTACAAAACTTCACAAGCGTATTGGTCTACTGCAAAACTTCACAAGCGTATTGGTCTACTACAAAACTTCACAAGCGTATTGGTCTACTACAAAACTTCACAAGCGTATTGGTCTACTACAAAACTTCACAAGCGTATTGGTCTACTACAAAACTTCACAAGTGTATTGGTCTACTACAAAACTTCACATGCGTATTGGTCTACTACAAAACTTCACAAGCGTATTGGTCTACTACAAAACTTCACATGCGTATTGGTCTACTACAAAACTTCACATGCGTATTGGTCTACAACAAAACTTCACATGCGTATTGGTCTACTACAAAACTTCACAAGCGTATTGGTCTACTACAAAACTTCACATGCGTATTGGTCTACTACAAAACTTCACAAGCGTATTGGTCTACTACAAAACAAGCATCGTCACCATCTCATTGATAACCAACGTGTTGTGTCTATCGTATGTTTTTTGTTTTCGTAGAATTACCTATTTTTGCTATATATATATATTTCAATTCCAGTTGTCTCAGAAACAAATAATTGAAATATCTATCTTGGAGGTGTTATATACTCTGTTGACACCGATATATTAACATACTCAAAGCTTTGAGCTCTAAAGAGGAGAGATACTAGTAGCCTCTGGCTGTATGTAATCCTCGGATTAAATAAAGAATTAAATATATAGAAAAAACATACTCAAAGTCATATATCCTATGTCTGCTAATAACGCTGTCATAAAGATAAATAATATGTACTGTTTAAAGCACTTCGGAAATGATATTTTGTCACTTGATGTATATAATCTACTAAAATAATGACAACCTGTGATTTTGACAGGATTGTTTGTCTTGGTGCGAATCGTTAACGCTTATCCCTAATTAAATATGCCTACGCGTGTTATGTATAGGAGAATGTCCGAGTAACTCTCCATTCCTTAAAAATAATGGAGCCGAGTCCCGAAGGGTCCGAGGCCCATTGGTTTTAAGGAATGGGGAGATACGAGGACATTCTCCAACTTAAAATCCACCCATTGTACTTTAATAATTTTATTAATTATTAATCTTGTAACAAAAAAAATTAAATAAATTGTTTGTTATTCCCTTTTACAATTTTAAACAGGTTTAGGTTTTTGACCTTTAAACTCTAGCTCCGCCCCTGTACATATTGTTCACAACTCTTCATTCCTTAAAAATAATGGAGAGTTTAGACAATAGATTTACATCACAGGTGGATTTTAATTATAAAATATAGTGACAGCCTCGAATGAAAATAACCGATCTACGTCTTCCGGTAATCGTGTACTAAAAGTTCCTTAAACCTATATATTTTTTTTAATTAAGAAAAAAAAGTTTTAGTATGTAAATATTGGATTTATAGCGTTTCTGGAATAACCTTCATCAGTTACGCTCAAAATGAAAAGACTGGAATGATGGTCAAATAATTCCTCCAATATCAGCAAAACGAACAACCGCCAAAAAGACGTAGAATATGACGTAGAAAATCCAGGTTATGACTAAGGACAAGCACTAAAGGGTGACGGAGTTATATATGATTTTAGCCTTCGATAGTTAGTATTACCATTCAGGGACTGTCGTGGTTCTGATCGCATGGTAGTTGGATTTATGACTACATATACAATAAGTGCCTATCACCACTAACGTTGTACATTCGAATCCAACTCAGGTGAGGTGTACTCGATAAAACTTTATGTGATGTTTTTCAGTGACTTGTGGCAGGCCGGTGGTTTTCTCCGGGTACTCCACTTTCCTCCATCAATAAAACTGACATCCACGAAATAACTTAACTATTGTTGAAAGTGGCGTTAAACACCATATCCCTAACCCCATTAAGTTTTCATCTTTTAAAGCATTTGGGTTATATGTGTGTAACGCTATCGTCAACCATTTCAACTTATGGCGGTCAAATTTATTGATGGAAGAAAACAAAAGAAAAACACTGACCTGTCGCAAAAATAAGGGTAATAACAAAATTACCGAACTCCGAACAAAAAGCCTTACCGAGTTCATTCCCTTACTGGCGTGAATTGAATTAACTTTCGTGGTAATAGACATATGTAAGAGTAAAACAAACTATCATTCGATCGAGGGCACAACGATTCTTATGCTTATCTGCTTGGAAACAGATAGCTAACCTATGTAATTATATTGGTTTATTATTGTTTTCTAATGGTATGAATCTTCTTTTTTTTCAGAGAACATATCACCACACATATCAGAGGTCCGCCCCGAAGTCCAAAGACACAGAATTAAACGACTAGGTAAAGCACACTTATTGTTTATAGTCATTATAAGAATTAATATTATTATGGATTCTGTCGAGTAATATGTGCAAAACGTAAAAGAGAAAACATAGTCACTCTTTCCGAATGGGCCACGGCTGTGAGGTCTTTGATACAATCTCAATTTAGAAAAACTCCTTTGGGTCAGAGAACATCGTTAATAGACTGAGGCAAACTAGCATACACCCAGAAGACAACAATGAAAGAGGAAAATCTGGACAAACAATATATAGGTATGCTGTGGCCCTTTGCAATGAAAGAAAAAGGATGAAGCACTGGATCTTCCATTCACTCTACTGGATACTGAATTTGCATGATTGTCATTGCACCATCATTATATTGTTAGGTCTACCAATTGCTCCACGAAACCTCTTACCAAATTATTAACATATATTCAACCAGCGGTCAAAACCGTGCGTCAGATTTGCTTTAGCACTAGCTATTTCTGTGGTGGTGTGAATCGGATATGGATTCTGAGAAATTTCAATTCTCTGTTTCTATACATAAAATCCCTCTCCTCATTATTTTATCATTCTTGACTAAAGAATGATTTAAGAGTTCAACTTTGTCTTATAAATATGTTTTAGTGGGGTTAATTTGGTTCTAACTATATGACTGTGCAGGGTTCTGTTTGTCTTTTTGTTCTTTTTTGGCCATTGTATTGGCTGTCCCTTTATTCACGGCTTTTGATTACTCCTTTGGTATCTTTCTGTTGACATGTTTACTACAAAGATTTTCTCTTGACATTGATAGCGTCATAATTAAAACAATAATAACAGTATATCAACAAAAAACGTTATATTTATTTAATAAGTCAACATATCATACTGATGCCATAAAAAGAATAAAAAATAAATAAAAAACAACAAGTACGTGTTTGTTCCTATGGTAATCACCTGCTAGTTTCCAAGGTGAGTGTAAGTTTGGTCACGGATTTCTGAACTCAGTTGACAGTTGTTTCTCTATTAGTTCTATCGATGGCCTTGTGTACTATGCTATATTTAAATGTTGGCTAAAAGCCACCTGCTCTCTTTTTTTTTAAACTAATATTATATGTAGATATACATGTATGACAACTTCTGTGTCATGACGATTAAATATAATATGTATCAAGTTCAATGTTAGGATTCTGAATTCATGACAATAAGGTTGCTCACCCAGTCATATGTGAGGGATAGTACTTTGGCGACCGCATCATTTCACTAAAAGGGGAGGTTTTGGGCCTATAAATTAGTTTGCTACTCCCATTTTGTATTACAAAGTCTGTACCAAGGCAATAATGTAAGCGGTCACGTGATAGGTTTTGTCTCTGTGTTTACGATTTGTCGGGTAGTTTTTGGATTTGTTCCGATAATGTGATATTTTTTTAATTTTACTAATTCTATAGTCAAACCTGCCCATGTGGTCAGCTCTATTAAGCAACCACCTGTATTAAAAGGTCACATTTTTCTTATCCTGTTATAGAACATTTCATATGAATTGAACCTCTTTTAAGAGGTCACCTGTCTTATAAGGCAATTTTTTATTTGTCCCAAAGGTGGCCTCTTAATACAGGTTTGACTGTATTTGTTTAACTTAGAGTGACACCAGACGTTGTGTGAACTTAAGATAAATGTTATTAATATATTTTAAGTAAGATCAGAGCAATCGACATTTTTATACAGCATGATATCGCATTGAACAGGTGATATAAGCGACACAGTACATCATGTATTGATCACATCCGCGTGTGTGTACAATCACGTTTTTAAGGATTTTGGGGGGAACAACATGTTATTCATATATAGTTATAGAATGTCCACACAATAAATGACAAGCCAATGATTATGTATGTACCATTTCGATTCAATCTATTTCTATTGGCTGAGAGAAAATATTTTTCAAATTTTCCCAAAAAACTACACAGAAAGATCGTTGAAAGACGCTAAATCGATTCCTCAACAAACAAATACATGACCGCTCACTTTCCTCGCTTGGGACAGGCACATTAATTTTTTTAAAATGGCGGGGTTAAACTAGTTTTATGGACCCAAACCTTCCCTCTTTGGTGAAATGATGCGGTCGTTCAAGTGTTTTCCACATGCATATATTTTATATTTCAAAACCTAAAATAGAATAGAGCCTACCTAATGAAGGTTATTCAAGAGTCGCGTCGTGCGCACTGAATTTGATACCTACGTTTTTATTGTAGTTAAATTAATGTCTTCTTCAACAGTATGTGACATCATGATATGTATTGGACATTTATTGTGTAAACGAACACCAATTAACAACAACAGCTGGTTACCGCGGCCAAGATAGTACTGGGTTATTGTTAGTGTAATCTAACATTTGTCAATATTGTGTAGGGAATTATTATTAGTTCTAAAGTTTAGCTCAAGTGATATTGTGTTATATATAGTGTTATCTGGCACATGTAAATATCGTTTTGGGAAATATGATCAGTTAAAGTTTAGGTCAAAACCCCAAAATGGATTTTCCTGGAATCATATTTCAATTATTAAAAATTATAATTATCAGAATTATTGGATAAATAATGATAATAAAAATCAGAAAGTGACAACACAATTAACTTGTATAGAAATGTGATATTTATAACGCATTTAATCTAACATTTCAAATATTAAAATAGCAGATTAATGTTTTGTAGGGGATGTTTTTATTGTTATTTATTTACTGTAATTTTATAATTAAAAATATTACTGAAAACGAGACCACAAATATCAACCAGAATGTATCCTTTCTTAATTGATACATTTTAATAGTATTTATTACACGAAGGAAACTGATAAAAAAATACTGTTTTATATTTAACAAATAAAAGAAAACGTATGACGTGTTCGAATACAAAATAAAGTTGGGAAATGGTGGAAATTAGGTGAGCATATAGACGAATGTTTAGAAACGACTGAATCAAGGGTTGCTAGTATTCAACTTGAAGTCATCGTTTCGCAAATATTACGGTCGCCATCATGACTTTGTAAGCCGAAGCTAAATATATGTTTGTCGTAATCAACATACTGTCCATCTTTCCACTTTCATGACTTCTCATCGGATTATTTTAAGAAACTGCTCACTCTTCCGGATATTGCTCAATCTTTATTTGTATGTGTAGTGTTTGGTAGTCCATTGTTTATCTTTTTGTCTCTTACTTTTGATCATTGTAATCTCTGTCCTTCTATTCAAACTTTCTTGGTTGTTATAGGAAAAAGTAGCGATGGTGGACACTATCATATAATTTTGCGTTGCCTAGTAACAGGCCACCTACGATTATTCATAGCAACCTGTTGTTCATTATGAGTATGTACAAGTAGACATCCTGAGTTACTTGTATGAAATGCTTAGGTTGCTCGTCTGGAGTGCAGTTGACCGGTCGCAATTTTCACATAATAAAAACATCGCAAAAATTTACGAATTTGCAGTAGTTAGGAAACCATTCAAGTCATTTTGTATTTCTGTTTGTCCAGAATGTATGATGTTTTTTTTTTAATTCTGATCAAAAGAACGTGCAAAGTCACAACGGAAGTTAGAATTACAATAAGGGTCAAAATATTGAATTTATACTCACGTAGGTGGCTTTTTTTTATTTCAGGAATTGCTGGACATGAAAACATTGACATGATACTGAATCATTTACAGAAATTCAATCCAACTCAAAGATTCAGACCAGCACTGTCCCTGGGTGGTTCATTTGCTAATCTGCGAACTATGATGTCAAAGGCAGGGCGTTGAGAGCCGAGGTGGAAGTTAAAAATGATGAACAGTTCTGCAACAAATATTAGACAATTGATGTATATATATGTATATTTATATTATATGTATATATATATATATATATATATATTATGTACTTCTTTTGTAAAAACATGCACCCGAAGATGTCTGGTTTCTATGTCTATAACCCTATAACTTTCTGTTAGTTTAAACATATTTTATTAATTAATTCAATATAACATTACAATATTCAGCTATGTACATTACATAATAAGAAGTAATTAATAGGATTGGGAAACAAGTTACAAGAACTTATATTAATCCCTATCCGTAGAAACTTTCTATTCACGCATGCTCTTTAGGTATAAAAACACTAATCCGACCAATCAGAGCTCAGGACATATACAAAAGTAGTCCTTTTTTAGCAAAAAAAGTTTCTTTTATTTTGTTTTGTTTTATTTTGACAAATATTAAATGATATATAAGAAATATTTTTGGTTCAGCTTTATATGTGTTTTAAAAACTTTATGGATGATTTGATACATGACCTGTAAATAATGCATTCTGGTGATGCCAGTACTATTTTTAATAACTTTATGGATGGCTTGATACATGACCTGTAGATAATGCATTCTGGTGATGTCAGTACTATTTTTAATAACTTTATGGATGGCTTGATACATGACCTGTAGATAATGCATTCTGGTGATGCCAGTACTATTTTTAGAGTAGGGTCTGTGCCGGAATCTGACATTTTACTGTACGATTTTAAACATCTCATGATATTCCGACATGACGTAGAGGAATCATGAATATGGTATTATGAAGGGTTTTTTTGCATTGTTTTAAAGATCTTTTTCTGTCCATTTGTCCTTTTTCTTTTGGGCATTTTCTTGTGTGTATTTTTTTGATTTGTGGATACTGATTACCCCTTTGGTACCTTCAAACTCTCCTTAGGCCAAGGTAAGCTAAAATCACAAATTTTGTAAAATATCTTAAAGAAATTAGTGTTTTTACACCTTAAGTGAAACTTCTGAAGCATTTATTTTTATTGTTAGCATTTTTATATAATTATTAGTAACACTCTGTTCTACGAAAACAAACCATAAGCAATTCGATGTAACATAAACATATGGTAGGAACATGTCCTATTTAAAGCCTGTAACATAAACATATGCTAGGAACATGTCCTATTTAAAGCCTGTAACATAAACATATGGTAGGAACATGTCCTATTTAAAGCCTGTAACATAAACATATGCTAGGAACATGTCCTATTTAAAGCCTGTAACATAAACATATGGTAGGAACATGTCCTATTTAAAGCCTGTAACATAAACATATGGTAGGAACATGTCCTATTTAAAGCCTGTAACATAAACATATGGTAGGAACATGTCCTATTTAAAGCCTGTAACATAAACATATGCTAGGAACATGTCCTATTTAAAGCCTGTAACATAAACATATGCTAGGAACATGTCCTATTTAAAGCCTGTAACATAAACATATGGTAGGAACATGTCCTATTTAAAGCCTGTAACATAAACATATGGTAGGAACATGTCCTATTTAAAGCCTGTAACATAAACATATGCTAGGAACATGTCCTATTTAAAGCCTGTAACATAAACATATGCTAGGAACATGTCCTATTTAAAGCCTGTAACATAAACATATGCTAGGAACATGTCCTATTTAAAGCCTGTAACATAAACATGGTAGGAACATGTCCTATTTAAAGCCTGTAACATAAACATATGGTAGGAACATGTCCTATTTAAAGCCTGTAACATAAACATATGCTAGGAACATGTCCTATTTAAAGCCTGTAACATAAACATATGCTAGGAACATGTCCTATTTAAAGCCTGTAACATAAACATATGCTAGGAACATGTCCTATTTAAAGCCTGTAACATAAACATATGCTAGGAACATGTCCTATTTAAAGCCTGTAACATAAACATATGCTAGGAACATGTCCTATTTAAAGCCTGTAACATAAACATATGGTAGGAGCATGTCCTATTTAAAGCCTGTAACATAAACATATGCTAGGAACATGTCCTATTTAAAGCCTGTAACATAAACATATGCTAGGAACATGTCCTATTTAAAGCCTGTAACATAAACATATGGTAGGAACATGTCCTATTTAAAGCCTGTAACATAAACATATGGTAGGAACATGTCCTATTTAAAGCCTGTAACATGAACATATGCTAGGAACATGTCCTATTTAAAGCCTTGATTAGTCCTGCTTTACTCGTCAATTTTGAGGCTGTTTTCAGTTTTATGTTTGGGTCAGGCGCCATTTTTGAAAGACCCAGCCCACTACATTGTTACACCTACGGTCAAGTATCAGTATTAAAATAAAGACGGATAAAAAACTACTATTGCTTAAAGATTAACGAATGTAATGAGTTAATGATTAATTGCTGTTTAACGCCACCTCAGCAATGTTCCGGCTATATCATTGCGAGATGTTAATTTTTAATGAAATGATGATGAGGTACGCATTATACGAGACCAACACGCTTAGTTGGATTTTTATAGTGGTAGCTCACTGAAACAATAGTATATGGATTGACACTTGGGACACATTCTGATTCCGATGCAATCAGTCTTTGCTCATTCTCCTTAATTTTGCGGGCTTAGTCAACACTCTAACCATTACACCACCGATACAGTTGTGAATGTTATGAGATAGGTCCACTGAAATCAGAAAACAAAAATGAGAATCGTCAACCATAAAAACATTTTTTAAAGAATTCAATAGGATTAAATTAAAATAATTTTGTTTATTGTTCCATCACATTAAACATCATTTGCACAACAATATGTTTTAGAACTATATATGAGGGTAAATATTGTTTTGTTGTTAAATTGTTTACAGCTTCAAATCCATAAAATGCTGTTATATTTACTTTATTAAAGTAAATTTTCATAGATAATTTTTGTGGCATTTTCATTTTGGTCAGTAAATTATATTTTTTTCTCAGATTTTAGCAAAAGAAAAAAAATCTTGTATCTTTGGAAACATTGTTTGTTTTTATAAAAGGAGACTAACAAAATGTTAAACAGCCAAAATGTATTTTATAAAAGGAGACTAACAAAATGTTAAACAGCCAAAATGTATTTTATAAAAGGAGACTCTAACAAAATGTTAAACAGCCAAAATGTATTATATAAAAGGAGACTAACAAAATGTTAAACAGCCAAAATGTATTTTATAAAAGGAGACTCTAACAAAATGTTAAACAGCCAAAATGTATTTTATAAAAGGAGACTAACAAAATGTTAAACAGCCAAAATGTATTTTATAAAAGGAGACTAACAAAATGTTAAACAGCCAAAATGTATTTTATAAAAGGAGACTAACAAAATGTTAAACAGCCAAAATGTATTTTATAAAAGGAGACTCTAACAAAATGTTAAACAGCCAAAATGTATTTTATAAAAGGAGACTCTAACAAAATGTTAAACAGCCAAAATGTATTTTATAAAAGGAGACTAACAAAATGTTAAACAGCCAAAATGTATTTTATAAAAGGAGACTAACAAAATGTTAAACAGCCAAAATGTATTTTATAAAAGGAGACTCTAACAAAATGTTAAACAGCCAAAATGTATTTTATAAAAGGAGACTCTAACAAAATGTTAAACAGCCAAAATGTATTTTATAAAAGGAGACTCTAACAAAATGTTAAACAGCCCAAATGTATTTTATAAAAGGAGACTCTAACAAAATGTTAAACAGCCAAAATGTATTTTATAAAAGGAGACTAACAAAATGTTAAACAGCCAAAATGTATTTTATAAAAGGAGACTCTAACAAAATGTTAAACAGCCAAAATGTATTTTATAAAAGGAGACTAACAAAATGTTAAAGAGCCAAAATGTATTTTATAAAAGGAGACTAACAAAATGTTAAACAGCCAAAATGTATTTTATAAAAGGAGACTAACAAAATGTTAAACAGCCAAAATGTATTTTATAAAAGGAGACTAACAAAATGTTAAACAGCCAAAATGTATTTTATAAAAGGAGACTCTAACAAAATGTTAAACAGCCAAAATGTATTTTATAAAAGGAGACTCTAACAAAATGTTAAACAGCCCAAATGTATTTTATAAAAGGAGACTCTAACAAAATGTTAAACAGCCAAAATGTATTTTATAAAAGGAGACTAACAAAATGTTAAACAGCCAAAATGTATTTTATAAAAGGAGACTCTAACAAAATGTTAAACAGCCAAAATGTATTTTATAAAAGGAGACTAACAAAATGTTAAAGAGCCAAAATGTATTTTATAAAAGGAGACTAACAAAATGTTAAACAGCCAAAATGTATTTTATAAAAGGAGACTAACAAAATGTTAAAGAGCCAAAATGTATTTTATAAAAGGAGACTAACAAAATGTTAAACAGCCAAAATGTATTTTATAAAAGGAGACTAACAAAATGTTAAACAGCCAAAATGTATTTTATAAAAGGAGACTAACAAAATGTTAAACAGCCAAAATGTATTTTATAAAAGGAGACTCTAACAAAATGTTAAACAGCCAAAATGTATTTTATAAAAGGAGACTAACAAAATGTTAAACAGCCAAAATGTATTTTATAAAAGGAGACTAACAAAATGTTAAACAGCCAAAATGTATTTTCAATTAAAAGAGATGGAGGCAAATAATGAGGGCATTTGGAGCATTTTTTTTTAATTATACAAACTGCCATACAATCATTGTGTTTATTCTTGAAAAGATGTTTGAATACGTAAGCTTATATAAATTAATTAAATTAATTTTTTGTCTTTTAAAACTCTATTGTTATTAAAGATGATAATTATAATAGAAATAATAATTATTGTGAGTTTAGCGCAAAAAAAAACAACAACACAATAAAAAAACAAGGTAAAATTGTGACATTTTTTTCTTTAGTCTTTTATATATTTCACTCTTCAGGATCTTAATCGGAGATCACAAACCTATGTTCATTCAACTAATAGCACATTCTATAGTATAAACCAAATATATGACATGTATTCATGTCCTTGTTCTTCATGTAATATAAACTGATAGCATGGTAGTATATCCTATCCAGGAACGTGTCAACACTACTGGTACCTTACAGTTTGTACTGTAGGAACAAGGTACCAGAATTTAACTATACATCTTAGTACATTTAAGCAATTTTTCGATTTTCGATTTGGTTAACAGAACTGAAATAAAAGTGAAACAAAATATAATGTTTTATTTTATTGTCGATTTGACATTTATGATCAGAATAATTTTTATTTTGGGTTTTTGAATTGAAATAATCAATCATGGTCATCTGTGGAGTACACCATGAAGTGTTTGGATTTATCATAGGATCTGGCTTTTGAATCAGCAACACTGTTTGTTTTAGTTCACGTCTTGCATGCATATGGCTTTGTAGTGTTAACGTTAGTGTTGTCGAAGCTTAACGCTACTTCGAACAACATTTCAGTTATAACGTGGAGGTATGTTTTATAGGAGGATGAAACGACAAAATAGCTGGGTAGCCACTGACAAACTTAATCACAAAGGAGTTGTATATAAATGTCACAGAGAACCGTAGGACCAATCAAGAATGAACAATCCAGAGACGCAGGCAACATTTGATATAAGACACAGAACGAAGATAACAAAATAAAACGAACCACACCAAAAAACCAGGGACGGGAAACACAGATGCTCACTCAGGGCAATCAGTTTCTGTTTCTTGTAAAGATGCTCGCTGTGTTACTCATAGGCAAGTCCAGTAAAAGTCTTGTCGGTGACAGAGGAAAGATTAAAGTCTTGTCGGTGACAGAGGAAAGATAAAAGTCTTGTCGGTGACACAGGAAAGATATATAGGGTTTAACACCGGGAGAGGCGCAAGATAATAAAATCTGTGACACCCGAGGGTAAGATTTTTATTTTACAACTTTAAAGAGGTTTAAAATAATAAAGTTAAAAAACTTGTGATAGATTCTACAATAACAACATCTTGCACCTTTCACGATGTTTGCCTCTTTTTCTCATCTCTTTCTATCGTGTCAATATTTGTTTACGTTGAGCAAATATAGAGTGCTCTCCCTTGTTAGGTAACTAACGTAAATAAAAACCAACGTTAAATAACTTTTTTACGGGCATGTATCGCTGTTGTAGTAGCATTTATTATATATTTATAAAATACATTGTATTTTATTGTGAAATACATTTAAAATACTGCCAAGACACTCAATCGATAATTTAATTCAACAATGGAAAACAATTTTGCGGGAAAAACGACGTGTAGCTTGTCTTACCCTGGAGCCGGGTTAAGATAGAAAAATCTGTTTCACCTAAATTAACAGACTACTTTATCCAAGGGGTGAGAAAAAAGTCTTGTCGGTGACAGAAGAAAGATAAAGGTGTTGTCGGTGACACAGGAAAGATAAAATTCTTGTCGGTGACAGCGGAAAGATAACAGTTTTGTCGGTGACACAGGAAAGATAAAAGTCTTGTCGGTGATAGAGGAAAGATAAAAGTATTGTCGGTGACAGAGGAAAGATAAAAGTCTTGTCGGTGACAGAGGAAAGATAAAAGTCTTGTCGGTGACAGAGGAAAGATAAAAGTCTTGTCGGTGACAGGAAAGATAACAGTCTTATCGGTGACAGTGGAAAGATAAAAGTCTTGTCGGTGACACAGGAAAGATAAAGGTGTTGTCGGTGACAGAGGAAAGATAAAAGTCTTGTCGTTGACACAGGAAAGATAAATGATCTACGTAAAAGGGAAAAGATCAATTGCTCATTGGTTCATGTTTTATTTATGTATACTGGTGCCCAACACGATGTCCATATCAGATGATGTTCGTGTTGTTTAACATTTACACGACGAGTGTCACTAGTGCAGCAGAAACTGCAAACCCATCCGGAAGATCTTAGTACACCCCTGGTTTTATTGGAGTTCGTATTACTCGATCTTTAGTTTTCTGTGTAATGTTTTTCAGCTCGTTGTTTGTCCTTTTCTTTTGACCATTGTATTGTCTGTCCTTGTTCGATTTACAGATTCTGATTACCCCTTTGGTACCTTCAAACTCTTGGTACATGTAAATCCAACTTGTACGGTTCTCTGTTTTGTGATATAGGAATCTTGGTTGTGGCTTTCTGTACATTAGCATGTCAAGTGTTTGTAGTCTTTCAATTTGGAATACCATTAGTTCTTTCTTTTAGATTGTTAACTGTTTGACGGGCGATGTGAGATTCTGTAATCAATCCGTCGTCCTACCATTTAGTTCTTTCTTTTAGATTGTTAACTGTTTGACGGGCGATGTGAGATTCTGTAATCAATCCGTCGTCCCCGTGTGTATTAAATTTTAACTTTTTTTCTGAACAAACTGAAACGCCTGACTCCGGTGTTTGGTGATCAGTACATGTAGTACCGATGGATAGGCGATGGTTTACTGTCAGTACTCTTGTTGTTTCCAACAACACCATGACATATTCAATTCCATTATATAACTGTTGAAAAGTGTGAAGAGACTAAAGAGGGCTACCAGAAGCCGTAAATAAAGGAAGAACACACAGACAAACATTGACCTACAAAAAACTACACACAAAACAAAAGACTGAAAAGGGAACCCCACCAAAACCTGGGGTGAACACAAGTGCTAAGAGGTGCTGTTTCTGCTCCACTAGTGTTGGGGCAAGTGGCGTCAAACATTCATATGAACCATTTGAAAGCAGGAAATTTCCATTTTTTGCGTAAATATGATCTGGTTTATAAATCTACAAAAGAAACAATTAGTTGAAAAATGTAAGTGTTCCCTGGTCCATCTGTACTTCTGTATAATTTTGCGAGGAACTTCGTCACCATAATGGATAGGTTTCAAAAATGAGACTGACTATCAATGAACACATTCAACATTTGTTGGACATAATGAACAGCTGCAGGGAGCATGACTTTCACTATAAATGAAACATTAGTTTTCACTTCGATTTCTGTATTAGATTCGTTCCTCACAGTTAGAGAAGGGGTTGTCTCCCATTCAGAGAAACTAAGATGGATGTATCCATACCCCGAAGCTTCAGTAGGGATAGTTGTTAAGGGACAACACTTGATATCCATTCATTATACCGAGCCAGGACATGTACCGAAGCTTCAGTAGGGATAGTTGTTAAGGGACAATACTTGATATCCACTCATTATACCGAGCCAGGACATGTACCGAAGCTTCAGTAGGGATAGTTGTTAAGGGACAATACTTGATATCCATTCATTATACCGAGCCAGGACATGTACCGAAGCTTCAGTAGGGATAGTTGTTAAGGGACAATACTTGATATCCACTCATTATACCGAGCCAGGACATGTACCGAAGCTTCAGTAGGGATAGTTGTTAAGGGACAATACTTGATATCCACTCATTATACCGAGCCAGGACATGTACCGAAGCTTCAGTAGGGATAGTTGTTAAGGGACAATACTTGATATCCATTCATTATACCGAACCAGGACATGTACCGAAGCTTCAGCAGGGATAGTTGTTTAGGGACAACACTTGATATCCATTCATTATACCGAACCAGGACATGTACCGAAGCTTCAGTAGGGATAGTTGTTAAGGGACAATACTTGATATCCATTCATTATACCGAGCGAGGACATGTACCGCAGCTTCAGTAGGGATAGTTGTTAAGGGACAATACTTGATATCCATTCATTATACCGAACCAGGACATGTACCGAAGCTTCAGCAGGAATAGTTGTTTAGGGACAACACTTGATATTCATTCATTATACCGAACCAGGACATGTACCGAAGCTTCAGTAGGGATAGTTGTTAAGGGACAATACTTGATAGCCATTCATTATACCGAACCAGGACATGTACCGAAGCTTCAGTAGGGATAGTTGTTAAGGGACAACACTTGATATCCATTCATTATACCGAACCAGGACATGTACCGAAGCTTCAGTAGGGATAGTTGTTAAGGGACAATACTTGATATCCATTCATTATACCGAGCCAGGACATGTACCGAAGCTTCAGTAGGGATAGTTGTTAAGGGACAACACTTGATATCCATTCATTATACCGAGCCAGGACATGTACCGAAGCTTCAGTAGGGATAGTTGTTAAGGGACAACACTTGATATCCATTCATTATACCGAACCAGGACATGTACCGAAGCTTCAGTAGGGATAGTTGTTAAGGGACAATACTTGATATCCATTCATTATACCGAGCCAGGACATGTACCGAAGCTTCAGTAGGGATAGTTGTTAAGGGACAACACTTGATATCCATTCATTATACCGAACCAGGACATGTACCGAAGCTTCAGTAGGGATAGTTGTTAAGGGACAATACTTGATAGCCATTCATTATACCGAACCAGGACATGTACCGAAGCTTCAGTAGGGATAGTTGTTAAGGGACAACACTTGATATCCATTCATTATACCGAACCAGGACATGTACCGAAGCTTCAGTAGGGATAGTTGTTAAGGGACAATACTTGATATCCATTCATTATACCGAGCCAGGACATGTACCGAAGCTTCAGTAGGGATAGTTGTTAAGGGACAACACTTGATATCCATTCATTATACCGAGCCAGGACATGTACCGAAGCTTCAGTAGGGATAGTTGTTAAGGGACAACACTTGATATCCATTCATTATACCGAACCAGGACATGTACCGAAGCTTCAGTAGGGATAGTTGTTAAGGGACAATACTTGATATCCATTCATTATACCGAGCCAGGACATGTACCGAAGCTTCAGTAGGGATAGTTGTTAAGGGACAACACTTGATATCCATTCATTATACCGAACCAGGACATGTACCGAAGCTTCAGTAGGGATAGTTGTTAAGGGACAATACTTGATATCCATTCATTATACCGAGCCAGGACATGTACTGAAGCTTCAGTAGGGATAGTTGTTAAGGGACAATACTTGATATCCATTCATTATACCGAGCCAGGACATGTACCGAAGCTTCAGTAGGGATAGTTGTTAAGGGACAATACTTGATATCCATTCATTATACCGAGCCAGGACATGTACTGAAGCTTCAGTAGGGATAGTTGTTAAGGGACAATACTTGATATTCATTCATTATACCGAGCCAGGACATGTACCGAAGCTTCAGTAGGGATAGTTGTTAAGGGACAATACTTGATATCCATTCATTATACCGAGCCAGGACATGTACCGAAGCTTCAGTAGGGATAGTTGTTAAGGGACAATACTTGATATCCATTCATTATACCGAGCCAGGACATGTACCGAAGCTTCAGTAGGGATAGTTGTTAAGGGACAATACTTGATATCCATTCATTATACCGATGGACAATACTTGATATCCATTCATTATACCGAGCCAGGACATGTACTGAAGCTTCAGTAGGGATAGTTGTTAAGGGACAATACTTGATATCCATTCACTATACCGAGCCAGGACATGTACTGAAGCTTCAGTAGGGATAGTTGTTAAGGGACAATACTTGATATCCATTCATTATACCGAGCCAGGACATGTACTGAAGCTTCAGTAGGGATAGTTGTTAAGGGACAACACTTGATATCCATTCATTATACCGAACCAGGACATGTACCGAAGCTTCAGTAGGGATAGTTGTTAAGGGACAATACTTGATATCCATTCATTATACCGAACCAGGACATGTACCGAAGCTTCAGTAGGGATAGTTGTTAAGGGACAACACTTGATATCCATTCATTATACCGAACCAGAACATGTACCGAAGCTTCAGTAGGGATAGTTGTTAAGGGACAATACTTGATATCCATTCATTATACCGAGCCAGGACATGTATTTCCAACTTCATATGTCGTGGTATTGTTTGTGTTCAGTGAGATGTGATTGTTCGTTTTGTTGATATTGATGGAATCGTTGACTATCACTGACATAATTCGGTTTAAAAGTGTAATTAAATAAAGATTGGATAAATGATTGTCGTCGATGGCTAGGACTAGATGTTTGTTTAGGAAGCTGAGATTCGTAACGAAAACCAAAGTGTAGGTGGGAAGCTGGTATTTTTTCTTACTTGGTGTACGTCGTGCACACCTCTAGTTGAAGTAGAGGCAAACCTATATCTGGTTGATGAAGGGCATTGCTTTTTGTTGACGGTCGTTCTCTTTTAAATATTGGAGCATCACATCCATCACTTAAGAAAATAAGATAATGTAGAACAGCAACACTGTTTCTTTACTTTGTTTGCATCTAAGGGTAAAGTTGGATAACCTCTCAATATATTTTCTTCCTAACAAATGTACCATCATATTTCAGCCTTGAGAAGATGTTGGCAATAATTAGTGATAGTCTTCGTTGTAGGGGACATATATTAAGACAAATATTGAATTGCGCTAGAATTGTAATGAAGGGTAATGAGGATATCAGTTTTTCAAATAATTCCGACTGTAGTGGCGTGCTTCATTGGTAATATAACATTTTAGTAAATTATTAATGAAATATTCCACAATCATCTCATAATGACCGTATTATACGAATTTCATTTTCTACAATTAAAGTTAGAAAAATTACCCTAATGTAGATTTAGAACACAAGCTCCACATTGAATACAAATGAACCGGAACTTTATTGAAATAAACGTAATATGAACGTTATTGGAATTATAATCATAAGAATCAAAACTCGTCAGTGATCACAAAGGAGTAGTATTAGGCTGTAAGTAGAGGGTGGTGGAGTACAAAATGGGAAGGGGTGGTGTTAATCAAGATTAGTAGTTTAGGTGTTTAAAACCACCTTCACCAACAAACTAAATCAAATATCGTCATTTTCTTACAATCTGTTTTCACTGTGTTTGTAGCAATATGACAGGTGTCCCTTATGCATCGGTAGTACAATGGTTAGCGTGCTCGTTTCGAGTGTGGGTTCGAGCACCGGTCGGGTCAAACAAAAGATTATAAAATTGGTATGTGTTGCTTATCAGCTATGTAAGCACACAGCATTAAGAAGTAAGAGCAAAAACTCGGAATCAGAATAATGTGTCCGAGTGGAGCGACATGTCTACCCGTGGACTGTTGTTTCAGTGAGTTAGCACTATGAAAAAATCCAACGTGTTGGTCACAGCTGACCTCATCATCATCTCTATGAAAATTAACCTGTTCTCGCCATGATATAGCTGAACAATTGCTGAGTTGGCGTTAATCAACAATCACTCATTCACTAACCAATCAGGTGAGGTTACCTTCTGATTTTAGTGTGTCTGTATTGCTCGCTCGTGAGTTGTCTATGTAATGTTGTTGATTATAGTTTGTCATTTATTTCTTTTTCTTTTGGTTATTATATTCCCTGTTCTCATTCAACTGACGGCTTCTCATTACCACTTTTATATCTTCAAATTTGTCTTCCAATTTGTGACAAATAAACCACATAGTAAGTGGTAGATTATCTAGTGTCCATTATCCTCAGTTCTAATGACTACATTGTCAAACAATTTGGAAGTTGATAGGAGATAGCAGGTATTTATTTTTTATTTTTCATATTTGATAATTCTATAGTCAGCATCTTCCTCTTTCAGAGTTTGAAATATATGTATTCCTAAAATGCGTAGTCAAACTTGTATTAAGAGGTCACCTTTAGGACAAAGAAAAAGTGGCCTTATAAGACAGGTGACCTCTTAAAAGAGATTAAATTCATATGACACTGTCTATAACAGGACAAGAAAAAGGTTACCTTTTAATACAGGTGACTGCATGGACAGGTCCGACTGTATTGTTTAACAATAAAAAAGAACTTGTAGCTCATTTTCCATTACTTGTCCATGGAATTTTCGGATGACTACCCTTTTCTCTCAGGATAACGTGGAGGTTATCTTTTGTTTGTAACTCAGTAATCACAGACTTTGCTGCAAATAACTTTGGACATGGTGTTATTTGTCCTTCATCGACTTTCAGCTTCTGATTACCCCTTTGGTATCAAATATTGTGTGTACGACGCGCTTCAGGAATAACCGTCAAAGCCAAAACGTATTGGAAAGACAAACAATTTAAAAGTCTTTAGGCGCAAGCAAACATAATGATCTAAACAGAATAACCAAAGTCGGGTAATGTTTCATATGCCAGCGGGAGACAAAACAAAAGTCTGAAGATACCAAAGGATTAATCTGAAGTCTTATATCCAAAAAGGACAGAACATTCGTTTTAATAATATTTACATGATATAGTAAAAAAAATAACCTTTAATCATACTCCTAGAGTTATAATTAGGCGTCAGATATTATTTTTTACTCTTTAGAATAACCGGGGTCATATAGATATGATCTAGTTTCTCCGTTGCTGAGTACTGCTCCCAAAGATGTGTTCGCTAGCTGCCTAGAACGAAATAAAAATATAACTACCCCTCAGACAGGTACGTAAATCACTATATCCTGGTGGGAGAATGCCTCAGTTCTTGCACGTTAAAGATGTCGTGCAACTGCTCCTGATAGTCATCAGTTTGGTAGGATATGTCGTCGATATACTGTTTAAAGGCATAATGTGGCGACCCTTTTCATTATTCCCCCCTTTTTTTTCGAGGGCAATCAAAACATCTGTCCTTAGTCCAATCACAGTAACACTTTTTGAAGTTGGTTTCGTCATGCAATTATAATCATTAATGTTAAACAAGTCAATCAAAATTCTGACCGATTAAAAATGACATCGATAATTTCTTATCATCTCAAATAGTTGGGGTTAGGGTTATGGTGTTGTCGCCACTTTCAACAATATTTCAGTTATATCGTGGAGGTGCCATCTCAAATAGTAGAAAACGTCAAGCTCAAATAGCAGAAATAGATTTGATAACATATAGTCAAGCTCATATTAAGCTAGCATGGTTTAGTTACGTATTATCATAGCTTGCAGTTTGCATTCAGACTTTATACAACGTCAACATATTCTGAGTACTAAACTATTAAATCAAGGACTTTTACAGAATCGACTCATCTTATCTTTCAAAACGTTTTCAGGGGCGGATGTTTTTTCACACGAAATACCCCAAATTTTTCTGCTCGGCGCAATTTTTTAAAGTGCGCCCCCCCTAACTTGAAATCCTGGATCCGCCCCTGGTTTTTCGGCACCTAGTCGAAACCTATTATGCCACTTATGCATACATATCACGTGTTATTCAATCTTTTATTCTGTCGCGTGCATACATATCACGATCAGTTGTCACGTGCTGTTCAACCTTTAGACTTCAACTTGTGAACTAATTTGTACTTTTGTACTCTTACAGGATAAAGGTATTATATTAGGTATTATGATTATTTTGTACTTTTACAGGATAGACGTGTTCTATTAGGTATTGTTAATTTCAATATATGATATACCTGGGTGTTGACTTCGTCAGACCCGATGTTTTTTTATATTATTATTATAGCGGTATATAGTAATTTATTGCTATTTAATATAGACAATGTATCAAATTGTATTTTTCATTTGTTATAAATTGTGATGTTCATTGCCATTTCTGGTGTTTGTGTTTTCGCTATACACAGCAGGTGTAAGAGATAGATCCGTCATCATTCTGTAATGAAGCACCTGGAATATGAGTTTTTATATGTCCTTCCTTATTTAATTTCCTTTTAATTTATATTAAATAAATTGTTGTTGTTATATTTATCCAGCTTTTGATTAACTATTGAGCGTCGTGCACGCTATAATTGATGTCTACGTTTTTATTAATATTCTATTCCGAAAAGTTGTTAGTTTCAAAATCCATTTCGTAAAATTTTTTTTTTCCTTTTTCTTTTTGTTTGTTTGTTTTTGCTTTGTTTGTATTTTATTCTTTTTCTTGGTTTTGTTTAGAATTAAAGTGTTTCTTTAGATATTGAGTTTTTCAATAAGATATACCTGATTATCTCTTCGTCACTCTATTTATTTTGGGGCTGTTTCTTTGCTGGTTTTTGTTTTGTTTTTGTTTATGGTTTGATATGTTCCCTTTTTTATAATAACAATGCTGTCGGAAGACTTCCAAAATCCAATCGAAATATCGTCAAAATAGAGCCGAAATGTGCCGAGACGTGCATCACCGGTCACCTTCGTGGGTTGGTACAGACACTTCAATAAAAATATGGCGGGGTAAAACTAGTTTTCCGTATGTCTTAGCATAATGCAAAATTATTTTTGCAACCATTTAATGATACATGAATCCCGTAGATATGGACTTACCGGGACTCAAACAATGTACGAAACAGAGAGACAGTCACCTTCATCAATAATGTAAAGAAATAGATGGACCAATCACTAGAATACCAACATTCCTGTCTGGTATACAACAACATGGTATATATATATAAAGGAAAGTTTATAAGAATAAAAACATACTTTATTGATGATTCAGTTTTAAAAGTAAAAAGTGAAAATCAAATAAATTCATTCTCTTTCTCATGTCAATTTGATATCATTTGCGAATCCAGTTGATGAATGGGGGAATGTATGCCGTATTCAAGCTAATCGATCATATTGAGTTAATACACCAGGCCTCTTTTTAGTGGGTAGTTTATGTTTTCTATAAAGTCTACATTTTGCATAATAAAATGGAAAACAACAAAAAACACGCGGTCGGTACAATTCTAAAATCAGATATCAAAACTGTGGAAAGTGGTAAAATCTTTATCCTTAACACGAATACATGACCACTAACTTTCCTGGCATGGTACAAGCGCTTCAATAACAGGTAGCGGGATTAGACGAGTTATATGGCACAATCCTCCACTCTTACTGAAATGATGCGGTCATGGAAGTGTTTTTTACATGTGAGTTAGGGCCAACCCTCACGCATAAATATAATGCATTTAAAACGCAGATATCTTATAATTTAGCAAAGAACCCAATGGGGGCTAAACATTTATCTACTTCTAGGTTTTTTTCTATAATTGTGATATCAACTGTAATAGAAACATTAGATCGATGTACATTTTATAGTGTTAAAACTTTTCATACTATAAGTTGTAAATTCTTAAAAATAAATATCTTACTTTCTTTAATTTTGGGGACAGTACAGAATGTGAACAAAATATTTATGTCGGACAAACTGGTGATAAGTTTTATCAACGATGTTATTGAATTTTTAAAAAATAAGAACCCAGAAAGTGGAAGATCCTGTTGCAAAACATTTTAGTCAGAAAAACCATTGCGTTAAAAATTTCAGTCATAGGAATTGAGAAAACCGGAAACGGTGACAATATTTACAGAGAAACAAAGGAATCACTTTGGATAAAAAAAACTTAAAACTTTTGAGCCGTTAGGCCTAAACATAAAATTGGATCGACATTGACTTTTCATAAACAAAATTCCGCGAAATCAACGTCATAAACTCTTTTATCTTCATTGTAACGTCATGTTTGTTTTTCATATATATGTAATAAACTTCCGCTGAGGAAGGTCGCAAGGCCGCAACGTTCGGAAATTAATCTAGAGTTGTGTGTCTAAATTATTTAGAGACTTTAAATATATATATATATAAAGTCTCTAAATAATTTACACAAAAAACTAATTACAGAATAAATATCAAGTTGGACGCGAGTTAATTTTCAATGTTTCTCAATTGTCAAAATATAAAAGAAAAATACACGATTAACCTTTATCAATATTTGATCCAAAGACTTTTATTAGCACGTGTCAACTAAGCAAATTATTCCTTCTTCCCTTAATGTCTTGCTGTAATTTGAAGAGATCGTAAGAATTGAAATCAATTAGCTAAATGAAGTTATTTGTACATGTTATACATCTCAAGCAGTCGAACTGAATCATAAAAATGAATCGCTGGTGGGAAGTGATATTTTATATACCACCTACTATTAGGAAGATTGTGTTCGCAATACCTGAAAAGAAGCCATATTATTTGAATCTGAATTTAATCAGTTATTTCTTGAAGCACTCGACAATGTTCAAAGAGTGGCGTTATAACGTCAATTCGTATAATACAATGATATGGTTTCATTTCATTATTTTATCAAAATAAATCATAATTAGATAGGAATCGTGCTTAAAATGAAAATCAATAACGTCTTTACGTCAAATGATTTAGTGATATTTATTTCACAATGCCCATACAGTAACAAGATGAACCTGGGGTTACCATGGCATCGAATGTTGTTGCTTAAATGAGAATACGGATACAAACACGAGAATGAAATCAAATGGAAAACAAACAAAAAAACTGTTCCAAACTCCGATAGAAAAATAAAACAAAAAATACCATACTGTCGGAACTGTTCCAAACTCCGATAGAAAAATAAACAAAAAATACCACACTGTCGGAACTGTTCCAAACTCCGATAGAAAAATAAAACAAAAAATACCACACTGTCGGAACTGTTCCAAACTCCGATAGAAAAATAAAACAAAAAATACCACACTGTCGGAACTGTTCCAAACTCCGATAGAAAATTAAACAAAAAATACCACACTGTCGGAACTGTTCCAAACTCCGATAGAAAAATAAAACAAAAAATACCACACTGTCGGAACTGTTCCAAACTCCGATAGAAAAATAAAACAAAAAATACCACACTGTCGGAACTGTTCCAAACTCCGAAAGAAAAATAAAACAAAAACAACACAATGTCGGAACTGTTCCAAACTCCGATAGAAAAATAAAACAAAAAACGACGCACTGTCGGAACTGTTCCAAACTCCGATAGAAAAATAAAACAAAAAATACCACACTGTCGGAACTGTTCCAAACTCCGATAGAAAAATAAAACAAAAAATACCACACTGTCGGAACTGTTCCAAACTCCGATAGAAAAATAAAACAAAAAACGACGCACTGTCGGAACTGTTCCAAACTCCGATAGAAAAATAAAACAAAAACACCACACTGTCGGAACTGTTCCAAACTCCGATAGAAAAATAAAACAAAAAATACCACACTGTCGGAACTGTTCCAAACTCCGATAGAAAAATAAAACAAAAAATACCACACTGTCGGAACTGTTCCAAACTCCGATAGAAAAATAAAACAAAAACACCACACTGTCGGAACTGTTCCAAACTCCGATAGAAAAATAAAACAAAAAATACCACACTGTCGGAACTGTTCCAAACTCCGAAAGAAAAATAAAACAAAAACAACACAATGTCGGAACTGTTCCAAACTCCGATAGAAAAATAAAACAAAAAACGACGCACTGTCGGAACTGTTCCAAACTCCGATAGAAAAATAAAACAAAAAATACCACACTGTCGGAACTGTTCCAAACTCCGATAGAAAAATAAAACAAAAAACGACGCACTGTCGGAACTGTTCCAAACTCCGATAGAAAAATAAAACAAAAAATACCACACTGTCGGAACTGTTCCAAACTCCGAAAGAAAAATAAAACAAAAACAACACAATGTCGGAACTGTTCCAAACTCTGATAGAAAAATAAAACAAAAAACGACGCACTGTCGGAACTGTTCCAAACTCCGATAGAAAAATAAAACAAAAAATACCACACTGTCGGAACTGTTCCAAACTCCGAAAGAAAAATAAAACAAAAACAACACAATGTCGGAACTGTTCCAAACTCTGATAGAAAAATAAAACAAAAAACGACGCACTGTCGGAACTGTTCCAAACTCCGATAGAAAAATAAAACAAAAAATACCACACTGTCGGAACTGTTCCAAACTCCGATAGAAAAATAAAACAAAAAACGACGCACTGTCGGAACTGTTCCAAACTCCGATAGAAAAATAAAGCAAAAAATACCACACTGTCGGAACTGTTCCAAACTCCGATAGAAAAATAAAACAAAAAATACCACACTGTCGGAACTGTTCCAAACTCCGATAGAAAAATAAAACAAAAAATACCACACTGTCGGAACTGTTCCAAACTCCGATAGAAAAATAAAACAAAAAATACCACACTGTCGGAACTGTTCCAAACTCCGATAGAAAAATAAAACAAAAAACGACGCACTGTCGGAACTGTTCCAAACTCCGATAGAAAAATAAAACAAAAACACCACACTGTCGGAACTGTTCCAAACTCCGATAGAAAAATAAAACAAAAAATACCACACTGTCGGAACTGTTCCAAACTCCGATAGAAAAATAAAACAAAAAATACCACACTGTCGGAACTGTTCCAAACTCCGATAGAAAAATAAAACAAAAACACCACACTGTCGGAACTGTTCCAAACTCCGATAGAAAAATAAAACAAAAAATACCACACTGTCGGAACTGTTCCAAACTCCGAAAGAAAAATAAAACAAAAACAACACAATGTCGGAACTGTTCCAAACTCTGATAGAAAAATAAAACAAAAAACGACGCACTGTCGGAACTGTTCCAAACTCCGATAGAAAAATAAAACAAAAAATACCACACTGTCGGAACTGTTCCAAACTCCGATAGAAAAATAAAACAAAAAACGACGCACTGTCGGAACTGTTCCAAACTCCGATAGAAAAATAAAACAAAAAATACCACACTGTCGGAACTGTTCCAAACTCCGAAAGAAAAATAAAACAAAAACAACACAATGTCGGAACTGTTCCAAACTCTGATAGAAAAATAAAACAAAAAACGACGCACTGTCGGAACTGTTCCAAACTCCGATAGAAAAATAAAACAAAAAATACCACACTGTCGGAACTGTTCCAAACTCCGAAAGAAAAATAAAACAAAAACAACACAATGTCGGAACTGTTCCAAACTCTGATAGAAAAATAAAACAAAAAACGACGCACTGTCGGAACTGTTCCAAACTCCGATAGAAAAATAAAACAAAAAATACCACACTGTCGGAACTGTTCCAAACTCCGATAGAAAAATAAAACAAAAAACGACGCACTGTCGGAACTGTTCCAAACTCCGATAGAAAAATAAAGCAAAAAATACCACACTGTCGGAACTGTTCCAAACTCCGATAGAAAAATAAAACAAAAAATACCACACTGTCGGAACTGTTCCAAACTCCGATAGAAAAATAAAACAAAAAATACCACACTGTCGGAACTGTTCCAAACTCCGATAGAAAAATAAAACAAAAAATACCACACTGTCGGAACTGTTCCAAACTCCGATAGAAAAATAAAACAAAAAACGACGCACTGTCGGAACTGTTCCAAACTCCGATAGAAAAATAAAACAAAAACACCACACTGTCGGAACTGTTCCAAACTCCGATAGAAAAATAAAACAAAAAATACCACACTGTCGGAACTGTTCCAAACTCCGATAGAAAAATAAAACAAAAAATACCACACTGTCGGAACTGTTCCAAACTCCGATAGAAAAATAAAACAAAAAATACCACACTGTCGGAACTGTTCCAAACTCCGATAGAAAAATAAAACAAAAACACCACACTGTCGGAACTGTTCCAAACTCCGATAGAAAAATAAAACAAAAAATACCACACTGTCGGAACTGTTCCAAACTCCGAAAGAAAAATAAAACAAAAAATACCACACTGTCGGAACTGTTCCAAACTCCGAAAGAAAAATAAAACAAAAACAACACAATGTCGGAACTGTTCCAAACTCTGATAGAAAAATAAAACAAAAAACGACGCACTGTCGGAACTGTTCCAAACTCCGATAGAAAAATAAAACAAAAAATACCACACTGTCGGAACTGTTCCAAACTCCGAAAGAAAAATAAAACAAAAACAACACAATGTCGGAACTGTTCCAAACTCTGATAGAAAAATAAAACAAAAAACGACGCACTGTCGGAACTGTTCCAAACTCCGATAGAAAAATAAAACAAAAAATACCACACTGTCGGAACTGTTCCAAACTCCGATAGAAAAATAAAACAAAAAACGACGCACTGTCGGAACTGTTCCAAACTCCGATAGAAAAATAAAACAAAAAATACCACACTGTCGGAACTGTTCCAAACTCCGATAGAAAAATAAAAAAAAAAATACCACACTGTCGGAACTGTTCCAAACTCCGATAGAAAAATAAAACAAAAAACGACGCACTGTCGGAACTGTTCCAAACTCCGATAGAAAAATAAAACAAAAACACCACACTGTCGGAACTGTTCCAAACTCCGATAGAAAAATAAAACAAAAAACGACGCACTGTCG
The DNA here is from genome assembly GCA_963680875.1 of Bathymodiolus brooksi. Lineage (NCBI taxonomy): Eukaryota > Metazoa > Mollusca > Bivalvia > Mytilida > Modiolidae > Bathymodiolus > Bathymodiolus brooksi. The sequence continues at coordinate 1,169,517 of OY804585.1, read as the reverse complement.
GAACTGTTCCAAACTCCGATAGAAAAATAAAACAAAAACACCACACTGTCGGAACTGTTCCAAACTCCGATAGAAAAATAAAACAAAAAACGACGCACTGTCGGAACTGTTCCAAACTCCGATAGAAAAATAAAACAAAAACACCACACTGTCGGAACTGTTCCAAACTCCGATAGAAAAATAAAACAAAAATACCACACTGTCGGAACTGTTCCAAACTCCGATAGAAAAATAAAACAAAAAACGACGCACTGTCGGAACTGTTCCAAACTCCGATAGAAAAATAAAACAAAAACACCACACTGTCGGAACTGTTCCAAACTCCGATAGAAAAATAAAACAAAAAACGACGCACTGTCGGAACTGTTCCAAACTCCGATAGAAAAATAAAACAAAAACACCACACTGTCGGAACTGTTCCAAACTCCGATAGAAAAATAAAACAAAAAATACCACACTGTCGGAACTGTTCCAAACTCCGATAGAAAAATAAAACAAAAAATACCACACTGTCGGAACTGTTCCAAACTCCGATAGAAAAATAAAACAAAAAATACCACACTGTCGGAACTGTTCCAAACTCCGAAAGAAAAATAAAACAAAAACAACACAATGTCGGAACTGTTCCAAACTCCGATAGAAAAATAAAACAAAAAACGACGCACTGTCGGAACTGTTCCAAACTCCGATAGAAAAATAAAACAAAAAATACCACACTGTCGGAACTGTTCCAAACTCCGATAGAAAAATAAAACAAAAAATACCACACTGTCGGAACTGTTCCAAACTCCGAAAGAAAAATAAAACAAAAACAACACACTGTCGGAACTGTTCCAAACTCCGATAGAAAAATAAAACAAAAAACACCACACTGTCGGAACTGTTCCAAACTCCGATAGAAAAATAAAACAAAAACAACACACTGTCGGAACTGTTCCAAACTCCGATAGAAAAATAAAACAAAAAACACTACATTGTCAGAACTGTTCCAAACTCCGATAGAAAAATAAAACAAAAACAACACATTGTCGGAACTGTTCCAAACTCCGATAGAAAAATAAAACAAAAAACACCACACTGTCGGAACTGTTCCAAACTCCGATAGAAAAATAAAACAAAAACAACACACTGTCGGAACTGTTCCAAACTCCGATAGAAAAATAAAACAAAAAACGACGCACTGTCGGAACTGTTCCAAACTCTGATAGAAAAATAAAACAAAAAATACCACACTGTCGGAACTGTTCCAAACTCCGAAAGAAAAATAAAACAAAAACAACACAATGTCGGAACTGTTCCAAACTCCGATAGAAAAATAAAACAAAAAACGACGCACTGTCGGAACTGTTCCAAACTCCGATAGAAAAATAAAACAAAAAATACCACACTGTCGGAACTGTTCCAAACTCCGATAGAAAAATAAAACAAAAAATACCACACTGTCGGAACTGTTCCAAACTCCGAAAGAAAAATAAAACAAAAACAACACACTGTCGGAACTGTTCCAAACTCCGATAGAAAAATAAAACAAAAAACACCACACTGTCGGAACTGTTCCAAACTCCGATAGAAAAATAAAACAAAAAACGACGCACTGTCGGAACTGTTCCAAACTCCGATAGAAAAATAAAACAAAAAATACCACACTGTCGGAACTGTTCCAAACTCTGATAGAAAAATAAAACAAAAAATACCACACTGTCGGAACTGTTCCAAACTCCGATAAAAAAATAAAACAAAAAACACTACATTGTCGGAACTGTTCCAATTTGTATCTCCAGTTCAATATATGGAACGCGTAAAATAATCTTAATTTTCATAACATTTTCATTCTTCCGGTATACAATAATTTATAAAAATAGACAGAATTCAGAAAAAGTAATCTCCGTAATGAAAAATGAATAACTTCCTCAAAACTCTATATTTATCTGTTTAACAAGTATTCTTATCAAACCGCTGAAACGATCCCAAGATATTCATAAGGATATTAATAAGATATTTTTAGTTAAATCTCAGTAAATATATAATAATAGTAGGAAATACTACCAAATATCTTGGCTTCATGTTGTGGGTATTTTTAAAAAGTAATTATTCCAAAAGTGATTTGGGTTGGTGTAGACAAACTCGTACTGTTAGTAAAGTAGGCGGTCATGTGTTTGCTAGGGGTATCAGGTTTGACTCTGTTTATACTATTTTTTTAATCCTATTAGATTTTTAAATTGTTCTGACAATGTGATATATTTCTCTATATGTATATAATTGTTTGTCTTATTGAGTATCAGTAAACAATAACATGTGAAAACTAACTTTTTTACATTTGTCTACATTTTCATATAATTCTTTTTGACCCATTTACAGCTTATGTTTTGCTCCTTAACATATTTTCAGAACGATTCTCAATTTTGCGTGCGTGCGTGCGTACGTGCGTGAGTGAGTGTTGTTTAACGCTAACTCAGCACTTTTCATCTATATCATGGCGAGAGCAAATTAATTTTCAATGAGATGATGATGATGTCCGTTTTGTACTAGACCAACGCGCTTAGCTAGGTTTTTATAGTGCTAGCGCACTGAAATAACAGTCCGCGGATAGACATGTCACGCCACTCGGACACATTATCATAATTCCGAGCCAACCAGTCATTGCTCTTTCTCCTGAACGTAGCGTGCTTAGCGGAGAAGCAACATATACCAATTGTATAGTCTGTGGTTTGACCCAATCGGGGTTCGAACCGTTTGGGCACCATGAACAACACTGAAACACGGGACTGAACTCAGGACATGTGGAATGTTAACTCGTGTTACTACAGCTTGGGCACCATGAACAACACTGAAACACGGGACTGAACTCAGGACATGTGGAATGTTAACTCGTGTTACTACAGCTTGGGCACCATGAACAACACTGAAACACGGGACTGAACTCAGGACATGTGGAATGTTAACTCGTGTTACTACAGCTTGGGCACCATGAACAACACTGAAACACGGGACTGAACTCAGGACATGTGGAATGTTAACTCGTGTTACTACAGCTTGGGCACCATGAACAACACTGAAACACGGGACTGAACTCAGGACATGTGGAATGTTAACTTGTGTTACTACAGCTTGGGCACCATGAACAACACTGAAACACGAGGCTGAACTCAGGACATGTGGAATGTTAACTTGTGTTACTACAGATTGGGCACCATGAACAACACTAAAACACGGGGCTGAACTCAGGACATGTGGAATGTTAACTCGTGTTACTACAGCTTGGGCACCATGAACAACACTGAAACACGGGACTGAACTCAGGACATGTGGAATGTTAACTCGTGTTACTACAGCTTGGGCACCATGAACAACACTGAAACACGGGACTGAACTCAGGACATGTGGAATGTTAACTTGTGTTACTACAGCTTGGGCACCATGAACAACACTGAAACACGGGGCTGAACTCAGGACATGTGGAATGTTAACTCGTGTTATAAACCCGGTGATCAGTCAAGAATGATGAATGGACAGGATTGTGATTACTACAAACAGAACATATCACGTGGTTATTTGTAACATGGATACTCCTACTTCAACTTAACCCCTAGGAAACCCTGGTTCAATGGCTATATTATTAGCAGCAACCCTCTAACAAGTAAATATCATAGGATGCTCCATCTACAATTTAAATTCCAAACACCGATGAGCAGAAAACTCAAAACATGTCCGGTTAAGATTATGATATAGTGAAAATGTATAAAGATAAGGTGTCAACAAAAATGTCAAAATTGTTTTTTATCAATGTGTGACGTAAAAGTGTCTGACATTTACTTCACTGAGTTTGGTGCTGCTTTGACAACTGTTTTACCTGTTTTGTTCAAGTATTGTTATAAATACTGTTATAGTGACAGCCGGAAACTTTGAGCCGTAATGAAAGGGGGAGATTTGGCGCTTTAAAATCTGATTCAACCCACCATTTCTTTAGAAATGCCTGTACCAAGTCAGGGTCATTACGGTTTTCACAGTTTTCCGGTTGTTGACTGATTTTGTCTGTTTATATACTTATGAGTTTTGACTTTCCCTTTGTAAGATTGTTCGGAGTTCGGTAATTGTGTTATTACCCTTATTATCTAGTATTTTTCATGTTTTAACCATTATGAGTAACGAAAGTTTATCTTTTTCCCCAAATTTCTATATAAAAGTATCATTCAATATTCGTAGGGATCATCGTTGATGTATAATAAATAAACGTTAGAGAATACCGAAGGGGAAATTAAATAAGAATAATCCAGAGAATTATAAGCTACTCATAGTCATCCTAACTCAGACTGGATGCATTGAGTGATTAGACAAATGCTTATTAGTATATTTAACATTATATATCTTCAGCTTATATTTGTCAATTAATCATTGCTTTTTAGTGGATTGTGATATTATTGATTTGAATTGTGGTGAAAACATTGTTTTTTTAGATTCTTTTTGTATAAATTTGATTTAAATAAATGTTGGAGAATAACGAATGGGCAGTTAAAAATGGACAATCCAGAGAAACTGGCAAGATAGAAGAAGACAGACAAAATAAAAAAAAACACAATATGTGTTGGACACCACTATGCACAAACAAACACAAATAACGTAAATAAGACATGAGCCCTCCTACAAATAACTGGAGATAAAGACGAATTGAACATCATTATTATGCAGAAAACATTTTCAAGTCAGAACTGCTTTAATCTTTGAAGAAAATGTTTGCGAAATCAATTGATACATGTAGCTTGTGTATCAATTTAGTTGAACATTAGCAAAGTGAACATCAGTGAGTAAATAACTTTCTTAGTGAGCCAATGAAAATGAATTCTCCTTCTGCTACCAGTGGAATACGATATTACTCCGCTTGAGATAGAGCTTTGGAGTTTGAAAATTGAGTGATGTGGAGACATATTGTAATGCACTCTCTTTCTTATGACAAAAACGACAAACAATATGGTTAATTAAAACGTAGATAGCAAATTTAGTGAGTATGACGCGTTTCTGGAATAATCTCCATCAGGTGACGCTCAAAATAGAAAGATTCGAAAGCCAAATATTTAAAAGTGTTTGGGAGCAATAAAACCAAAGGGCCTAAACAGAATAGCCAAAATAGGCTACGGCGTAAACAGAATAGACAAAATAGGCTACGGCGTAAACAGAATAGACAAAATAGGCTACGGTGTAAACAGAATAGACAAAATAGGCTACGGTGTAAACAGAATAGACAAAATAGGCTACGGCGTAAACAGAATAGACAAAATAGGCTACGGCGTAAACAGAATAGACAAAATAGGCTACGGCGTAAACAGAATAGACAAAATAGGCTACGGCGTAAACAGAATAGACAAAATAGGCTACGCGTAAACAGAATAGACAAAATAGGCAACGGCGTAAGCAGAATAGACAAAATAGGCTATGGCGTAAACAGAATAGACAAAATAGGCTACGGACACCTATGCCTGAGGAAAGAGAACCTTGGTTTGTTTATTTTCGGTGTTGAAAAAAAACATATTACGAAAATTCAACCAACTGGTTAAACACCATAAGAAAAGGAGAAATATCATACAATTCCATATTTCTGAACACCCACCTGCCTTTCATGAAAGCATTAGCTTTGTGCATTGACAATATAATATGCATTGTTAAGCTGAAAGCAAAATAAACTGAATTTACCTAAGAACCATTGTGAATTAAACAAATCTGGTTTGTTCAGACGATGATATTTAAATTTGATTATGCTTTAAAAATACATCAAATTCCTAATTTAAATGTTTAATCATTTTGTTCCAAAGACATTGGTATGCTAGCTAGTCGTTTAAGTCGTATTGATATGCAGCACCATAAACTGCTCTCTTGGTATATAACACATTTCTAGTGGTTATTTAAAGCAGATCAGCTTTAATTTTAACGAGTTGAATAACATTAAGAGTATTATAGACATATCCAGAAATTGATGGTACTTTCCTCATAAATATTCATCATATTTGAATTAGATTTTGATCACGTGACTGCAGTTTCAAGCTTGATGGATCGTTTATTAGATTTGTCAAAAATTAACCTACAGTACGGAAATTCAATGTGTCCGTCAATGATTCGAAAATTAAAAGTTATTGTTTATTTCCGCAAAGTTTTTCTTCTGTCAAAATTCAAATATTTGTGTTTTGTAACGATTTTAGACATGTCTTTGATATCGCGATCATGCAAAAATGATCATATTATATTTAACGTGGGAACCCCGAGATTAGAAGCTAGAAATATAAGGTGTCAATATAATTACATATATTATTGAGGAATCTAAATTAATTTCAGAAAATATGTCGACAAATATCATTCATTGTTAAATTTTGTGTCACACGCCACCAGTTTCATGTATTTCAGACATTTTTACATAGACTCTTAAGGCCAAAAAGGGTTCGTCGCCTCGGATTTTCATTTAGTCCAGGAACCTCGAATATTTAATTGTTTTCATTAATTTTTATTTCATTAAATTCAGCTTGATTCAATGTATCATTTTCAAGTTCAGAAAATGACACACATGCAATTATGAATGATATCGTCTATATAGATCATATGAAAATTGCAGACGTCCTGGCGTCGCCATCTTAGATATGCAAATGAGCAAAGTACCCATCATTTCTGGCTATGATGTATAGATTCTAAATAACAAATTGTTTTCACTATTAAATAAATTTAATTGACAAATGACTTCTAGTATATTCGCTTGTCATTCGTTTTATCATGATAGACGCCGACGAATACACAGCGGAACCTAAAACAAAAATTAAATTATTTAACAAGTGATGACCGTTCATTTTAAATGATTATCCTTACATTTCGTGGGAGTTTTATAGAAAACTACTCTCCGGCAACATATACATGGCATTTCAAGTAATTTTAATTGATTGATTGTTGGTTGCGTAACGTTTCATTTTAAATGATTATTCTTACATTTCGTGGGAGTTGTATAGACAACTACTCTCCGGCAACATATACATGGCATTTCAAGTCATTTTAATTGATTGATTGTTGGTTGCATAACGTTTCAACCGCAACTATGTCATGCATATTCGGGATGTGAATATGTTAAATAATATCTAATATTACAGAAATGAGGGAGGGATATTAGACCCGGTACAGTGACTTTGACTGGAAAAGTATGTAGAGTTAGGTACGCACGAACTCATTCCTTTAGCCTTTCATAGCGAATACAATGTTCCTACTTTACTACAAACAATATCTTTAACGTGCAATTATCGTGACACGCTCTAAACACGTTGCCCACTGTGGTTCACAGTCAGGTATTACGTATTATGACCTGACATTGAATTATTTTAAGTTCGATATAATACAATGTCATAAACATGGCATCCTTATCCTGTTTGTGAATATCGATGCAGGGGGTCAAATTAGTGTTTGTTATTATTATATTATATACAACGGCAAATGGAACATATCAGTGGATGTCTGTGGCACAACTATTCTGTACCGGTTAACTAATCTCAGTTGTAGCTATATACACGTTGAACATTATCTAATTTACGTAGTTTTCAATTATGTATATTCTTTATTGCCTCAGATAAAAGAGTAGTTGGTTGGTTGGTTTTTGGTGTTTAACGCCACTTTCGGCAATATTTCAGCTATATCATGGCGACCAGTTTTCGTGATGGAAGAAGCCGGAGTACCCGGAGATAACCACCGACCATGGGCAAGCAACTGGTAAACTTTATCACATGCGGCTGCTAGTCGAGTGCACCTTTTTGGTAATTTACAAAGCCGGGCACAAACCCACGCCGTATTGGTGATAGGCTTGTATGAATTGTTAGGTAATCCAACTACCTAATTCATTGAGCCACCCGGGCCCTACAACTACCTAACTCATTGAGCCACCCGGGCCCTACAACTACCTAACTCACTGAGCCACCCGGGCCCTACAACTACCTAACTCACTGAGCCACCCGGGCCCTACAACTACCTAACTCATTGAGCCACCCGGGCCCTACAACTACCTAACTCACTGAGCCACCTGGGCCCTACAACTACCTAACTCATTGAGCCACCCGGGCCCCCTACAACTACCTAACTCATTGAGCCACCTGGGCCTCTATATAAGAGAGTATGTATGGCAATAACAATATAAATATTAATCTTACATACAGTTCATAAATGGAAGATTTTGAAGATACCAAAAGGTTAGTCAGAATCCGTAAATCGAAGGACAGTCAATACAATGGCCAAGTGAACAAGGACAAACAACGATCTACAAAACATGTCAAGTATATACAATTATATTACAACTGTTTAGTAAGGAGATTGAATATGTAGACGGTTATCAAGATCTAGTTTGCTATGCTTGGAATTGAATTTTGAAAAGATTTTCAATATTTTAAAGTTAATACGGATGAGACTGAGTTGTACTTTCTGGTAATTTTCTAGACAGAGATATTCTGTAACTGTTAACTAAACTCAGTTTTAGCTATGTATACGTTGAATATGACCAAATCTATGTATTTTCCAATGATATGAATTTTCGTTGTTACATACTGTGCAACACTTGTTTTGCATTATAATGCACCTGAGTTCACTCCCGGTTTTCAGTAGGGTTAGTGTTACTCGATCTTTAGTTTTATATGTATGTTTTGTAGATCGTTGTTTGTCCCTTTGTACTTTTTCTTTTGGCCATTGTGTTGTCTGTTTTACTTCGACATACGGATTCTGATTACTCCTTTCGTATCTTCAAGCTCTTCTTATGTGGAATTGATGAGGGGTAATCATGTTCAATTAAAATCACTAATTATAACTGCCGTTTAATGCATTATGCTTATATTGTTCATGTTTGTTTACCTTTTACATGACTTAAGTGTATGCCCATCAAACTCTGTGATTGAAGTAGAATCTTACAAATATTTTTCATGTGGCCTTTATTTTGTTTTATCCTGCAGTTGTTCTATTTGAGCAATATCAAAAGGAGCAATTAAGGGATACTATTATTATTTAATGCAAAATATAAACGTCAATCGATTAATGTGATTTTTCTGCAGGATAAACACAATATTAATGCAGTGTCTTAAAATATAAAGTTTATGTGTATTCGGCACAAAACATTGTGAAAGGCTCGGTGAACTTCAGTTATCCCAGTTTTTAAGCATCATACACATAAACGTTATATTTTACGACACGGCACTAATAATGTCTATATATCCACAGAGTATACTTCTTACATGCATTACTGTAGCGTTTATTTCTAAATATCTAGTGACCAAACAGTTTTTTTACTGATTAAAATTAATCCGTAAAATTCAAATAAATTTGATTAAGCATAGAGACTCAATTTGTTGAAACACGAACATACTCACATAAAAGTCACTGACAAAACCTTACTACACAATACCGTAACGAGTACACATCACTAATATGGAGTCGAGACGTCTTGATATAAACGTGAGTTGTTGTGACCCGGCTTGAATTTTCATCGTTTTAACTTAAAAGTTGTCACAAGTCACTGAGACATGACAACATCAAGTGGGAATCAGATATACATGTACAACTTTATTGTTGAAGGCACTGACGGTACAGGTAGATGTAAAGCCAACTGTCATGCAATCGTGGCCAGGACTGACTTTAGGAGGTGTGGGCCCAATTGTTCTCTGTAAAACATGCAGTGTGTTGTTGTGTGTACTTGAACAATTAAGAGTAGACAACTCCAGCAATGGCCCCTTAAGGGGGTACCATACACTTCAGGGAGATAACTCTTTAAATTCAGTTGTACGTTTTGTTCATATGATGTTTGTATGCAGATTTCAAGCATCTCGCTGATCAAAACCACAGAGAGAAAAGCTGCTATTTGGCTAGTGAATTTATAGCTCTGAGTCTGTTGGCTGGAATTTGCTAAAATTTTGATATTTATTACAGTGGATATATTCAAACACACTGCCAAAAAAATAAGAAAATTAAACGAGCAGATCAAATATTACCTGAAGTGTATGGTACCACCTTAAGTGTGGGGCCCAATTGGCTTAAGGCCGGCCCTGGTCGTGGGGATGATTAACTATTTAACGTTATAGCTCTTTTTGACTTTGCTTCTTCTAAATAGAAGGGAGTAAACAGTAGTGAAATTTCAAAACTGTGTTGACAACATACTGCAAATTTCTTTATCATTCTATATGGCATCAGAACAACTTAATATTTCCCGCTGATACTGCGGAAAATCTGTACGGGTGTATTCATTGCTGAGGCATAGACAATAAACCAGATTACAAGGATGAAAACTAATTAGTGCCGTATAATCTACCACATCACTGGGCTAGAATATATATACTTATTTCACTAATATTTTTGTAAATAATCATATTGTTTAGATAGGGCTGGAAACGAAATACATTATTTAATTAAATTTTTACATGATTATATAGAAAGCTAGGCCCACTCTTGAAACAACTATGACCACTTTTCTGAAGACAAATTGGACCACTTATCTAAAAACAACTCGGACCACTTTTTAAAAACAACTCGGCCCACTTCTGAGATAACTCTGACCACTTTAACAAAGACAACTCGGACCACATTTCTAAAGACAACTCTGTCCATTTTTAATGCAACCCAACATCTTTTGACATATTGAGTGACTCTAGTACAAATACAATACAACACACATACATTTTGTTGTCAGTCAAGAGGTAGTTACGAACAGTACAATCATAGAATGATTACAATGATTTCAGTAGAGTTCCGAAGAAAATTAATGTTCATTACACCCTAAAAGTGAACAATTGTTAATGATAATGTTTATTAATATTGTTTTTTGCAAATCTTAGATTCGATGAAGGAATGATTATATGATTGGTGGTCTTCACTTGTAAATCTACTGAAATAATAATGTTTAAACATATTAATACTACATGGACATATAAATATATATCAAGAAAAATATATATATTACTACAACCTACATAATGTTTCTCTTTTGGCAGCTAGGTTTCCTATACAACTACACATTTCTGGATTTTCGCAACTCATCATTAAAATGAATAAATCCCTGCTATTGCACAAGGTTAACATGGTAATGAGTGAACAAATATAGTGTACATAGTTTGTAGTTAAACTGTCTAACTGCCACATCAAATGTAGGAACCACATTTCTTCTAAATGTAATGTTCGCAGATCTATTCTTCTGGTAGTCATCGCAACGCTTCCCGTATGATAAAACATGGAGGCGTTCTACTTTTTGTCAATGTGTATATATATAATATATATATAGAATCTAATTCTAACACTGTTTGGTTTAATCTTCAGACGTATATATACATGTCAAATTATAATATTAAGTATATATGTACCATCTACACACGCGTATACACATGTCTTACGTCTATCCCTAGATTTGCCTTACGAGAAAAGGTAACACTACGATTATTGAAGCTCCTTTTTTTAGGGAGTAGATGTGGTCGAGTGGTCTAGGGCGCTGGACGTAAGGCTAAGCGAATGGTGCTGCAGTGTATCAATGGTGTGAGTTCAAATCCCGTCGAGGGAAGAACAAAAATTTGACAGCTCTAAAATCTAATTCTAACACTGTTTGGTTTAATTTTCAGACGTATATATATATATATAAACTTCTAAAATGTTAGCACAACGATATCTTCAAAAAAAGATGTTAAAATGTAACAAAAATAACTATAAGTCTACAAAAAGACTATAATTATAATTAAATCGACGGATATTTCACTTGACCGACAAGCTTCATCAGCGTCTGTAATCTGATTTGAAACAAATGTCACGTGACCATCAGTTATCGTGACGTAAATTACTAAAAATCATAATTTTGAACTTTATACTTTATATTATTCAAGTATATATGTACACTAATTTATAAACAATATGAAAGCAATGAGAAAATGTAATGATGAACACTCGCGGAGCTATTATTTGTTGCCACTACGGCAGATTCATCCATTAGGAGGCTTGGCAAATATCACGAGTACTGGCGACGGTTCCCATATCTCGATATACAATTCTGCCCAACGCGTCCCACTGTGGCGGATTGGCGTACTCTCTCCATGGTGGTTGTCAGGTTTAAGTCCAGAAAACCGAACCATGGACCATAGAAGGTAACGTGTTTGGTAGCTACCATGCTCTTGAACATTCAATATATCTTTTTTGGTATTTTGAAAGAGAGACGGGTGAATTGTGTCCACTACAAGACGCTACATTTCACTACACTAACCCAATCTTCATAGTGTTTCCAGTGGCAGTCAAAGTAATTGCTTCGATTGTCCCTTTCCTCACTCATTTCTGTAGAGTTCTCAGCTATTGTTGAACTTGTACTGGACGTTAACCAACCACTGTAAGCCACCAACAATCATTCATGGTAAATATCTTACTACGGGGGTTTCATCTCCCATTCATGTACTAGACCGTTGTTTTATCATTGGTACAGATAAATGGGTCAAATAAAGGAGAAATATGTTTTAGTTCATTATACAACAATACGTCTTGTTTCAATAAAATGAAAAACAATTGCAAAATCTAATAGAAAAAAAACACATATACAGAGGCCAAATCGATACCCATAGCACAGATATACATGACCTTATATGTAGATATACATGACCTTATATGTAGATATACATGAACTTATATGTAGATATACATGACCTTATATGTAGATTGATCGGAAAACTGTGCTATTCAGGCCGTTTACTTCCCAAATCTAGCAAAATGGTGAACTCGGGGAGTGACTGGGAAGACTAAATTTACATACCACGGGTTAGGACTATGATGTATAACGCCACTGTCAACAAAAATAATTCAGTAATATAGTGGAGGTCAGTTTTATTGGCGGAGGTCAGTTTTATTGGTGGATGAAATCGGAGTACCCGGAGAAAACCACCGACCTACAGTATGTCACTAACAAACTTTACCACATAAAGTTGTATCGAGTACAACTTGCAATACGCGTACCATGGGAGAAGGATCATGCACTGATGTTAGAAACTTAATATCGCGCAGAACTGCAGAAAATAACAAGATTAATGAAATAAGTTAGTAAGGCTGTCATTGGACAGCTAACCGGCTTTATCGTGTTGATAGTAAAATACATATCTTAATAATAACAACTATAGAGAACCTTGAAATATTTAGATAATGGTTGAGGTCATCGGCTCCCTTTAATAAAACTAATATTTTACATATGACAACTTCTGTGTCACGACGATTACATATATTAGGTATACTGTTTTAGAGCCTTCTGTTATAATAAAGATTTTAACACTGCTATATGCAAGGGTTGGGATGCTACTTATATGTGGAAAGCACTTGCATGACCGCATCATTTCACTACAATGAGAGGTTTTGACCCATACAACTCGTTTAACCCCATCACTTTTTATTGAAGTATCTCAAAGGAGATTATCAAAATTGGCCAAAATAAAAAGGACAAACAATACAATGGCGAAAATAAAAAGGATAAGACGACTCAATAGCATAAAACCCTTATGACATCTAATATCAACTTTCTATATTATTCTTGATTGATTCCTGAACATTTCTAATATTACAAGGATCATGATATTATAGTATTAATATTTGTCACGATCCATTAGAATACATAGGCACTACACCGATGAACCTAATCAAATGAAACATCCCTTAATCTGTTCTTCAGCTTAGAGAGCAAGTAACGTGACTAAAGATTAAATATTTTATTACATATACTGCTCAAATAACCCAAACATCACATTATTTTAGCACGTGTTTTTATACTAGTTTTTCTGTTTCTCTTGAATCAGGTGCAATATGATATTCACGTGGAAATGGAGGCTTAACAGGTACATACATGTCGTTGTATTTGTTGTCTGTATGTATCCGTTTGCAATATTAATTGATTGGGTGATTAACATTTCACTTCAAGCTCTCATTATATCTTTAATTTAAACTATATTCATAACTAGATGGTTTGTAGGCTTAAACAGCAATAACCACTCCTAGCAACCTGGTGGTCATATGGGAGCAGCCCTAGGTTGTTTGTATTACGCACTTGGAGTGTGGGAAATATGACAGCCATGTACGAACTTCCTTATTTGATTTGTGAATAGGGCTCTAGAAATAATTTCTCATGTAAAAAGTGTTTTTCAATTGTTTTTCGTCCCTGTTGTTTGAGATTTGAAAAAATACAGCATTAGTATAAAATACTTATATTGAAATATAAAACACTACTAGTACTTTTGTCTTTCCTGTTTAGGCCCTTCGTTTTATTGCTCCCAAAACTTTAAATTATTTGGCTTTCCAATCTTTCGATTTTGAGCGTACCTGATGAAGGTTAGTAAAGAAACGCGTCGTGCGAACTAAATTTGATATCTACGTTTTTATAAAGCAGCTGAACAAGGACAAAGGCAGTAGCCACAGATAGATACAAATGGAGGCAGTGCATCAGGGTGCGAGAACAGGTGAGGTGAGGTGAGTATAACAGAGGTCTATAATTTACCTATTACGCTTAGTCAAACAATTATTTGTTCTATCAATTTGCTATATCATGTGAAATGACAATAAAACCATAGAAATATATTTAGTGCTAGCGACAAGTTTCTGGAATAACCTTCAATAGGTACACTCAAAGTCAAAAGATTGTAAAGCCAAATAATTTGACATCTTGGGAGCAAACATCTCTAAAATCTAGTTTTATTTTGATGAAATCATCTCTAGATTTCAATTAGCGAGTACGTTTCCTTCTATAAAGTCATTCTCGTTGCTTAGATTAGTTGGTCAGCTTGAGCATCAGTTGTTGAAAATGAATCAAGGTTAGAAAAGCAGATGGTTCCTTTAATATCCAATTATAGCTAACTCCTGTTGCAAATAACAATGATTTGTATTTCTAGTATTTTGTTCCGTTATGAGATTAGATAAGTGAAACAATATTGATTGGTATCTATTCATTAGTCTGTTGGTTGAGGGAAGGGTCACCAGTGCATAGAAAGAGGACATAACATCCCTCATTTCGAGACAAAAAGTCTCTAGTGGAAGGGGTCGGATCGTGATATGAGTACTCATTGTTGGCAGTTGTGGGGCGAAATCCACCACAGCTGTTTTCTTCTCTTTTTACCTATCAGTGGGATGGATAGAATAAAATAACACAAAAATATCACACTGTCAGAACAGGCAATTCCAAACTCCAATCGTAAAATCTTAGAAGAGAGAAGCAAAATCGACATATCTAATACACATATACTTGTCCGCTAACTTTCCTGCTTTGGTTCCGGCATTTCAATAGCAAATAAAAGTATCGGGGTTAAACTAGAATCATGGGACTAAGGCTCAGCTGTTAGTGAAATGATGCAGTGAGTAAAATGGCAACACTCACATTATTATGACCGGGCTTTTACTGAAACTTAAAGCTTACGGGGTAGATGGTAAATTATTTAAATGGTTTGAAAGCTATATTTCCAGTAGGAAACAATGTGTATTTATAAACAATTCCAAATCCCCCTTAGTAAATACAAATGCAGGAGTCCCCCAGGGCTTAGTGCTTGGTCCGCTACTTTTCTTATTATATGTTAATGATATTGCAGATAACCTTTTAAGTCTTACTAGACTGTTTGCAGATGATACTTCTCTTTCATATTCTAGTCAAAGTCCATATACTATAGAAGATGTAATAAATAGTGATTTGGAATCTATATCTATATGGTCTAAGCAATGGTTAGTAAATTTTAATCCTCAAAAAACTAAAGCAATGGTATTTTCCAACATTAATCTTCCCAACGATATAGAAATAACATTCCAAGACAAATTAGTAGAATTTGTTACCTGTCACAAACATTTGGGTATTACTTTTGACAGCAATGGAAAATTTCATACCCATATAGTTAATATTATTAAATCAGCAAGTCAGAGGTTGTGTGCCCTAAGAAAACTTAAATATGCATTAAATAGACATTATCTTTCTCGTATTTATTTGATCTTTATAAGGCCTATGTTGGAATACGCATGTGAACTTTGGGATGGTTGTAGTCAACAAGACTCTGATAATTTAGAAAAGCTTCAAATAGAGGCAGGACGAATAGTAACCGGACTGCCTCTATTTGCAAGTCGTCAATCTATCTATTCTGAAACGGGTTGGGAATTATTATCTGATAGGCGAAGGGTAAGAAGGCTCAGCTTATTTTATTCTATTCACAACAAATCTGCCCCAGACTATCTTTGTGATTTGATGCCCCTTCCGGTTGGTAGTGTTTCCCAGTATAATTTACGAAATAGTAATAATTATGTTTTACCTAATTGTCGATTAGAAATTACCAAAAAGTCCTTCTTCCCCTCTACTACCCGGGACTGGAACAATTTAAGTCCGGAAATTAGAAATTCTGGTAATATTAACATATTTAAAAGAAAAATTAAAATATTGCTTGAAAAAGTGCCTTTTTATTTCGGTTGGGGTGATAGAAAACTAAATATTATTCATAGCAGACTTAGAAATATGTGCAGTTCGCTAAATGCAGATTTGCACCTTGTCAATTTAAAACCTAGTCCTGCATGTATCTGTGGTCATGGTTTTGAAGACTGTATACACTTTTTCCTTGAATGTCCCTTTTACAATGAAAATAGGGCAATCTTGTTTAATAAATTAAAGAATTACGTAGTTACAATTGAATTGATATTAGCTGGTGATGAAAATTTGACTCCTAACCAAAACATTGAAATCTTCTCTGTTGTTTATTCTTTTATTAGAAGCACCCAGCGCTTTAACTAATATACTAGCTTACTCACTCCAGTCCATGTTGTTTTTTTGTTGTTTTTGTTTGTTTGAAACCTTTCTTCTTCTTCCTATCCTTCTTTCTATCCCTATGTTTTGAATATTTTATTTCACCTTATTTTTCTTTATATTTACTTTATTATTAACGTCTAAATATATCATGTTGTAAAATTTATTTGTATAATTATCGCCATTATGTACAATTATTTTTTGTTTATATCTTTGTAAAAGGGAAAGGATTTCACTAATGTTGTCATAACTTGTGTCCAATCCCATTTGCAACTTTTATGCAAATAAAATATGTTTAAACTAAAAACTATGACCGGGCACACACTTTTATTTATAAAGAACGCGATGGAAGGTTTACTAAAGTATTGAGCTTGTTAGTAAAGAGAGACGATGGAAAGCTTACTGGGTTATTGAACTTATTTTTTCACAGTTTTCCAGTTGTTGTCTGAATTTGTCTGTTTATATACTTATGAATTTTGACTTTCATTTTGGAAGATTGTTCGGAGTTCGGTAATTTTGTTATTACCCTTATTCATTAGCAAAGAGAAGAAAGCCGATGGAAAGTTTACTAGGTTATTGAGCTTATTAGCAAAGAGAAGAGAGTCGATGGAAAGTTTACTAGGTTATTGAGCTTATTAGCAAAGAGAAGAGAGTCGATGGAAAGTTTACTAGGTTATTGAGCTTATTAGTAAAGGAAAGAGAGCCGATGGAAAGCTTACTAGGTTATTGAGCTTATTAGTAAAGAGAAGAGAGTCGATGGAAAACTTACTAGGCTATTGAGCTTATTAGCAAAGAGAAGAGAGCTGATGGAAAGTTTACTAGGGTATTGAGCTTATTAGTAAAGGAAAGAGAGCCGATGGAAAGCTTACTAGGTTATTGAGCTTATTAGTAAAGAGAAGAGAGTCGATGGAAAACTTACTAGGCTATTGAGCTTATTAGCAAAGAGAAGAGAGCTGATGGAAAGTTTACTAGGTTATTGAGCTTATTAGTAAAGGAAAGAGAGCCGATGGAAAGCTTACTAGGTTATTGAGCTTATTAGTAAAGAGAAGAGAGTCGATGGAAAGCTTACTAGGTTATTGAGCTTATTATTAAAGAGAAGAGAGCCGATGGAACGCTTACTAGGTTATTGAGCTTATTATTAAAGAGAAGAGAGCCGATGGAAAGTTTGCTAGGCTATTGAGCTTATTAGTAAAGAGAAGAGAGCCGATGGAAAGCTTACTAGGTTATTTAGTTTATTAGTAAAGAGAAGAGAGCCGACGAAAAGCTTACTAGGCTATTGAGCTTATTAGCAAAGAGAGACGATGGAAAGTTTACTAGGTTATTGAGCTTGTTAGTAGAGAGAGCTGATGGAAAGTTTACTAGGTTATTGAGCTTATTAGCAAAGAGAGACGATGGAAAGTTTACAAGGCTATTGAGCTTGTTAGTAGAGAGAGACGATGGAAAGTTTACTAGGCTATTGAGCTTGTTAGTAAAGAGAGACGACGGAAAGTTTACTAGGCCATTGAGCTTGTTAGTAGAGAGAGCCGATGGAAAGTTTACTAGGTTATTGATCTTATTAGCAAAGAGAGACGATGGAAAGTTTACAAGGCTATTGAGCTTGTTAGTAAAGAGAGACGATGGAAAGTTTACAAGGCTATTGAGCTTGTTAGTAAAGAGAGACGATGGAAAGTTTACTAGGCTATTGAGCTTGTTAGTAGAGAGAGCCGATGGAAAGTTTACTAGGTTATTGAGCTTATTAGCAAAGAGAGACGATGGAAAGTTTACAAGGCTATTGAGCTTGTTAGTAAAGAGAGACGATGGAAAGTTTACAAGGCTATTGAGCTTGTTAGTAAAGAGAGACGATGGAAAGTTTACTAGGCTATTGAGCTTGTTAGTAGAGAGATCCGATGGAAAGTTTACTAGGTTATTGAGCTTATTAGCAAAGAGAGACGATGGAAAGTTTACAAGGCTATTGAGCTTGTTAGTAAAGAGAGACGATGGAAAGTTTACTAGATTATTGAGCTTATTAGTAAAGAGAAGAGAGGCGATGGAAAGTTTACTAGGTTATTGAACTGATTAGTAAAGAGAGTCGATGGAAAGTTTACAATTTTTTTGAGCTTGTTAATAAAGAGAGCCGATGGAAGGTGTATTAGGCTATTGGGATTGTTAGTAAAGAGAGCCGATGAAAAGTTTACAAGTTTTTGACCTTGTTAGTAAAGAGAGTCGATGGAAAGTTTATTAAGTTATTGAGCTTGTTAGTAAAGAGAGCCGATGGGAAGCTTACTAAGTCGTTGAGCTTGTTAGTAAAGAGAGCCGATGGGAAGCTTACTAAGTCGTTGAGCTTGTTAGTAAAGAGAGCCGATGGGAAGCTTACTAAGTCGTTGAGCTTGTTAGTAAAGAGAGCCGATGGGAAGCTTACTAAGTCGTTGAGCTTGTTAGTAAAGAGAGCCGATGGGAAGCTTACTAAGTCGTTGAGCTTGTTAGTAAAGAGAGCCGATGGGAAGCTTACTAAGTCGTTGAGCTTGTTAGTAAAGAGAGCCGATGGGAAGCTTACTAAGTCGTTGAGCTTGTTAGTAAAGAGAGCCGATGGGAAGCTTACTAAGTCGTTGAGCTTGTTAGTAAAGAGAGCCGATGGGAAGCTTACTAAGTCGTTGAGCTTGTTAGTAAAGAGAGCCGATGGGAAGCTTACTAAGTCGTTGAGCTTGTTAGTAAAGAGAGCCGATGGGAAGCTTACTAAGTCGTTGGGCTTGTGAGTACAAAGAGCCGATGGAAATTTTACTAGGTTATTGAGCTTGTTAGTAAAGAGAAGAGAGCCGATCGAAAGTTATTGAGCTTGTTAGTAAAGAGAGCCGATGGAATGCTTACTACGTTATTGCTCTTGTTAGTAAAGAGAGACGAAGGAAAGCTTTATAAGTTATTGAGCTTGTTATTGAATTAAATCAATCAGGAAGTTTAACAATAACTGTCTACATATTTGACAGTTCGTCAATAATTCAGTGTGTTGAACACGCCATTATCGGTAATACAACAGTCGGTGTTTTAATTTTCTGAACATCTTGTAACCTGTCTGTGCTTCCTTTTGGTTAGTGTTAGGTTTATTGTGTTTAACGCCACAATATTTAAGATATGTCGAGGCGGTCGTGCAGTTTCCCTAGTGGAGGAAAGCCGGAGGAAACCACCGACCTGCTGCATTCACTAACAAAAAGCGTGGTATCGAGTAAACCTCGTCATGTGAGGTTTAATTTTGGTTTAAACAGGCTTTGAAACAAAGTATAATAACGACATAACACTGCACATTATTGAACGTCCAATGTTTACTATGCATAATGTATAATAAACAATGGATTTCCTAGCCAATATAATCCGCTTACGATTGTAAGACTTACATTTCATTTACACGATCTGAGCATACCCATTGACATGCTTTAAGTTTCCGTTGAATCACAGGGATTATACAAAATTAGCTTTTCCACGTGTTCGCATATTTGTTATCTGTGTGTGGGTACATATCAGCTCGAAATGAAAAAAGTGCGTCAGATGATTACGACAGCCCTCGGTGAAATAAAGTATCATTGATTTTTCTAGTACAGGCGAGGTAATTAGCCATAAGCAAATGTATTCGATATAATTCTAATATAATCTACAAATAAGGGTAATAACAAAATTCCCGAACACCGAACAATCTTACAAAGGGAAAGTCAAAACTCATAAGTATATAAACAGACAAAATCAGTGAAAACCGTAATGACCCTGACTTGGTACAGGCATTTCTAAAGAATGACAAAAGGATTATATAAAATTACAATTATAAAACATACGGTCAGATATTTCGAAGTGATAAACAACGTAGATATCTAATTTAGTGCGCACTACAAGTTTCTAGAATAATCCTCATCAATTTGGGATAATCTCATCCTAAACACTATCCGCTATATATACATATATTATATTGTAGATTCATATCTACTGAAATTCTAAATCAGAACATATCACCACTAAAGTTGTGAGTTCGAACACCGTTCATGGTGAGGTGTACTAGAGGCAACATTATGTGATATAGTTTGTCGGTGATTTGCGACAGGTCCGTGGTTTTTTCCGGGCACTCCGGTTTCCTCCACCAATAAAACTGAAATATTGTTTAAAGTGGCGTTAAACATCATAAAGCTAAGCCCAAACCTACTGAAATTCTATGATAAACATGTAGTTATCAAGTTTAAAGCTTTATTTCAATCTCTCATTCTTCCAAATTATATATATGTTGTCAAATCTATTAACCCATTTTTCTGTGATTTGATTTTGGTTTCAATTCAGGACAGATAGCCATTTGTATATGACTAGGTTTCAACAATACTGATTTAACAGTCACTCATTTTTGTACCTGATTATGTTAATCAAATATCATTTCAAACCATTCTTGTTCGGCGTATTGCCTATACCAGATAGAGTACTGATACAGGAAGCAGGCATCATATCATTTCTACTTTGAGAGTATTCTGATATACAATTCCTTTTATCGAAACTATATATCATATATATTTTAATAAAAACGTAGATATTTAATTTAGTGTGAACGATTCGTTTCTGTACGTTATGAACTTCCCGGGTCATCTATGCGTCATATATCTTATATTACTCTTCAAACATGAATTTAATAAAAAAAATATACGACGGAATTTAATATATGTGTGACCGAAAATTGGTATGAACAGTATTTTCTAGAAGAAGGTTACAAGTTTAAGCCAAAGTCACAAAATGACCGGTAAAATACTGTTATTTGACTTAGGTTTAATTCATTTAAATCTTGGCATTTACATAAAAATATATTCGCTAACCAAGGTTTACGGTTCACCTCTCCGCCTCTTCGTTATTGGCAGCATTAACCTGATTTTCATGATCACATGGCGAAGCAACCAGCGATAACTACAATCAATCAGAATATGTGTTTGATAGAAACAAAAGTGAACTCGTGTAAACTTTGCTGTGAGGGACTGCCAAAAAAGGCACAGAATATTGTGGGGGACACTTTTAGTTTTTTCGGTTAACTGTGTACATATTTTGACATTCGATGAAATTAATGCTTTGCGCTTATTGGCTGAAAATAATATTATTGTAATGGATGTAAGGGACAATAGCCAGTAGATGTTAGTGTGGGGTGAAGGTTATTCCAGAAACACGTCCGTCGTGCATACTAATTTTGATATCTACGTTTTTATTACACCGCTAACACGTCCAAGGTGAATAAAAGGATTCGGATCGTTCATTTTGGTTAGTATGAATATGTGGGCCGAATCGTAACACTTGGTTTGATAAGCTTGAGTCTCTCTTGATAATCACAACTCTATGCACGGAGAAAACTTGTCGCACTTTATCACATAATGTTGTATTGAGTACACCTCGCCATGAGCGGGACTCGAACTCACAACCCTAGTGGTGATAGACACTACTTGCATAGGTAGTTGTAAATCGAACTACCATAGCTTCGCGACCACGACGCACCATATAGCTATAGGAGAATATTATTACTATTGTTGTGGT
Source organism: Bathymodiolus brooksi (assembly GCA_963680875.1). NCBI lineage: Eukaryota > Metazoa > Mollusca > Bivalvia > Mytilida > Modiolidae > Bathymodiolus > Bathymodiolus brooksi. The sequence goes on along the minus strand of OY804585.1, from coordinate 1,147,244 downwards.
CGTCCTATTATTACTAATGTGTTAACACTTATTGTTGTGGTCGTCCTATTATTACTAATGTGTTAACACTTATTGTTGTGGTCGTCCTATTATTACTAATGTGTTAACACTTATTGTTGTGGTCGCTCTATTATTACTAATGTGTTAACACTTATTGTTGTGGTCGTCCTATTATTACTAATGTGTTAACACTTATTGTTGTGGTCGTCCTATTATTACTAATGTGTTAACACTTAGTGTTGTGGTCGTCCTATTTTTAATAATGTGTTAACACTTATTGTTGTGGTCGTCCTATTATTACTAATGTGTTAACACTTATTGTTGTGGTCGCCCTATTATTACTAATGTGCTAACACTTATTGTTGTGGTCGTCCTATTATTACTAATGTGTTAACACTTATTGTTGTGGTCGTCCCATTATTACTAATGTGTTAACACTTATTGTTGTGGTCGCTCTATTATTACTAATGTGTTAACACTTATTGTTGTGGTCGTCCTATTATGTTTCCAAAGTTATCTTGTGTTTCTGTCTCTGCTATGAATGATCACAAACATGTAGTAATCAAATTATTATTCAAATGTAATTACACTGTTGGAACTGTTTGACCCAGGGTATGAAAAGTGCGATAGTCAAGACATTGATATGATTAAATCATTTAATAAGAAATATTATTAAAAATTAAAACTTTCGACTTCACAAAGGTACCGTTTGTTTGCTTACCAACGATTTATAAAGTATATCAATTGTATTGTATATTATTTAATATTAACTGTATGGTAATTGAATGGAACTTTTTGGGGCTCTGTAATCTTGTTGACGCGCGATGGGTGGTAACAATGACATATTGTAGCACATTACCCTAAAACGTAACAATGTCACGTAGTAGCACAATACAAGATGGTTTCGTCATTTTACAATTGTTGTCTTGTAAACAACATGATCATCAAATGAAAGACATTATTTCAAACACAATGCTGAGATTAATTAAGCTTGAGACAGGAAACTAATAATGAAATGTTTCGGTACGACTGTCATGTTTGTTTCGGTACGACTGTCATGTTTCGGCACGACTGTCATGTTTCGGTACGACTGTCGTGTTTGTTGCAGTACTTGGTAGGCAAAGGTGTATTGTACCTAATAACAGAACGGATTAAAACGGAGATTTGTCGGTAAGGACATTTACACTCGCCGATTAACCTTTTACGAATAAAACAATAACTGCTTTGACAAACATCGTTTGTATCATGTTAGAAAATATTTGCACATGTAGTTTCTAATTAGTAACTTTAAAAAGTCGTTAAGAAATACCTATGACGCAATTAAATCACAATTAGGAATACTTGTTGAGACTTGTTGAGACTTGTTGAGAATGTTGAGACTTGTTGAGACTTGTTGAGAATGTTGTGAATATCATTTGTACAAAGTTACAAATCATTTACATCTAGAGGAGACGAGAATTTCTCATGAGGGCTAATTTTTTGTCATTAAGATTATTAAATGAATCTCTGTAGAGGACTTCACGACAAACGTTTGAGAAAACCGAAGGGTCAATTAAGAATGGACAATCTGGAGGCACTGTCAACAATGGGCACACAAGACACAGGACATATAAATGTTAGAGAAAACCGAAGGGTCAATCAAGAATGGACAATCTGGAGGCACTGTCAACAATGGGCACACAAGACACAGGGCATATAAATGTTAGAGAAAACCGAAGGGTCAATCAAGAATGGACAATCTGGAGGCACTGTCAACAATGGGCACACAAGACACAGGACATATAAATGTTAGAGAAAACCGAAGGGTCAATCAAGAATGGACAATCTGGAGGCACTGTCAACAATGGGCACACAAGACACAGGACATATAAATGTTAGAGAAAACCGAAGGGTCAATCAAGAATGGACAATCTGGAGGCACTGTCAACAATGGGCACACAAGACACAGGACATATAAATGTTAGAGAAAACCGAAGGGTCAATCAAGAATGGACAATCTGGAGGCACTGTCAACAATGGGCACACAAGACACAGGACATATAAATGTTAGAGAAAACCGAAGGGTCAATCAAGAATGGACAATCTGGAGGCACTGTCAACAATGGGCACACAAGACACAGGACATATAAATGTTAGAGAAAACCGAAGGGTCAATCAAGAATGGACAATCTGGAGGCACTGTCAACAATGGGCACACAAGACACAGGACATATAAATGTTAGAGAAAACCGAAGGGTCAATCAAGAATGGACAATCTGGAGGCACTGTCAACAATGGGCACACAAGACACAGGACATATAAATGTTAGAGAAAACCGAAGGGTCAATCAAGAATGGACAATCTGGAGGCACTGTCAACAATGGGCACACAAGACACAGGACATATAAATGTTAGAGAAAACCGAAGGGTCAATCAAGAATGGACAATCTGGAGGCACTGTCAACAATGGGCACACAAGACACAGGACATATAAATGTTAGAGAAAACCGAAGGGTCAATCAAGAATGGACAATCTGGAGGCACTGTCAACAATGGGCACACAAGACACAGGACATATAAATGTTAGAGAAAACCGAAGGGTCAATCAAGAATGGACAATCTGGAGGCACTGTCAACAATGGGCACACAAGACACAGGACATATAAATGTTAGAGAAAACCGAAGGTCAATCAAGAATGGACAATCTGGAGGCACTGTCAACAATGGGCACACAAGACACAGGACATATAATTGTTAGAGAAAACCGAAGGGTCAATCAAGAATGGACAATCTGGAGGCACTGTCAACAATGGGCACACAAGACACAGGACATATAAATGTTAGAGAAAACCGAAGGGTCAATCAAGAATGGACAATCTGGAGGCACTGTCAACAATGGGCACACAAGACACAGGACATATAAATGTTAGAGAAAACCGAAGGGTCAATCAAGAATGGACAATCTGGAGGCACTGTCAACAATGGGCACACAAGACACAGGACATATAAATGTTAGAGAAAACCGAAGGGTCAATCAAGAATGGACAATCTGGAGGAACTGTCAACAATGGGCACACAAGACACAGGACATATAAATGTTAGAGAAAACCGAAGGGTCAATCAAGAATGGACAATCTGGAGGCACTGTCAACAATGGGCACACAAGACACAGGACATATAAATGTTAGAGAAAACCGAAGGGTCAATCAAGAATGGACAATCTGGAGGCACTGTCAACAATGGGCACACAAGACACAGGACATATAAATGTTAGAGAAAACCGAAGGGTCAATCAAGAATGGACAATCTGGAGGCACTGTCAACAATGGGCACACAAGACACAGGACATATAAATGTTAGAGAAAACCGAAGGGTCAATCAAGAATGGACAATCTGGAGGCACTGTCAACAATGGGCACACAAGACACAGGACATATAAATGTTAGAGAAAACCGAAGGGTCAATCAAGAATGGACAATCTGGAGGCACTGTCAACAATGGGCACACAAGACACAGGACATATAAATGTTAGAGAAAACCGAAGGGTCAATCAAGAATGGACAATCTGGAGGCACTGTCAACAATGGGCACACAAGACACAGGACATATAAATGTTAGAGAAAACCGAAGGGTCAATCAAGAATGGACAATCTGGAGGCACTGTCAACAATGGGCACACAAGACACAGGACATATAAATGTTAGAGAAAACCGAAGGTCAATCAAGAATGGACAATCTGGAGGCACTGTCAACAATGGGCACACAAGACACAGGACATATAATTGTTAGAGAAAACCGAAGGGTCAATCAAGAATGGACAATCTGGAGGCACTGTCAACAATGGGCACACAAGACACAGGACATATAAATGTTAGAGAAAACCGAAGGGTCAATCAAGAATGGACAATCTGGAGGCACTGTCAACAATGGGCACACAAGACACAGGACATATAAATGTTAGAGAAAACCGAAGGGTCAATCAAGAATGGACAATCTGGAGGCACTGTCAACAATGGGCACACAAGACACAGGACATATAAATGTTAGAGAAAACCGAAGGGTCAATCAAGAATGGACAATCTGGAGGCACTGTCAACAATGGGCACACAAGACACAGGACATATAAATGTTAGAGAAAACCGAAGGGTCAATCAAGAATGGACAATCTGGAGGCACTGTCAACAATGGGCACACAAGACACAGGACATATAAATGTTAGAGAAAACCGAAGGGTCAATCAAGAATGGACAATCTGGAGGCACTGTCAACAATGGGCACACAAGACACAGGACATATAAATGTTAGAGAAAACCGAAGGGTCAATCAAGAATGGACAATCTGGAGGCACTGTCAACAATGGGCACACAAGACACAGGGCATATAAATGTTAGAGAAAACCGAAGGGTCAATCAAGAATGGACAATCTGGAGGCACTGTCAACAATGGGCACACAAGACACAGGACATATAAATGTTAGAGAAAACCGAAGGGTCAATCAAGAATGGACAATCTGGAGGCACTGTCAACAATGGGCACACAAGACACAGGACATATAAATGTTAGAGAAAACCGAAGGGTCAATCAAGAATGGACAATCTGGAGGCACTGTCAACAATGGGCACACAAGACACAGGACATATAAATGTTAGAGAAAACCGAAGGGTCAATCAAGAATGGACAATCTGGAGGCACTGTCAACAATGGGCACACAAGACACAGGACATATAAATGTTAGAGAAAACCGAAGGGTCAATCAAGAATGGACAATCTGGAGGCACTGTCAACAATGGGCACACAAGACACAGGACATATAAATGTTAGAGAAAACCGAAGGGTCAATCAAGAATGGACAATCTGGAGGCACTGTCAACAATGGGCACACAAGACACAGGACATATAAATGTTAGAGAAAACCGAAGGGTCAATCAAGAATGGACAATCTGGAGGCACTGTCAACAATGGGCACACAAGACACAGGACATATAAATGTTAGAGAAAACCGAAGGGTCAATCAAGAATGGACAATCTGGAGGCACTGTCAACAATGGGCACACAAGACACAGGACATATAAATGTTAGAGAAAACCGAAGGGTCAATCAAGAATGGACAATCTGGAGGCACTGTCAACAATGGGCACACAAGACACAGGACATATAAATGTTAGAGAAAACCGAAGGGTCAATCAAGAATGGACAATCTGGAGGCACTGTCAACAATGGGCACACAAGACACAGGACATATAAATGTTAGAGAAAACCGAAGGGTCAATCAAGAATGGACAATCTGGAGGCACTGTCAACAATGGGCACACAAGACACAGGACATATAAATGTTAGAGAAAACCGAAGGGTCAATCAAGAATGGACAATCTGGAGGCACTGTCAACAATGGGCACACAAGACACAGGACATATAAATGTTAGAGAAAACCGAAGGTCAATCAAGAATGGACAATCTGGAGGCACTGTCAACAATGGGCACACAAGACACAGGACATATAATTGTTAGAGAAAACCGAAGGGTCAATCAAGAATGAACAATCTGGAGGCACTGTCAACAATGGGCACACAAGACACAGGACATATAAATGTTAGAGAAAACCGAAGGGTCAATCAAGAATGGACAATCTGGAGGCACTGTCAACAATGGGCACACAAGACACAGGACATATAAATGTTAGAGAAAACCGAAGGGTCAATCAAGAATGGACAATCTGGAGGCACTGTCAACAATGGGCACACAAGACACAGGACATATAAATGTTAGAGAAAACCGAAGGGTCAATCAAGAATGGACAATCTGGAGGAACTGTCAACAATGGGCACACAAGACACAGGACATATAAATGTTAGAGAAAACCGAAGGGTCAATCAAGAATGGACAATCTGGAGGCACTGTCAACAATGGGCACACAAGACACAGGACATATAAATGTTAGAGAAAACCGAAGGGTCAATCAAGAATGGACAATCTGGAGGCACTGTCAACAATGGGCACACAAGACACAGGACATATAAATGTTAGAGAAAACCGAAGGGTCAATCAAGAATGGACAATCTGGAGGCACTGTCAACAATGGGCACACAAGACACAGGACATATAAATGTTAGAGAAAACCGAAGGGTCAATCAAGAATGGACAATCTGGAGGCACTGTCAACAATGGGCACACAAGACACAGGACATATAAATGTTAGAGAAAACCGAAGGGTCAATCAAGAATGGACAATCTGGAGGCACTGTCAACAATGGGCACACAAGACACAGGACATATAAATGTTAGAGAAAACCGAAGGGTCAATCAAGAATGGACAATCTGGAGGCACTGTCAACAATGGGCACACAAGACACAGGACATATAAATGTTAGAGAAAACCGAAGGGTCAATCAAGAATGGACAATCTGGAGGCACTGTCAACAATGGGCACACAAGACACAGGACATATAAATGTTAGAGAAAACCGAAGGTCAATCAAGAATGGACAATCTGGAGGCACTGTCAACAATGGGCACACAAGACACAGGACATATAATTGTTAGAGAAAACCGAAGGGTCAATCAAGAATGGACAATCTGGAGGCACTGTCAACAATGGGCACACAAGACACAGGACATATAAATGTTAGAGAAAACCGAAGGGTCAATCAAGAATGGACAATCTGGAGGCACTGTCAACAATGGGCACACAAGACACAGGACATATAAATGTTAGAGAAAACCGAAGGGTCAATCAAGAATGGACAATCTGGAGGCACTGTCAACAATGGGCACACAAGACACAGGACATATAAATGTTAGAGAAAACCGAAGGGTCAATCAAGAATGGACAATCTGGAGGCACTGTCAACAATGGGCACACAAGACACAGGACATATAAATGTTAGAGAAAACCGAAGGGTCAATCAAGAATGGACAATCTGGAGGCACTGTCAACAATGGGCACACAAGACACAGGACATATAAATGTTAGAGAAAACCGAAGGGTCAATCAAGAATGGACAATCTGGAGGCACTGTCAACAATGGGCACACAAGACACAGGACATATAAATGTTAGAGAAAACCGAAGGGTCAATCAAGAATGGACAATCTGGAGGCACTGTCAACAATGGGCACACAAGACACAGGACATATAAATGTTAGAGAAAACCGAAGGGTCAATCAAGAATGGACAATCTGGAGGCACTGTCAACAATGGGCACACAAGACACAGGACATATAAATGTTAGAGAAAACCGAAGGGTCAATCAAGAATGGACAATCTGGAGGCACTGTCAACAATGGGCACACAAGACACAGGACATATAAATGTTAGAGAAAACCGAAGGGTCAATCAAGAATGGACAATCTGGAGGCACTGTCAACAATGGGCACACAAGACACAGGACATATAAATGTTAGAGAAAACCGAAGGGTCAATCAAGAATGGACAATCTGGAGGAACTGTCAACAATGGGCACACAAGACACAGGACAAAAAAAAACAACCTCAACATAACAGGCAAAATGAAAAAGATGAGCAACGATGACCCACATGAAATCCGTGGTAACCCCAGGTGCTCGCGAAGTGCCAGCATTTTCTGCTTCTTATCAGACACCTGCCATGTAACTCATATAGTCAAATTCTGTATAAGTGTTGCCGGTGATAGAGGAAAGGTAAAACTACGAAAAGAAGGGAAAACATCAAAGTTACAAATGATTTGGATTTGTACATTCAGAAGAGACGATTTTTTAAGTTTCAGCAAATCAGAATCAAGAATTTCCTATGACAGTCATATTTTTGTCGGAACAAGACAAAATGATTCACTGTTGAGGACCTCGCAAACACCATACTAAAATACAAAACATTTAGACTTGACGTTTCAGAGGAAAATATTTGTTGTAAAGTTTTAGCTTTCCAGTCTTTCGGTATTGAGTGTACCTGATGAAGGTTGTCATAGAAACACGCCGTGCCCACTAAATTAGATATCTACGTTTTTAATACGAATAAAACAATACACTTTCTACCTAAAGTGTAACTCCAGCATGTATCTAGATAATAAAGAATATTTAAGGTTTCAGACGTATAGCCTCAAATCATCTTATCCCGAAATTCCTAAACAATGTTATTGATTGTTTTTCTCTTAATTTCAGAGTATTTGTTTTAAGAGTATCTTCTTTATTATATAAATAGAAATATAATTATAGTAAACACTGATTTATGACATTTTCGGTTTATTTTCATTATAAAAATATGACAAATTGATCCCTCAAATCATTGTATCCGCTTTACCAAGTAAGATATCTCACATAAGACGATAATGTATTCTTGGAAGGGGATACGATTCGTGATTACATTATTATTTCTTCGACATCTATATCTGGTATGATTCTTTACATTTTAATAGCATTCTAAGATGAAAAGGATCAAAATTTTCCATGTTATTTTCTCTCCCACGATTGACTGGTGGTAAACAGTATTACAGCTATGTTCATGACGAGAACAAGTTAACAAACAATATATTATGTATGTAAAATGTGGCATTTCGATGGGGCGGAAATAAAGGATACCACAGATACAACTAGGTCTGCTTCATACCATCACCTACATCTAGAAATTTCCATTTATATATAGCAAGTTTCCAGCAGCACCTGCATATGGAGTATACATCTCTCAGTTGATCCGATATTACAGAGGTTGTGGTTCCTATCATGATTTTCTCGCTAGAGGGTTGCTGCTAATAAGGAAGGTACTGGTCCAAGGGTTCCTTGTGGTTAATTTGAGGTCATCACTTCGAAAGTTTCACGGTCGCCATCATGACAATCTTACGGAGTATCTGTGTCACAAATGACCGCGGATGTGTTCCGTTTGTCGTTATCAAAATCCGATCTTTTCCACGTTAATGACATATCATCGGGTATGTTACACCACGGGTGCCACATGTGGTGCAGGGGCTGCTTACCCTTCCGGAGCATCCGAGTTCTCTCCCAGTTTGTAGATGGGGTTCGTGTTGCTCGATCTTTAGTTTTCTTTATTATGTTTTGTAGATAGCTTTTTGTCCTTTTTATTTTGGCCGTTGTGTTGTCTGTCCTTTTTCTTTTGGCCGTTGTGTTGTCTGTCCTTTTTCTTTTGGCCGTTGTGTTGTCTGTCCTTTTTCTTTTGGCCGTTGTGTTGTCTGTCCTTTTTCTTTTGGCCGTTGTGTTGTCTGTCCTTTTTCTTTTGGCCGTTGTGTTGTCTGTCCTTTTTCTTTTGGCCGTTGTGTTGTCTGTCCTTTTTCTTTTGGCCGTTGTGTTGTCTGTCCTTTTTCTTTTGGCCGTTGTGTTGTCTGTCCTTTTTCTTTTGGCCGTTGTATTGTCTGTCCTTTTTCTTTTGGCCGTTGTGTTGTCTGTCCTTTTTCTTTTGGCCGTTGTGTTGTCTGTCCTTTTTCTTTTGGCCGTTGTGTTGTCTGTCCTTTTTCTTTTGGCCGTTGTGTTGTCTGTCCTTTTTCTTTTGGCCGTTGTGTTGTCTGTCCTTTTTCTTTTGGCCGTTGTGTTGTCTGTCCTTTTTCTTTTGGCCGTTGTGTTGTCTGTCCTTTTTCTTTTGGCCGTTGTGTTGTCTGTCCTTTTTCTTTTGGCCGTTGTGTTGTCTGTCCTTTTTCTTTTGGCCGTTGTGTTGTCTGTCCTTTTTCTTTTGGCCGTTGTGTTGTCTGTCCTTTTTCTTTTGGCCGTTGTGTTGTCTGTCCTTTTTCTTTTGGCCGTTGTGTTGTCTGTCCTTTTTCTTTTGGCCGTTGTGTTGTCTGTCCTTTTTCTTTTGGCCGTTGTATTGTCTGTCCTTTTTCTTTTGGCCGTTGTGTTGTCTGTCCTTTTTCTTTTGGCCGTTGTGTTGTCTGTCCTTTTTCTTTTGGCCGTTGTGTTGTCTGTCCTTTTTCTTTTGGCCGTTGTGTTGTCTGTCCTTTTTCTTTTGGCCGTTGTGTTGTTTGTCCTTTTTCTTTTGGCCGTTGTGTTGTCTGTCCTTTTTCTTTTGGCCGTTGTGTTGTCTGTCCTTTTTCTTTTGGCCGTTGTGTTGTCTGTCCTTTTTCTTTTGGCCGTTGTGTTGTCTGTCCTTTTTCTTTTGGCCGTTGTGTTGTCTGTCCTTTTTCTTTTGGCCGTTGTGTTGTCTGTCCTTTTTCTTTTGGCCGTTGTGTTGTCTGTCCTTTTTCGATTTACGGCTTCGGATTACCCCTTTGGTATCTTCAAACTTTTCTTAACCAATTGCAGTTATTCTGCTAAGGCCCTTTGGTTTTCTTGCTCCCAACGATTTTAAGATTATTTTCTTTGAGCATACCTGATGAAGGTTATTCCAGAAATGTAATGGATTGAGTCAGAAAATTTTGGATTGCGACGGACCAACAATAACCACTCCTAACAAGATCCTTTCATTGAGAGCTGCTGTAATGTATATCTTACGTGAAATCAGGCGACACTGACATACGGTTCGTCCTAAGGGCAAGTTGTGTATTTGATGTCTCCCCACGACGCCTGCAATAAAGAGATGAGTATTGATCTTATTATATTCCTTTATTAGTGTATATACTTTTATTACCGGGGCTCCCTTGGGGATTCTTTTCGAAACTGATTTGAACTTAATAGTTACCACATAAAAACACTCAAATCTTCCCATTGACCTGGTTAAATATATATATATTAGGAACCACATAATCTGTCTGTAGTCAATGTAGCATTAGGATTTTGTAGAGCGACCAATGAAATAGGTTTATAAATAATTCATTCATGAATACGGATATGTTTAAATGAATTGACCCATTGGTGCTGAAGACGGAACGACCATCAAGATCAAATCGTGGGTAACCGACAATGACTTATGTTCTGAATAAATAGTAATCCTGTCAAATGTATTCCCAATATCTCAAAACTATAATTCAAACATCTTTATTTAAATAGCAAACACATTGGTGCGTTGTAGGTTGTATATAGTATAATTATTTTTCCATTTTGTCTTATCTTTAAAAGATGTAGATAACTGTAGTATCACATTAGATACAGGACAACAACTGAGTAGATAACTGTAGTATCACATTTGATACAGGACAACAACTGAGTAGATAACTGTAGTATCACATTTGATACAGGACAACAACTGAGTAGATAACTGTAGTAGCACATTTGATACAGGACAACAACTGAGTAGATAACTGTAGTATCACATTTGATACAGGACAACAACTGAGTAGATAACTGTAGTAGCACATTTGATACAGGACAACAACTGAGTAGATAACTGTAGTATCACATTTGACACAGGACAACAACTGAGTAGATAACTGTAGTAGCACATTTGATACAGGACAACAACTGAGTAGATAACTGTAGTAACACATTTGATACAGGACAACAACTGAGTAGATAACTGTAGTATCACATTTGATACAGGACAACAACTGAGTAGATAACTGTAGTATCACATTTGATACAGGACAACAACTGAGTAGATAACTGTAGTAGCACATTTGATACAGGACAACAACTGAGTAGATAACTGTAGTATCACATTTGATACAGGACAACAACTGAGTAGATAACTGTAGTAGCACATTTGATACAGGACAACAACTGAGTAGATAACTGTAGTATCACATTTGACACAGGACAACAACTGAGTAGATAACTGTAGTAGCACATTTGATACAGGACAACAACTGAGTAGATAACTGTAGTAACACATTTGATACAGGACAACAACTGAGTAGATAACTGTAGTATCACATTTGACACAGGACAACAACTGAGTAGATAACTGTAGTATCACATTTGATACAGGACAACAACTGAGTAGATAACTGTAGTATCACATTTGATACAGGACAACAACTGAGTAGATAACTGTAGTATCACATTTGATACAGGACAACAACTGAGTAGATAACTGTAGTAACACATTTGATACAGGACAACAACTGAGTAGATAACTGTAGTAACACATTTGATACAGGACAACAACTGAGTAGATAACTGTAGTATCACATTTGATACAGGACAACAACTGAGTAGATAACTGTAGTAGCACATTTGATACAGGACAACAACTGAGTAGATAACTGTAGTAGCACATTTGATACAGGACAACAACTGAGTAGATAACTGTAGTATCACATTTGATACAGGACAACAACTGAGTAGATAACTGTAGTATCACATTTGATACAGGACAACAACTGAGTAGATAACTGTAGTATCACATTTGGAACAGGACAACAACTGACAATATTATAACGTCATTGATACAATTCAGTTAGATATTTCCTGTGTGGAAGTTTTAAAACTATCAATAAAACATTTGTTGTTAACAATTTGCATATACAATGTATCCATCCACACTCTTATATCCTCCTCAGTTGTGAAATAGCTAGCATGATTGCCTCATGGGTGTGAAAGGTCCTGTCTGATCTCGATTCTGTAGTATTAAGGAGGCAGGATAATATGTCAGATTGGGATTACGTGTCTACCCGAGAACTTGCTTGTTTCAGTGAGCAAGCACTATAACAATTCCACTCAACGTGTTAGATTAGTACATAGCAGACATTATAATAATATCATCACAACAGTAAATGTGTTATACTCGTTTTGATAAATATTAAAAGTTTAGCGTTAAACACTCAATCTTTACTCATCTAAATGGTATTTAACCATACGAAAATACATTTTGTTGAAACAGACTGTGAAAACAGCAATAAAACACTGGGTTTTTTTTTACTTTAATTTATGCATTAAGTTAAATAAGGGTAATAACAAAATTACCGAACTCCGAACAATCTTACAAAGGGAAAGTCAAAACTCATAATTATATAAACAGACAAAATCAGTCAACAACCGGAAAACTGTGAAAACCGTAATGACCCTGACTTGGTACAGGCATTTCTAAAGAAATGGTGGGTTGAATCAGATTTTAAGGCGCCAAACCTCCCGCTCTCATTACGGTTCAAAGGTTCCGGCTGTCACTGTAACAGTATTTAAATACAAGAACAAAATAGGTAAAATAGTTGTCAAAGCAGTGCCATATTCGGTGACGTAAATGTCAAAAATATTTTTACGTCACACATTGACAAAAAAAAATTTGACTTCTTTATCTTTATACATTTTCACTATATGAAAATGCATCGCTTATAATTTTTTCTGCAGAGACGGAATATATTTCGACAAGATATTGGTATCGGAATATAAACTTTTTAAGAGATCGAATAAGGCGAATCTTTTTATAGCCCTGGTCCAGTAGCCTGTTTCTCAGATGAAGATGACGTTTCAGGAAATCAGAATAATTGCTACTGGCCCTTGCATAGCGAATCAATTGCGAGATGAAAACACCATATGCAGGAGAAGCTGGCATATTGCTGCACATGTTTGGAAAATTTATGATTTTAAAATTGAAGTCGTCCCGCTTATCATAAATTTTAGTACTCGCTTATCATAAATTTTAGTACTGAGTTGACCACTGTCGTCAAATTCGAGGTATAAGTCCAAAAATGATGCGGACGAAGCTGTATCGGTGGTCTCTTTAACTTCCAGCTCTGGAGGATATATCAATGGAAGAAATTCTGCAAATCTAGAATTATTGATAGATAAAACGTCATCAATATACCTGTATGTGAAATTAAAGGCTCTAGCCTCATGAATCTTCTTATCTTTTACAAGCTTTTGAAGAAACTCCGACTCATATGAGTATAAAAATAAATCGGCTAGAAGAGGGGCACAATTCGTACCCATTGGTATGCCGACGACCTGCTGAAACAGTGTCCCTCCAAAGGAGACAAATATGTTATCGATGAGGAACTCCAGCATACTGATCACTTGTTCCTCGGAGTAGCATGTTTTACCTTTATGAATTTTGTTTGAAAAATATGTGAAATTGTAGCCTAACACAACAAATTTTGAGCCATAGTTTCTATGACTAAAAGCTTTATGAATTGTTTCTTTTGGTTCATTTACACCCATATCCTTTCTTAGTACAATTTACATTAAGTACAACCATTAAGTACAACCCACTCAGTCAATCTAAACTTCAACACTATTATTTCAATTAATGTATCTTACAAATTATATGATATCTTATTTGTTAACATGGATGTAATCAAAAACGAAAAGTGGTTAATACCGGTATGACCTATTTCATCTACTCAACGCGTCATGTTTATATATTGTATTCAATTTTGTCTATCGCCATCGTTCTTCGAAACTTCTGACAAACCCACCTTTTATGAGAAGAACGTTTAAACAGTGGTGGTCAACAATTCACCAATATCAACAAGACAAAAGAACGTTTAAACAGTGGTGGTCAACAATTCATCAATATCAACAAGACAAAAGAACGTTTAAACAGTGGTGGTCAACAATTCACCAATATCAACAAGACAAAAGAACGTTTAAACAGTGGTGGTCAACAATTCACCAATATCAACAAGACAAAAGAACGTTTAAACAGTGGTGGTCAACAATTCACCAATATCAACAAGACAAAAGAACGTTTAAACAGTGGTGGTCAACAATTCACCAATATCAACAAGACAGAAGAACGTTTAAACAGTGGTGGTCAACAATTCACCAATATCAACAAGACAAAAGAACGTTTAAACAGTGGTGGTCAACAATTCACCAATATCAACAAGACAAAAGAACGTTTAAACAGTGGTGGTCAACAATTCACCAATATCAACAAGACAAAAGAACGTTTAAACAGTGATGGTCAACAATTCATCAATATCAACAAGACAAAAGAACGTTTAAACAATGGTGGTCAACAATTCACCAATATCAACAAGACAAAAGAACGTTTAAACAGTGATGGTCAACAATTCACCAATATCAACAAGACAAAAGAACGTTTAAACAGTGATGGTCAACAATTCACCAATATCAACAAGACAAAAGAACGTTTAAACAGTGGTGGTCAACAATTCACCAATATCAACAAGACAAAAGAACGTTTAAACAGTGGTGGTCAACAATTCACCAATATCAACAAGACAAAAGAACGTTTAAACAGTGGTGGTCAACAATTCACCAATATCAACAAGACAAAAGAACGTTTAAACAGTGATGGTCAACAATTCATCAATATCAACAAGACAAAAGAACGTTTAAACAATGGTGGTCAACAATTCACCAATATCAACAAGACAAAAGAAAGTCTAAACAGTGATGGTCAACAATTCACCAATATCAACAAGACAAAAGAACGTTTAAACAGTGGTGGTCAACAATTCACCAATATCAACAAAACAAAAGAACGTTTAAACAGTGGTGGTCAACAATTCACCAATATCAACAAGAAAAAAGAACGTTTAAACAGTGATGGTCAACAATTCACCAATATCAACAAGACAAAAGAACGTTTAAACAGTGATGGTCAACAATTCATCAATATCAACAAGACAAAAGAACGTTTAAACAGTGATGGTCAACAATTCACCAATATCAACAAGACAAAAGAACGTTTAAACAGTGATGGTCAACAATTCACCAATATCAACAAGACAAAAGAACGTTTAAACAGTGGTGGTCAACAATTCACCAATATCAACAAGACAAAAGAACGTTTAAACAGTGGTGGTCAACAATTCACCAATATCAACAAGACAAAAGAACGTTTAAACAGTGGTGGTCAACAATTCACCAATATCAACAAGACAAAAGAACGTTTAAACAGTGATGGTCAACAATTCATCAATATCAACAAGACAAAAGAACGTTTAAACAATGGTGGTCAACAATTCACCAATATCAACAAGACAAAAGAACGTTTAAACAGTGGTGGTCAACAATTCACCAATATCAACAAGACAGAAGAACGTTTAAACAGTGGTGGTCAACAATTCACCAATATCAACAAGACAAAAGAACGTTTAAACAGTGGTGGTCAACAATTCATCAATATCAACAAGACAAAAGAACGTTTAAACAGTGGTGGTCAACAATTCATCAATATCAACAAGACAAAAGAACGTTTAAACAGTGATGGTCAACAATTCACCAATATCAACAAGACAAAAGAACGTTTAAACAGTGGTGGTCAACAATTCACCAATATCAACAAGACAAAAGAACGTTTAAACAGTGATGGTCAACAATTCATCAATATCAACAAGACAAAAGAACGTTTAAACAATGGTAGTCAACAATTCACCAATATCAACAAGACAAAAGAACGTTTAAACAGTGGTGGTCAACAATTCACCAATATCAACAAGACAGAAGAACGTTTAAACAGTGGTGGTCAACAATTCACCAATATCAACAAGACAAAAGAACGTTTAAACAGTGGTGGTCAACAATTCATCAATATCAACAAGACAAAAGAACGTTTAAACAGTGGTGGTCAACAATTCACCAATATCAACAAGACAGAAGAACGTTTAAACAGTGGTGGTCAACAATTCACCAATATCAACAAGACAAAAGAACGTTTAAACAGTGGTGGTCAACAATTCATCAATATCAACAAGACAAAAGAACGTTTAAACAATGGTGGTCAACAATTCACCAATATCAACAAGACAAAAGAACGTTTAAACAGTGATGGTCAACAATTCATCAATATCAACAAGACAAAAGAACGTTTAAACAATGGTGGTCAACAATTCACCAATATCAACAAGACAAAAGAACGTTTAAACAGTGATGGTCAACAATTCACCAATATCAACAAGACAAAAGAACGTTTAAACAGTGATGGTCAACAATTCACCAATATCAACAAGACAAAAGAACGTTTAAACAGTGATGGTCAACAATTCACCAATATCAACAAGACAAAAGAACGTTTAAACAGTGGTGGTCAACAATTCATCAATATCAACAAGACAAAAGAAAGTCTAAACAGTGGTGGTCAACAATTCACCAATATCAACAAGACAAAAGAACGTTTAAACAGTGGTGGTCAACAATTCACCAATATCAACAAGACAAAAGAACGTTTAAACAGTGGTGGTCAACAATTCACCAATATCAACAAGACGAACATCCAACATTCACCTCAAACAATTGAATACAAATAAGACCACGACATAAGACGTTGGAAAAAGAAGACCAGGATTGGGTCAGGCGCATAAATGTTGCGGGATTAAACTTGCTAATGGGATCCTAACCCTAACCCTAACCCCCTCCGATAAATGGATCTCCAAAGACATCATACATATAACCAAACAATAAGAAAATACCTGCACAGATTCGCTTCCACTCAAAAAACTATCACAAAAATTAACGACAACATAAATAAGTGTTTATTGGATAGTCCTCTTTCAAATTTCTAACGGTGCGCTGAATCCAAAATAAATATATGACCTCCACGGTCAGTTTCTGCTGATTGGTTGGAATGTTGTAACTTTGGTTATCGACAATGTTAAAATAATACCGGTTGCCTATTTGTGGTTACCAAGATTCATCAAATAAAATAAGGTCTTGTAGACATCCATAACAACAGTTCGCACAGCAATTTGAGGCCTGATTCTTGGACACGTAGGTGATAAGCTACGTTGTTTGCAAGCCAAACTGGGAAGCTTTAATTAACAGTAGCTATTTTTTCAATAACATGTTTTGCTAAAATATTAGGAGTGGTTTGTGGTAGGTCCACTATATTATATTTGTTCTATGGCTATCTTACTTTCCGCCCATTGGACCATATCCCATTTTCACCTTTTTATCAACTTGTTTTACCTCCTATATACTTGCAAATCTATTTTCATTTTTTTACCTCAAGAACAGGAAATTTTGCAAAGGAAAAATCGACGATCACGTGGAAAAAAAGACTTGTTCCCTATGGTCTTTGGTAAAACAGTAGAACTTGCGGGATGTGTAATACTTTAATGTAAAGTTTTGTAGTTACCATGGTTTGTTTCTTTCTTTCTTTCTTTCTTCTTTGTTGTTTTTATTTGTTATTTTTATTTTTTTGCAGGAGGACCAAAATATATTTTATTGCAGTTTACAAATACAGTGGGGATGTAACATGGATTAGTTGTATGACAACTGTGGCATCACATATGCACCGCACTCGCCGTAAGCTTTGATTTAAAGCAGCAGATTTACCTAAGTTTATCGATCGATATGCATCGATCACAAAATATTTTATTAGAGAGATAGTGCCTGTAGGATTGGTACATTTTTTAAAGTGTTTTTTGAGTTGAATGTCAATATATGCATTTGTACCATCAAAATAAAACATCGTTTGGCAGGGTTCGACAAAAAAACGTGTATTTTCGTTGTTCTTTGTGTGCAGCTTGTCTCCCAGCATCATTAATTATGCATGCCTCAATTTCTCAGCTATATGCACAACGGCACTGATGTTGACACTTCTCCATGAGCTTAAACTCTCAACGCTTCCTTCAATTCCATTCAACGGTCATGTTGGTGGCCTATGTTAATTCTTGGTTTATTATAATTTGCCATAACTTTTTTCCTGTTTCTTTTTCTAGCAGAATCGATTAAAATTATCGTACGACCGCGTGCAAGTATTCCATCGGCAGACATTTTCCCCAACAACAGACTTCGTGCATACGTAGTAAAAGTTGATAAGAATAGGCGCGTATGTTCGAGATGTGTTATCATGAAAATAAAAGAGAATGGCATTATACCTTTAAAAGTACTTTCTTGGCAGACCTAGAATTGAGCTCTATAAAATTCTCTATAAGCTTTAAACTATAAAATATTTAAAGAACATTTATATTTTGACACCTCTATGCAATTACTCTGTGTTAATTTCCTGTCGAAGTTGGCAGATGGTAAAGCAACCTTCTAGAAGACAGTATTACATTGTATTATTCCGGAAATGGTGGTGATAATGAAGACTTCTCATTAAAATATAAAATTGATTGTTTGTTATTTAATATCAAGTTAACAGTATAACACAATGGCCAAAAGAAAAAGTACAAAAGCACAAACAACGATCTAAAAAAATATACATATAAAACTAAAGATTGAGTAACACGAACCCCATTAAAAACCGGGGGTGAACTCAGGGGCTCCGGAAGGGTAAGCCAGTTATTGTACTGATTACTTTAACAGACATTTGCAAGCAAACGAGAAACAGAAGAAAAAAGGACAACATATAACAAAATTATTAAAATTAAAACTAAGGTTTTCCTCCCTCTATCATAATTGACATTTACCCATTTTGGCCCTCCTCTTTATGTCCTTTCTTATTATTGCTCTCAAAGGTTAAAAACATTATTTGGCTTTCTAATCTTGTGACTTTGAACGTATATGGTGAAGGTTATTTTAGAAATGCATCGTGTGCACTTAATTAGATACCTACGTTTCTATATTTCTAAAATATACAGTAACCATGGCGACCCAAAAGTGATTTCTGATTGTGACAAATCAACGAATATATATAACCGTAATACCATATATCTTATGGTGTAAAAACACAAATTTCTTTAAGATCTTGCCAAGTTTAACCTTTCCAGGAGCCGTCGTGATTGTCTGGTACTTGGATCTACAACTACCTGTGACATCAGTGTCTATCACCACTAAATATGTGAGTTCGAATCCCGCTTGTGATTCTATGCAACATTATGTAATAAAGTTTGTCAGTGACTTGCAACAGGTCGGTGGATTTCTCCGGGTACTCCGATTTCCTCCACCAAAAAAACTGACCGCCATGATATGACTTAAATATTTAAACACCATAGCCCTAACACTAACCATGAAGCGTACATGATTCCTCTACGTTCCGTCCGAATATCATGGCATATTCCGGGACAACCCCTACGCTAAAAATAGAACCGTTATCCCATGAAATTAAGTATTTAATAGGTTATCAATCAAGCCCCCACATAAATGTATTAAGATTCAGGAACTAGTGCATTAAAATTTGGGCTCAAAATAATCCATATATGTTTACCTTCAATTACCCATTCCATTTGTGTCATTCCATTTTACCATTTGATTTGTGTCATTCCATTTTACCATTACGAAACTACAGCAAAGCGAAAAGATGTTTTTAAAGTGACTTCTTTTGCATGCTTAGCTCTGATTGGTTGCATTAGTGTCTTTATACCTTATACATATTGAATATAAACATAAATGAGATAATTGGGAATACATGCACCTATCAACATTATATAATACAATTATAATTTCGGGGATTCGACCATTTGCACATTTCCGCCTTTTATTCTAATATTACACACTTTACATGAGTTGTCTCTCTTTCAGGCGGACTAAACGGCTCATCCCATGTCATGCAGAGTTCATAGAAGATAACGTATACTCCCTCCGCCCCAATAATCTGTTCAAAATTCAACTTGTATTTTTCATTTGTTATGAATAAATGCTAGAGAATACCGAAGGGGCAATCAAAGATGTACAATCCAGAAAATACCGAAGGGGCAATCAAAGATGTACAATCCAGAGAATACCGAAGGGGCAATCAAAGATGTACAATCCAGAGAAACTAGCAACATAGACGAAGAAAAACAAAACAAATGCACAACACAACACAATATGTGTTGGACACCTCTATGCGCAAACAAACACAAATAACGTCAGTAAGATATAAGCTCTTTACAAGATTCGATTTTTTTTTAAATTATGAGACCATTATACTCAAATTCGTTATGCCTTACATTGCTTTTGCTAGACCGGTTGCCATTTTGTCCGTCGTAAAGAAAATAACTCGTGAAAACTCGAAGTAGATTATTGTGACCATGACTGTACTTTATATAGCATGTACTATTCTATATCATTTATGTAACACCATGGATTAATATCGTGATCGACTGTTTATATCATGTAATGCTTTTGCTTACTGATTCCGACATCAAACATTTCTTCTTTTTGTTTGTGACATCCTTCCAATGAAAGTTCATATAGAGAACAGTTATTCAACAAACATTATGAGGTCTTCGAAAAGAAAACTCATTTCTCTATACAATATAAAGCATATTTTCAAATAACGAGGGCACAACTAACAATTATGATATACAAAATAAATATCATGCTGTCGACATATTCTATGAAAGTAAAGGATCAATATAGGATTTCTAAGAAAGGACGCACTATTTGAGAAAAAACATTTTACTTCTTATGAGAATTAATGTGTTCTTTGAATACCAAGTTAAAGTAAGCTATTTTTTGTTATTATGACATACATTCAAATAAATATATTTTTTAAATGATGTAAACATGAAGTATATATTCAGGAACATTTTTGAATGAGTTTGATTTGCTTGAGGACGCTAGCCCAGTTAGAAGTGAAATGTTGTTTAGACATTCTCAATGAAGTATCCCGCGGTAGTATGATAGTTTGATATACATCTATATCTATACCTAAACAGTTGTGGTCATTATCGCTTGGGGTAGTTTGATGACTGTTATCACTAAAGTTAACCAGAAACTTTTCTGATTTAAATCCATTATCATTTTTTTCTGCGGCAATCTAAACCATAGGCAGATTCAAGTGCTACTTTTTTACTTGCTTAATATAGTTTTGTAGATTTGTTTCCGTTATGAATATGGCTGTAACTCTGATGTTGTTACGTGATGGAAGTTCTCGGAGAAAAGTACCGACCGACACACTTTGTCGTATAAGATTACATTGTATCAAATAAAAACAACTGAAAAAATTAAACAAATAACAAAGTATTGGACTCTATTAATCTCTTAAACGAGACAAACATTCGATTGCTGCCCACAATAACCGATCAATCAGAATCATGCGACTAATGGTTCTAAGAGAAAACTTGTGATAAATGGCTTCCAATTTTGTTAGGATCATCAGTATCAGCTATCAATATAAATTGTGTGACGTAATGCAGTATCTATTGTTGAAGCAAGGAATGGTCACGTACATTGTATATTGTTAATATCGCTTTGATAAGTAATAAACACAAAGATGATTGATTGAAAGTTGAGTTATGATTATCGTGTTTAACGCTACTTTCAGAGTACCCCGAGAAAACCACCGACCTGTCACAAGTCACTGACAAACTGTATCACATAATGTTATATAGAGTACCCCGAGAAAACCACCGACCTGTCACAAGTCACTGACAAACTGTATCACATAATGTTATATAGAGTACCCCGAGAAAACCACCGACCTGTCACAAGTCACTGACAAACTGTATCACATAATGTTATATAGAGTACCCCGAGAAAACCACCGACCTGTCACAAGTCACTGACAAACTGTATCACATAATGTTATATAGAGTACCCCGAGAAAACCACCGACCTGTCACCAGTCACTGACAAACTGTATCACATAATGTTATATAGAGTACCCCGAGAAAACCACCGACCTGTCACAAGTCACTGACAAACTGTATCACATAATGTTATATAGAGTACCCCGAGAAAACCACCGACCTGTCACAAGTCACTGACAAACTGTATCACATAATGTTATATAGAGTACCCCGAGAAAACCACCGACCTGTCACAAGTCACTGACAAACTGTATCACATAATGTTATATAGAGTACCCCGAGAAAACCACCGACCTGTCACAAGTCACTGACAAACTGTATCACATAATGTTATATAGAGTACCCCGAGAAAACCACCGACCTGTCACAAGTCACTGAAAAACTGTAATCACATAATGTTATATAGAGTACCCCGAGAAAACCACCGACCTGTCACAAGTCACTGACAAACTGTATCACATAATGTTATATAGAGTACCCCGTGAAAACCACCGACCTGTCACAAGTCACTGACAAACTGTATCACATAATGTTTTATCGAGTACACCTCGACTGAGCGGGATTTGTTGAACTCACAACGTAGATATTCGTGATAATGTCACTAAAATCTGCATAATGATATAATATACAATATATTACAGTTTTCTCGTGAGTTGCTATAACATCTGCCAATTTCGACAGGAAATTAACACAGTACACACAGTAATTGCATTGATTGATTGAATTTTTGTATCTAACGCCACTTTCAGCTATATTATGGCGACCCGTTTTAGTGGTGGAAGAAGCCGGAGAGAACCACCGACCGTGGATAAGCAACTGGTAAACTTTATCACTTGCGGATGCGAGTCGAGTGCACCCTTTTTTGTAATTTACAAAACCGGGCGCGAACCCATGTCGTATTGGTGATAGGCTTGTATGAGTTGTTAGGTAATCCAACTACATAACTCATTAAGCCACCCGACACAGTAATTGTATATTTCACATCTAAAATAACTGTCAAAATTTAAATGTTCTTTAAAAACAATGACAAACAGAATAGTTCATACAAACATTCTCCATAAAAGTCATGACAGATATTCTTTATACATATATAAGGATTATTTCTAGTCCAAATTTGATTGCATTTAGTTCAGTAATTTAATTTTAATACATTTATAGAGGGTTTGATAAATTAAGAAGTGTTTGAAGATACCAAAGGGGTAATTTGAATCCGTATATCGAAGAAGAACAGATAACACAATGGCCAAAATAAAAAGGACAAAAGGACAAACAATGATCTACAAAATATACACATAAAACTGAAGATCGAGCAACACGAACCCCGCTAGAAACCTATTAAATACTGAGTTTCTGAGAGCTGACGGTACTAATTGTGGAGAAGGAGTTGTTACCAGAACCTGCCATTTTACTGCAAGATTTTAATCATGCCATGATATTCTGAAAGAACATAGATGAATCACGGACGTTTATGAAAATATCAAAATGGTAAAATATTAACGACATTAATTTGTGTTTTTTACACCATAAGGTATATGATACCACATTTATATACTATTCAGAAATAACATTAATATATGTTGACATTTTTTTCATTCTTCTCTTTCTCGTTTGTATCCAAATGTCTGTTAGAGGAATCAGTTCAGTTATGTGTATATCATGTTTAATATGTGATTTCTCTGCTCGCTATGGCAATTACTCAATGAAGGTCTTTACCTACATTATATTTTAGAAGCTTGTTCTTATAATGGATATACGTGGGGGTTAGAGTTAGGGTTTAACGCCACTACAATGATTCAGTTATGTCGTGGTGGTCAGTTAAATTGGTGGAGGAAACCGGAGTTCCCTGAGAAAACCACTCACCTGCGCCAGTCACGGACAAACTTTATCACTTATTAATTATTGTATCGAGTACACCTCGTCATCTCACAACTTTGGTGGTGATAGGTATTGATTGCACAGTTAGTTGTAAATCCAACAAGCATACTATCAAGATCACGACGACCCCTTCGATTGACATGTGGTTGCTTAACATCCTGTGACAAATATATTTCATGCATATAATTTAGGACGAGAACAAGCCAACAATATCTAAATACCATGCATAATAAATGAGGGGGGAATAATCAGGACAACAATATCTTAATACCATGCATAATAAATGAGGGGGGAATAATCAGGACAACAATATCTAAATACCATGCATAATAAATGAGGGGGGAATAATCAGGACAACAATATCTAAATACCATGCATAATAAATGAGGGGGGAATAATCAGGACAACAATATCTAAATACCATGCATAATTAATGAGGGAGGAATAATCAGGACAACGACTTTGGACTGCCATTAGAGAAATACGGAGAGCTGGTCAGGATGTGGCTAAAATACGTACATTTAAAATCTACAACAGTGGCCTTTAATGGACAAGGAGCGTGTGCATCTTCAATCACAGCATCCACAATGGTTAACGCCTAGGCATTCTGTAGTGTGACCTGACAACCCGCTCCCCCCTCACGAAAGGGCACCCCTATCCTTCGTACCCTGTTGGACGTGATGGGAAGATCTGTTGGTTGATTAATAGGAATCATCTACGGTACCCATTCTACAAGAATAAGAATAGAATAAGAATAAGAATACTTCATTAAACCAATCATGTGACCATAACTGAGCAGTAGAATCAATACAGAATCATACATAACAAAATAAACCACATACATATACACATATAACATAATAATAATAACTTTATTAGATTTGATTAGTTTTATTAAATACACATAGTGAGACTAAGACAAAATGAAAATAAGCAAAGTAAATATTCAAATTAACCATCACAATTGACTGCACAATAAAAACATGTAAGAGAGAGACTAGTATTGTAACTGAACAAGAGAAAACAAATTGTGCTGGAATAGTTATGAATGTTTAATTCGTGGTACATATAGGTAAGAAGAGTTTGAAGATACCAATATTGTGTTTTCTTTGTCTTCGTCTTCGGTATTCTCTAACGTTTGTTTATCTACAATCAACGATCGATATTTATAATTGTCACCTAAATTAGCATAATACTATAATATACCATTTATTACAGTTTCCTCGTGGGTTGCTATGACATCTGCCAATTTCGACAGAAAATTAACACAGTGCACGCAGTAATTGTATATTTGATATCTAAAATAACTGTCATATTTTGTAATGTTCTTCAAAACAAAACAAATTACAAACAGAATAGTTAATACAAACATGCTCCATAAAACTTATGACAGATATTCTTTATACATATATAAGGATTATCTTGAGCCCACATTGTATTGCATTGAGTTTTATTTGAATACATGTATGAAGAGCTTGATAAATTACCTATTAAATACTGGATTTTTTATGGGTGACGGTGCTACTTGTAGGGTAGGAACCTGCCATGTTGCTGCAAGATTTTAAACATGTCATAATATTATGAAAGAAAATATATGATTTTGGGGGAATTCCAATTTGGTAAAATGATGAAATATTAACGAAAATAATTTGTGTTTTTTACTCCATAAGGTATATGATACTACATTTATATACTGTATACTCGCTGATTTGTGACATTTAGAAATAACAGAAATATATTGTTTTTGTATATGTTGTCCTTTTTGGGCGATTTGATTGACAATAAAGAATGTGTTATTGTTGGCATAAATATTTCCCAGAAACCATATTTGTGCGTTAATTCTGAAATTTCACAGCATCTTTCTTTCTTTTTTGTTTTTCTTTCTGCTTTTGCCACTGTTAATTTCTCAATGAAGATCTTTACCTACCTTATCTATATTTTGAAGATTTGTTCTATATACGTGGGGGCTAGGGTTAGAATACGATACTAATAATTTGAAATGTTGATTTAAACCGACTAATAAAACCTTCACAGCGAATATACATGATGATGAATGTAGTTACAAACTGATTTGGCTTAATTTGTTGTAAATATGAATACCTTAGGTGCGACCGTGAATGACGTATAACTAAATAAATATTATTCATTTGATACATCTCCACTATCTCTTGTTCTCACACATTCTATCAGGCACACGGTCTCAACCTCTCCACTATCTCTTGTTCTCACACATTCTAGCAGGCACACGGTCTCAACTTTCTCCATTCATATTGTTTTCAGAACACAGAAGCTATGTCATGCATTGTAATGCTATATTCAGTACTAGATATCTACAATTTGTCTTTATAGGAACCAAAAACACAACTGCCAACTGAAATTTTCACAAGAATATTCTTCAAAGGATATTGTCTTGATTCTGTGTTTATTTCTTCAATATTGGTATTTTACTCCGTCACATGACTGTCATGCATTTGTATTTTATTCCGTCACCTGACTGTGTAGTCATTTATATCTCTGATGTTAATGGGTTTGTTTTGTAGCTCTTCCATTGTTCGTCTTTGTTTACAGACGCACGATGCTTAGGATTTACTCGAATGCATCGTGCTAGGTGTCACTTTGTTTCAATTACAACGTTTTATTGACTTGGGGAAGAATAAATGAATGCCTTCTATGTGATTAGCATGACAATGTGTAATTTAATGTGATTTATTGTATCTGCTTATTACCTACAAAGAAATTTCTTATATTATCTGTTAATTAAGTAGCTATTGTCCTTGAAGTCTGCACTTCTTCAACTTTTTCAACACGTTGATGTTGTTTTTAGCTAACCTGAGCAAGGGGGTCATGTGAGCTTCTGCCATTACCTGACATCCGTCAGTCGTACATCGTAAACTTTTCACATTTAAATTTTCTTCCTTGAAACAACTGGTCCAAATTAAACCAAATTTTTAAATTTGTATACGAGAGCTCAGGCATCCATTCAAGATGACTGCCTCTATTAAAAATACAAATGATTTTAATAATGACCATTACTACTTTATTGTAAGTCAAAATGAGCTCAAGTTTAAACTACAGATTCGATGACCCCCTGTTTTTTGTATTCATATTTATATGTTATTCCTATTGATATATTTGTTCGCGGAAATACAGACCTATTCCCATGTGTTCTATAAATATTAAAATCAATTTAGTTTTCGGCAATTCGTGTACAGTTTCCTAGCCCATTTCGACCGACAACGTCTGGGTATATATAAGCCTTAAATCTAACAATATATACCGATGAAAACCTGTGGCTATTCATATATAAGTAATGTAAATAATATAGAGTTTCTCGTATATTTTGTCTGAAATAACGACCTAATCATATATTTTAAAGTCAAATAAAAACGTGGATATCAAATTTAGTGCGCAAGACGCGTTTCTGGAATAACCTTGACCTAATACGCTCAAAATAGAAAGATTGTAAAGCCAAATAATTTAAAGTTTTGGGAGCAGTAAAACCAAAGGGCCTAAACAGGAAAGCCAAAATCGGCAAAGGTCACCTATGCCTGAGGGAGGAGAACCTTAGTTTTATCAATAATTACATTGCTTAGGAACTTTAAATTTCAGTAATAAATATATCTAATAAACCATGTCAGTGCCGAAACACTGACTACTGGGCAGATGATAATACCCTCGGAGACTAATAGTCCACCAGCAGAGGAATTAAAACCGTTACCAATTCTTTCGGTGCACCCCGAGTAGCATTACTGAATGCAGCTACCCATGTCCCCGAGGGTTACTCAGTGAATTTAAAAAAACCAATTTCCTATTAGAAAGACTGGAATTGTTCTCCATTTGTAGAAAGTGATTGCATTCCTCGTGGACCGATTTCACCACTTATGATTAAAAAAAACATTTCCAGACAAATTGGAGAGTAAATAATTAGGTTATTGCTATTTTATATTTACTAGTCGACAAAAGAAACGACATTGGTAATTATTATATCTTTAATAGTGACAAAGCAGGTCATAGCAAGATCAAAATAGCTAATCAGGAACATAAGAATATTAATCAACAATATCAAATTTGATTATTTAACGAAATACGTGTTTCAATTTGCTCTCTCAAATAACGAAATTAGCCTCCTCCAGCCACAGCGACAGTTTCTAATCTATGAGGTATAGATCCGATCAGTTTCTCAACAAAGACTTTAATTAAAACATAGATATTTAATTTAGTACACGCAACCTGTTTCTGAAATGACCTTAATCAGTACGATTGTGTCTTAAGAGATTGGGTTAGGGTCATGGTTATTGTGTTTAACGCCACTTTTCAACAATATTTCAGTTATATCGTGGCAGTCAGATTTATTGGTGGAGGAAACCGGAGTACCTGGAGAAAAACCACCGACCTGTCTCATTAAGAGATTGGAAGCCAACCAATTTAAAAGTCTTTGAGAGCATGAAATGTGTTCTACTCTTCCTGCAGCAGGTGCATCAAAGTTTGTGGTGCGTTCGGACGATAATGGACACATCTTCCGAGTTAATTCCAAGGATACTCAGTACTAGTAGATTATATCTGAGGTATTTGTTTATGATACTATCTCAACACAATTTATTAGTCTTACCCCCACCCCCTTTTTTCCCCTCTATTTTCTTCTGTTAAATATTAAAACAATATTTAATATGTATGCTTAGTTTGACATAATTTTGCTTAATTTACTAATTATAATTGATATAGCCTTTACATTTGCTGTCATTTGATTTGTTTTATTTATGCTATTAATGTATTTGTATGCAGAGGGACTAGTAAGTTGTAAAAACTTGTTCCCAATCCAATTGTATATATATATATTGACAATAAAATCATTATAAAGTAAAGTAAAGTTTGTACCATTTCGATTTCAAATTTTTAATCAACTGACGTAACGTAGGGAACCAGACGTAGTAATGGTGATTAACCACAGCGTTTATCAGTCATTCAAACCTGTTAACGGTCATTATTCTCTCCTTTAGAAAAACGCTAAGATCTGGGACGTACAGACGACCACATCCATCCTTCCGACATTTTTCACATTTAAATCAATGTTGTTGTTTGTTTTTTTTAGCTGTGTGGGGCCGACAAATTGATCATATATTCTGGATACTAAACCGAAAAGACGGAAATTATGATATCGTCTGTCAGCGATAAATCTGCAAACAATACTGGCAAAGAATTTGTAATTGACCTAGGAACTCTGTGTCTACACGAGTCACGTGTTGAGTTGGAATTTATGAGTGAAATGTCATAGCGATATTTTACAGCATTTAAAGTTCCCTCAATACATTTCATTATGTTCGCCTAACATGGAATATGCTTACATAGAACATTTCACCTCCAAAATCATCAATAAACACAGGTATGAAAAACGTTCTCCAGTCCTTCGGCATAATCGGTACTGCACATCACTGAAACATCGGTACTGCACATGACTGAAACAGAGACAAAACCTGGATACATCACTGAAACAGAGACAAAACCTGGATACATTACTGAAACAGAGACAAAACCTGGATACATTACTGAAACAGAGACAAAACCTGGATACATCACTGAAACAGAGACAAAACCTGGATACATTACTGAAACAGAGACAAAACCGGGATACATTACTGAAACAGAGACAAAACCGGGATACATCACTGAAACAGAGACAAAACCTGGATACATCACTGAAACAGAGACAAAACCTGGATACATCACTGAAACAGAGACAAAACCTGGATACATTACTGAAACAGAGACAAAACCTGGATACATTACTGAAACAGAGACAAAACCTGGATACATCACTGAAACAGAGACAAAACCTGGATACATCACTGAAACAGAGAAAAAACCTGGATACATTACTGAAACAGAGACAAAACCTGGATACATCACTGAAACAGAGACAAAACCTGGATATATTACTGAAACAGAGACAAAACCGGGATACATTACTGAAACAGAGACAAAACCGGGATACATCACTGAAACAGAGACAAAACCTGGATACATCACTGAAACAGAGAAAAAACCTGGATACATCACTGAAACAGAGAAAAAACCTGGATACATCACTGAAACAGAGAAAAAACCTGGATACATCACTGAAACAGAGACAAAACCTGGATACATTACTGAAACAGAGACACAACCTGGATACATCACTGAAACAGAGACACAACCTGGATACATCACTGAAACAGAGACAAAACCTGGATACATCACTGAAACAGAGACAAAACCTGGATACATCACTGAAACAGAGACAAAACCTGGATACATTACTGAAACAGAGACAAAACCTGGATACATCACTGAAACAGAGACAAAACCTGGATACATCACTGAAACAGAGACAAAACCTGGATACATCACTGAAACAGAGAAAAAAACCTGGATACATCACTGAAACAGAGACAAAACCTGGATACATCACTGAAACAGAGACAAAACCTGGATACATCACTGAAACAGAGACAAAACCTGGATACATCACTGAAACAGAGACAAAACCTGGATACATCACTGAAACAGAGACAAAACCTGGATACATCACTGAAACAGAGACAAAACCTGGATACATCACTGAAACAGAGAAAAAACCTGGATACATCACTGAAACAGAGACACAACCTGGATATATCACTGAAACAGAGACACAACCTGGATACATCACTGAAACAGAGACAAAACCTGGATACATCACTGAAACAGAGAAAAAACCTGGATACATTACTGAAACAGAGACAAAACCTGGATACATCACTGAAACAGAGACAAAACCTGGATACATTACTGAAACAGAGACAAAACCTGGATACATCACTGAAACAGAGACACAACCTGGATACATCACTGAAACAGAGACAAAACCTGGATACATCACTGAAACAGAGACAAAACCTGGATACATCACTGAAACAGAGACAAAACCTGGATACATTACTGAAACAGAGACAAAACCTGGATACATCACTGAAACAGAGAAAAAACCTGGATACATCACTGAAACAGAGAAAAAACCTGGATACATTACTGAAACAGAGACAAAACCTGGATACATCACTGAAACAGAGACACAACCTGGATACATCACTGAAACAGAGACACAACCTGGATACATCACTGAAACAGAGACACAACCTGGATATATCACTGAAACAGAGACACAACCTGGATACATCACTGAAACAGAGACAAAACCTGGATACATCACTGAAACAGAGACAAAACCTGGATACATCACTGAAACAGAGACAAAACCTGGATACATCACTGAAACAGAGACAAAACCTGGATACATTACTGAAACAGAGACACAACCTGGATATATCACTGAAACAGAGACACAACCTGGATACATCACTGAAACAGAGACAAAACCTGGATACATCACTGAAACAGAGACAAAACCTGGATACATCACTGAAACAGAGACAAAATCTGGATACATCACTGAAACAGAGACAAAACCTGGATACATTACTGAAACAGAGACAAAACCTGGATACATCACTGAAACAGAGAAAAAACCTGGATACATTACTGAAACAGAGACAAAACCTGGATACATTACTGAAACAGAGACAAAACCTGGATACATTACTGAAACAGAGAAAAAACCTGGATACATTACTGAAACAGAGACAAAACCTGGATACATTACTGAAACAGAGACAAAACCTGGATACATCACTGAAACAGAGACACAACCTGGATACATCACTGAAACAGAGACAAAACCTGGATACATTACTGAAACAGAGACAAAACCTGGATACATCACTGAAACAGAGACAAAACCTGGATACATCACTGAAACAGAGACAAAACCTGGATACATCACTGAAACAGAGACAAAACCTGGATACATTACTGAAACAGAGACAAAACCTGGATACATTACTGAAACAGAGACAAAACCTGGATACATCACTGTACCGAACCTGCTTTCAAGTTTGAAAGGACGAGTGCCATTGAGACGAGCTGTTCTATGACAATTAATTATCATTCAACCCTCTAGGGTACGTAGTCTGTTTGTTGTTCTTGTTTTTCGTTGTTCGTTCTTCCAATGGTACGAACTGCTGTTTCCTCTGTATTTGCCGATGATTCGATGGCTTTCTTGAATAAGCATTTTATACCTATTTCGGTCAATTCACGTCAAAGCCGGCATACCGTTTCAATTGCGGTGTGATGTGAAAATAGTAACGTAGAGTCAAATAAACCAATTGTTTCAAATAAACGTTAGAGAATACCGAATGGGTAATCAAAAATGGAGAATCCCGAGAAATTGGCAACATAGGGTACACAAGACGAAGACAAACCAAGCAAAAACACAACACAATATATGTTGGACACCACGCAAACAAACACAAATAACATGATTCTGGACTTTTATTTCAAAGGCATTTACGTAGAAGAATGAAACGATATATTATAGATAGGTACGGTAATAAATATCTGAAAACCTTCGTGCATCGTATCGTTTGTTGACAAGTATAAATCTACATGTCTGCAGCTACACGTTGGGTTATATCTTCAATCAAAGGAATGCCAAACTATTTGATGTATTATTTATTTATTACATGATTGTTCTATTGTTTTTATCTCATGGCGTTTATATGTCATTTTCTCTGTCATGTTCACGCGAATTGTCTATAAAGTACTTTTATTTAACATGTATCTGAAGAATTCTTGGAAATAAACTGAAATTTACTTTTAAGAAGTTATTTAGAACTTTAAGCTATCGTCTTATCACGCTATGGCGATCTACACATGGGTGGGAATTGTCATGTCAGGGGTAAGAGGTCTAAACGCATGTTTTCACTGTGGTTGCACTTTAAAGGGGGATCGTTATAGTGTATTGATAATCATCTACCCATCTTACCTCCCTCCATTTAAAGTCAACAATTCTGCCATTATAAAAAAAAAACGAACAAGACATGCTTTTCACCCAATATTATTGAACACAAATAAGATCATGATATGATGTCGATGATTCCCGTCCTGGCTTCTCAACCTGCCACATGTACACAAACAGTTGATTTATCAATTTACAAACGACATTTACAACAGTGAAACGACGAGTGCCACTAGTGGAACAGGAACTGCTTACCCTTCCGGAGCTCCTGAGTTCACCCCCGGTTTTTGGAGGGGTTCGTGTTCCTCAAACTTTAGTTTAAATTTCTGTGTAATGTTTTGTAGATCGTTATTTCTCCTTTTTCTTTGGACCATTGTATTGTAAATCATACTTCGATTTACGGTTTCAGATTACACGTTTTCTATCGTCAAACTTTTTTTACACTTGTGACATTAGATCCTTAATGTTGTTTACACTTGTGACAATAATCATTAGATCCTTAATGTTGTTTACACTTGTGACAATAATCTTTAGATCCTTAATGTTGTTTACACTTGTGACAATAATCATTAGATCCTTAATGTTGTTTACACTTGTGACAATAAGCATTAGATCCTTAATGTTGTTTACACTTGTGACAATAAGCATTAGATCCTTAATGTTGTTTACACTTGTGACAATAAGCATTAGAACCTTAATGTTGTTTACACTTGTGACAATAATCATTAGATCCTTAATGTTGTTTACACTTGTGACAATAAGCATTAGATCCTTAATGTTGTTTACACTTGTGACAATAAGCATTAGATCCTTAATGTTGTTTACACTTGTGACAATAAGCATTAGATCCTTAATGTTGTTTACACTTGTGACAATAAGCATTAGATCCTTAATGTTGTTTACACTTGTGACAATAAGCATTAGATCCTTAATGTTGTTTACACTTGTGACAATAAGCATTAGATCCTTAATGTTGTTTACACTTGTGACAATAAGCATTAGATCCTTAATGTTGTTTACACTTGTGACAATAATCATTAGATCCTTAATGTTGTTTACACTTGTGACAATAATCATTAGATCCTTAATGTTGTTTACACTTGTGACAATAAGCATTAGATCCTTAATGTTGTTTACACTTGTGACAATAAGCATTAGATCCTTAATGTTGTTTACACTTGTGACAATAATCATTAGATCCTTAATGTTGTTTACACTTGTGACAATAATCATTAGATCCTTAATGTTGTTTACACTTGTGACAATAATCATTAGATCCTTAATGTTGTTTACACTTGTGACAATAAGCATTAGATCCTTAATGTTGTTTACACTTGTGACAATAAGCATTAGAACCTTAATGTTGTTTACACTTGTGACAATAATCATTAGATCCTTAATGTTGTTTACACTTGTGACAATAAGCATTAGATCCTTAATGTTGTTTACACTTGTGACAATAAGCATTAGATCCTTAATGTTGTTTACACTTGTGACAATAAGCATTAGATCCTTAATGTTGTTTACACTTGTGACAATAAGCATTAGATCCTTAATGTTGTTTACACTTGTGACAATAAGCATTAGATCCTTAATGTTGTTTACACTTGTGACAATAAGCATTAGATCCTTAATGTTGTTTACACTTGTGACAATAAGCATTAGATCCTTAATGTTGTTTACACTTGTGACAATAAGCATTAGATCCTTAATGTTGTTTACACTTGTGACAATAATCATTAGATCCTTAATGTTGTTTACACTTGTGACAATAAGCATTAGATCCTTAATGTTGTTTACACTTGTGACAATAATCATTAGATCCTTAATGTTGTTTACACTTGTGACAATAATCATTAGATCCTTAATGTTGTTTACACTTGTGACAATAATCATTAGATCCTTAATGTTGTTTACACTTGTGACAATAAGCATTAGATCCTTAATGTTGTTTACACTTGTGACAATAAGCATTAGATCCTTAATGTTGTTTACACTTGTGACAATAAGCATTAGATCCTTAATGTTGTTTACACATGTGACAATAAGCATTAGATCCTTAATGTTGTTTACACTTGTGACAATAAGCATTAGATCCTTAATGTTGTTTACACTTGTGACAATAAGCATTAGATCCTTAATGTTGTTTACACTTGTGACAATAAGCATTAGATCCTTAATGTTGTTTACACTTGTGACAATAAGCATTAGATCCTTAATGTTGTTTACACTTGTGACAATAAGCATTAGATCCTTAATGTTGTTTACACTTGTGACAATAATCATTAGATCCTTAATGTTGTTTACACTTGTGACAATAAGCATTAGATCCTTAATGTTGTTTACACTTGTGACAATAAGCATTAGATCCTTAATGTTGTTTACACTTGTGACAATAATCATTAGATCCTTAATGTTGTTTACACTTGTGACAATAAGCATTAGATCCTTAATGTTGTTTACACTTGTGACAATAAGCATTAGATCCTTAATGTTGTTTACACATGTGACAATAAGCATTAGATCCTTAATGTTGTTTACACTTGTGACAATAAGCATTAGATCTTTAATGTTGTTTACACTTGTGACAATAAGCATTAGATCCTTAATGTTGTTTACACTTGTGACAATAAGCATTAGATCCTTAATGTTGTTTACACTTGTGACAATAAGCATTAGATCCTTAATGTTGTTTACACTTGTGACAATAAGCATTAGATCCTTAATGTTGTTTACACTTGTGACAATAAGCATTAGATCATTAATGTTGTTTACACTTGTGACAATAATCATTAGATCCTTAATGTTGTTTACACTTGTGACAATAAGCATTAGATCCTTAATGTTGTTTACACTTGTGACAATAAGCATTAGATCCTTAATGTTGTTTACACTTGTGACAATAAGCATTAGATCCTTAATGTTGTTTACACTTGTGACAATAATCATTAGATCCTTAATGTTGTTTACACTTGTGACAATAAGCATTAGATCCTTAATGTTGTTTACACTTGTGACAATAAGCATTAGATCCTTAATGTTGTTTACACTTGTGACAATAAGCATTAGATCCTTAATGTTGTTTACACTTGTGACAATAAGCATTAGATCCTTAATGTTGTTTACACTTGTGACAATAAGCATTAGATCCTTAATGTTGTTTACACTTGTGACAATAAGCATTAGATCCTTAATGTTGTTTACACTTGTGACAATAAGCATTAGATCCTTAATGTTGTTTACACATGTGACAATAAGCATTAGATCCTTAATGTTGTTTACACTTGTGACAATAAGCATTAGATCCTTAATGTTGTTTACACTTGTGACAATAAGCATTAGATCCTTAATGTTGTTTACACTTGTGACAATAAGCATTAGATCCTTAATGTTGTTTACACTTGTGACAATAAGCATTAGATCCTTAATATTGTTTACACTTGTGACAATAAGCATTAGATCCTTAATGTTGTTTACACTTGTGACAATAAGCATTAGATCCTTAATGTTGTTTACACTTGTGACAATAAGCATTAGATCCTTAATGTTGTTTACACTTGTGACAATAAGCATTAGATCCTTAATGTTGTTTACACTTGTGACAATAAGCATTAGATCCTTAATGTTGTTTACACTTGTGATAATAAGCATTAGATCCTTAATGTTGTTTACACTTGTGACAATAAGCATTAGATCCTTAATGTTGTTTACACTTGTGACAATAATCATTAGATCCTTAATGTTGTTTACACTTGTGACAATAAGCATTAGATCCTTAATGTTGTTTACACTTGTGACAATAAACATTAGATCCTTAATGTTGTTTACACTTGTGACAATAAGCATTAGATCCTTAATGTTGTTTACACTTGTGACAATAAGCATTAGATCCTTAATGTTGTTTACACTTGTGACAATAAGCATTAGATCCTTAATGTTGTTTACACTTGTGACAATAAGCATTAGATCCTTAATGTTGTTTACACTTGTGACAATAAGCATTAGATCCTTAATGTTGTTTACACTTGTGACAATAAGCATTAGATCCTTAATGTTGTTTACACTTGTGACAATAAGCATTAGATCCTTAATGTTGTTTACACTTGTGACAATAAGCATTAGATCCTTAATGTTTTTTACACTTGTGACAATAAGCATTAGATCCTTAATGTTTTTGTTAATAGCACTTTCTTGTTATTGATGTGTCGATAACTTAAAAGCTTTAGTTATAAATTTAAAAGCTTACAGACATTATTTTGATGGCTTATGGTGCTTAACGCCACTTTCAGCAATATGTCAGTTATATCGTGGCGGTTAGTTTTATTGGTGGAGGAAACCGGAATACCCGGAGAAAACCACGGACCTGTCGCAAGTCACTGATAAACTTTATCTTTGAAACAAGGTACAAATGTCGTTTTCGTTAATTCGTGTTGTCATTTTTTTTTATTTCATTCGTTCGTTCGTGTTGTTAGTTTCTTTTTATATCATGGAGGATGTTTAATGATTCTATTTGCATTATGCTCTTCCTTTTAATTAGTATCTATCTTCTCCATTATGCTATGTAAATGTAACATAATGTATATAGCAGCTTGTCCATATATTTACATCATTGTGTTGGTGCTTCGTATGCTATCAAAGGGAAAATACAATGACTAATCTATATGCAGTATTTCGCATGCAACCTACAGTAGATTTTCTCTTACATTTTCGTGTGTTTTTTTATGAAGTGTTTCTTAGTATTATAACTGAATAGTAAAAACTAATTATTATAACTAACTTTTAATATGCAAGCTGTATGTATGTCTGTCATGTGCGTGTTTTGGGAAGATTACTTGAGAACAAGGTTATGATGTGTCAATGGGCAGTAGTAGATATAGCCACAGTCAAGATAAGTTGCAAAGAATAGGATCGGCAATTGTTTTCTTGTCACGGCACACCAGCAACTACTCATTACAATAAAACCTAGATATATACTTTAGTACACACGCCACGTTTCTGAAATAACCTTCATCAGATACGCTCAAGGTCAAAAGATTGGAAAGCCAAATAATTGATAAGTTTAGGGAGCAGGAATACCAAAGGGTCTAAATATAATAGTCAAAATCGACTGAGGTATCCTATGACTGATGGGGGAATCTTACTTTTAAAATAATTACATTATTTAGGAACATTAAGTTTCATTGATAACTTTATCAATAATAAACCATGTCAGTGCCGAAACACTAGCTACTGTGATGATGATACTTACGGTGACTTACATTTTACCAACAGAGGTATCGACTCAAAGATAATAATAAAATCGTAGCTATCTTAGTACGTACGACGCCTTGCTCATAACGAGTTTCTACAGGTTCTAGTTTAGATGTAGATACACGAAACACTCATTTACGTCCCGTAATAAGAGCAAAATATGTTTTTCACCCCCCCCCCCCCCCCCTCCCCGAACAATAAAGACACCCATTTTGTGAAGGTTGTACTTTGTACCTCGCAGCGGAGAAACTAGGTCCAGGGATTGAGAAGATCGATTTGTAAAGCGCAGACGAAGGCTCATCTTCCGATGTGTTAATAACTTGATATAGTGAACGCTAGTAACAAGAAAGTCATTGCAGATTTATTGGATATATTTCTGTAAAATTGTTTACGTCTGTCAAAATCAGTAAACAACGTGATTAAACTTATTTTATTGTGTACTATATAACATTTGGATCGGACGTAAGTTATTCAAACTTACAAACGTCCTCTCCACATATTAACATATAATTACTAGTATATATATTTCATGCACCAGCAAGTAATATTGTATTGATGATAATAACATTTTATAATAAACAATGAGAAAAATAGGGATTTTTGAAATTATATAATATATCATTACGTAACAGTACAGAATTGTCATATTCGTGGAAAAGGGGGACAACAATGGAGAAAAGATTAACACAAAAGGAAATAGATAAATTCAATATATGAAGTGTGATTACTGTGATGTAAAACGTTTCGTTTGCTTGTCTGTTTGATAAGTAGAAAAAAACCAATACATTCTGTTTTCTTTTGGTTAAAGTCAACGAGCCATTATTTCGACCAGTTATAAATTTTAGATAAATTCAATTTAATTGATGTTGTAACATAAATACGTATGTTTCCTTTGATGTTTTTATGCAATAATCAACTTAAAAATAGTGAACTTTAACAAACCATGGTCTAACATGTAAGATCTTGATGTTATTCCATGATTTTGACGTCATATATCTGTTATTCCATGATTTTGACGTATTAGATCTGTTATTCCATGATTTTGACGTCATAAATCTGTCAATCGTGTAATGTCTGTTACAAAACATATATACCATGGATCTTATTCATGAACTTATTTAAACCAACTCATCCTTCGGATTCGTTGGTTTAAATAAGTTAATCCGTAAGATCCATGGTGTATATAATACTTATTAGATGTATCATCAGCAAACATCAATAAGAAGCTTTGATTTTTGTCTGCAATATCATTAATATACATGTATTAAAGAAATAACAACGGACCTAAGACAGACCCTCGAGGAACACCACCCTTTAAATTCCCCTTTTCAGATAGACAACTCCGTATGATAATTATATGATGCATATTACTTATATAGTTCTCAAATCAACGTAAAAGGCTTGCAGTAATTCCATATGCTTCGATTTTTTAATAAGGCCTTAATGCCAAACCCGGCAAATGCATTGGATATATCACAAAACTCTGACCACATTATTTCATGATTTTCCAAGCTAGACAAATATTATGGTAACTTTCTATTAATTGATGCACTGTGGAATGTTTATGCATAAAACATGATTGATATTTATCAATTAATGAATAGTCTATCAGAAAATCAGAAATATATTATACCAATACAACTTAAAAAGGAAATTGGTCTATAATTTGTAGGAACAGATTTGATACCCATAGCAGAGTTCCAATTATATGTAGAAATCTACCAGTTTGTAGAGAACTGTTAAAATAATCTCAAGGGGCTTACAAACAGTAGATGCTGTATGTTTTAACATATTATGACTGATTTTGTCATTACCAACTGCTTTTGCTAGTTATAAATTCAGAAGACCATCCTTGATTTCATCAAATGTTATATTAAATCCATCAAGCTCACGTCCTGTACGCTTACCAAAAACTGGTGTAGGTAGATCTGAATTAACAATTTCAGAGATTGAACAAAAGAACGTGCATAGAAGATTGGCTTCATCTTCGTCATTTACAACAAACTCACCAGTCGTTCTGTAAAGGTGGTATAGATGATGAGACAAACTCACCAGTCGTTCTGTAAAGGTGGTATAGATGATGAGACAAACTCACCAGTCGTTCTGTAAAGGTGGTATAGATGATGAGACAAACTCACCAGTCGTTCTGTAAAGGTGGTATAGATGATGAGACAAACTCACCAGTCGTTCTGTAAAGGTGGTATAGATGATGAGGCAAACTCACCAGTAGCCTCGTTCTGTAAAGGTGGTATAGATGATCAGGTTGATTTACTCCT
Organism: Bathymodiolus brooksi; assembly: GCA_963680875.1. NCBI lineage: Eukaryota > Metazoa > Mollusca > Bivalvia > Mytilida > Modiolidae > Bathymodiolus > Bathymodiolus brooksi. The sequence goes on along the minus strand of OY804585.1, from coordinate 1,106,844 downwards.
TCATTTTTAACAAGACTCCATGTGTTTTAGGGTTTGATTTCCCTTCATTGTCTAAAATATCAGTTACATTTATGAAGAACTGTTCTCTAACACACTTAACCATATATGTATACGCATATATAAGCTGTTTATGAAGATGATCCTGGATACGCATAGCTTTACGTATTGATGAATTCAACCACCGTTAGTCAGTATTCCTGATGGTTACAGTTTTCACATGAACATAAAGATACCCAAGTTCAATATCAGAAAATTTAGAACTCATTTCATCAATGTCATTTAATGGTGCTAAATGACTATTCTTGTCAAATTGGTCCATTTCAGAACTAATCATAATTTCCATGTTTATACAGCCCAGACACCTTTTTATAATTATGTCTGTAGGTCATAAGGGAAAAATTTATTATGGCTAAATTAAAGGTGCGTTCACGTTTCTCTCACTTTTCACGTGTATGGGAGAAACGTGAATAATGTGTAAAAAGAAGTAATGAAATTTAACCTGTAATTAAGTTTACAATGGATCCAATTTAAATAAAACTCATATTTAATAATGAAGAAAATACATATCATCAAAAAGTACTACTACTCAAAGTACAAGCACTAATAAGTTAAATGCGCTACATAAAAAGGGATTGATTTGATTTATTTATTGTGCTTAACGCCACTTTCAGCAATATATCAGCTAGATCATGGCGACCAGTTTCAGTGGTGGAAGAAGCCGGAGTACCGGAGAGAACCACCAAGCAACTGGTAAACTTTATCACTTGCGGCTGCGAGTCGAGTGCACCCTTTTTTGTAATTTACAAAGCCGGGCGCGAACCCATGCCGTATTGGTGATTGGCTTGTATGAGTTGTTAAGTAATCCAGCTACTTAACTCATTGAGCCCCCCAGGCCCTTCGCTACATAAATAAGCATAAGGAATTATTCATATAAAAGTAATGTACAGCATTTCACAAATAAATATATAATACAAGTATTATACATAAATAAATAATCTAGATATTATTGATACAAATTAAACTAATGTAATTGTAAATTAAAGTAGCCTCTTTAGTTAAAACGTCTGGTAGAAAGTTGACCATTGGTGTCAAATTAAAGGTCAATGTCAGGAAACGAGGCAGAGGACGCTTTTTGTGTTGTTTCCTTTATCCCATGTACTTTGGGTATATTAATGGAATCCAGTTAGCAAAGTTCGGATTATTAATGGCCAGAACATCTTGACCTGAAAGTGAGATTAAAGCTTAAGCTGTTGTAATTCTTTAAGAAGTGTTTGTATAAACTCTGCCCCATAAGAGGAAAAAATAAAACAAATCTCTAATGATAGTTTCTTATATACGTAAATGTTGTTTTTTCTTTTTTTCTTTTTTTCGCTGTTTACATTATATATATAATAGAGAATAAAGCTGAAGATATATTTAACAAAGGTAAAATATGAATTAGAGAATACAGTACAAATATTCACAACCTATATCTGTAATAAAGCACAACAAATCCGTGTTGCCCATCTTTTGTTGTGATCTTGGTTTGTTTTATGTTTGTCGTAGTTTTGTTTATTTATTTGTTTTTCTTTAATTGTTCTTTTTTTTTTTCTCTCCTTTTTTTTTTTTTTTTTTTTTTTTGTTATATTTTGCTTTGTTTTTTTTATTTTTTTTTTCTATCTTCCTTCTTTGCCTTGTGCCCAATGATGCACGTGTCCCCAGATTATCAATTCGTGATTACCACTTCGGTTTTCTCTAACGTGTAACAGGGCAATTACATGCAAATCTTGTATTAACCTATTCTGGTCTTTTATCTCATGTTGAAAATTTAGTTGTAAATGTTTCCTTTTTATTAATCCTCACTGATTTTATACACAGATTAATACATGGGCATTTCCATATTGGCCTGGTTATCATCCCGAGACCCCCATATTGGCCCGAGACGGAGTCTAGGGGTAATATGGGTCGAGGGATGATAACCTGGCCAATATGGAAATGCCCATGTATTAAACTATTTATTACATACTTCCGACATCTAGAAAAGAGACACCCATATTGGCCTGAGACGAAGTCGAGGCCCATATTGGCCCGGGCCAATATGGGCCTCGATATGGAAATGATCTTGCAGTAATCCAATAACCGGTTATTTTCCCGGGGTGTGAAAATATGGATAGCTTACTTCCGGTCATATTGGTCATACAAAAATGCCTTTATTTGAACTAAGTATGTAATAAATATGTATAAATAGTATATAAATATATACATATAAAGTTGTTTGTATATTTCTTAATAATGGCACGTTGTACCTAATTCTTCCTTGCCCATAAAACTAGTGTACCTGCCTGTACCACGCTAGGAAAGTGAGCGGTCATGTATTTGAATTGATTTTTGCCTCTTTCTACGATTTTGATATTTTATTTTGGAATTGTTCCGACAGTGTGGTATTTTTAGAATTGTTCCGACAGTGTGGTATTTTTAGAATTGTTCCGACAGTGTGGTATTTTTAGAATTGTTCCAACAGTGTGGTATTTTTAGAATTGTTCCGACAGTGTGGTATTTTTAGAATTGTTCCAACAGTCTAGTATTTTGTGTTTTTCTAGATTTTAGAACTGTTCCGACGGTGTGGTATTTTGTGTTTTTCTAGATTTTAGAACTGTTCCGACGGTGTGGTATTTTGTGTTTTTCTAGATTTTGGAACTGTTCCGACAGTGTGGTATGTTTGTGTTTTTCTAGATTTTGGAATTGTTCCGACAGTGTGGTATTTTTGTGTTTTTTCTAGATTTTAGAACTGTTCCGACAGTGTGGTATTTTTGTGTTTTTCTAGATTTTGGAACTGTTCAGACAGTGTGGTATTTTTGTGTTTTTCTAGATTTTGGAACTGTTCCGATAGTGTTGTATTTTTAGAATTGTTCCGATAGTGTTGTATTTTTAGAATTGTTCCGACAGTGTGGTATTTTAGAATTGTTCAGACAGTGTGGTATTTTTAGAATTGTTCCGATAGTGTTGTATTTTTAGAATTGTTCCGACAGTGTGGTATTTTTAGAATTGTTCCGACAGTGTGGTATTTTTAGAATTGTTCTGACAGTGTGGTATTTTTAGAACTGTTCCGACAGTGTGGTATTTTTAGAATTGTTCCGACAGTGTGGTATTTTTAGAATTGTTCCGACAGTGTGGTATTTTTAGAATTGTTCAGACAGTGTTGTATTTTAGAATTGTTCCGACAGTGTGGTATTTTTAGAATTGTTCCGACAGTGTGGTATTTTTAGAATTGTTCCGACAGTGTGGTATTTTTAGAATTGTTCCAACAGTGTAGTATTTTGTGTTTTTCTAGATTTTAGAACTGTTCCGACGGTGTGGTATTTTGTGTTTTTCTAGATTTTAGAACTGTTCCGACGGTGTGGTATTTTGTGTTTTTCTAGATTTTGGAACTGTTCCGACAGTGTGGTATGTTTGTGTTTTTCTAGATTTTGGAATTGTTCCGACAGTGGTATTTTTGTGTTTTTCTAGATTTTAGAACTGTTCCGACGGTGTGGTATTTTGTGTTTTTCTAAATTTTAGAACTGTTCCGACGGTGTGGTATTTTTGTGTTTTTATAGATTTTAGAACTGTTCCGACGGTGTGGTATTTTGTGTTTTTCTAGATTTTGGAACTGTTCCGACAGTGTGGTATGTTTGTGTTTTTCTAGATTTTGGAATTGTTCCGACAGTGTGGTATTTTTGTGTTTTTTCTAGATTTTAGAACTGTTCCGACAGTATGGTATTTTTGTGTTTTTCTAGATTTTGGAACTGTTCAGACAGTGTGGTATTTTTGTGTTTTTCTAGATTTTGGAACTGTTCCGATAGTGTTGTATTTTTAGAATTGTTCCGATAGTGTTGTATTTTTAGAATTGTTCCGATAGTGTTGTATTTTTAGAATTGTTCCGACAGTGTGGTATTTTAGAATTGTTCCGACAGTGTGGTATTTTTAGAATTGTTCCGATAGTGTTGTATTTTTAGAATTGTTCCGACAGTGTGGTATTTTTAGAATTGTTCCGACAGTGTGGTATTTTTAGAATTGTTCTGACAGTGTGGTATTTTTAGAATTGTTCCGACATTGTGGTATTTTTAGAATTGTTCCGACAGTGTGGTATTTTTAGAATTGTTCCGACAGTGTTGTATTTTTAGAATTGTTCCGATAGTGTTGTATTTTTAGAATTGTTCCGACAGTGTGGTATTTTAGAATTGTTCAGACAGTGTGGTATTTTTAGAATTGTTCCGATAGTGTTGTATTTTTAGAATTGTTCCGACAGTGTGGTATTTTTAGAATTGTTCCGACAGTGTGGTATTTTTAGAATTGTTCTGACAGTGTGGTATTTTTAGAACTGTTCCGACAGTGTGGTATTTTTAGAATTGTTCCGACAGTGTGGTATTTTTAGCATTATTCCGACAGTGTGGTATTTTTAGAATTGTTCCGACAGTGTGGTATTCTTAGAATTGTTCCGACAGTGTGGTATTTGTGTTTTTCATTTTATTGTAAAAATTTATTCTTCGAGAGTATTTTTTTTTAATAATGACATAAAATTACTTTGATTATTTTTTATCCGACGGGTTAAATATGTCTAATCTTTTATGTCATACAACACAATACCCAAAAGAAAAAAGACAAAAGGACGAACAACGATCTACAAAACATACACATAAAACTAAAGATCGAGTAACACAAACCCCACTAAAACACGGGAGTTAACTCAGGAGCTCCGGAAGGGTAAGCAGTTCCTGCTCCACTAGTGGTACCCGTCGTGTTAATCTAGTTACAAACCCGGTGATAAGTCATGAATGTAGGTAAGGGGTGGAAAGTGCTTACGACAAGCGACCCTCTATTACCAAATGATAAAAATGTTGAATATATTACTTTCTCATTCGATTGTCGAACTATGCCGGAGCGGAATTATATCCTCCTAAACCATAAACTCTACTACTGTAGACGAGAGTTCATAGATCGATTTTATTTACATCAATACAGAATAATAACAAATTCTAACATTTTTGTATTCTTTCTAAATCCTGAGTGTCTGTGCTTTAACAATCTGTACGTGATGTGATCAAAACATTATCTCTATAACAGAAAATCACATTTGTATAATTATGTATGTACTATATATATATGTTACATATGTTACTTAATCTGCTACTTAATCTGTTACTTAATCTGTTACTTAATCTGTTACTTAATCTGTTACTTAATCTGTTCTCTGTTAATTCTCTGTAAAATCACATTTGTATAATTATGTATGTACTATATATATATGTTACTTAATCTGTTACTTAATCTGTTACTTAATCTGTTCTCTGTTAATTCTCTGTTAAATCACATTTGTATAATTATGTATGTACTATATATATATGTTACTTAATCTGTTACTTATTCTGTTACTTAATCTGTTACTTAATCTGTTACTTAATCTGTTCTCTGTTAATTCTCTGTTAAATCACATTTGTATAATTATGTATGTACTATATGTTACATATGTTACAGGCAATTTCATAATTCAGGCATTTTGTAAAATGCCTGAACTTTTTAGGCATTTTATAAGATGACTGCCAATTTTAGGCATTTCATAAAATGACTAAAACTTCAAGGCATTTTGTAAATTGCCTGGAAAAAATAGCAGGCATTTTACAAAATGACTGAATTGATTTATCAACATAATTTTAATGCAATAGATATAAGATTGTATTGAAAACATGTTTAATTGTACAAAACGAAGAAGTAGAAACTAAATTTTCATATCTCATCTAAGGTATTTAGACTTAATGATTCAATATTAATTAACTTATTTACAAATCTGTTATCATAGCATCTTCTTTATTGTTACAAGCAATGTTTGGGTGGCATCGACTGATACACAACACTGCAGCCTTTTAACACACACATCTTTTAGTGTTACATCTAAGTTTCCCACTTGCACTGCACCTACATTTTGTAAGCCCTTGGCCAAGACATATGCAACTATTCTACACAAAAATTAGGTCGATAAAATCAAAATTGTAGGAGTTGCAGTGACGAGTTCATATTGTGGTTTCCCCCTCTTGGGCCTCTTGGGCCTCTTGTTGGCGCTGCAGGGCCAAAATAAAAATTATAAAACCTTATTGCACATCTACAAGTCATAAGTAACAACATGCAAAACGAATTTTTGAAATCAGACTTAAAAATGTAGGAGGAGTAGTTCTAGTGAAACAAACGTGTGACGGACGGACAGACGGACAGACGAATGCGAATACAATATACCCGAAATTGTGTGTCTCATGTACGATTACCCCATATCCTTTCATTTTTATAAACGATAGTATTCCATATAATATCTTAAATATAAGAAGAATGTGTCTGGAGACACGGATGCCCCCACTATCAGCTAAGTGGGCCTAACTGCCAAGCCGTATATGGGATCTGGCTGAAAATGGAACTTGACCTGTATATTATGGTTATAAACAGTGTCTTAAAATTTGAAAACATTTGGTCAATGCAAATTTAGGTTATCCTCAGGAAACCAAAAGCAGAACGGACAGACGGATGGAAAGACGGACGGAAAGACGAACATACGGAAAGACGGACGGACGAACATGGGTTACACTTAATGCCCCGTTGCCTGCAGCGGGAGCATAAAAATATGTTAATCGAAAGTGTGGTCAATATAATTATTGTAGTGGATCGTGGTGGGATGGGTGCCGAGGAGTCCCGAAGAGTACCCTTGATGCATCAGTAACAGATATACCAGATACGCCATTAAACAAGGAAGGTGAGCTGAAACAGACCATGCAACTGAAAGTATACTATTAACAGTAAACTAGCAATACATAGTAAACTGGTAAGTAACACCATGTTACTACATTATTAAAGGTCACTTACATCTGCATGTAGTAGTAGTCTTGGCAGTTTTCGTTCTTTCTGGACTTAATCTTTTCGAGTATTTCTTTATATTTTACTCTGGTACATATAACACTTTTTTTGCTTGATTCAAGAATTTCCAACAATTTGTTAGTAAACTTCTGCTCAGACGTTTGTGGTGCTTCTGCCATGTTCAGTGACAAAGTATGAAGTGACCACTTTATTATGTACTCCTGGTGAGTACATTTCAATCTTGTATAATTATACCCATGCACTGACAATTAATTCGCAAAGAATTTATTTCTTAAGGCAATACTATAAAAGTATTAAATGATTTAACATGTTTAAGTTAAACTTTAAGGTTCTCTTTTTAAATAAATGTTGTTTTATATTTAAATTCATTTTTATTAAAATGACTGAAATGGGTTAGGCAATTTGTAGAACAAGGGTTAAAATATTCAGGCATTTTGTAAAATGCCTAGAGATTTTTAGGCATTTTATATAAAATGCCTGACTGAAATAGGCATTTTGTCAATTGACTAAAATTTCAGGCATTTTGTAAAATTGCCTGTAACATTTATATCATTAAAGTTTACCATTTGTCATCTATTCTACCTATATAAAACTTTCTAATCCTACTACCTTGTCAATTAATTAATCATCCTCTATATTAACCTGAACTTTTAGTGAACTCTCGTATAATTGTGAATAACTTCCTGATGAACAATGACACACGTGAAAATTACTTTAATCTTGTGTGAATTTGCATATTTACTATAATTCCTGAAATTAAACATAGAAAAAGACGTAGATATCTAAATTAGTGTTCACCACCCACGCGTTTCTGTAATGACCTTCATCAGGTGCGCTCAAAATCAAAATATTGAAAAGTCAAATAATTCAACGGTCACTTGAAGCAAGTAAACCAAAGGGTTCTTAATGATTTAACACGGGTAGGGATTAATATAAGTTCTTGTAACTTGTTTCCCAATCCTATTAATTACTTCTTATTATGTAATGTATATAGCTGAATATTGTAATGTTATATTGAATCAATTAATAAAATATGTTTAAGCTAAAAAGAGTAGACAAATTCGGCTAGGGTCGCCTATGTCTGAAGGAGGATAACCTTAGATTTATTAATAGTTACATTAAATTTGATATCTACATAAGGAGCTGTAAATTTCAATAATAGATACATCTAATAACCCTACATGCCAGTATCGAAACACGAACTTGTTGGGTGGGTGGTAATTATTTTATCACAATTGTTCAGTATAATGACCAACATAGACATTAGTTAAATATGGCAGTGTTCAGAAATAAGCCAATAAGCTTGTGATTAACCATCTTCTGGAAGACCTTGACTAAACTGATTAATAGACGGACGTGTTCATAATAATAAATATTTTAAGAGCAAAATATGGCATTAAATAAAATATATAAGGGAAAAAAATAATTAGTCAAAATGAACAATTGCAGGTTCCAGGAATAAATTAAAGAGAGAAAACCGAAGGGGAAAACAAGAATGGGCATTCGAGAGGAAGCATTGGACAGAAGACACAGAACGAAGACAAACAAAGCAAAAAACACAACACAGAAAACTAAAACAAATCAACAAGCGTATCCACCATAAACCCGGTCCTGAACCCAGATGCTCGAGAAGAGTAAGCAGCTCCTGTTTTGCATAATAAAAAAATACGCCCGTAGTGTTGCTCATACATGCTCAAAACGTTTGTTCTTTACATTGGACTTAAATTGGCACCCCAAATTTCAAAATCGATCAACGCAGGGAATATATACATATATTTTCAAGAGTATATATGTATATAAAGAGAAAATCTCACTTTTTCGAGAATATTAATTCTCCTGTATAGATTTTGTTCTCTCGTGTTACTTAATCTGTTCTCTGTTAATTCTCCTGTATAGATTTTTGTTCTCTCGTGTTACTTAATCTGTTCTCTGTTAATTCTCCTGTATAGATTTTGTTCTCTCGTGTTACTTAATCTGTTCTCTGTTAATTCTCCTGTATAGATTTTGTTCTCTCGTGTACCTTAATCTGTTCTCTGTTAATTCTCCTGTATAGATTTTGTTCTCTCGTGTTACTTAATCTGTTCTCTGTTAATTCTCCTGTATAGATTTTGTTCTCTCGTGTTACTTAATCTGTTCTCTGTTAATTCTCCTGTATAGATTTTGTTCTCTCGTGTTACTTAATCTGTTCTCTGTTAATTCTCCTGTATAGATTTTGTTCTCTCGTGTTACTTAATCTGTTCTCTGTTAATTCTCCTGTATAGATTTTGTTCTCTCGTGTTACTTAATCTGTTCTCTGTTAATTCTCCTGTATAGATTTTGTTCTCTCGTGTTACTTAATCTGTTCTCTGTTAATTCTCCTGTATAGATTTTGTTCTCTCGTGTTACTTAATCTGTTCTCTGTTAATTCTCCTGTATAGATTTTGTTCTCTCGTGTTACTTAATCTGTTCTCTGTTAATTCTCCTGTATAGATTTTGTTCTCTCGTGTTACTTAATCTGTTCTCTGTTAATTCTCCTGTATAGATTTTGTTCTCTCGTGTTACTTAATCTGTTCTCTGTTAATTCTCCTGTATAGATTTTGTTCTCTCGTGTTACTTAATCTGTTCTCTGTTGTGTTATCTACATCTTTTGTCTCTTGTTCTTTTTTCTTTTGGTCATTGTAATGTCAGTCATTGGATTTACGAGTTTGATTCGTCAAACTTATCTAATTCACGTGATAACATAACCCATAAATGTTTATGATTAACAACTTATTGCATGTCAGTGTCACTCATTTTTAAAGAAGGATGGACCGGTTTTGTGTGTGTGTGAGGGGGGGGTGAAATGTTCATACATTTTGTTTTTGTGAGTAAGATCATTAATGTGATATTACGACAAAACAAATACTTAAAATTTCTACATTACCATAATTATTCATAGTTTTCACAATTTTCATCAGGAAAACGAAATATTTCATGTCGGCTATCATCAGTAAAACGAAATATTTCATGTCGGCTATCTTTGCACTAATGTCATCACCAACAAGAGCATACAAATGTATTTATATTATTTGAATAAATTTGTTATTTATATTATTTTCCAATAATGTAGCCATTTTACTTTAAACTTCAACATAGTGTAATACACAGAGTCGTCCTTTAGAACAATCAATATGTACGTATCCAAAACGTTGCACATAGTTATAACCATTTAGCAAATTTAAAATAGCAAACCTGTCTGAATTTGATTCTAGAAAAATACAAATATCATTAGATTTAACTAACCCTACAGCTTCAAGACTCAAAAACTGTAATTTAATATCACAAACACTGATGCCATCAATTTATTTTAAACTGCTCTGTCTGTGTGATTCTTGATCAGCTCCTCTTGGCGACCTGTACTATTTGTTGTGTTCTAAGAACCACCTAACAATGCTGTTTTCTCGTTGGAAATTCAGCCGGTATATTCAAAGAGATACCATTAAGATAAACTTCGTTATACTTCAATGTTGCCCGATTGTTTTTCTGGCGTTCGAGGTTTAGGAAGGAAAGTTTGTCTGCTTTCATTAATGTCAAAGAGAGACTAGGCGAATTATTAACACTAGGATGACTATTATTCAGGACACCACTTCTTACTGTTTCTGATTAGGGGCCGTGTCCATTGTAATGGGCCACCAACGACCTCTCATAACAAACTGTTTCTGATTAGGGGCCGTGTCCATTGTAATGGGCCACCAACGACCTCTCATAACAAACTGTTTCTGATTAGGGGCCGTGTCCATTGTAATCGGCCACCAACGACCTCTCATAACAAACTGTTTCTGATTAGGGGCCGTGTCCATTGTAATGGGCCACCAACGACCTCTCATAACAAACTGTTTCTGATTAGGTGCCGTGTCCATTGTAATGGGCCACCAATGACCTCTCATAACAAACTGTTTCTGATTAGGGGCCGTGTCCATTGTAATGGGCCACCAATGACCTCTCATAACAAACTGTTTCTGATTAGGGGCCGTGTCCATTGTAATGGGCCACCAACGACCTCTCATAACAAACTGTTTCTGATTAGGTGCCGTGTCCATTGTAATGGGTCACCAATGACCTCTCATAACAAACTGTTTCTGATTAGGTGCCGTGTCCATTGTAATGGGCCACCAACGACCTCTCATAACAAACTGTTTCTGATTAGGTGCCGTGTCCATTGTAATGGGCCACCAATGACCTCTCATAACAAACTGTTTCTGATTAGGGGCCGTGTCCATTGTAATGGGCCACCAATGACCTCTCATAACAAACTGTTTCTGATTAGGGGCTATGTCCATTGTAATGGGCCACCAATGACCTCTCATAACAAACTGTTTCTGATTAGGGGCCGTGTTCATTGTAATGGGCCACCAATGACCTCTCATAACAAACTGTTTCTGATTAGGGGCTATGTCCATTGTAATGGGCCACCAATGACCTCTCATAACAAACTGTTTCTGATTAGGGGCTATGTCCATTGTAATGGGCCACCAACGACCTCTCATAACAAACTGTTTCTGATTAGGGGCTATGTCCATTGTAATGGGCCACCAATGACCTCTCATAACAAACTGTTTCTGATTAGGGGTCGTGTTCATTGTAATCGGCCACCAACGACCTCTCATAACAAACTGTTTCTGATTAGGGGCCGTGTTCATTGTAATGGGCCTACAACGACCTCTCATAACAAACTGTTTCTGATTAGGGGCCGTGTCCATTGTAATGGGCCACCAATGACCTCTCATAACAAACTGTTTCTGATTAGGGGTCGTGTTCATTGTAATGGGCCACCAATGACCTCTCATAACAAACTGTTTCTGATTAGGGGCCGTGTTCATTGTAATGGGCCACCAACGACCTCTCATAACAAACTGTTTCTGATTAGGGGCCGTGTCCATTGTAATGGGCCACCAATGACCTCTCATAACAAACTGTTTCTGATTAGGGGTCGTGTTCATTGTAATCGGCCACCAACGACCTCTCATAACAAACTGTTTCTGATTAGGGGCCGTGTTCATTGTAATGGGCCACCAACGACCTCTCAGAGCAAACTGTTTCTGATTAGGGGTCGTGTTCATTGTAATGGGCCACCAATGACCTCTCATAACAAACTGTTTCTGATTAGGGGTCGTGTCCATTGTACTGGGCCACCAATGACCTCTCATAACAAACTGTTTCTGATTAGGGGCTATGTCCATTGTAATGGGCCACCAATGACCTCTCATAACAAACTGTTTCTGATTAGGGGTCGTGTTCATTGTAATCGGCCACCAACGACCTCTCATAACAAACTGTTTCTGATTAGGGGCCGTGTCCATTGTAATGGGTCACCAACGACCTCTCATAACAAACTGTTTCTGATTAGGGGCCGTGTTCATTGTAATCGGCCACCAACGACCTCTCATAACAAACTGTTTCTGATTAGGTGCCGTGTCCATTGTAATGGGTCACCAATGACCTCTCATAACAAACTGTTTCTGATTAGGGGTCGTGTTCATTGTAATCGGCCACCAACGACCTCTCATAACAAACTGTTTCTGATTAGGTGCCGTGTCCATTGTAATGGGCCACCAATGACCTCTCATAACAAACTGTTTCTGATTAGGGGCCGTGTCCATTGTAATGGGCCACCAATGACCTCTCATAACAAACTGTTTCTGATTAGGGGCTATGTCCATTGTAATGGGCCACCAATGACCTCTCATAACAAACTGTTTCTGATTAGGGGCTATGTCCATTGTAATGGGCCACCAACGACCTCTCATAACAAACTGTTTCTGATTAGGGGCCGTGTCCATTGTAATCGGCCACCAACGACCTCTCATAACAAACTGTTTCTGATTAGGGGCCGTGTTCATTGTAATCGGCCACCAACGACCTCTCATAACAAACTGTTTCTGATTAGGGGTTATGTTCATTGTAATGGGCCACCAACGACCTCTCATAACAAACTGTTTCTGATTAAGGGTCGTGTTCATTGTAATCGGTCACCAACGACCTCTCATAACAATCTGTTTCTGATTAGGGGCCGTGTCCATTGTAATGGGCCACCAATGACCTCTCATAACAAACTGTTTCTGATTAGGGGCCGTGTTCATTGTAATGGGCCACCAATGACCTCTCATAACAAACTGTTTCTGATTAGGGGTCGTGTTCATTGTAATGGGCCACCAATGACCTCTCATAACAAACTGTTTCTGATTAGGGGCTATGTCCATTGTAATGGGCCACCAACGACCTCTCATAACAAACTGTTTCTGATTAGGGGCCGTGTTCATTGTAATGGGCCACCAACGACCTCTCATAACAAACTGTTTCTGATTAGGGGCTATGTCCATTGTAATGGGCCACCAATGACCTCTCATAACAAACTGTTTCTGATTAGGGGCTATGTCCATTGTAATGGGCCACCAACGACCTCTCATAACAAACTGTTTCTGATTAGGGGCTATGTCCATTGTAATGGGTCACCAATGACCTCTCATAACAAACTGTTTCTGATTAGGGGCCGTGTTCATTGTAATGGGCCACCAATGACCTCTCATAACAAACTGTTTCTGATTAGGGGCCGTGTTCATTGTAATGGGCCACCAACGACCTCTCATAACAAACTGTTTCTGATTAGGGGCCGTGTTCATTGTAATGGGCCACCAACGACCTCTCATAGCAAACTGTTTCTGATTAGGGGCCGTGTTCATTGTAATGGGCCACCAATGACCTCTCATAACAAACTGTTTCTGATTAGGGGTCGTGTCCATTGTAATGGGCCACCAATGACCTCTCATAACAAACTGTTTCTGATTAGGGGCTATGTCCATTGTAATGGGCCACCAATGACCTCTCATAACAAACTGTTTCTGATTAGGGGTCGTGTTCATTGTAATCGGCCACCAACGACCTCTCATAACAAACTGTTTCTGATTAGGGGCCGTGTCCATTGTAATGGGTCACCAACGACCTCTCATAACAAACTGTTTCTGATTAGGGGCCGTGTTCATTGTAATCGGCCACCAACGACCTCTCATAGCAAACTGTTTCTGATTAGGTGCCGTGTCCATTGTAATGGGTCACCAATGACCTCTCATAACAAACTGTTTCTGATTAGGGGTCGTGTTCATTGTAATCGGCCACCAACGACCTCTCATAACAAACTGTTTCTGATTAGGTGCCGTGTCCATTGTAATGGGCCACCAATGACCTCTCATAACAAACTGTTTCTGATTAGGGGCCGTGTCCATTGTAATGGGCCACCAATGACCTCTCATAACAAACTGTTTCTGATTAGGGGCTATGTCCATTGTAATGGGCCATCAATGACCTCTCATAACAAACTGTTTCTGATTAGGGGCTATGTCCATTGTAATGGGCCACCAACGACCTCTCATAACAAACTGTTTCTGATTAGGGGCCGTGTCCATTGTAATCGGCCACCAACGACCTCTCATAACAAACTGTTTCTGATTAGGGGCCGTGTTCATTGTAATCGGCCACCAACGACCTCTCATAACAAACTGTTTCTGATTAGGGGTTATGTTCATTGTAATGGGCCACCAACGACCTCTCATAACAAACTGTTTCTGATTAAGGGTCGTGTTCATTGTAATCGGCCACCAACGACCTCTCATAACAAACTGTTTCTGATTAGGGGCCGTGTCCATTGTAATGGGCCACCAATGACCTCTCATAACAAACTGTTTCTGATTAGGGGCCGTGTTCATTGTAATGGGCCACCAATGACCTCTCATAACAAACTGTTTCTGATTAGGGGTCGTGTTCATTGTAATGGGCCACCAACGACCTCTCATAACAAACTGTTTCTGATTAGGGGCTATGTCCATTGTAATGGGCCACCAACGACCTCTCATAACAAACTGTTTCTGATTAGGGGCCGTGTTCATTGTAATGGGCCACCAACGACCTCTCATAACAAACTGTTTCTGATTAGGGGCTATGTCCATTGTAATGGGCCACCAATGACCTCTCATAACAAACTGTTTCTGATTAGGGGCTATGTCCATTGTAATGGGCCACCAACGACCTCTCATAACAAACTGTTTCTGATTAGGGGCTATGTCCATTGTAATGGGCCACCAACGACCTCTCATAACAAACTGTTTCTGATTAGGGGCTATGTCCATTGTAATGGGCCACCAATGACCTCTCATAACAAACTGTTTCTGATTAGGGGCCGTGTTCATTGTAATGGGCCACCAATGACCTCTCATAACAAACTGTTTCTGATTAGGGGCCGTGTTCATTGTAATGGGCCACCAACGACCTCTCATAACAAACTGTTTCTGATTAGGGGTTATGTTCATTGTAATGGGCCACCAACGACCTCTCATAACAAACTGTTTCTGATTAAGGGTCGTGTTCATTGTAATCGGCCACCAACGACCTCTCATAACAAACTGTTTCTGATTAGGGGCCGTGTCCATTGTAATGGGCCACCAATGACCTCTCATAACAAACTGTTTCTGATTAGGGGTTATGTTCATTGTAATGGGCCACCAACGACCTCTCATAACAAACTGTTTCTGATTAGGGGCCGTGTCCATTGTAATGGGCCACCAATGACCTCTCATAACAAACTGTTTCTGATTAGGGGCCGTGTTCATTGTAATGGGCCACCAATGACCTCTCATAACAAACTGTTTCTGATTAGGGGTCGTGTTCATTGTAATGGGCCACCAACGACCTCTCATAACAAACTGTTTCTGATTAGGGGCTATGTCCATTGTAATGGGCCACCAACGACCTCTCATAACAAACTGTTTCTGATTAGGGGCCGTGTTCATTGTAATGGGCCACCAACGACCTCTCATAACAAACTGTTTCTGATTAGGGGCTATGTCCATTGTAATGGGCCACCAATGACCTCTCATAACAAACTGTTTCTGATTAGGGGCTATGTCCATTGTAATGGGCCACCAACGACCTCTCATAACAAACTGTTTCTGATTAGGGGTTATGTCCATTGTAATGGGCCACCAACGACCTCTCATAACAAACTGTTTCTGATTAGGGGCTATGTCCATTGTAATGGGCCACCAATGACCTCTCATAACAAACTGTTTCTGATTAGGGGCCGTGTTCATTGTAATGGGCCACCAATGACCTCTCATAACAAACTGTTTCTGATTAGGGGCCGTGTTCATTGTAATGGGCCACCAACGACCTCTCATAACAAACTGTTTCTGATTAGGGGTTATGTTCATTGTAATGGGCCACCAACGACCTCTCATAACAAACTGTTTCTGATTAAGGGTCGTGTTCATTGTAATCGGCCACCAACGACCTCTCATAACAAACTGTTTCTGATTAGGGGCCGTGTCCATTGTAATGGGCCACCAATGACCTCTCATAACAAACTGTTTCTGATTAGGGGTTATGTTCATTGTAATGGGCCACCAACGACCTCTCATAACAAACTGTTTCTGATTAGGGGCCGTGTCCATTGTAATGGGCCACCAATGACCTCTCATAACAAACTGTTTCTGATTAGGGGCCGTGTTCATTGTAATGGGCCACCAATGACCTCTCATAACAAACTGTTTCTGATTAGGGGTCGTGTTCATTGTAATGGGCCACCAACGACCTCTCATAACAAACTGTTTCTGATTAGGGGCTATGTCCATTGTAATGGGCCACCAACGACCTCTCATAACAAACTGTTTTTGATTAGGGGCCGTGTTCATTGTAATGGGCCACCAACGACCTCTCATAACAAACTGTTTCTGATTAGGGGCTATGTCCATTGTAATGGGCCACCAATGACCTCTCATAACAAACTGTTTCTGATTAGGGGCTATGTCCATTGTAATGGGCCACCAACGACCTCTCATAACAAACTGTTTCTGATTAGGGGCTATGTCCATTGTAATGGGCCACCAACGACCTCTCATAACAAACTGTTTCTGATTAGGGGCTATGTCCATTGTAATGGGCCACCAATGACCTCTCATAACAAACTGTTTCTGATTAGGGGCCGTGTTCATTGTAATGGGCCACCAATGACCTCTCATAACAAACTGTTTCTGATTAGGGGCCGTGTTCATTGTAATGGGCCACCAACGACCTCTCATAACAAACTGTTTCTGATTAGGGGTTATGTTCATTGTAATGGGCCACCAACGACCTCTCATAACAAACTGTTTCTGATTAAGGGTCGTGTTCATTGTAATCGGCCACCAACGACCTCTCATAACAAACTGTTTCTGATTAGGGGCCGTGTCCATTGTAATGGGCCACCAATGACCTCTCATAACAAACTGTTTCTGATTAGGGGTTATGTTCATTGTAATGGGCCACCAACGACCTCTCATAACAAACTGTTTCTGATTAGGGGCCGTGTCCATTGTAATCGGCCACCAACGACCTCTCATAACAAACTGTTTCTGATTAGGTGCCGTGTCCATTGTAATGGGCCAGCAATGACCTCTCATAACAAACTGTTTCTGATTAGGGGCCGTGTTTATTGTAATGTGCCACCAACGACCTCTCATAACAAACTGTTTCTGATTAAGGGCCGTGTCCATTGTAGTGGGTCACCAACGACCTCTCATAACAAACTGTTTCTGATTAGGGGCTATGTCCATTGTAATGGGCCACCAACGACCTCTCATAACAAACTGTTTCTGATTAGGGGCTATGTCCATTGTAATGGGCCACCAATGACCTCTCATAACAAACTGTTTCTGATTAGGGGTCGTGTTCATTGTAATCGGCCACCAACGACCTCTCATAACAAACTGTTTCTGATTAGGGGCCGTGTTCATTGTAATGGGCCTACAACGACCTCTCATAACAAACTGTTTCTGATTAGGGGCCGTGTCCATTGTAATGGGCCACCAATGACCTCTCATAACAAACTGTTTCTGATTAGGGGTCGTGTTCATTGTAATGGGCCACCAATGACCTCTCATAACAAACTGTTTCTGATTAGGGGCCGTGTTCATTGTAATGGGCCACCAACGACCTCTCATAACAAACTGTTTCTGATTAGGGGCCGTGTCCATTGTAATGGGCCACCAATGACCTCTCATAACAAACTGTTTCTGATTAGGGGTCGTGTTCATTGTAATCGGCCACCAACGACCTCTCATAACAAACTGTTTCTGATTAGGGGCCGTGTTCATTGTAATGGGCCACCAACGACCTCTCAGAGCAAACTGTTTCTGATTAGGGGTCGTGTTCATTGTAATGGGCCACCAATGACCTCTCATAACAAACTGTTTCTGATTAGGGGTCGTGTCCATTGTAATGGGCCACCAATGACCTCTCATAACAAACTGTTTCTGATTAGGGGCTATGTCCATTGTAATGGGCCACCAATGACCTCTCATAACAAACTGTTTCTGATTAGGGGTCGTGTTCATTGTAATCGGCCACCAACGACCTCTCATAACAAACTGTTTCTGATTAGGGGCCGTGTTCATTGTAATGGGCCACCAATGACCTCTCATAACAAACTGTTTCTGATTAGGGGTCGTGTCCATTGTAATGGGCCACCAATGACCTCTCATAACAAACTGTTTCTGATTAGGGGCTATGTCCATTGTAATGGGCCACCAACGACCTCTCATAGCAAACTGTTTCTGATTAGGGGCCGTGTTCATTGTAATGGGCCACCAATGACCTCTCATAACAAACTGTTTCTGATTAGGGGTCGTGTCCATTGTAATGGGCCACCAATGACCTCTCATAACAAACTGTTTCTGATTAGGGGCTATGTCCATTGTAATGGGCCACCAATGACCTCTCATAACAAACTGTTTCTGATTAGGGGTCGTGTTCATTGTAATCGGCCACCAACGACCTCTCATAACAAACTGTTTCTGATTAGGGGCCGTGTCCATTGTAATGGGTCACCAACGACCTCTCATAACAAACTGTTTCTGATTAGGGGCCGTGTTCATTGTAATCGGCCACCAACGACCTCTCATAGCAAACTGTTTCTGATTAGGTGCCGTGTCCATTGTAATGGGTCACCAATGACCTCTCATAACAAACTGTTTCTGATTAGGGGTCGTGTTCATTGTAATCGGCCACCAACGACCTCTCATAACAAACTGTTTCTGATTAGGTGCCGTGTCCATTGTAATGGGCCACCAATGACCTCTCATAACAAACTGTTTCTGATTAGGGGCCGTGTCCATTGTAATGGGCCACCAATGACCTCTCATAACAAACTGTTTCTGATTAGGGGCTATGTCCATTGTAATGGGCCATCAATGACCTCTCATAACAAACTGTTTCTGATTAGGGGCTATGTCCATTGTAATGGGCCACCAACGACCTCTCATAACAAACTGTTTCTGATTAGGGGCCGTGTCCATTGTAATCGGCCACCAACGACCTCTCATAACAAACTGTTTCTGATTAGGGGCCGTGTTCATTGTAATCGGCCACCAACGACCTCTCATAACAAACTGTTTCTGATTAGGGGTTATGTTCATTGTAATGGGCCACCAACGACCTCTCATAACAAACTGTTTCTGATTAAGGGTCGTGTTCATTGTAATCGGCCACCAACGACCTCTCATAACAAACTGTTTCTGATTAGGGGCCGTGTCCATTGTAATGGGCCACCAATGACCTCTCATAACAAACTGTTTCTGATTAGGGGCCGTGTTCATTGTAATGGGCCACCAATGACCTCTCATAACAAACTGTTTCTGATTAGGGGTCGTGTTCATTGTAATGGGCCACCAACGACCTCTCATAACAAACTGTTTCTGATTAGGGGCTATGTCCATTGTAATGGGCCACCAACGACCTCTCATAACAAACTGTTTCTGATTAGGGGCCGTGTTCATTGTAATGGGCCACCAACGACCTCTCATAACAAACTGTTTCTGATTAGGGGCTATGTCCATTGTAATGGGCCACCAATGACCTCTCATAACAAACTGTTTCTGATTAGGGGCTATGTCCATTGTAATGGGCCACCAACGACCTCTCATAACAAACTGTTTCTGATTAGGGGCTATGTCCATTGTAATGGGCCACCAACGACCTCTCATAACAAACTGTTTCTGATTAGGGGCTATGTCCATTGTAATGGGCCACCAATGACCTCTCATAACAAACTGTTTCTGATTAGGGGCCGTGTTCATTGTAATGGGCCACCAATGACCTCTCATAACAAACTGTTTCTGATTAGGGGCCGTGTTCATTGTAATGGGCCACCAACGACCTCTCATAACAAACTGTTTCTGATTAGGGGTTATGTTCATTGTAATGGGCCACCAACGACCTCTCATAACAAACTGTTTCTGATTAAGGGTCGTGTTCATTGTAATCGGCCACCAACGACCTCTCATAACAAACTGTTTCTGATTAGGGGCCGTGTCCATTGTAATGGGCCACCAATGACCTCTCATAACAAACTGTTTCTGATTAGGGGTTATGTTCATTGTAATGGGCCACCAACGACCTCTCATAACAAACTGTTTCTGATTAGGGGCCGTGTCCATTGTAATGGGCCACCAATGACCTCTCATAACAAACTGTTTCTGATTAGGGGCCGTGTTCATTGTAATGGGCCACCAATGACCTCTCATAACAAACTGTTTCTGATTAGGGGTCGTGTTCATTGTAATGGGCCACCAACGACCTCTCATAACAAACTGTTTCTGATTAGGGGCTATGTCCATTGTAATGGGCCACCAACGACCTCTCATAACAAACTGTTTCTGATTAGGGGCCGTGTTCATTGTAATGGGCCACCAACGACCTCTCATAACAAACTGTTTCTGATTAGGGGCTATGTCCATTGTAATGGGCCACCAATGACCTCTCATAACAAACTGTTTCTGATTAGGGGCTATGTCCATTGTAATGGGCCACCAACGACCTCTCATAACAAACTGTTTCTGATTAGGGGTTATGTCCATTGTAATGGGCCACCAACGACCTCTCATAACAAACTGTTTCTGATTAGGGGCTATGTCCATTGTAATGGGCCACCAATGACCTCTCATAACAAACTGTTTCTGATTAGGGGCCGTGTTCATTGTAATGGGCCACCAATGACCTCTCATAACAAACTGTTTCTGATTAGGGGCCGTGTTCATTGTAATGGGCCACCAACGACCTCTCATAACAAACTGTTTCTGATTAGGGGTTATGTTCATTGTAATGGGCCACCAACGACCTCTCATAACAAACTGTTTCTGATTAAGGGTCGTGTTCATTGTAATCGGCCACCAACGACCTCTCATAACAAACTGTTTCTGATTAGGGGCCGTGTCCATTGTAATGGGCCACCAATGACCTCTCATAACAAACTGTTTCTGATTAGGGGTTATGTTCATTGTAATGGGCCACCAACGACCTCTCATAACAAACTGTTTCTGATTAGGGGCCGTGTCCATTGTAATGGGCCACCAATGACCTCTCATAACAAACTGTTTCTGATTAGGGGCCGTGTTCATTGTAATGGGCCACCAATGACCTCTCATAACAAACTGTTTCTGATTAGGGGTCGTGTTCATTGTAATGGGCCACCAACGACCTCTCATAACAAACTGTTTCTGATTAGGGGCTATGTCCATTGTAATGGGCCACCAACGACCTCTCATAACAAACTGTTTCTGATTAGGGGCCGTGTTCATTGTAATGGGCCACCAACGACCTCTCATAACAAACTGTTTCTGATTAGGGGCTATGTCCATTGTAATGGGCCACCAATGACCTCTCATAACAAACTGTTTCTGATTAGGGGCTATGTCCATTGTAATGGGCCACCAACGACCTCTCATAACAAACTGTTTCTGATTAGGGGCTATGTCCATTGTAATGGGCCACCAACGACCTCTCATAACAAACTGTTTCTGATTAGGGGCTATGTCCATTGTAATGGGCCACCAATGACCTCTCATAACAAACTGTTTCTGATTAGGGGCCGTGTTCATTGTAATGGGCCACCAATGACCTCTCATAACAAACTGTTTCTGATTAGGGGCCGTGTTCATTGTAATGGGCCACCAACGACCTCTCATAACAAACTGTTTCTGATTAGGGGTTATGTTCATTGTAATGGGCCACCAACGACCTCTCATAACAAACTGTTTCTGATTAAGGGTCGTGTTCATTGTAATCGGCCACCAACGACCTCTCATAACAAACTGTTTCTGATTAGGGGCCGTGTCCATTGTAATGGGCCACCAATGACCTCTCATAACAAACTGTTTCTGATTAGGGGTTATGTTCATTGTAATGGGCCACCAACGACCTCTCATAACAAACTGTTTCTGATTAGGGGCCGTGTCCATTGTAATCGGCCACCAACGACCTCTCATAACAAACTGTTTCTGATTAGGTGCCGTGTCCATTGTAATGGGCCAGCAATGACCTCTCATAACAAACTGTTTCTGATTAGGGGCCGTGTTTATTGTAATGTGCCACCAACGACCTCTCATAACAAACTGTTTCTGATTAAGGGCCGTGTCCATTGTAGTGGGTCACCAACGACCTCTCATAACAAACTGTTTCTGATTAGGGGCTATGTCCATTGTAATGGGCCACCAACGACCTCTCATAACAAACTGTTTCTGATTAGGGGCTATGTCCATTGTAATGGGCCACCAATGACCTCTCATAACAAACTGTTTCTGATTAGGGGTCGTGTTCATTGTAATCGGCCACCAACGACCTCTCATAACAAACTGTTTCTGATTAGGGGCCGTGTTCATTGTAATGGGCCTACAACGACCTCTCATAACAAACTGTTTCTGATTAGGGGCCGTGTCCATTGTAATGGGCCACCAATGACCTCTCATAACAAACTGTTTCTGATTAGGGGTCGTGTTCATTGTAATGGGCCACCAATGACCTCTCATAACAAACTGTTTCTGATTAGGGGCCGTGTTCATTGTAATGGGCCACCAACGACCTCTCATAACAAACTGTTTCTGATTAGGGGCCGTGTCCATTGTAATGGGCCACCAATGACCTCTCATAACAAACTGTTTCTGATTAGGGGTCGTGTTCATTGTAATCGGCCACCAACGACCTCTCATAACAAACTGTTTCTGATTAGGGGCCGTGTTCATTGTAATGGGCCACCAACGACCTCTCAGAGCAAACTGTTTCTGATTAGGGGTCGTGTTCATTGTAATGGGCCACCAATGACCTCTCATAACAAACTGTTTCTGATTAGGGGTCGTGTCCATTGTAATGGGCCACCAATGACCTCTCATAACAAACTGTTTCTGATTAGGGGCTATGTCCATTGTAATGGGCCACCAATGACCTCTCATAACAAACTGTTTCTGATTAGGGGTCGTGTTCATTGTAATCGGCCACCAACGACCTCTCATAACAAACTGTTTCTGATTAGGGGCCGTGTCCATTGTAATGGGTCACCAACGACCTCTCATAACAAACTGTTTCTGATTAGGGGCCGTGTTCATTGTAATCGGCCACCAACGACCTCTCATAACAAACTGTTTCTGATTAGGTGCCGTGTCCATTGTAATGGGTCACCAATGACCTCTCATAACAAACTGTTTCTGATTAGGGGTCGTGTTCATTGTAATCGGCCACCAACGACCTCTCATAACAAACTGTTTCTGATTAGGTGCCGTGTCCATTGTAATGGGCCACCAATGACCTCTCATAACAAACTGTTTCTGATTAGGGGCCGTGTCCATTGTAATGGGCCACCAATGACCTCTCATAACAAACTGTTTCTGATTAGGGGCTATGTCCATTGTAATGGGCCACCAATGACCTCTCATAACAAACTGTTTCTGATTAGGGGCTATGTCCATTGTAATGGGCCACCAACGACCTCTCATAACAAACTGTTTCTGATTAGGGGCCGTGTCCATTGTAATCGGCCACCAACGACCTCTCATAACAAACTGTTTCTGATTAGGGGCCGTGTTCATTGTAATCGGCCACCAACGACCTCTCATAACAAACTGTTTCTGATTAGGGGTTATGTTCATTGTAATGGGCCACCAACGACCTCTCATAACAAACTGTTTCTGATTAAGGGTCGTGTTCATTGTAATCGGTCACCAACGACCTCTCATAACAATCTGTTTCTGATTAGGGGCCGTGTCCATTGTAATGGGCCACCAATGACCTCTCATAACAAACTGTTTCTGATTAGGGGCCGTGTTCATTGTAATGGGCCACCAATGACCTCTCATAACAAACTGTTTCTGATTAGGGGTCGTGTTCATTGTAATGGGCCACCAATGACCTCTCATAACAAACTGTTTCTGATTAGGGGCTATGTCCATTGTAATGGGCCACCAACGACCTCTCATAACAAACTGTTTCTGATTAGGGGCCGTGTTCATTGTAATGGGCCACCAACGACCTCTCATAACAAACTGTTTCTGATTAGGGGCTATGTCCATTGTAATGGGCCACCAATGACCTCTCATAACAAACTGTTTCTGATTAGGGGCTATGTCCATTGTAATGGGCCACCAACGACCTCTCATAACAAACTGTTTCTGATTAGGGGCTATGTCCATTGTAATGGGTCACCAATGACCTCTCATAACAAACTGTTTCTGATTAGGGGCCGTGTTCATTGTAATGGGCCACCAATGACCTCTCATAACAAACTGTTTCTGATTAGGGGCCGTGTTCATTGTAATGGGCCACCAACGACCTCTCATAACAAACTGTTTCTGATTAGGGGCCGTGTTCATTGTAATGGGCCACCAACGACCTCTCATAGCAAACTGTTTCTGATTAGGGGCCGTGTTCATTGTAATGGGCCACCAATGACCTCTCATAACAAACTGTTTCTGATTAGGGGTCGTGTCCATTGTAATGGGCCACCAATGACCTCTCATAACAAACTGTTTCTGATTAGGGGCTATGTCCATTGTAATGGGCCACCAATGACCTCTCATAACAAACTGTTTCTGATTAGGGGTCGTGTTCATTGTAATCGGCCACCAACGACCTCTCATAACAAACTGTTTCTGATTAGGGGCCGTGTCCATTGTAATGGGTCACCAACGACCTCTCATAACAAACTGTTTCTGATTAGGGGCCGTGTTCATTGTAATCGGCCACCAACGACCTCTCATAGCAAACTGTTTCTGATTAGGTGCCGTGTCCATTGTAATGGGTCACCAATGACCTCTCATAACAAACTGTTTCTGATTAGGGGTCGTGTTCATTGTAATCGGCCACCAACGACCTCTCATAACAAACTGTTTCTGATTAGGTGCCGTGTCCATTGTAATGGGCCACCAATGACCTCTCATAACAAACTGTTTCTGATTAGGGGCCGTGTCCATTGTAATGGGCCACCAATGACCTCTCATAACAAACTGTTTCTGATTAGGGGCTATGTCCATTGTAATGGGCCATCAATGACCTCTCATAACAAACTGTTTCTGATTAGGGGCTATGTCCATTGTAATGGGCCACCAACGACCTCTCATAACAAACTGTTTCTGATTAGGGGCCGTGTCCATTGTAATCGGCCACCAACGACCTCTCATAACAAACTGTTTCTGATTAGGGGCCGTGTTCATTGTAATCGGCCACCAACGACCTCTCATAACAAACTGTTTCTGATTAGGGGTTATGTTCATTGTAATGGGCCACCAACGACCTCTCATAACAAACTGTTTCTGATTAAGGGTCGTGTTCATTGTAATCGGCCACCAACGACCTCTCATAACAAACTGTTTCTGATTAGGGGCCGTGTCCATTGTAATGGGCCACCAATGACCTCTCATAACAAACTGTTTCTGATTAGGGGCCGTGTTCATTGTAATGGGCCACCAATGACCTCTCATAACAAACTGTTTCTGATTAGGGGTCGTGTTCATTGTAATGGGCCACCAACGACCTCTCATAACAAACTGTTTCTGATTAGGGGCTATGTCCATTGTAATGGGCCACCAACGACCTCTCATAACAAACTGTTTCTGATTAGGGGCCGTGTTCATTGTAATGGGCCACCAACGACCTCTCATAACAAACTGTTTCTGATTAGGGGCTATGTCCATTGTAATGGGCCACCAATGACCTCTCATAACAAACTGTTTCTGATTAGGGGCTATGTCCATTGTAATGGGCCACCAACGACCTCTCATAACAAACTGTTTCTGATTAGGGGCTATGTCCATTGTAATGGGCCACCAACGACCTCTCATAACAAACTGTTTCTGATTAGGGGCTATGTCCATTGTAATGGGCCACCAATGACCTCTCATAACAAACTGTTTCTGATTAGGGGCCGTGTTCATTGTAATGGGCCACCAATGACCTCTCATAACAAACTGTTTCTGATTAGGGGCCGTGTTCATTGTAATGGGCCACCAACGACCTCTCATAACAAACTGTTTCTGATTAGGGGTTATGTTCATTGTAATGGGCCACCAACGACCTCTCATAACAAACTGTTTCTGATTAAGGGTCGTGTTCATTGTAATCGGCCACCAACGACCTCTCATAACAAACTGTTTCTGATTAGGGGCCGTGTCCATTGTAATGGGCCACCAATGACCTCTCATAACAAACTGTTTCTGATTAGGGGTTATGTTCATTGTAATGGGCCACCAACGACCTCTCATAACAAACTGTTTCTGATTAGGGGCCGTGTCCATTGTAATGGGCCACCAATGACCTCTCATAACAAACTGTTTCTGATTAGGGGCCGTGTTCATTGTAATGGGCCACCAATGACCTCTCATAACAAACTGTTTCTGATTAGGGGTCGTGTTCATTGTAATGGGCCACCAACGACCTCTCATAACAAACTGTTTCTGATTAGGGGCTATGTCCATTGTAATGGGCCACCAACGACCTCTCATAACAAACTGTTTCTGATTAGGGGCCGTGTTCATTGTAATGGGCCACCAACGACCTCTCATAACAAACTGTTTCTGATTAGGGGCTATGTCCATTGTAATGGGCCACCAATGACCTCTCATAACAAACTGTTTCTGATTAGGGGCTATGTCCATTGTAATGGGCCACCAACGACCTCTCATAACAAACTGTTTCTGATTAGGGGCCGTGTCCATTGTAATGGGCCACCAATGACCTCTCATAACAAACTGTTTCTGATTAGGGGCCGTGTTCATTGTAATGGGCCACCAATGACCTCTCATAACAAACTGTTTCTGATTAGGGGTCGTGTTCATTGTAATGGGCCACCAACGACCTCTCATAACAAACTGTTTCTGATTAGGGGCTATGTCCATTGTAATGGGCCACCAACGACCTCTCATAACAAACTGTTTCTGATTAGGGGCCGTGTTCATTGTAATGGGCCACCAACGACCTCTCATAACAAACTGTTTCTGATTAGGGGCTATGTCCATTGTAATGGGCCACCAATGACCTCTCATAACAAACTGTTTCTGATTAGGGGCTATGTCCATTGTAATGGGCCACCAACGACCTCTCATAACAAACTGTTTCTGATTAGGGGCTATGTCCATTGTAATGGGCCACCAACGACCTCTCATAACAAACTGTTTCTGATTAGGGGCTATGTCCATTGTAATGGGCCACCAATGACCTCTCATAACAAACTGTTTCTGATTAGGGGCCGTGTTCATTGTAATGGGCCACCAATGACCTCTCATAACAAACTGTTTCTGATTAGGGGCCGTGTTCATTGTAATGGGCCACCAACGACCTCTCATAACAAACTGTTTCTGATTAGGGGTTATGTTCATTGTAATGGGCCACCAACGACCTCTCATAACAAACTGTTTCTGATTAAGGGTCGTGTTCATTGTAATCGGCCACCAACGACCTCTCATAACAAACTGTTTCTGATTAGGGGCCGTGTCCATTGTAATGGGCCACCAATGACCTCTCATAACAAACTGTTTCTGATTAGGGGTTATGTTCATTGTAATGGGCCACCAACGACCTCTCATAACAAACTGTTTCTGATTAGGGGCCGTGTCCATTGTAATGGGCCACCAATGACCTCTCATAACAAACTGTTTCTGATTAGGGGCCGTGTTCATTGTAATGGGCCACCAATGACCTCTCATAACAAACTGTTTCTGATTAGGGGTCGTGTTCATTGTAATGGGCCACCAACGACCTCTCATAACAAACTGTTTCTGATTAGGGGCTATGTCCATTGTAATGGGCCACCAACGACCTCTCATAACAAACTGTTTCTGATTAGGGGCCGTGTTCATTGTAATGGGCCACCAACGACCTCTCATAACAAACTGTTTCTGATTAGGGGCTATGTCCATTGTAATGGGCCACCAATGACCTCTCATAACAAACTGTTTCTGATTAGGGGCTATGTCCATTGTAATGGGCCACCAACGACCTCTCATAACAAACTGTTTCTGATTAGGGGTTATGTCCATTGTAATGGGCCACCAACGACCTCTCATAACAAACTGTTTCTGATTAGGGGCTATGTCCATTGTAATGGGCCACCAATGACCTCTCATAACAAACTGTTTCTGATTAGGGGCCGTGTTCATTGTAATGGGCCACCAATGACCTCTCATAACAAACTGTTTCTGATTAGGGGCCGTGTTCATTGTAATGGGCCACCAACGACCTCTCATAACAAACTGTTTCTGATTAGGGGTTATGTTCATTGTAATGGGCCACCAACGACCTCTCATAACAAACTGTTTCTGATTAAGGGTCGTGTTCATTGTAATCGGCCACCAACGACCTCTCATAACAAACTGTTTCTGATTAGGGGCCGTGTCCATTGTAATGGGCCACCAATGACCTCTCATAACAAACTGTTTCTGATTAGGGGTTATGTTCATTGTAATGGGCCACCAACGACCTCTCATAACAAACTGTTTCTGATTAGGGGCCGTGTCCATTGTAATGGGCCACCAATGACCTCTCATAACAAACTGTTTCTGATTAGGGGCCGTGTTCATTGTAATGGGCCACCAATGACCTCTCATAACAAACTGTTTCTGATTAGGGGTCGTGTTCATTGTAATGGGCCACCAACGACCTCTCATAACAAACTGTTTCTGATTAGGGGCTATGTCCATTGTAATGGGCCACCAACGACCTCTCATAACAAACTGTTTCTGATTAGGGGCCGTGTTCATTGTAATGGGCCACCAACGACCTCTCATAACAAACTGTTTCTGATTAGGGGCTATGTCCATTGTAATGGGCCACCAATGACCTCTCATAACAAACTGTTTCTGATTAGGGGCTATGTCCATTGTAATGGGCCACCAACGACCTCTCATAACAAACTGTTTCTGATTAGGGGCTATGTCCATTGTAATGGGCCACCAACGACCTCTCATAACAAACTGTTTCTGATTAGGGGCTATGTCCATTGTAATGGGCCACCAATGACCTCTCATAACAAACTGTTTCTGATTAGGGGCCGTGTTCATTGTAATGGGCCACCAATGACCTCTCATAACAAACTGTTTCTGATTAGGGGCCGTGTTCATTGTAATGGGCCACCAACGACCTCTCATAACAAACTGTTTCTGATTAGGGGTTATGTTCATTGTAATGGGCCACCAACGACCTCTCATAACAAACTGTTTCTGATTAAGGGTCGTGTTCATTGTAATCGGCCACCAACGACCTCTCATAACAAACTGTTTCTGATTAGGGGCCGTGTCCATTGTAATGGGCCACCAATGACCTCTCATAACAAACTGTTTCTGATTAGGGGTTATGTTCATTGTAATGGGCCACCAACGACCTCTCATAACAAACTGTTTCTGATTAGGGGCCGTGTCCATTGTAATCGGCCACCAACGACCTCTCATAACAAACTGTTTCTGATTAGGTGCCGTGTCCATTGTAATGGGCCAGCAATGACCTCTCATAACAAACTGTTTCTGATTAGGGGCCGTGTTTATTGTAATGTGCCACCAACGACCTCTCATAACAAACTGTTTCTGATTAAGGGCCGTGTCCATTGTAGTGGGTCACCAACGACCTCTCATAACAAACTGTTTCTGATTAGGGGCTATGTCCATTGTAATGGGCCACCAACGACCTCTCATAACAAACTGTTTCTGATTAGGGGCTATGTCCATTGTAATGGGCCACCAATGACCTCTCATAACAAACTGTTTCTGATTAGGGGTCGTGTTCATTGTAATCGGCCACCAACGACCTCTCATAACAAACTGTTTCTGATTAGGGGCCGTGTTCATTGTAATGGGCCTACAACGACCTCTCATAACAAACTGTTTCTGATTAGGGGCCGTGTCCATTGTAATGGGCCACCAATGACCTCTCATAACAAACTGTTTCTGATTAGGGGTCGTGTTCATTGTAATGGGCCACCAATGACCTCTCATAACAAACTGTTTCTGATTAGGGGCCGTGTTCATTGTAATGGGCCACCAACGACCTCTCATAACAAACTGTTTCTGATTAGGGGCCGTGTCCATTGTAATGGGCCACCAATGACCTCTCATAACAAACTGTTTCTGATTAGGGGTCGTGTTCATTGTAATCGGCCACCAACGACCTCTCATAACAAACTGTTTCTGATTAGGGGCCGTGTTCATTGTAATGGGCCACCAACGACCTCTCAGAGCAAACTGTTTCTGATTAGGGGTCGTGTTCATTGTAATGGGCCACCAATGACCTCTCATAACAAACTGTTTCTGATTAGGGGTCGTGTCCATTGTAATGGGCCACCAATGACCTCTCATAACAAACTGTTTCTGATTAGGGGCTATGTCCATTGTAATGGGCCACCAATGACCTCTCATAACAAACTGTTTCTGATTAGGGGTCGTGTTCATTGTAATCGGCCACCAACGACCTCTCATAACAAACTGTTTCTGATTAGGGGCCGTGTCCATTGTAATGGGTCACCAACGACCTCTCATAACAAACTGTTTCTGATTAGGGGCCGTGTTCATTGTAATCGGCCACCAACGACCTCTCATAACAAACTGTTTCTGATTAGGTGCCGTGTCCATTGTAATGGGTCACCAATGACCTCTCATAACAAACTGTTTCTGATTAGGGGTCGTGTTCATTGTAATCGGCCACCAACGACCTCTCATAACAAACTGTTTCTGATTAGGTGCCGTGTCCATTGTAATGGGCCACCAATGACCTCTCATAACAAA
The DNA here is from genome assembly GCA_963680875.1 of Bathymodiolus brooksi. Taxonomy (NCBI): domain Eukaryota; kingdom Metazoa; phylum Mollusca; class Bivalvia; order Mytilida; family Modiolidae; genus Bathymodiolus; species Bathymodiolus brooksi. The sequence goes on along the minus strand of OY804585.1, from coordinate 1,075,897 downwards.
CTGTTTCTGATTAGGGGCCGTGTCCATTGTAATGGGCCACCAATGACCTCTCATAACAAACTGTTTCTGATTAGGGGCTATGTCCATTGTAATGGGCCACCAATGACCTCTCATAACAAACTGTTTCTGATTAGGGGCTATGTCCATTGTAATGGGCCACCAACGACCTCTCATAACAAACTGTTTCTGATTAGGGGCCGTGTCCATTGTAATCGGCCACCAACGACCTCTCATAACAAACTGTTTCTGATTAGGGGCCGTGTTCATTGTAATCGGCCACCAACGACCTCTCATAACAAACTGTTTCTGATTAGGGGTTATGTTCATTGTAATGGGCCACCAACGACCTCTCATAACAAACTGTTTCTGATTAAGGGTCGTGTTCATTGTAATCGGTCACCAACGACCTCTCATAACAATCTGTTTCTGATTAGGGGCCGTGTCCATTGTAATGGGCCACCAATGACCTCTCATAACAAACTGTTTCTGATTAGGGGCCGTGTTCATTGTAATGGGCCACCAATGACCTCTCATAACAAACTGTTTCTGATTAGGGGTCGTGTTCATTGTAATGGGCCACCAATGACCTCTCATAACAAACTGTTTCTGATTAGGGGCTATGTCCATTGTAATGGGCCACCAACGACCTCTCATAACAAACTGTTTCTGATTAGGGGCCGTGTTCATTGTAATGGGCCACCAACGACCTCTCATAACAAACTGTTTCTGATTAGGGGCTATGTCCATTGTAATGGGCCACCAATGACCTCTCATAACAAACTGTTTCTGATTAGGGGCTATGTCCATTGTAATGGGCCACCAACGACCTCTCATAACAAACTGTTTCTGATTAGGGGCTATGTCCATTGTAATGGGTCACCAATGACCTCTCATAACAAACTGTTTCTGATTAGGGGCCGTGTTCATTGTAATGGGCCACCAATGACCTCTCATAACAAACTGTTTCTGATTAGGGGCCGTGTTCATTGTAATGGGCCACCAACGACCTCTCATAACAAACTGTTTCTGATTAGGGGCCGTGTTCATTGTAATGGGCCACCAACGACCTCTCATAGCAAACTGTTTCTGATTAGGGGCCGTGTTCATTGTAATGGGCCACCAATGACCTCTCATAACAAACTGTTTCTGATTAGGGGTCGTGTCCATTGTAATGGGCCACCAATGACCTCTCATAACAAACTGTTTCTGATTAGGGGCTATGTCCATTGTAATGGGCCACCAATGACCTCTCATAACAAACTGTTTCTGATTAGGGGTCGTGTTCATTGTAATCGGCCACCAACGACCTCTCATAACAAACTGTTTCTGATTAGGGGCCGTGTCCATTGTAATGGGTCACCAACGACCTCTCATAACAAACTGTTTCTGATTAGGGGCCGTGTTCATTGTAATCGGCCACCAACGACCTCTCATAGCAAACTGTTTCTGATTAGGTGCCGTGTCCATTGTAATGGGTCACCAATGACCTCTCATAACAAACTGTTTCTGATTAGGGGTCGTGTTCATTGTAATCGGCCACCAACGACCTCTCATAACAAACTGTTTCTGATTAGGTGCCGTGTCCATTGTAATGGGCCACCAATGACCTCTCATAACAAACTGTTTCTGATTAGGGGCCGTGTCCATTGTAATGGGCCACCAATGACCTCTCATAACAAACTGTTTCTGATTAGGGGCTATGTCCATTGTAATGGGCCATCAATGACCTCTCATAACAAACTGTTTCTGATTAGGGGCTATGTCCATTGTAATGGGCCACCAACGACCTCTCATAACAAACTGTTTCTGATTAGGGGCCGTGTCCATTGTAATCGGCCACCAACGACCTCTCATAACAAACTGTTTCTGATTAGGGGCCGTGTTCATTGTAATCGGCCACCAACGACCTCTCATAACAAACTGTTTCTGATTAGGGGTTATGTTCATTGTAATGGGCCACCAACGACCTCTCATAACAAACTGTTTCTGATTAAGGGTCGTGTTCATTGTAATCGGCCACCAACGACCTCTCATAACAAACTGTTTCTGATTAGGGGCCGTGTCCATTGTAATGGGCCACCAATGACCTCTCATAACAAACTGTTTCTGATTAGGGGCCGTGTTCATTGTAATGGGCCACCAATGACCTCTCATAACAAACTGTTTCTGATTAGGGGTCGTGTTCATTGTAATGGGCCACCAACGACCTCTCATAACAAACTGTTTCTGATTAGGGGCTATGTCCATTGTAATGGGCCACCAACGACCTCTCATAACAAACTGTTTCTGATTAGGGGCCGTGTTCATTGTAATGGGCCACCAACGACCTCTCATAACAAACTGTTTCTGATTAGGGGCTATGTCCATTGTAATGGGCCACCAATGACCTCTCATAACAAACTGTTTCTGATTAGGGGCTATGTCCATTGTAATGGGCCACCAACGACCTCTCATAACAAACTGTTTCTGATTAGGGGCTATGTCCATTGTAATGGGCCACCAACGACCTCTCATAACAAACTGTTTCTGATTAGGGGCTATGTCCATTGTAATGGGCCACCAATGACCTCTCATAACAAACTGTTTCTGATTAGGGGCCGTGTTCATTGTAATGGGCCACCAATGACCTCTCATAACAAACTGTTTCTGATTAGGGGCCGTGTTCATTGTAATGGGCCACCAACGACCTCTCATAACAAACTGTTTCTGATTAGGGGTTATGTTCATTGTAATGGGCCACCAACGACCTCTCATAACAAACTGTTTCTGATTAAGGGTCGTGTTCATTGTAATCGGCCACCAACGACCTCTCATAACAAACTGTTTCTGATTAGGGGCCGTGTCCATTGTAATGGGCCACCAATGACCTCTCATAACAAACTGTTTCTGATTAGGGGTTATGTTCATTGTAATGGGCCACCAACGACCTCTCATAACAAACTGTTTCTGATTAGGGGCCGTGTCCATTGTAATGGGCCACCAATGACCTCTCATAACAAACTGTTTCTGATTAGGGGCCGTGTTCATTGTAATGGGCCACCAATGACCTCTCATAACAAACTGTTTCTGATTAGGGGTCGTGTTCATTGTAATGGGCCACCAACGACCTCTCATAACAAACTGTTTCTGATTAGGGGCTATGTCCATTGTAATGGGCCACCAACGACCTCTCATAACAAACTGTTTCTGATTAGGGGCCGTGTTCATTGTAATGGGCCACCAACGACCTCTCATAACAAACTGTTTCTGATTAGGGGCTATGTCCATTGTAATGGGCCACCAATGACCTCTCATAACAAACTGTTTCTGATTAGGGGCTATGTCCATTGTAATGGGCCACCAACGACCTCTCATAACAAACTGTTTCTGATTAGGGGCTATGTCCATTGTAATGGGCCACCAACGACCTCTCATAACAAACTGTTTCTGATTAGGGGCTATGTCCATTGTAATGGGCCACCAATGACCTCTCATAACAAACTGTTTCTGATTAGGGGCCGTGTTCATTGTAATGGGCCACCAATGACCTCTCATAACAAACTGTTTCTGATTAGGGGCCGTGTTCATTGTAATGGGCCACCAACGACCTCTCATAACAAACTGTTTCTGATTAGGGGTTATGTTCATTGTAATGGGCCACCAACGACCTCTCATAACAAACTGTTTCTGATTAAGGGTCGTGTTCATTGTAATCGGCCACCAACGACCTCTCATAACAAACTGTTTCTGATTAGGGGCCGTGTCCATTGTAATGGGCCACCAATGACCTCTCATAACAAACTGTTTCTGATTAGGGGTTATGTTCATTGTAATGGGCCACCAACGACCTCTCATAACAAACTGTTTCTGATTAGGGGCCGTGTCCATTGTAATCGGCCACCAACGACCTCTCATAACAAACTGTTTCTGATTAGGTGCCGTGTCCATTGTAATGGGCCAGCAATGACCTCTCATAACAAACTGTTTCTGATTAGGGGCCGTGTTTATTGTAATGTGCCACCAACGACCTCTCATAACAAACTGTTTCTGATTAAGGGCCGTGTCCATTGTAGTGGGTCACCAACGACCTCTCATAACAAATTGTTTCTGATTAGGAGCTGTGTCCATTGCAATCGTTTGCGTTCAGTTCTAAGGACTATTTATGTATTTGATTAAATCTCTCTAAACTAGCGGACTTTCGGAGAGGTTGTAATCCTCGCAGTAGAGAAACTAATTCTCATTTCTATACCTCTAGGTTCTCACGTGACATTATATTTTCCGCAACTATTTAATAAATAAAAAACATACAATGCATTAACTAATTCATTGTTTTAAATTTTTTTATGTATCGTGCGTATTTTATTTTTAATTCGTTGTACTTTAAGTTATTTTTAATTCGTTGTACTTTAAGTTATTTTTAATTCGTTGTACTTTAAATTATTTTTAATTCGTTGTACTTTAAGTTATTTTTAATTCGTTGTACTTTAAGTTATTTTTAATTCGTTGTACTTTAAGTTATTTTTAATTCGTTGTACTTTAAGTTATTTTTAATTCGTTGTACTTTAAGTTATTTTTAATTCGTTGTACTTTAAGTTATTTTTAATTCGTTGTACTTAAGTTATTTTTAATTCGTTGTACTTTAAGTTATTTTTAATTCGTTGTACTTTAAGTTATTTTTAATTCGTTGTACTTTAAGTTATTTCAGATATATACGTCTAGAAAATATCACCCGTCTCTTCAATACTGGCTTTAGAAGGTAATCTGAGACGAAACATGACTTGATATTCAATGCTAATATGTTAACTACACTAAATGGGCGATTAAACCTGGGAAATATATCTTCATTTCGTGCATGGTTCCAATAAATTATCCTGTCATCGCCACGAGTAACAAAATCAAATTAACTTGAAAACTAAGACCGTGTGATCAAAACATCAAACGGAAATAATGCTAGAGGTTTAAGCTGCACCAAGAGCTCAGGTACTACATTATCAATCTTTATACGGCTACAAAAGAACAGATTAATCTCCTAACAAGCCATAAAAGATAATAGCTTGACATCAAATAATTACTCGTCCGTGTCAGGATGAATTGCAGGTAAAAACCGTATAATACCGAAACTTTGTAATCGATATTTTGGAAAGACCGCGAACACTCACAAATTGCGCAGGAGAAAAACACGCTTAAGTATGACGTCGTTTGGTTCAAATTAAAACACGAAGCAATTTAATGATATTTTAGGCCATCTGTTACAGATATAGGCTATATAAGATTACATAGATTTACAGAATGCTATGACTTCGAGTGCTCCAATGTATGGAGAATATTAACGTCAAGTATATAATGTCAATCGTTTATTTTAAGTTTGTTTTATTTACTTACATGGCGGAATAAATATAGATGAAGACAAACTTAGTTTTATTACAAACTGATTTTCAGATATTGTTTATTGTGGTATAATTTACGTGTCTCAACATCACGTAATTTCCATTAAAATCTATAATTATAATTCGCAAATATTATTTCTGGGAAGATAAATGTATTATCAATTAGATCATTGTAGTTCCCATAAATACTTTTATATTATTTTTCTTTCTAATCTTTTGACATTGAGCGTACCTGATGAAGGTCATTTCAGAAATGAGCCGTGCGCACTAAATTGGATATCTACGTTTTTATTAATATACACCGTGAGAGTTGATATGCTACAACTGGAGATTTGTAAATTTTTGGCTGGAGATTTGGTCTTTTAACTGGAGATTTTTTAACGACGTATTTGATGCGTGTTTTTATTGTTTATTGATGTTTTCCTTTTGTTTGTTTCAGTATTGAACCAACCTCATCCCATTTCAATATATATTGTTTACATTTCTGTCTTATTAGTATAGTGTTTCATATGATGAATGAAGGATAAAAACTGTATTTATAATTTATTCATAATCATTCATAATCATAAAGTTATAACAAAGCAATAACAATGAAAACAGAATGTTCTGAACAATAAAGTCATAGAGCACTAAAATTAAAAGTCACTTTGCCGCTGGTGCGTTGGGTGATAGCATACGCTTTGGCATTTTTGTGGTTTATCAATTCCATCCTGGAACTTAGTCCTTAAATAATACTTTGATCGGCTTTGGTCCCAAATAAGCCATAACAACTCAATCCGAAATGAATTCATTGCACGTTTGATCGAAATCAGAAGTTTTCCTCGGCATCAAAGGTTGTCCGACTCCTGTTTGCACAACGGTTTATAACTATTTTTAATTGCCGCTATCACACTTCTAATCATCTAAGCGTGTGCCACAAACCCACTTCCTTGTCCCCAATTAACTGTCAATCAGTGGATAATTGTTGTATAATCATCAACACCTTAATTAATCACCATGACCCAATTTACCTGTAAAGGTGTCAAACAGATCAATAACCGGATATTATTAAATATGATATTCACCTTTACCATTCGTATCTCTCGGTGTTTTTCGTCAGCGCGGGAGTTCCAAATGGGGAATTTCCAGAAATATTGATTGCAAAATGTAGGTCAAGATTTTCTTGTACTTTATTTTTTTCACGGGCGAAAGATTTTGAAAGTTGACAGGGGCCCTCAAAATCGGGAGGAAAATGCTCCCGCCGAAATCGACAAAATCGGTCTTTCACTCACATGGAGCTTGGCTTGGCAGTTTCCCAACACGGCAGCCACTATATGGTCTACGGTTAAACTTTCCCCATTATAACTTGACAACTCCTAATCGCGAGGACATACGCTGTCCGCCACCAGGCACTTGCTGGACAGCTTAGTGGGTTGAGCCATGGGAACCGTCGCCAATACCAAGTGCAGGATGAGTTTAAGACTCAACTGGTCGTTGCTGCGAGAGGTATGTGAAAGTATCCTTTAGTTCCTAATGAGTATCAGATTTTTAGGAGTTATCGTTCGTGAATCGTTGCCAATCAAAATTATCACGACCCTATCCATTATGCGTTATTTTTTCTGTGGCATTATTAGCTTCTGTCTGTAGTCTCATCCCAGTGCCACCTTCTTAGGTACATGAATGTATTGTTAGTAAGGTTGTTCGTTCTGGTCACGAGTACAGCTGAAATACTGCTTACTTAACGTGAAACATCAATCAATCTATGTTTGTCAGGTTTTACCAAATTGCTATTTTTGCATCTCTAAGTATTGAGATTGTTTTCCGTGCGTGTGGTGATGGGGGCTTCTGGACCTTTGGGCGAGTTGCAACATATACTCAGGGGTTCTCGCATGTGATCTTAATGTCTCCACCAGGACACTGTCGCCTGCTGTATCATTATGCGACCCACACACGCCCTGTAGCAATTCAGCCTTCGCGTTATTCAGTACAAAGCTACGCCCCAGGCCACAATCTATATTTTGTTGTTTAAAGTGGTGTTGAACGCTTATATCCCATAACCGGTAAACCGTTATGTAAAACAAATGTATTGGTTTTAATAGTACTGTAGTTTAAATCAGCAGTAACTTAATCCTGCAAACTTATGTAACGATGTACATTAACGAGTTTTTATCTCTCTTTAGTGCAAAACACTTATAAAATAGTATTTTTAGTAGTAAAATCATATTGACGTCAAGGTTACACGCTAAATATAGCATGTGACCTTGATAGTGGCGTCATTGATAGCGTGTTCTCGTCTCAAGGACGGAAGATCATGGTTCGATCCTCGTTCTCACCAATGAAATTGGTCTCGTAACTAATTGTCAAATTCTTCGTCATTTTATTTTATTTTTTTTTCTTTTCTAGTATGTTTACGTCTCACTTTTCGTTATGAGACATACAGTCAAGGAATCAAATACTATAGGTGTAAAAATAACGTTTCCGAAAACACACTAATTTACACAGCTAGTTCTCAACAGGTTTACAAGTTGATGGTATTTCCTGATAGAGTTGTTTATGTTGCTATGATTGTTGATATTGTCGACCATTTTTGTTTTTATATTCAAATGAGTATTGAATTCTTTTGTCTACGATCGACATATTCTACGCTTTGAACTGGTAATTAGTTAAAAACGAACATTCTTAATATTCGTCAATTTAGTACTAACATTATAACTTATTAATGAGTTGTCAGTTTGGTACGACCATTCTACCTTCTTAACTATGTGATAAAGTTTGTTAGTGACTTACGACAGATCGGTGGTTTTCTCCGGGTAGTCCGGTTTCCCCCACCAATAAAACTGACCGCACGATATAACTGAAATATTGTTGAAAGTGGCGTTAAACACAATAAACGAACCAACCAAGCTTCTTAACTAGTAGTCATTTTGGGGCCGTAGCTATAATCCGATAGTTCGACAGTCCGATAGTCCGACAGTCCGACGGTCCGATAGTCCGACAGTCCGATAGTCCGACAAATGCTTTAAACTGATGAAAGTTTTGAAAAATAATTTGGCCAAAAATGATATATTCGTAATTTCAGGATATGGGCCATTCATTTTTATACGCCCGTCAAAATACGGGCTTATTATGGCATACCGCTGTTCGTCCGTCCGTCCACGCCTCGTACGATAACATCTCTCACTTGTTCCCCCTTTTACTGATAGGTCACGTCGTGACATACATTGTATTGATAAAAGGGGGAGCAAGTGAGAGGTGTGATTTTAGTCAGTTTGGAAAACGCCAGTTTTCATATGGTACATGTATATACAATTAATTGGTTTAAAAAGTGCAGAATATTAATTACTGTTCTCACGCTACGCAACTGACCTTCAATTGTCATAAAAAAGGGGGGGCGTACCATGGCACAGTTGTTTATTTTGTCATATTCCAATGCTGTTTCTTTCCGTGATATAAGGGGTCACTTGGGGACAATTCCTTCAATCGTAACTTTTTATATATGCGTTTGTCGTAGAAGGCGACGATAGCAGGGTCACCCGTCAGAATCCCGGGGAATAAAAATAGAACCAACTTGTCGTCGGAAGAGACAGAAAAACAAGTTCCCGTGTTAATGATTAAAACAGAAATTATTGCCTTTTGTCAGAAAATAAATAGAATAGTTAAACTGGTGAAACTGTCAGATACATTAACACAAAAACGGCGTCGGAGGCATGGACGCTGTGGCGGGGTGGGGGATCTTAGGGCAAGAGTGCAACTTCCCTGAAACTGGTTGGGTCAATTTGTCCAAACTGACATAGTATGTAGATGTGCAGGAAGCAATGTAGTTCTGTTCTGACATTTCAATGGAGAGGTCATTTGAATTTTCCACAAAAATGGGCGGGTGCTATTATTTTGCGGGTTTGCTCACAGTTCCTCTGGTTACCGTTATTTAAAGGGAAGCTATGATAATTAGGCTTACGTTTCCTCAATATTAATGAATGGTAGTATAACCTAGGCCAGATTTAGATAAGCGAACATATATACTAATAATAAATGAACATTCTACATGTATGTGGTAAGATCTGTGTATCACAACGCATTGAACATTTGGGATGGAAATGCACCAAATAGTAGCTCCAAAATCGACTATAGAAAGGAATCCAAATTTGTCTCCCATAAAACCTTTGTTGGTCCCTAGATGTATAACCCACCTATGAATTTATACATCCATGGTTGGTCAAACCAGGATGGCTAATGAGAATAGAAAATCCGAATTATTATGGTATTGCTGTAATATTTAATTATCACTCTAGTGGATCATCAATGTATAAATATTAAACTTTTATTACATGTAGTATGATATATCAACACAGATATTTATATGCATATGTCAACGAAAATATTCTATAATTGTCTTTTTCAAGAGTTAACTCTTATCATATCAATTTCCAATTGCTGATCATAGTAGATAAGAAAAACAGAAATCATCAAGAGTCATACATCTGTTGGATACTGAATGCACTGACATACAAAGGTTATTCTCCCTGACCAGATTTCTATTACACACTCATTTGTAATAAAATAACAATATGATATAACCATCTGGACACAGGACATTAAAACTTTCTATATGGTACCATGTGCCTCCATCATAGTACTTTTTTACTGAATCACTTGTCAATATTGAACTGATATATTCATTTAAGGAATGATCGCAATTTTTGTTCGGTTTATGAGGAAATAACCTCAATCAGGTTGTACACACGCAAGGGTGTGTACAACCTGATTGAGGTTATTTCGATCAATCCTTATAAATTAATTCAAACTTTTTTTGTTATGATATTGAAAAATATATTTATTTTTTCAAAATAAGGCAAATAATCGGAAATGAATTTAGATAACCGCAAAGGTGCCTCATTTAAAGAAAATCACCTGATGACAACGGCACGCGACGCCTTCAGAACGACGTCTATTTTCAGATTCCGTACATTGGAAAATAACCTCAACTTTTTAAACCAATCAAAACACGTATAAAATGACATGTGACTCTAAGATTAATTTATATTAGGATATAGATACAAGGCGCAACTACCTATATAGGTAAGATGCTTTCCAAATCTAAATAACAACAATATATTCATTATTTGTTCATTAGAACCATAGATGGATCATCTATTTTAGAACTGAGGAGAGACGACCTCCAACTATTTTTAATTCATTACTCCTTTTTGTGTCTGTTTCGTATTGTTATATATGGGCAATATTGAATTTAAAATCGACTCCAAAAATTACTCCAAATTTGACTCCAAAAATGACTCCAAAATGACTCCAAACTCCACTCCAAAAAAAAAAAGACTTCAGACTCCACTCCATGTTTTACAACATGCCATTATTGCATGATATCAGAATTATGGATAATAGAATGAAAATAGATAAAGACAAAAACAAAAAACCCGCAATTTTTTTATATGGTCGACTTGCCATAGGATGATACATAATTTATATGGTCGACTTGCCATAGGATGATACATAATTTATATGGTCGACTTGCCATAGGATGATACATAATTTATATGGTCGACTTGCCATAGGATGATACATAATTTATATGATCGACTTGCCATAGGATGATACATAATTTATATGGTCGACTTGCCATAGGATGATACATAATTTATATGGTCGACTTGCCATAGGATGATACATAATTTATATGGTCGACTTGCCATAAGATGATACATAATTTATATGGTCGACTTGCCATAGGATGATACATAATTTATATGGTCGACTTGCCATAGGATGATACATAATTTATATGGTCGACTTGCCATAGGATGATACATAATTTATAATTTTCGGATGTGGAAACAAGCTACATCAGATATTACTCTCGCACTATAAACATTTTCCTTCAAGGGGCCGTCGTGTTCGTGGTCGTATGATTGTTGGATATACAACTACCTATGCAATCAGTGCCTATCACCACTAAAGTTGTGAGTTCGAATCCCGTTCATGGCGAGGTGTACTCGATACAACATTATGTGATAAAGTTTGTCAGTGACTTGCGACAGGTCGGTGGTTTCTTCCGGGTACTCCGGTTTCCTCCACCAATAAAACTGACCGCCACGATATAACTAAAATAGTGTTTAAAGTTGAGTTAAACACCGTAAATCCTAACCTAACCTTTTCCTTCAAACCGTGACGGCTCTATACCATAGACACACGACTCTGTACCATAGACACTCAACCAAAACAACAATCCGCACATACTATGTTACCAACGCAAAAGCAAAACAAAATATACTGACAAACTTCTACAACACACAGGAATGAGAGCAGTTGGTCTCGAATGATTAGTAAACTCACTAGAATCTACATCTAATCATTCCTTCTACTTAATATGACGAGAATTCATATATCTACAACTCAGTATTACTCTCCTTCAATAGGGTTGTATAGACGTTGGGTGTTTGTATGCACTATGGGATATTACAGAAAAAGGAAACTGGATAGAGTTTTTCAGGTATTTCATAAACTTTATGTACAATGTACAAGTGTCCGGAATAGATGATGTGTTTGCAAATGAATTTATAATCTTAAAGAAAATATCGTGAATCTAAATGTTTGTATTAAAATAAAAAAAATATCTATAACAACGGAACAGTTCTAAAATATCTATAGCAAACTGTCGGAACAGTTCTGAAATATCTATAGCAAACTGTCGGAACAGTTCTAAAATAGCTATAGCAAACTGTCGGAACAGTTCTAAAATATCTATAGCAAACTGTCGGAACAGTTCTAAAATCTAATAGAAAAATATCTATAGCAAACTGTTGGAACAGTTCTAAAATCTAATAAAAAAATATCTATCGCAAACTGTCGGAACAGTTCTAAAATATCTATAGCAAACTGTCGGAACAATTCTAAAATAGCTATAGCAAACTGTCGGAACAATTCTAAAATATCTATAGCAAACTGTCGGAACAATTCTAAAATATCTATAGCAAACTGTCGGAACAATCTAAAATAGCTATAGCAAACTGTCGGAACAATTCTAAAATAACTATAGCAAACTGTCGGAACAATTCTAAAATATCTATAGCAAACTGTCGGAACAATTCTAAAATATCTATAGCAAACTGTCGGAACAATTCTAAAATAGCTATAGCAAACTGTCGGAACAATTCTAAAATATCTATCGCAAACTGTCGGAACAATTCTAAAATATCTATAGCAAACTGTCGGAACAGTTCTAAAATCTAATAGAAAAATATCTATCGCAAACTGTCGGAACAGTTCTAAAATCTAATAGAAAAATATCTATAGCAAACTGTCGGAACAATTCTAAAATAGCTATAGCAAACTGTCGGAACAATTCTAAAATATCTATAGCAAACTGTCGGAACAATTCTAAAATATCTATAGCAAACTGTCGGAACAGTTCTAAAATCTAATAGAAAAATATCTATCGCAAACTGTCGGAACAGTTCTAAAATATCTATAGCAAACTGTCGGAACAGTTCTAAAATATCTATAGCAAACTGTCGGAACAATTCTAAAATATCTATAGCAAACTGTCGGAACAGTTCTAAAATATCTATAGCAAACTGTCGGAACAATTCTAAAATATCTATAGCAAACTGTCGGAACAATTCTAAAATATCTATAGCAAACTGTCGGAACAGTTCTAAAATCTAATAGGAAAATATCTATAGCAAACTGTCGGAACAATTCTAAAATATCTATAGCAAACTGTCGGAACAATTCTAAAATATATCTATAGCAAACTGTCGGAACAATTCTAAAATATCTATAGCAAACTGTCGGAACAATTCTAAAATATCTATAGCAAACTGTCGGAACAATTCTAAAATATCTATAGCAAACTGTCGGAACAATTCTAAAATATCTATAGCAAACTGTCGGAACAGTTCTAAAATCTAATAGAAAAATATCTATAGCAAACTGTCGGAACAATTCTAAAATAGCTATAGCAAACTGTCGGAACAATTCTAAAATATCTATAGCAAACTGTCGGAACAATTCTAAAATATCTATAGCAAACTGTCGGAACAATTCTAAAATATCTATCGCAAACTGTCGGAACAATTCTAAAATATCTATAGCAAACTGTCGGAACAATTCTAAAATATCTATAGCAAACTGTCGGAACAATTCTAAAATATCTATAGCAAACTGTCGGAACAATTCTAAAATATCTATAGCAAACTGTCGGAACAATTCTAAAATATCTATAGCAAACTGTCGGAACAATTCTAAAATATCTATAGCAAACTGTCGGAACAGTTCTAAGATCTAATAGAAACATATCTATCGCAAACTGTCGGAACAGTTCTAAAATCTAATAGAAAAATATCTATAGCAAACTGTCGGAACAATTCTAAAATAGCTATAGCAAACTGTCGGAACAATTCTAAAATATCTATAGCAAACTGTCGGAACAATTCTAAAATATCTATAGCAAACTGTCGGAACAGTTCTAAAATATCTATAGCAAACTGTCGGAACAATTCTAAAATATCTATAGCAAACTGTCGGAACAATTCTAAAATATCTATAGCAAACTGTCGGAACAATTCTAAAATATCTATAGCAAACTGTAGGAACAGTTCTAAAATATATATAGCAAACTGTCGGAACAATTCTAAAATAGCTATAGCAAACTGTCGGAACAGTTCTAAAATAGCTATAGCAAACTGTCAGAACAGTTCTAAAATCTAATAGAAAAATATCTAGAGCAAACTGTCGGAACAGTTCTAAAATCTAATAGAAAAATATCTATAGCAAACTGTCGGAACAATTCTAAAATAGCTATAGCAAACTGTCGGAACAGTTCTAAAATCTAATAGAAAAATATCTATAGCAAACTGTCGGAACAATTCTAAAATATCTATAGCAAACTGTCGGAACAGTTCTAAAATATCTATAGCAAACTGTCGGAACAATTCTAAAATATCTATAGCAAACTGTCGGAACAATTCTAAAATATCTATAGCAAACTGTCGGAACAATTCTAAAATATCTATAGCAAACTGTCGGAACAGTTCTAAAATATATATAGCAAACTGTCGGAACAGTTCTAGAATATCTATAGCAAACTGTCGGAACAATTCTAAAATATCTATCGCAAACTGTCGGAACAATTCTAAAATATCTATAGCAAACTGTCGGAACAATTCTAAAATATCTATTGCAAACTGACGGAACAATTCTAAAATCTAATAGAAAAATATCTATCGCAAACTGTCGGAACAGTTCTAAAATCTAATAGAAAAATATCTATAGCAAACTGTCAGAACAGTTCTAAAATCTAATAGAAAAATATCTATCGCAAACTGTCGGAACAGTTCTAAAATCTAATAGAAAAATATCTATAGCAAACTGTCGGAACATTTCTAAAATCTAATAAAAAAATATCTATAGCAAACTGTCGGAACAATTCTAAAATATCTATAGCAAACTGTCGGAACAATTCTAAAATATCTATAGCAAACTGTCGGAACAATTCTAAAATATCTATAGCAAACTGTCGGAACAATTCTAAAATATCTATAGCAAACTGACGGAACAATTCTAAAATATCTATAGCAAACTGTCAGAAAAGTTCTATAATCTAATAGAAAAATATCTATCGCAAACTGTCGGAACAGTTCTAAAATCTAATAGAAAAATATCTATAGCAAACTGTCGGAACAATTCTAAAATAGCTATAGCAAACTGTCGGAACAGTTCTAAAATCTAATAGAAAAATATCTATAGCAAACTGTCGGAACAATTCTAAAATATCTATAGCAAACTGTCGGAACAGTTCTAAAATATCTATAGCAAACTGTCGGAACAATTCTAAAATATCTATAGCAAACTGTCGGAACAATTCTAAAATATCTATAGCAAACTGTCGGAACAATTCTAAAATATCTATAGCAAACTGTCGGAACAGTTCTAAAATATATATAGCAAACTGTCGGAACAGTTCTAAAATATCTATAGCAAACTGTCGGAACAATTCTAAAATATCTATCGTAAACTGTCGGAACAATTCTAAAATATCTATAGCAAACTGTCGGAACAATTCTAAAATATCTATTGCAAACTGACGGAACAATTCTAAAATCTAATAGAAAAATATCTATCGCAAACTGTCGGAACAGTTCTAAAATCTAATAGAAAAATATCTATAGCAAACTGTCAGAACAGTTCTAAAATCTAATAGAAAAATATCTATCGCAAACTGTCGGAACAGTTCTAAAATCTAATAGAAAAATATCTATAGCAAACTGTCGGAACATTTCTAAAATCTAATAAAAAAATATCTATAGCAAACTGTCGGAACAATTCTAAAATATCTATAGCAAACTGTCGGAACAATTCTAAAATATCTATAGCAAACTGTCGGAACAATTCTAAAATATCTATAGCAAACTGTCGGAACAATTCTAAAATATCTATAGCAAACTGTCGGAACAATTCTAAAATATCTATAGCAAACTGTCAGAACAGTTCTATAATCTAATAGAAAAATATCTATCGCAAACTGTCGGAACAGTTCTAAAATCTAATAGAAAAATATCTATAGCAAACTGTCGGAACAATTCTAAAATAGCTATAGCAAACTGTCGGAACAGTTCTAAAATCTAATAGAAAAATATCTATAGCAAACTGTCGGAACAATTCTAAAATATCTATAGCAAACTGTCGGAACAATTCTAAAATATCTATAGCAAACTGTCGGAACAATTCTAAAATATCTATAGCAAACTGTCGGAACAATTCTAAAATATCTATAGCAAACTGTCGGAACAATTCTAAAATATCTATAGCAAACTGTCGGAACAATTCTAAAATATCTATAGCAAACTGTCGGAACAATTCTAAAATATCTATAGCAAACTGTCGGAACAATTCTAAAATATCTATAGCAAACTGTCGGAACAATTCTAAAATAGCTATAGCAAACTGTCGGAACAATTCTAAAATATCTATCGCAAACTGTCGGAACAATTCTAAAATATCTATAGCAAACTGTCGGAACAGTTCTAAAATCTAATAGAAAAATATCTATCGCAAACTGTCGGAACAGTTCTAAAATCTAATAGAAAAATATCTATAGCAAACTGTCGGAACAATTCTAAAATAGCTATAGCAAACTGTCGGAACAATTCTAAAATATCTATAGCAAACTGTCGGAACAATTCTAAAATATCTATAGCAAACTGTCGGAACAGTTCTAAAATCTAATAGAAAAATATCTATCGCAAACTGTCGGAACAGTTCTAAAATATCTATAGCAAACTGTCGGAACAGTTCTAAAATATCTATAGCAAACTGTCGGAACAATTCTAAAATATCTATAGCAAACTGTCGGAACAGTTCTAAAATATCTATAGCAAACTGTCGGAACAATTCTAAAATATCTATAGCAAACTGTCGGAACAATTCTAAAATATCTATAGCAAACTGTCGGAACAGTTCTAAAATCTAATAGGAAAATATCTATAGCAAACTGTCGGAACAATTCTAAAATATCTATAGCAAACTGTCGGAACAATTCTAAAATATATCTATAGCAAACTGTCGGAACAATTCTAAAATATCTATAGCAAACTGTCGGAACAATTCTAAAATATCTATAGCAAACTGTCGGAACAATTCTAAAATATCTATAGCAAACTGTCGGAACAATTCTAAAATATCTATAGCAAACTGTCGGAACAGTTCTAAAATCTAATAGAAAAATATCTATAGCAAACTGTCGGAACAATTCTAAAATAGCTATAGCAAACTGTCGGAACAATTCTAAAATATCTATAGCAAACTGTCGGAACAATTCTAAAATATCTATAGCAAACTGTCGGAACAATTCTAAAATATCTATCGCAAACTGTCGGAACAATTCTAAAATATCTATAGCAAACTGTCGGAACAATTCTAAAATATCTATAGCAAACTGTCGGAACAATTCTAAAATATCTATAGCAAACTGTCGGAACAATTCTAAAATATCTATAGCAAACTGTCGGAACAATTCTAAAATATCTATAGCAAACTGTCGGAACAATTCTAAAATATCTATAGCAAACTGTCGGAACAGTTCTAAGATCTAATAGAAACATATCTATCGCAAACTGTCGGAACAGTTCTAAAATCTAATAGAAAAATATCTATAGCAAACTGTCGGAACAATTCTAAAATAGCTATAGCAAACTGTCGGAACAATTCTAAAATATCTATAGCAAACTGTCGGAACAATTCTAAAATATCTATAGCAAACTGTCGGAACAGTTCTAAAATATCTATAGCAAACTGTCGGAACAATTCTAAAATATCTATAGCAAACTGTCGGAACAATTCTAAAATATCTATAGCAAACTGTCGGAACAATTCTAAAATATCTATAGCAAACTGTAGGAACAGTTCTAAAATATATATAGCAAACTGTCGGAACAATTCTAAAATAGCTATAGCAAACTGTCGGAACAGTTCTAAAATAGCTATAGCAAACTGTCAGAACAGTTCTAAAATCTAATAGAAAAATATCTAGAGCAAACTGTCGGAACAGTTCTAAAATCTAATAGAAAAATATCTATAGCAAACTGTCGGAACAATTCTAAAATAGCTATAGCAAACTGTCGGAACAGTTCTAAAATCTAATAGAAAAATATCTATAGCAAACTGTCGGAACAATTCTAAAATATCTATAGCAAACTGTCGGAACAGTTCTAAAATATCTATAGCAAACTGTCGGAACAATTCTAAAATATCTATAGCAAACTGTCGGAACAATTCTAAAATATCTATAGCAAACTGTCGGAACAATTCTAAAATATCTATAGCAAACTGTCGGAACAGTTCTAAAATATATATAGCAAACTGTCGGAACAGTTCTAGAATATCTATAGCAAACTGTCGGAACAATTCTAAAATATCTATCGCAAACTGTCGGAACAATTCTAAAATATCTATAGCAAACTGTCGGAACAATTCTAAAATATCTATTGCAAACTGACGGAACAATTCTAAAATCTAATAGAAAAATATCTATCGCAAACTGTCGGAACAGTTCTAAAATCTAATAGAAAAATATCTATAGCAAACTGTCAGAACAGTTCTAAAATCTAATAGAAAAATATCTATCGCAAACTGTCGGAACAGTTCTAAAATCTAATAGAAAAATATCTATAGCAAACTGTCGGAACATTTCTAAAATCTAATAAAAAAATATCTATAGCAAACTGTCGGAACAATTCTAAAATATCTATAGCAAACTGTCGGAACAATTCTAAAATATCTATAGCAAACTGTCGGAACAATTCTAAAATATCTATAGCAAACTGTCGGAACAATTCTAAAATATCTATAGCAAACTGACGGAACAATTCTAAAATATCTATAGCAAACTGTCAGAAAAGTTCTATAATCTAATAGAAAAATATCTATCGCAAACTGTCGGAACAGTTCTAAAATCTAATAGAAAAATATCTATAGCAAACTGTCGGAACAATTCTAAAATAGCTATAGCAAACTGTCGGAACAGTTCTAAAATCTAATAGAAAAATATCTATAGCAAACTGTCGGAACAATTCTAAAATATCTATAGCAAACTGTCGGAACAATTCTAAAATATCTATAGCAAACTGTCGGAACAATTCTAAAATATCTATAGCAAACTGTCGGAACAATTCTAAAATATCTATAGCAAACTGTCGGAACAGTTCTAAAATATCTATAGCAAACTGTCGGAACAATTCTAAAATATCTATAGCAAACTGTCGGAACAATTCTAAAATATCTATAGCAAACTGTCGGAACAATTCTAAAATATCTATAGCAAACTGTAGGAACAGTTCTAAAATATATATAGCAAACTGTCGGAACAATTCTAAAATAGCTATAGCAAACTGTCGGAACAGTTCTAAAATAGCTATAGCAAACTGTCAGAACAGTTCTAAAATCTAATAGAAAAATATCTAGAGCAAACTGTCGGAACAGTTCTAAAATCTAATAGAAAAATATCTATAGCAAACTGTCGGAACAATTCTAAAATAGCTATAGCAAACTGTCGGAACAGTTCTAAAATCTAATAGAAAAATATCTATAGCAAACTGTCGGAACAATTCTAAAATATCTATAGCAAACTGTCGGAACAGTTCTAAAATATCTATAGCAAACTGTCGGAACAATTCTAAAATATCTATAGCAAACTGTCGGAACAATTCTAAAATATCTATAGCAAACTGTCGGAACAATTCTAAAATATCTATAGCAAACTGTCGGAACAGTTCTAAAATATATATAGCAAACTGTCGGAACAGTTCTAAAATATCTATAGCAAACTGTCGGAACAATTCTAAAATATCTATCGTAAACTGTCGGAACAATTCTAAAATATCTATAGCAAACTGTCGGAACAATTCTAAAATATCTATTGCAAACTGACGGAACAATTCTAAAATCTAATAGAAAAATATCTATCGCAAACTGTCGGAACAGTTCTAAAATCTAATAGAAAAATATCTATAGCAAACTGTCAGAACAGTTCTAAAATCTAATAGAAAAATATCTATCGCAAACTGTCGGAACAGTTCTAAAATCTAATAGAAAAATATCTATAGCAAACTGTCGGAACATTTCTAAAATCTAATAAAAAAATATCTATAGCAAACTGTCGGAACAATTCTAAAATATCTATAGCAAACTGTCGGAACAATTCTAAAATATCTATAGCAAACTGTCGGAACAATTCTAAAATATCTATAGCAAACTGTCGGAACAATTCTAAAATATCTATAGCAAACTGTCGGAACAATTCTAAAATATCTATAGCAAACTGTCAGAACAGTTCTATAATCTAATAGAAAAATATCTATCGCAAACTGTCGGAACAGTTCTAAAATCTAATAGAAAAATATCTATAGCAAACTGTCGGAACAATTCTAAAATAGCTATAGCAAACTGTCGGAACAGTTCTAAAATCTAATAGAAAAATATCTATAGCAAACTGTCGGAACAATTCTAAAATATCTATAGCAAACTGTCGGAACAATTCTAAAATATCTATAGCAAACTGTCGGAACAATTCTAAAATATCTATAGCAAACTGTCGGAACAATTCTAAAATATCTATAGCAAACTGTCGGAACAATTCTAAAATATCTATAGCAAACTGTCGGAACAATTCTAAAATATCTATAGCAAACTGTCGGAACAATTCTAAAATATCTATAGCAAACTGTCGGAACAATTCTAAAATATCTATAGCAAACTGTCGGAACAATTCTAAAATCTAATAGAAAAATATCTATAGCAAACTGTCGGAACAGTTCTAAAATCTATTAAAAAAATATCTATCGCAAACTGTCGGAACAGTTCTAAAATCTAATAAAAAAAATATCTATAGCAAACTGTCGGAACAGTTCTAAAATCTAATAAAAAAAATATCTATAGCAAACTGTCGGAACAGTTCTAAAATCTAATAGAAAGAGGCGAAATCGATCAGTGTTTATATGAATCTTTTCCAGCTATCTAATAGCGGTACAATCTGCGGCAAACACATAGTAAAGCAGATCGAAGTTATTATCTTTATACAAGCAAAGGTGTTAGAGCTTATCAGGGAACAAACACGACAGTACGAACGTAAAGGTAAAAAAAGAGAATAAAACAGTAAGTAAACGTTAGAGAATAAAACAGTAAGTAAACGTTAGAGAATAAAACAGTAAGTAAACGTTAGAGAATAAAACAGTAAGTAAACGTTAGAGAATAAAACAGTAAGTAAACGTTAGAGAATAAAACAGTAAGTAAACGTTAGAGAATAAAACAGTAAGTAAACGTTAGAGAATAAAACAGTAAGTAAACGTTAGAGAATAAAACAGTAAGTAAACGTTAGAGAATAAAACAGTAAGTAAACGTTAGAGAATAAAACAGTAAGTAAACGTTAGAGAATAAAACAGTAAGTAAACGTTAGAGAATAAAACAGTAAGTAAACGTTAGAGAATAAAACAGTAAGTAAACGTTAGAGAATAAAACAGTAAGTAAACGTTAGAGAATAAAACAGTAAGTAAACGTTAGAGAATAAAACAGTAAGTAAACGTTAGAGAATAAAACAGTAAGTAAACGTTAGAGAATAAAACAGTAAGTAAACGTTAGAGAATAAAACAGTAAGTAAACGTTAGAGAATAAAACAGTAAGTAAACGTTAGAGAATAAAACAGTAAGTAAACGTTAGAGAATAAAACAGTAAGTAAACGTTAGAGAATAAAACAGTAAGTAAACGTTAGAGAATAAAACAGTAAGTAAACGTTAGAGAATAAAACAGTAAGTAAACGTTAGAGAATAAAACAGTAAGTAAACGTTAGAGAATAAAACAGTAAGTAAACGTTAGAGAATAAAACAGTAAGTAAACGTTAGAGAATAAAACAGTAAGTAAACGTTAGAGAATAAAACAGTAAGTAAACGTTAGAGAATAAAACAGTAAGTAAACGTTAGAGAATAAAACAGTAAGTAAACGTTAGAGAATAAAACAGTAAGTAAACGTTAGAGAATAAAACAGTAAGTAAACGTTAGAGAATAAAACAGTAAGTAAACGTTAGAGAATAAAACAGTAAGTAAACGTTAGAGAATAAAACAGTAAGTAAACGTTAGAGAATACTGAAACAGCAATCACCAAATGACAATTCTCTAGAAACTAGCAACATAGGGCACACAAGACGAAGAAAAACACAACAAAAACACAGAGAAACTGGCAACATAGGGCACACAAGACGAAGAAAAACACAACAAAAACACAGAGAAACTAGCAACATAGGGCACACAAGACGAAGAAAAACACAACAAAAACACAGAGAAACTGGCAACATAGGGCACACAAGACGAAGAAAAACACAACAAAAACACAGAGAAACTGGCAACATAGGGCACACAAGACGAAGAAAAACACAACAAAAACACAGAGAAACTGGCAACATAGGGCACACAAGACGAAGAAAAACACAACAAAAACACAGAGAAACTGGCAACATAGGGCACACAAGACGAAGAAAAACACAACAAAAACACAGAGAAACTGGCAACATAGGGCACACAAGACGAAGAAAAACACAACAAAAACACAGAGAAACTAGCAACATAGGGCACACAAGACGAAGAAAAACATAACAAAAACACAGAGAAACTGGCAACATAGGGCACACAAGACGAAGAAAAACAAAACAAAAACACAGAGAAACTAGCAACATAGGGCACACAAGACGAAGAAAAACACAACAAAAACACAGAGAAACTAGCAACATAGGGCACACAAGACGAAGAAAAACAAAACAAAAACACAGAGAAACTAGCAACAAGACGAAGAAAAACAAAACAAAAACACAGAGAAACTAGCAACATAGGGCACACAAGACGAAGAAAAACACAACAAAAACACAGAGAAACTAGCAACATAGGGCACACAAGACGAAGAAAAACAAAACAAAAACACAGAGAAACTAGCAACATAGGGCACACAAGACGAAGAAAAACACAACAAAAACACAGAGAAACTAGCAACATAGGGCACACAAGACGAAGAAAAACACAACAAAAACACAGAGAAACTAGCAACATAGGGCACACAAGACGAAGAAAAACAAAACAAAAACACAGAGAAACTAGCAACATAGGGCACACAAGACGAAGAAAAACAAAACAAAAACACAGAGAAACTAGCAACATAGGGCACACAAGACGAAGAAAAACACAACAAAAACACAGAGAAACTAGCAACATAGGGCACACAAGACGAAGAAAAACAAAACAAAAACACAGAGAAACTAGCAACATAGGGCACACAAGACGAAGAAAAACAAAACAAAAACACAGAGAAACTAGCAACATAGGGCACACAAGACGAAGAAAAACAAAACAAAAACACAGAGAAACTAGCAACATAGGGCACACAAGACGAAGAAAAACAAAACAAAAACACAGAGAAACTGGCAACATAGGGCACACAAGACGAAGAAAAACAAAACAAAAACACAGAGAAACTAGCAACATAGGGCACACAAGACGAAGAAAAACATAACAAAAACACAGAGAAACTGACAACATAGGGCACACAAGACGAAGAAAAACAAAACAAAAACACAGAGAAACTAGCAACATAGGGCACACAAGACGAAGAAAAACAAAACAAAAACACAGAGAAACTAGCAACATAGGGCACACAAGACGAAGAAAAACAAAGCAAAAACACAGAGAAACTAGCAACATAGGGCACACAAGACGAAGAAAAACAAAACAAAAACACAGAGAAACTGGCAACATAGGGCACACAAGACGAAGAAAAACAAAACAAAAACACAGAGAAACTAGCAACATAGGGCACACAAGACGAAGAAAAACAAAACAAAAACACAGAGAAACTAGCAACATAGGGCACACAAGACGAAGAAAAACAAAACAAAAACACAGAGAAACTAGCAACATAGGGCACACAAGACGAAGAAAAACAAAACAAAAACACAGAGAAACTAGCAACATAGGGCACACAAGACGAAGAAAAACAAAACATAACACAGTAACTCATATAAAACACGGGAATGAGATCTGGTGCTCCGTTAGTGGTTGTTTATCCTGTCACATAGCTTACACCCGTCGTGTGAAATTGGCAAATCTTGAATGAAATTAGAATCTGTTGAACTAAACATTGTTTTTGTATACATCTACCATACATGGTTTAGGAAATGTAAATTTTAATAAAAATATATATAATAAACCAATGTCAGTGGAAGATATCCTCGAGAATTAATAGTCCACCAGCAGAGGTATCGACCTAGTGATAGTAATAAAAACGTAGATATTAAATTTAGTGTGAACGATGCGTTTCTGGAATAACCTTAATCAGGTACGTGCAAAGCCAAACAATCTAAAAATCTTCCACGCATTTTCTTCTGCACGTTCACTTAAGGAGGCAAATTGTTAAGCTTCGAGAAAATGAGAATCATAATACTGATGTGTTCCAATCCACAGATTTGCCAGTAAATGATCAAAATGTAATACTTAACATGACGCGTCGTATGGAGAGGTTGTTGGTATTAAGAAGAGTTTGAAGATACCAAATAGGTATTCGGAATCCGTAAATCGTAGAAGGACAGACAACACAATGGCCAAAAGAAAAAGAACAAAAGGACAAACAACGATCTACAAAACACTACACATAAAACTAAAGATCGAGTAACAGGGACCTCACTAAAAACAGGGGGTGAACTCAGGTACTCCTGAATGGTAAGTAGTTCCTGCTTCACTAGTGGCATCCGTCAGTAATCGTATTTTTTTTTTTTTAGCTTTATTGTGACTACCATATTTAATAGAATTTAAAAGCTATATTGATCTAATCGATAAAAACTCCCGTCATTGGGTAGGTGAGTTGAAACCTTCACACTTGAAGCTGGTATCGGGGAGTGCCTGTGTCAGACTGTGGTCAGAAGGTTTTTTTTCGTGCATGTGTGTGTGTGCGCGTGGAAGTAAGTGTTTTCTGAATATTTGATATGGTATTTCTATTTGATTTAATTTTTCATTACTTCTGTTTCTTTGTTTGTTTATACCTGTGTCTCACATTTCAAATTGTCAGTAACATCTGATCTTGACTTAAGAATTGCCATCAGTAACAACTATGTCTTGTATTGAAATATATCCTACATTTACCATTCCCCAAAATTAATTTGTCTCCGTTTTTTGCGGGGTTTTACTGGTAAATTACAATTAGTTTTGTAACACCACCGGTGAACTCTATCACAGGTTCGTGGTGTAGTTAAGATACCAAAAAGGTCTGGGGTTAGTGCTAGGGTTATGGTGTTTAACACCACTTTCAACAATATTTTTCATTGTATCGTGGCGGTCAGTTTTATTGGTGGAGGAAACTGGAGAAAACAACTGACCTGTCGCAAGTCACTGACAAACTTTATTACATATTGTTGTATCGGGTAAACCTCGCCATGAGCGGGTTTCGAACTCACAACTTAAGTGGTGATAGGCATTGAAGCAGGATAATAATGATCGACAAAACACTACACAGACAGCTAAAGGTTGAACAGCACTTAGGTGCTCCGGAAGGGTAGGTAGTTTAACTACATGCACCCATCGTGTTAATCATATGTTACTCTCAACCCAGTGTTACAGTGAAGGACATGATTGAGTTTACGACAAACTGTCGAAACCTGTGGTCATCTGTTGTTTAAGTAGTAAATATATGTATTGCCGAGCGTTGGATTTTGCGTTTTATTTGTGTTGTTATTTCATTAGCAAATAAATAAATTATTTTAAGTATTTGAGTGTTTTGTCTCATTTTAATTGACAGTGCACTACTACTATACAAGCATTTATCTCCCTGCCCAGGCGTCGTTACGGCTGTAATCGTAAGGCAGTCAGGATTAAATCTACAACAACTACTATACAAGCATTTATCTCCCTGCCCAGGCGTCGTTACGGCTGTAATCGTAAGGCAGTCAGGGTTAAATCTACCACTACAACTATACAAGCATTTATCGCCCTGCCCAGGCGTCGTTACGGCTGTAATCGTAAGGCAGTCAGGGTTAAATCTACCACTACTACTATGCAAGCATTTATCTCCCTGCCCAGGCGTCGTTACGGCTGTAATCGTAAGGCAGTCAGGGTTAAATCTACCACTACAACTATACAAGCATTTATCGCCCTGCCCAGGCGTCGTTACGGCTGTAATCGTAAGGCAGTCAGGGTTAAATCTACCACTACTACTATGCAAGCATTTATCTCCCTGCCCAGGCGTCGTTACGGCTGTAATCGTAAGGCAGTCAGGATTAAATCTACCACTACTACTATACAAGCATTTATATCCCTGCCCAGGCGTCGTTACTGCTGTAATCGTAAGGCAGTCAGGGTTAAATCTACCACTACTACTATACAAGCATTTACCTCCCTGCCAAGGCGTCGTTACGGCTGTTATCGTATGGCAGTCATGGTTAAATCTACCACTACTACTATACAAGCATTTATCTCCCTGCCCAGGCGTCGTTACGGCTGTAATCGTAAGGCAGTCATGGTTAAATCTACCACTACAACTATACAAGCATTTATCGCCCTGCCCAGGCGTCGTTACGGCTGTAATCGTAAGGCAGTCAGGGTTAAATCTACCACTACTACTATACAAGCATTTATCTCCCTGCCCAGGCGTCGTTACGGCTGTAATCGTAAGGCAGTCAGGATTAAATCTACCACTACTACTATACAAGCATTTATCTCCCTGCCCAGGCGTCGTTACGGCTGTAATCGTAAGGCAGTCAGGATTAAATCTACCACTACTACTATACAAGCATTTATCTCCCTGCCCAGGCGTCGTTACTGCTGTAATCGTAAGGCATTCAGGATTAAATCTACCACTACTACTATACAAGCATTTACCTCCCTGCCAAGGCGTCGTTACGGCTGTTATCGTATGGCAGTCATGGTTAAATCTACCACTACTACTATACAAGCATTTATCTCCCTGCCCAGGCGTCGTTACGGCTGTAATCGTAAGGCAGTCAGGGTTAAATCTACCACTACTACTATGCAAGCATTTATCTCCCTGCCCATGCGTCGTTACGGCTGTTATCGTAAGGCAGTCAGGGTTAAATCTACCACTACTACTATACAAGCATTTATCTCCCTGCCCAGGCGTCGTTACGGCTGTTATCGTATGGCAGTCAGAGTTAAATCTACCACTACAACTATACAAGCATTGATCTCCCTGCCCAGGCGTCGTTACGGCTGTAATCGTAAGGCAGTCAGGGTTAAATCTACCACTACTACTATACAACAATTTATCTCCCTGCCCAGGCGTCGTTACGGCTGTTATCGTATGGCAGTCAGGGTTAAATCTACAACAACTATCAGTGTCTACCACAACTAAAGTTGATTGATTGATTGATTGATTGATTGATTGATTGATTGATTGATTGATTGATTGATTGATTGATTGATTGATTGATTGATTGATTGATTGATTGATTGATTGATTGATTGATTGATTGATTGATTGATTGATTGATTGATTGATTGATTGATTGATTGATTGATTGATTGATTGATTGATTGATTGATTGATTGATTGATTGATTGATTGATTGATTGATTGATTGATTGATTGATTGATTGATTGATTGATTGATTGATTGATTGATTGATTGATTGATTGATTGATTGATTGATTGATTGATTGATTGATTGATTGATTGATTGATTGATTGATTGATTGATTCGTTGATCGATTTGTTGATTTATTGATTGATTGATTGATTGATTATTGCCTAGCATCCAGCGAGCAGTATTTCAGCTATATTCGGGACGGGAACAAGTTCAATTATATATAAAAGCTATATAGAAATGAAGGAAGGGATGGATCAAATTGGTCAACGACTTTTGACTGCCACTGAAAAGGTATGGTGAAATGGGTAGGGACGAAAAATTCAATCTTTTATAGCGACCACAATGCACCTACTCTTTTTGGCAATCTACAAAAGAGGTATATGACATGTAGAGAACGTGGCACTCTTCAAATACGTTACCCACTATGGACCATGGTTAGGCTTTCTGTATTATAACCTGACACCTCCCTACGCCGCGATATAGCTGAAATAACGCTAAAGTTGGCGTTTAACACCAATCAATCAATTAACTCCCCTCCATCACGAGCGCTCCCCTTATTATTCATCTGAGGACGCGTTGAGCAAAACGGTTAATTGCAATGAAAATGTCCTGATAAATGATGACAGAAGACGGAGAAACAGTTCAGTCGTCCAAAATAACAACATGATATACTGCCAAACAGAAATAACAACATGATATACTGCCAAACAGAAATAACAACATGATATACTGCCAAACAGAAATAACAACATGATATACTGCCAAACAGAAATAACAACATGATATACTGCCAAACAGAAATAACAACATGATATACTGCCAAACAGAAATAACAACATGATATACTGCCAAACAGAAATAACAACATGATATACTGCCAAACAGAAATAACAACATGATATACTGCCAAACAGAAATAACAACATGATATACTGCCAAACAGAAATTTGATAAGTGTCCATTATATATTTTATGCTTTACTGGTAAACATAGGATTAACAGTTCAAGCATTAAACAAAAACCCATACAAATAATCGTGAACAAGGGTGATATTCGTTTTTATTTCAAATTATCCTGAATAACGAAATAGACATAATAGCCTTGATTATTAGGCATTCAGTATAATAAAAAGCATACTGCCCTTGGATGAAGGTGTTAAGGTGATTAACACCTTCATCCAAGGGCAATATGTTTATAATATTCTGACATACATTGATTTCGATAATTAATTACATCGAGCGTGTCATCTAACAAAACATGCTTAATTTATACTTACAGATACTAGTTATTAATTACAACGAGGGTGACATACATGTATAACAAAGCATGCTTAATTTTTACTTACAGATAATAAAACAAATCCAACGTGATATAGATTATGATGTCATAGTAGAAGTTTGAGTGACTGTGTGGGTGATTCTTGTTTAGCGCCAACTCAGCAATTTTTCAGCTATATCATGGCGAGAACAAGATACTTTTCAATGAGGTGATGATGACGTCCGCTTTGTATTAGACCAACACGATTAGTTGGATTTGGTTTTATAGCGCTAGCTCACTGAAAACACAGTTCATGGATAAACATGTCGCCCCACTCAGACACATTATCCTGAGTCAGAGCCAACCAGTCTTTGCTCTTTATCCTTAATGCTGCGTGCGTAGCGTAGAAGCAACAAATACCAATTTTATAATCTTTGGTTTGACCCATACGGGGCTCGAACCCACGATCTACCGCACTCAAGCACACTAACCATTACACCACCAAAGCGGTTCTGTATTTTAGAAGTTTGAGGTTTGACAGTTGTTTTTTGGAAATTGTACGTAGCATAAATGTTGTAATTAAATTAAAACTCATCTTCAATAACTTATGTGACATAGCGTTTGGGAATAGAGGTCCTGGCTTTGGACAGGCGCAAAATGTGACGGTGTTAAACCGATTAATGAGATCCCAATCCCTCTTATAACTTTATCTCCAACGACAATACCGATGTTATTAACAAACACTAAGATTTTTTTAAATGTTTTAAAGATAGCCTACCAAATAAATAAGATTACTATTTATGTTGTATAAGAGCTTTTGTCAATGAAAAGTTTCTAATTATATATGCATGTATTGTATATAGTGTGGAAGATAGAACATTCCCACACCACATATAGCAAGTAAACACTTTCCACTTCCGCTTAGCATTATTACACGAGGTACTGTAATGCAGTATCTTGATATTGCATTTCATTACAAAATGTACAATTTCTGGCAGCTATCTTCCTATTAGCGAATATTACAGTGGATTCTAAGTAGTTATTTTCCTATGAGGCACAACTGAATTTTAAGTAGGCTTTTCTATTGTGAGCCATACCATGTTTGTTATAGTTTTTTTTTAGTTTAAGCATATTTTTATTTGCTAAATATAACAAATAGGGATCAGACACAAGTTTTTCCAACTTATGAAGTCTTCTCCCGAATACAATTATTTACAATATGTATTAGCATGCGCAATGAAATGATATGATATGTATATAATATGCATAGAGATAAATGAACACAGAATGATTATATACAAAAACATAGGTAAAGACAATATACGAAAGAAATGAAAGGAGAATAAATACTTTTGGAGATGTGTGTTGGTTCTTTAGATCATTTAGACAATTGTAAATCTATTGGAGTCTCTAATATATTTAAAAACATGTTTAAAAATAGTTGTATTTTCTTGATATGTTAGGAAATCACTTCCTTTTGTCAGTAGCTTTACATCAATATTAATGTTAGAAGGTAGCCAATTAAGACTATCAAATAATATTTCCCTATTATCTGTATATTTATCACAATCAAAAAAGAAATGGTGAAAATTTGCACATGGTGCGCCACAGTTACAGGAAGCATTTGATAAAATTTTAACTTTTCATAAATCGTAATTCAAGAAGGATGCATTGCAACGAAGCTGTGTTAAAATTATATTCAGTTTTCTAGGACCATAAGAATAGTGTCTCGGAATTGGCATTGAAATTGAACTGCGGATTGAATTTTAAAATTTATATAATGTGTCAAGATTACGCACTGAAAGATTAAGGCTATTCCATTCCCTTACTGTAGCTGGGACGAAAAAATCTCTGGTTAAAGAAAGTCTACAGAATGGAACAATAATATCGTTGCCATTGCGAAGAGGATAAATAGTCGTATTTTGGATTGTTGAGGGGATAAGATCGAGTAAATATGGGGGTGTGCTACCGTTTTGGATATTATAGAATAATTTGAGCTTTCTCCTAGTTCTTCTTTCTTCCAATCTCTCCCAGCCAGTTTCTCTATATAGATATTCTGTGTTGGTAAAGATTGGAAGTCTGGTGATAATTCTAGCTGCCTCCAACTGTGGTATCTCCAATTTGCACGAATTAGAGACACCACAGTTGTCCCAGACCTCACATGCATACTCAAATATTGGTCGAATGTAAATTAAATATATTTTTTCTAAATTTTGTCTATCTAATTTATATTTCAATTTAGGCAAAACACATATGTGTTTGGAAACACTTTTTATTAAATTTTCTACATGTTTATTCCATTTTGCTCCCTCACTAAATGTTATGTTTATGGTCTGATGTAAATGGAATTAATTTTTCATCAAAATAAAAATAAAAATTTGTTGAGTTTTCTATATTTTTAAAAAGCATGATTTCAGTTTTGTCTGGGTTGAAAGACATCAATCATCTCCTTGCATGACCAGTCACCAAGTTCATGTAGATCATGATTTATGACATATTTTATTTGAGCTTCATCTTGACTTGCATAGCCAAGCGAAGTGTCATCAGCAAATAAACGGCTTAAGGAAAGAAGCTTATCACCAATATCATTAATGTATACCAGAAATAACAGAGGTCTAAGAACAGACCCTTGGGGGCCCCAGCAGACACATACACATATGAGGACGATGAATCTCTGTTTACTACTATTTGGTGTCTACAATATAGATAATTTTCAAACCATTTTAGTAAATTCCCTTTTATTCCATAACAATTCATTTTGTGCATCAAACTTTTGTGCCAAACTTTATCGAAAGCCTTTGAGAAATCACAAAAAAACGAAGCAACATAGTTCTTTTTTTTCAAGAGAGTTTAAAATAGTATTATAGAGTTCTATTAATTGGTGTACTGAAGAATGCTTAGGCAAAAAACCAGATTGGTACTGGTAAATAAGCTTGTTTTGCATTAAATGGTTGTATACGTGTTTGTATATAATCCTTTCCATTACTTTTCCGACACAACTAATCAGTGATATTGGGCGGTAATTTGAAGGTAAAGAAGTATCACCTTTTTTAAAAATTGCTGTGACGATGTGCATTTTTCCAACTAGAGGGATACTTACATTGACGAAGAGATTTGATAAAAATAATTTGTAGTGGGATGGCTATCTTTTCAGGAAAATTTTTAACATTTTGTGACTAATTGTGTCGGGTCCAGAAGCTTTGTTTGGATTAATATTTTTTTAAATATCTACAATTTCACTTATGGTTACAAAAACCTCATTTATTACATTATTAGTTTTTATATCAAAGTCTGGAAGAGGCACGTTCTCCTCCTCCAACTTCGATAAGGGTAATAACATAATTACCGAACTCCGAACAATCTTACAAAGGGAAAATCAAAACTCATAAGTATATAAACAGACAAAATCAGTCAACAACCGGAAAACTGTGAAAACCGTAATGACCCTGACATGGTACAGGCATTTATAAAGAAATGGTGGGTTGAATCAGATTTTAAAGCGCCAAACCTCCCGCTTTCATTACGTCTCAAAGTTTCCGGCTGTCACTATAACAGTATTTATAACAATACTTGAACAAAACAGGTAAAACAGTTGTCAAAGCAGCACCAAACTCAGTGAAGTAAATGTCAAAGACACTTTTACGTCACACATTGATAAAAAAAAAATTGACATTTTTGTTGACACCTTATCTTTATACATTTTCACTATATGAAAATCCATCGTTTATAATCTTTTCTGCAGAGACGGAATATATTTCGACAAGATCTTGGTATCGGAATATAAACTTTTTAAGAGATCGAATAAGGCGAATCTTTTTATAGCCCTGGTCCAGTAGCTTGTTTCTCAGATGAAGATGACTATATAAGACTAAAGTATTTATTTAACAAATCACACTTTTCTTCATCTCCATACACAATATCGTCGAAGTTTTCATTATTTATAGAATTGTTTATTCTTAAGAGGAGGAATACCATGTTACGAGTGGGCATTAGTGGTTTGTTAGCTACCCTATCCATTTTATCCAGTTTTTCCAATCCCATTACTCCACCTTTTTTACCTACATGATTTAATGTTTGTGAGTCTATTCTTGTTATAGGCATGTCTATAATATTACCCGTGTGACGTTAAATAGCAATCAATCAATCATTGTGGTTCTGTTTCTTCTTACTGGCATTTTATTACTGTGCTATATCTCGATTTAAAGAGTTAGAATCTTATTATAAAATAGGTGTCATGTAGTGGACAGAATATGGTTACGGTTAGTGTAGATGTCTTGTAATGGACAGAATATGGTTACGGTTATAGTGTAGGTGTCATGTAGTGGACAGAATATGGTTACGGTTATAGTGTAGGTGCCATGTAGTGGATAGAATATGGTTACGGTTATAGTGTAGGTGTCATGTAGTGGATAGAATATGGTTACGGTTATAGTGTAGGTGTCATGTAGTGGATAGAATATGGTTACGGTTATTGTGTAGGTGTCATGTAGTGGACATAATATGGTTACGGTTATAGTGTAGGTGTCATGTAGTGGACAGAGTGTAGTTACAGGTTATAGTGTAGGTGTCATGTAGTGGACAGAATATGGTTACAGGTTATAGTGTAGGTGTCATGTAGTGGACAGAATATGGTTACAGGTTATAGTGTAGGTGTCATGTAGTGGACAGAATATGGTTACGGTTATAGTGTAGGTGTCATGTAGTGGACAGAATATGGTTACGGTTATAGTGTAGGTGTCATGTAGTGGACAGAGTATGGTTACAGGTTATAGTGTAGGTGTCATGTAGTGGACAGAATATGGTTACAGGTTATAGTGTAGGTGTCATGTAGTGGACAGAATATGGTTACAGGTTATAGTGTAGGTGTCATGTAGTGGACAGAATATGGTTACGGTTATAGTGTAGGTGTCATGTAGTGGACAGAGTATGGTTACGGTTATAGTGTAGGTGTCATGTAGTGGACAGAATATGGTTACAGGTTATAGTGTAGGTGTCATGTAGTGGACAGAGTATGGTTACAGGTTATAGTGTAGGTGTCATGTAGTGGACAGAGTATGGTTACAGGTTATAGTGTAGGTGTCATGTAGTGGACAGAGTATGGTTACAGGTTATAGTGTAGGTGTCATGTAGTGGACAGAATATAGTTACAGGTTATAGTGTAGGTGTCATGTAGTGGACAGAGTATGGTTACAGGTTATAGTGTAGGTGTCATGTAGTGGACAGAGTATGGTTACAGGTTATAGTGTAGGTGTCATGTAGTGGACAGAATATAGTTACAGGTTATAGTGTAGGTGTCATGTAGTGGACAGAATATGGTTACAGGTTATAGTGTAGGTGTCATGTAGTGGACAGAATATGGTTACAGGTTATAGTGTAGGTGTCATGTAGTGGACAGAATATGGTTACGGTTATAGTGTAGGTGTCATGTAGTGGAGAGAATATGGTTACAGGTTATAGTGTAGGTGTCATGTAGTGGACAGAATATGGTTACAGGTTATAGTGTAGGTGTCATGTAGTGGACAGAATATGGTTACAGGTTATAGTGTAGGTGTCATGTAGTGGACAGAATATGGTTACAGGTTATAGTGTAGGTGTCATGTAGTGGACAGAGTATGGTTACGGTTATAGTGTAGGTGTCATGTAGTGGACAGAGTATGGTTACTGTTATAGTGTAGGTGTCATGTAGTGGACAGAGTATGGTTACAGGTTATAGTGTAGGTGTCATGTAGTGGACAGAGTATGGTTACAGGTTATAGTGTAGGTGTCATGTAGTGGACAGAGTATGGTTACAGGTTATAGTGTAGGTGTCATGTAGTGGACAGAATATGGTTACAGGTTATAGTGTAGGTGTCATGTAGTGGACAGAGTATGGTTACAGGTTATAGTGTAGGTGTCATGTAGTGGACAGAGTATGGTTACAGGTTATAGTGTAGGTGTCATGTAGTGGACAGAATATGGTTACAGGTTATAGTGTAGGTGTCATGTAGTGGACAGAATATAGTTACAGGTTATAGTGTAGGTGTCATGTAGTGGACAGAATATGGTTACAGGTTATAGTGTAGGTGTCATGTAGTGGACAGAGTATGGTTACAGGTTATAGTGTAGGTGTCATGTAGTGGACAGAATATGGTTACGGTTATAGTGTAGGTGTCATGTAGTGGACAGAGTATGGTTACAGGTTATAGTGTAGGTGTCATGTAGTGGACAGAATATGGTTACGGTTATAGTGTAGGTGTCATGTAGTGGACAGAATATAGTTACAGGTTATAGTGTAGGTGTCATGTAGTGGACAGAATATGGTTACAGGTTATAGTGTAGGTGTCATGTAGTGGACAGAATATGGTTACAGGTTATAGTGTAGGTGTCATGTAGTGGACAGAATATGGTTACAGGTTATAGTGTAGGTGTCATGTAGTGGACAGAGTATGGTTACAGGTTATAGTGTAGGTGTCATGTAGTGGACAGAATATGGTTACGGTTATAGTGTAGGTGTCATGTAGTGGACAGAATATGGTTACGGTTATAGTGTAGGTGTCATGTAGTGGACAGAGTATGGTTACAGGTTATAGTGTAGGTGTCATGTAGTGGACAGAATATGGTTACAGGTTATAGTGTAGGTGTCATGTAGTGGACAGAATATGGTTACAGGTTATAGTGTAGGTGTCATGTAGTGGACAGAATATGGTTACGGTTATAGTGTAGGTGTCATGTAGTGGACAGAGTATGGTTACGGTTATAGTGTAGGTGTCATGTAGTGGACAGAATATGGTTACAGGTTATAGTGTAGGTGTCATGTAGTGGACAGAGTATGGTTACAGGTTATAGTGTAGGTGTCATGTAGTGGACAGAGTATGGTTACAGGTTATAGTGTAGGTGTCATGTAGTGGACAGAGTATGGTTACAGGTTATAGTGTAGGTGTCATGTAGTGGACAGAATATAGTTACAGGTTATAGTGTAGGTGTCATGTAGTGGACAGAGTATGGTTACAGGTTATAGTGTAGGTGTCATGTAGTGGACAGAGTATGGTTACAGGTTATAGTGTAGGTGTCATGTAGTGGACAGAATATAGTTACAGGTTATAGTGTAGGTGTCATGTAGTGGACAGAATATGGTTACAGGTTATAGTGTAGGTGTCATGTAGTGGACAGAATATGGTTACAGGTTATAGTGTAGGTGTCATGTAGTGGACAGAATATGGTTACGGTTATAGTGTAGGTGTCATGTAGTGGAGAGAATATGGTTACAGGTTATAGTGTAGGTGTCATGTAGTGGACAGAATATGGTTACAGGTTATAGTGTAGGTGTCATGTAGTGGACAGAATATGGTTACAGGTTATAGTGTAGGTGTCATGTAGTGGACAGAATATGGTTACAGGTTATAGTGTAGGTGTCATGTAGTGGACAGAGTATGGTTACGGTTATAGTGTAGGTGTCATGTAGTGGACAGAGTATGGTTACTGTTATAGTGTAGGTGTCATGTAGTGGACAGAGTATGGTTACAGGTTATAGTGTAGGTGTCATGTAGTGGACAGAGTATGGTTACAGGTTATAGTGTAGGTGTCATGTAGTGGACAGAGTATGGTTACAGGTTATAGTGTAGGTGTCATGTAGTGGACAGAATATGGTTACAGGTTATAGTGTAGGTGTCATGTAGTGGACAGAGTATGGTTACAGGTTATAGTGTAGGTGTCATGTAGTGGACAGAGTATGGTTACAGGTTATAGTGTAGGTGTCATGTAGTGGACAGAATATGGTTACAGGTTATAGTGTAGGTGTCATGTAGTGGACAGAATATAGTTACAGGTTATAGTGTAGGTGTCATGTAGTGGACAGAATATGGTTACAGGTTATAGTGTAGGTGTCATGTAGTGGACAGAGTATGGTTACAGGTTATAGTGTAGGTGTCATGTAGTGGACAGAATATGGTTACGGTTATAGTGTAGGTGTCATGTAGTGGACAGAGTATGGTTACAGGTTATAGTGTAGGTGTCATGTAGTGGACAGAATATGGTTACAGGTTATAGTGTAGGTGTCATGTAGTGGACAGAATATAGTTACAGGTTATAGTGTAGGTGTCATGTAGTGGACAGAATATGGTTACAGGTTATAGTGTAGGTGTCATGTAGTGGACAGAATATGGTTACAGGTTATAGTGTAGGTGTCATGTAGTGGACAGAATATGGTTACAGGTTATAGTGTAGGTGTCATGTAGTGGACAGAGTATGGTTACAGGTTATAGTGTAGGTGTCATGTAGTGGACAGAATATGGTTACGGTTATAGTGTAGGTGTCATGTAGTGGACAGAATATAGTTACAGGTTATAGTGTAGGTGTCATGTAGTGGACAGAGTATGGTTACAGGTTATAGTGTAGGTGTCATGTAGTGGACAGAATATGGTTACAGGTTATAGTGTAGGTGTCATGTAGTGGACAGAATATAGTTACAGGTTATAGTGTAGGTGTCATGTAGTGGACAGAGTATGGTTAAAGGTTATAGTGTAGGTGTCATGTAGTGGACAGAGTATGGTTACAGGTTATAGTGTAGGTGTCATGTAGTGGACAGAGTATGGTTACAGGTTATAGTGTAGGTGTCATGTAGTGGACAGAATATGGTTACGGTTATAGTGTAGGTGTCATGTAGTGGACAGAATATAGTTACAGGTTATAGTGTAGGTGTCATGTAGTGGACAGAATATGGTTACAGGTTATAGTGTAGGTGTCATGTAGTGGACAGAATATGGTTACAGGTTATAGTGTAGGTGTCATGTAGTGGACAGAATATAGTTACAGGTTATAGTGTAGGTGTCATGTAGTGGACAGAATATGGTTACAGGTTATAGTGTAGGTGTCATGTAGTGGACAGAATATGGTTACGGTTATAGTGTAGGTGTCATGTAGTGGACAGAATATGGTTACAGGTTATAGTGTAGGTGTCATGTAGTGGACAGAATATGGTTACAGGTTATAGAGTAGGTGTCATGTAGTGGACAGAATATGGTTACAGGTTATAGTGTAGGTGTCATGTAGTGGACAGAATATGGTTACGGTTATAGTGTAGGTGTCATGTAGTGGACAGAATATGGTTACAGGTTATAGTGTAGGTGTCATGTAGTGGACAGAGTATGGTTACAGGTTATAGTGTAGGTGTCATGTAGTGGACAGAATATGGTTACAGGTTATAGTGTAGGTGTCATGTAGTGGACAGAATATGGTTACAGGTTATAGTGTAGGTGTCATGTAGTGGACAGAGTATGGTTACAGGTTATAGTGTAGGTGTCATGTAGTGGACAGAGTATGGTTACAGGTTATAGTGTAGGTGTCATGTAGTGGACAGAGTATGGTTACAGGTTATAGTGTAGTTGTCATGTAGTGGACAGAGTATGGTTACAGGTTATAGTGTAGGTGTCATGTAGTGGACAGAATATGGTTACGGTTATAGTGTAGGTGTCATGTAGTGGACAGAATATGGTTACAGGTTATAGTGTAGGTGTCATGTAGTGGACAGAATATGGTTACAGTTTATAGTGTAGGTGTCATGTAGTGGACAGAGTATGGTTACAGGTTATAGTGTAGGTGTCATGTAGTGGACAGAATATGGTTACGGTTATAGTGTAGGTGTCATGTAGTGGACAGAATATAGTTACAGGTTATAGTGTAGGTGTCATGTAGTGGACAGAATATGGTTACAGTTTATAGTGTAGGTGTCATGTAGTGGACAGAATATGGTTACAGGTTATAGTGTAGGTGTCATGTAGTGGACAGAATATAGTTACAGGTTATAGTGTAGGTGTCATGTAGTGGACAGAGTATGGTTACAGGTTATAGTGTAGGTGTCATGTAGTGGACAGAGTATGGTTACAGGTTATAGTGTAGGTGTCATGTAGTGGACAGAGTATGGTTACAGGTTATAGTGTAGGTGTCATGTAGTGGACAGAATATGGTTACGATTATAGTGTAGGTGTCATGTAGTGGACAGAATATGGTTACAGGTTATAGTGTAGGTGTCATGTAGTGGACAGAATATGGTAACAGGTTATAGTGTAGGTGTCATGTAGTGGACAGAATATGTTTACAGGTTATAGTGTAGGTGTCATGTAGTGGACAGAATATAGTTACAGGTTATAGTGTAGGTGTCATGTAGTGGACAGAATATGGTTACAGGTTATAGTGTAGGTGTCATGTAGTGGACAGAATATGGTTACGGTTATAGTGTAGGTGTCATGTAGTGGACAGAATATGGTTACAGGTTATAGTGTAGGTGTCATGTAGTGGACAGAATATGGTTACAGGTTATAGAGTAGGTGTCATGTAGTGGACAGAATATAGTTACAGGTTATAGTGTAGGTGTCATGTAGTGGACAGAATATGGTTACGGTTATAGTGTAGGTGTCATGTAGTGGACAGAATATGGTTACAGGTTATAGTGTAGGTGTCATGTAGTGGACAGAGTATGGTTACAGGTTATAGTGTAGGTGTCATGTAGTTGACAGAGTATGGTTACAGGTTATAGTGTAGGTGTCATGTAGTGGACAGAATATGGTTACGGTTATAGTGTAGGTGTCATGTAGTGGACAGAATATGGTTACAGGTTATAGTGTAGGTGTCATGTAATGGACAGAGTATGGTTACAGGTTATAGTGTAGGTGTGATGTAGTGGACAGAATATGGTTACGGTTATAGTGTAGGTGTCATGTAGTGGACAGAATATGGTTACGGTTATAGTGTAGGTGTCATGTAGTGGACAGAATATGGTTACAGGTTATAGTGTAGGTGTCGTGTAGTGGACAGAATATGGTTACATGTTATAGTGTAGGTGTCATGTAGTGGACAGAATAAGGTTACAGGTTATAGTGTAGGTGTCATGTAGTGGACAGAATATGGTTACGGTTATAGTGTAGGTGTCATGTAGTGGACAGAATATGGTTACAGGTTATAGTGTAGGTGTCATGTAGTGGACAGAGTATGGTTACAGGTTATAGTGTAGGTGTCATGTAGTGGACAGAATATGGTTACAGGTTATAGTGTAGGTGTCATGTATTGGACAGAATATGGTTACAGGTTATAGTGTAGGTGTCATGTAGTGGACATAATATGGTTACAGGTTATAGTGTAGGTGTCATGTAGTGGACAGAATATGGTTACAGGTTATAGTGTAGGTGTCATGTAGTGGACAGAGTATGGTTACGGTTATAGTGTAGGTGTCATGTAGTGGACAGAGTATGGTTACTGTTATAGTGTAGGTGTCATGTAGTGGACAGAGTATGGTTACAGGTTATAGTGTAGGTGTCATGTAGTGGACAGAGTATGGTTACAGGTTATAGTGTAGATGTCATGTAGTGGACAGAGTATGGTTACAGGTTATAGTGTAGGTGTCATGTAGTGGACAGAGTATGGTTACAGGTTATAGTGTAGGTGTCATGTAGTGGACAGAATATGGTTACAGGTTATAGTGTAGGTGTCATGTAGTGGACAGAGTATGGTTACAGGTTATAGTGTAGGTGTCATGTAGTGGACAGAGTATGGTTACAGGTTATAGTGTAGGTGTCATATAGTGGACAGAGTATGGTTACAGGTTATAGTGTAGGTGTCATGTAGTGGACAGAATATGGTTACGGTTATAGTGTAGGTGTCATGTAGTGGACAGAATATAGTTACAGGTTATAGTGTAGGTGTCATGTAGTGGACAGAATATGGTTACAGGTTATAATGTAGGTGTCATGTAGTGGATAGAATATGGTTACGGTTATAGTGTAGGTGTCATGTAGTGGACAGAATATGGTTACAGGTTATAGTGTAGGTGTCATGTAGTGGACAGAGTATGGTTACAGGTTATAGTGTAGGTGTCATGTAGTGGACAGAATATGGTTACGGTTATAGTGTAGGTGTCATGTAGTGGACAGAATATAGTTACAGGTTATAGTGTAGGTGTCATGTAGTGGACAGAATATGGTTACAGGTTATAGTGTAGGTGTCATGTAGTGGACAGAATATGGTTACAGGTTATAGTGTAGGTTTC
Organism: Bathymodiolus brooksi; assembly: GCA_963680875.1. NCBI lineage: Eukaryota > Metazoa > Mollusca > Bivalvia > Mytilida > Modiolidae > Bathymodiolus > Bathymodiolus brooksi. The sequence goes on along the minus strand of OY804585.1, from coordinate 1,035,143 downwards.
ATGTAGTGGACAGAATATGGTTGCAGGTTATAGAGTAGGTGTCATGTAGTGGACAGAATATGGTTACAGGTTATAGTGTAGGTGTCATGTAGTGGACAGAATATGGTTACGGTTATAGTGTAGGTGTCATGTAGTGGACAGAATATGGTTACAGGTTATAGTGTAGGTGTCATGTAGTGGACAGAGTATGGTTACAGGTTATAGTGTAGGTGTCATGTAGTGGACAGAATATGGTTACAGGTTATAGTGTAGGTGTCATGTAGTGGACAGAATATGGTTACAGGTTATAGTGTAGGTGTCATGTAGTGGACAGAGTATGGTTACAGGTTATAGTGTAGGTGTCATGTAGTGGACAGAGTATGGTTACAGGTTATAGTGTAGGTGTCATGTAGTGGACAGAGTATGGTTACAGGTTATAGTGTAGTTGTCATGTAGTGGACAGAGTATGGTTACAGGTTATAGTGTAGGTGTCATGTAGTGGACAGAATATGGTTACGGTTATAGTGTAGGTGTCATGTAGTGGACAGAATATAGTTACAGGTTATAGTGTAGGTGTCATGTAGTGGACAGAATATGGTTACAGTTTATAGTGTAGGTGTCATGTAGTGGACAGAATATGGTTACAGGTTATAGTGTAGGTGTCATGTAGTGGACAGAATATAGTTACAGGTTATAGTGTAGGTGTCATGTAGTGGACAGAGTATGGTTACAGGTTATAGTGTAGGTGTCATGTAGTGGACAGAGTATGGTTACAGGTTATAGTGTAGGTGTCATGTAGTGGACAGAATATGGTTACGGTTATAGTGTAGGTGTCATGTAGTGGACAGAATATGGTTACAGGTTATAGTGTAGGTGTCATGTAGTGGACAGAATATGGTAACAGGTTATAGTGTAGGTGTCATGTAGTGGACAGAATATGGTTACAGGTTATAGTGTAGGTGTCATGTAGTGGACAGAATATAGTTACAGGTTATAGTGTAGGTGTCATGTAGTGGACAGAATATGGTTACAGGTTATAGTGTAGGTGTCATGTAGTGGACAGAATATGGTTACGGTTATAGTGTAGGTGTCATGTAGTGGACAGAATATGGTTACAGGTTATAGTGTAGGTGTCATGTAGTGGACAGAATATGGTTACAGGTTATAGAGTAGGTGTCATGTAGTGGACAGAATATAGTTACAGGTTATAGTGTAGGTGTCATGTAGTGGACAGAATATGGTTACGGTTATAGTGTAGGTGTCATGTAGTGGACAGAATATGGTTACAGGTTATAGTGTAGGTGTCATGTAGTGGACAGAGTATGGTTACAGGTTATAGTGTAGGTGTCATGTAGTTGACAGAGTATGGTTACAGGTTATAGTGTAGGTGTCATGTAGTGGACAGAATATGGTTACGGTTATAGTGTAGGTGTCATGTAGTGGACAGAATATGGTTACAGGTTATAGTGTAGGTGTCATGTAATGGACAGAGTATGGTTACAGGTTATAGTGTAGGTGTGATGTAGTGGACAGAATATGGTTACGGTTATAGTGTAGGTGTCATGTAGTGGACAGAATATGGTTACGGTTATAGTGTAGGTGTCATGTAGTGGACAGAATATGGTTACAGGTTATAGTGTAGGTGTCGTGTAGTGGACAGAATATGGTTACATGTTATAGTGTAGGTGTCATGTAGTGGACAGAATAAGGTTACAGGTTATAGTGTAGGTGTCATGTAGTGGACAGAATATGGTTACGGTTATAGTGTAGGTGTCATGTAGTGGACAGAATATGGTTACAGGTTATAGTGTAGGTGTCATGTAGTGGACAGAGTATGGTTACAGGTTATAGTGTAGGTGTCATGTAGTGGACAGAATATGGTTACAGGTTATAGTGTAGGTGTCATGTATTGGACAGAATATGGTTACAGGTTATAGTGTAGGTGTCATGTAGTGGACATAATATGGTTACAGGTTATAGTGTAGGTGTCATGTAGTGGACAGAATATGGTTACAGGTTATAGTGTAGGTGTCATGTAGTGGACAGAGTATGGTTACGGTTATAGTGTAGGTGTCATGTAGTGGACAGAGTATGGTTACTGTTATAGTGTAGGTGTCATGTAGTGGACAGAGTATGGTTACAGGTTATAGTGTAGGTGTCATGTAGTGGACAGAGTATGGTTACAGGTTATAGTGTAGGTGTCATGTAGTGGACAGAGTATGGTTACAGGTTATAGTGTAGGTGTCATGTAGTGGACAGAGTATGGTTACAGGTTATAGTGTAGGTGTCATGTAGTGGACAGAATATGGTTACAGGTTATAGTGTAGGTGTCATGTAGTGGACAGAGTATGGTTACAGGTTATAGTGTAGGTGTCATGTAGTGGACAGAGTATGGTTACAGGTTATAGTGTAGGTGTCATATAGTGGACAGAGTATGGTTACAGGTTATAGTGTAGGTGTCATGTAGTGGACAGAATATGGTTACGGTTATAGTGTAGGTGTCATGTAGTGGACAGAATATAGTTACAGGTTATAGTGTAGGTGTCATGTAGTGGACAGAATATGGTTACAGGTTATAATGTAGGTGTCATGTAGTGGATAGAATATGGTTACGGTTATAGTGTAGGTGTCATGTAGTGGACAGAATATGGTTACAGGTTATAGTGTAGGTGTCATGTAGTGGACAGAGTATGGTTACAGGTTATAGTGTAGGTGTCATGTAGTGGACAGAATATGGTTACGGTTATAGTGTAGGTGTCATGTAGTGGACAGAATATAGTTACAGGTTATAGTGTAGGTGTCATGTAGTGGACAGAATATGGTTACAGGTTATAGTGTAGGTGTCATGTAGTGGACAGAATATGGTTACAGGTTATAGTGTAGGTTTCATGTAGTGGACAGAATATAGTTACAGGTTATAGTGTAGGTGTCATGTAGTGGACAGAGTATGGTTACAGGTTATAGTGTAGGTGTCATGTAGTGGACAGAGTATGGTTACAGGTTATAGTGTAGGTGTCATGTAGTGGACAGAGTATGGTTACAGGTTATAGTGTAGGTGTCATGTAGTGGACAGAATATGGTTACGGTTATAGTGTAGGTGTCATGTAGTGGACAGAATATAGTTACAGGTTATAGTGTAGGTGTCATGTAGTGGACAGAATATGGTTACAGGTTATAGTGTAGGTGTCATGTAGTGGACAGAATATGGTTACGGGTTATAGTGTAGGTGTCATGTAGTGGACAGAATATAGTTACAGGTTATAGTGTAGGTGTCATGTAGTGGACAGAATATGGTTACAGGTTATAGTGTAGGTGTCATGTAGTGGACAGAATATGGTTACGGTTATAGTGTAGGTGTCATGTAGTGGACAGAATATGGTTACAGGTTATAGTGTAGGTGTCATGTAGTGGACAGAATATGGTTACAGGTTATAGAGTAGGTGTCATGTAGTGGACAGAATATGGTTACAGGTTATAGTGTAGGTGTCATGTAGTGGACAGAAAATGGTTACGGTTATAGTGTAGGTGTCATGTAGTGGACAGAATATGGTTACAGGTTATAGTGTAGGTGTCATGTAGTGGACAGAGTATGGTTACAGGTTATAGTGTAGGTGTCATGTAGTGGACAGAATATGGTTACAGGTTATAGTGTAGGTGTCATGTAGTGGACAGAATATGGTTACAGGTTATAATGTAGGTGTCATGTAGTGGACAGAGTATGGTTACAGGTTATAGTGTAGGTGTCATGTAGTGGACAGAGTATGGTTACAGGTTATAGTGTAGGTGTCATGTAGTGGACAGAGTATGGTTACAGGTTATAGTGTAGGTGTCATGTAGTGGACAGAGTATGGTTACAGGTTATAGTGTAGGTGTCATGTAGTGGACAGAATATGGTTACGGTTATAGTGTAGGTGTCATGTAGTGGACAGAATATGGTTGCAGGTTATAGTGTAGGTGTCATGTAATGGACAGAGTATGGTTACAGGTTATAGTGTAGGTGTGATGTAGTGGACAGAATATGGTTACGGTTATAGTGTAGGTGTCATGTAGTGGACAGAATATGGTTACGGTTATAGTGTAGGTGTCATGTAGTGGACAGAATATGGTTACAGGTTATAGTGTAGGTGTCGTGTAGTGGACAGAATATGGTTACATGTTATAGTGTAGGTGTCATGTAGTGGACAGAATATGGTTACAGGTTATAGAGTAGGTGTCATGTAGTGGACAGAATATGGTTACAGGTTATAGTGTAGGTGTCATGTAGTGGACAGAATATGGTTACGGTTATAGTGTAGGTGTCATGTAGTGGACAGAATATGGTTACAGGTTATAGTGTAGGTGTCATGTAGTGGACAGAGTATGGTTACAGGTTATAGTGTAGGTGTCATGTAGTGGACAGAATATGGTTACAGGTTATAGTGTAGGTGTCATGTAGTGGACAGAATATGGTTACAGGTTATAGTGTAGGTGTCATGTAGTGGACAGAGTATGGTTACAGGTTATAGTGTAGGTGTCATGTAGTGGACAGAGTATGGTTACAGGTTATAGTGTAGGTGTCATGTAGTGGACAGAGTATGGTTACAGGTTATAGTGTAGGTGTCATGTAGTGAACAGAGTATGGTTACAGGTTATAGTGTAGGTGTCATGTAGTGGACAGAATATGGTTACGGTTATAGTGTAGGTGTCATGTAGTGGACAGAGTATGGTTACATGTTATAGTGTAGGTGTCATGTAGTGGACAGAATATGGTTACAGGTTATAGTGTAGGTGTCATGTAGTGGACAGAGTATGGTTACAGGTTATAGTGTAGGTGTCATGTAGTGGACAGAGTATGGTTACAGGTTATAGTGTAGGTGTCATGTAGTGGACAGAGTATGGTTACAGGTTATAGTGTAGGTGTCATGTAGTGGACAGAGTATGGTTACAGGTTATAATGTAGGTGTCATGTAGTGGACAGAGTATGGTTACAGGTTATAATGTAGATGTCATGTAGTGGACAGAATATGGTTACAGGTTATAGTGTAGGTGTCATGTAGTGGACAGAATATGGTTACAGGTTATAGTGTAGATGTCATGTAGTGGACAGAATATGGTTACAGGTTATAGTGTAGGTGTCATGTAGTGGACAGAGTATGGTTACAGGTTATAATGTAGATGTCATGTAGTGGACAGAATATGGTTACAGGTTATAGTGTAGGTGTCATGTAGTGGACAGAATATGGTTACAGGTTATAGTGTAGGTGTCATGTAGTGGACAGAGTATGGTTACAGGTTATAGTGTAGGTGTCATGTAGTGGACAGAATATGGTTACAGGTTATAGTGTAGGTGTCATGTAGTGGACAGAATATGGTTACGGTTATAGTGTAGGTGTCATGTAGTGGACAGAATATGGTTACAGGTTATAGTGTAGGTGTCATGTAGTGGACAGAATATGGTTACAGGTTATAGTGTAGGTGTCATGTAGTGGACAGAATATGGTTACAGGTTATAGTGTAGGTGTCATGTAGTGGACAGAATATGGTTACAGGTTATAGTGTAGGTGTCATGTAGTGGACAGAATATGGTTACAGGTTATAGTGTAGGTGTCATGTAGTGGACAGAGTATGGTTACAGGTTATAGTGTAGGTGTCATGTAGTGGACAGAGTATGGTTACAGGTTATAGTGTAGGTGTCATGTAGTGGACAGAATATGGTTACGGTTATAGTGTAGGTGTCATGTAGTGGACAGAATATGGTTACAGGTTATAGTGTAGGTGTCATGTATTGGACAGAATATGGTTATAGGTTATAGTGTAGGTGTCATGTAGTGGACAGAGTATGGTTACAGGTTATAGTGTAGGTGTCATGTAGTGGACAGAGTATGGTTACAGGTTATAGTGTAGGTGTCATGTAGTGGACAGAATATGGTTACAGGTTATAGTGTAGGTGTCATGTAGTGGACAGAGTATGGTTACAGGTTATAGTGTAGGTGTCATGTAGTGGACAGAATATGGTTACAGGTTATAGTGTAGGTGTCATGTAGTGGACAGAGTATGGTTACAGGTTATAGTGTAGGTGTCATGTAGTGGACAAAGTATGGTTACAGGTTATAGTGTAGGTGTCATGTAGTGGACAGAGTATGGTTACAGGTTATAGTGTAGGTGTCATGTAGTGGACAGAGTATGGTTACAGGTTATAGTGTAGGTGTCATGTAGTGGACAGAATATGGTTACAGGTTATAGTGTAGGTGTCATGTAGTGGACAGAATATGGTTACAGGTTATAGTGTAGGTGTCATGTAGTGGACAGAATATGGTTACAGGTTATAGTGTTTAACGCCACTTTCAACAATTTTTCAGTGACATCGTGGTGGTCAGTTTTATTAATGGAGGAAACCGGAGAAAATCATCAACCTGTCGCAAGTTTCTGACAAACTTTATCACATAATGTTATATCGAGTACACATCGCCATGAATACGGAATTCGAACTCACAACTTTAGTGGTGACATGCACTGATTGCACAAGTAGTTGTAAATCCAACTACCATACCATGATGACAACGATAGTCATGGACAGAGTAAATCAAACGAATATGATAATACTGAAGAAAATATTATCCCTATCAAACTTGTTATTTTGAACCATTCCTTTTATCTGAAATGTATTAGTAAAATTTAATACTCTTTGTAAACTATAGTGTTTTTAGGCGTGGATTGATATTTTTTTAACGTGATAAGAAAGATAACTCTGCGTGATAAGAAAGATAACTCTGTTAAAGCAGTGAAAACAATACACGTAGATTAACTTATTTCTTGACTTTAATAAGTTAACAATATTTTAGCTATATACATGACGAAAACTAGTTTCCAAAGAACAAATCATATTGGTACAAGCTAAAAGGTGGTACTGAGATTATTATTGACTGACTTTTATATTGCGCATCAGGGCTGTTCTGAGCAAATTTTCATCTACGTGTAACGCATAGATCTATGATGTGATATTTGGCGTACTTCAGTGAGCTAGCATTATGAAAATTATAAACGCGTTTGTCTAGATCTAATACACATAAACGTTAAAAAAAAACCGAAGGGACAATCCAAACAAACTGGTAACACTCCGCACACAAGACATAGGACGAAGACAAACAAACTAGTAACACTCCGCACACAAGACATAGGACGAAGACAAACAAACTAGTAACACTCCGCACACAAGACATAGGACGAAGACAAACAAACTAGTAACACTCCGCACACAAGACATAGGACGAAGACAAACAAACTAGTAACACTCCGCACACAAGACATAGGACGAAGACAAACAAACTAGTAACACTCCGCACACAAGACATAGGACGAAGACAAACAAACTAGTAACACTCCGCACACAAGACATAGGACGAAGACAAACAAACTAGTAACACTCCGCACACAAGACATAGGACGAAGACAAACAAACTAGTAACACTCCGCACACAAGACATAGGACGAAGACAAACAAAATAAAAAACACAACACAAAAAACTAAAACCGATGAGCAGCAAGAACCAAAACCTGGGAGCAAAGAACCCCACCAAAACCTGGGAGCAAAGAACCCACCAAAACCTGGGAGCAAAGAACCCCACCAAAACCTGGGAGCAAATCCAGCCACCCGTGAAGAGCAAACAGTCCCTATCTTCCACAACACAACCACCCGCAATGTTACTCATATAGCCATTATGTGTTGGACACCACTATGCACAAACGAACACAAATAACCTAAATAAGACACGAGCTCACCTACAAACAACTAGAGGTAAAGACGAAACGAACGTCATTTTTAATGCGGAAATCGTATCGGGCATCACAACATTGAGCTCATACCATATGTCTTTACATAGGACAAAATGGTGGACATCACAACATTGAGCTCATACCATATGTCTTTACATAGGACAAAATGGTGGACATCACAACATTGAGCTCATACCATATGTCTTTACATAGGACAAAATGGTGGACATCACAACATTGAGCTCATACCATATGTCTTTACATAGGACAAAATGGTGGACATCACAACATTGAGCTCATACCATATGTCTTTACATAGGACAAAATGGTGGACATCACAACATTGAGCTCATACCATATGTCTTTACATAGGACAAAATGGTGGACATCACAACATTGAGCTCATACCATATGTCTTTACATAGGACAAAATGGTGGACATCACAACATTGAGCTCATACCATATGTCTTTACATAGGATAAAATGGTGGACATCACAACATTGAGCTCATACCATATGTCTTTACATAGGACAAAATGGTGGACATCACAACATTGAGCTCATACCATATGTCTTTACATAGGACAAAATGATGGACATCACAACATTGAGCTCATACCATATGTCTTTACATAGGATAAAATGGTGGACATCACAACATTGAGCTCATACCATATGTCTTTACATAGGACAAAATGGTGGACATCACAACATTGAGCTCATACCATATGTCTTTACATAGGACAAAATGATGGACATCACAACATTGAGCTCATACCATATGTCTTTACATAGGACAAAATGGTGGACATCACAACATTGAGCTCATACCATATGTCTTTACATATGATAGGACAAAATGGTGGACATCATAACATTGAGCTCATACCATATGTCTTTACATAGGACAAAATGGTGGACATCACAACATTGAGCTCATACCATATGTCTTTACATAGGACAAAATGATGGACATCACAACATTGAGCTCATACCATATGTCTTTACATAGGACAAAATGGTGGACATCACAACATTGAGCTCATACCATCTGCCTTTCATAGGACAAAATGGTGGACATCACAACATTGAGCTCATACCATATGTCTTTACATAGGACAAAATGATGGACATCACAACATTGAGCTCATACCATATGTCTTTACATATGATAGGACAAAATGGTGGACATCACAACATTGAGCTCATACCATATGTCTTTACATATGATAGGACAAATGGTGGACATCACTATACGCAAAGCATGCATCTCATTAAACGTAACATATTCTCGCAATGATAGAGCTGGAGGAGACTCACTTGGTGTTAAATAATCACCTCTTTTTTCGTTCAAGGAGTGTAGTATTTTTCAAGCACGTGATACTCATTAACGTCTCTACCAACCAGTGGATATCCATTTTATATAGGGGCTTTCTCCTGCCATGGAGACCAAACTGCTGTCAATTGTCGTTGTTTACTCTTTATGTTAGTTGTAAACGTCTTAAAGTGTGTGTGGGGGTGGGGTAGGGTTGGGGGGTGGGGGTAGGGTTGGGGAGGGGGGTCGTATGGTGGTTGAATTTACAACTACCCGACACCACTAAAATTGTGAGTTCGAATACCGTTCATGGCGAGGTGTCAACATTATGTGATAAAGTTTGTCAGTGGCTTGTGACAAGTCCGTGGTTTTCTCAGGGTGTTCCGGTTTCCTCCACCAATAAAACTGGCCGCCACGTTATCACTGAAATATTGTTGAAAGTGGATTTAAGACAACAAACCATTTAAAGGTGTGTTTACACGGTCAATTTTTTCCTTCAAACTTCAAACACAAATTTAACTCCGTTCCAATACTTGATGCAATTAAACGTGCTTGGCTGTCAAATTTGAAAGCAAAATAGTTTTTATTCGAAATGAAAATAGGTATAAGATAATGTGTCTTTGTTTAATTGTTCGGATATGTAAATTTTTCTTTGCATGTAGACCTTTTTAGCACTGTATTTTAATTCATCGTACCCATTGTATTTTAGTAATTGGTTGACTCGGCCTCTAAGTTGTTTTAAAATCCGCTGTGTAATTATTTTTGACTGGTCAACTGGATTTGTTGATGTTGTCGCTTGATGTGTATTTAGAATTAGATTTGATTGTTGTGTTTTCTTTTTTGACTGATAAATTGGTTGTAAAATCGAACAATCCATTTTCCAATGAAACTCACCACTACGATACAACTGAAAGTGGCGTTAAACATCCAGAACTCAATCACCAAAAAACCAGACTTACTGTTAATATTTTATTTCTCCTTGGTAACAAGCATGGTAAATAACAAAAACAACAAGACACAAACAATAACAATTATTAAAGTCAATAAGTTAGCACACAGTAGTTATTTAAACCATTTCATACTCTATACTGTTCGAAAGACTTAGGAGACAGTCCATTATAAAAATGTTGCTGGTATCCTGAATACATTATAGGTGAGACCGGTCCATAACTACACATATATGACATTGGGTCGAACATTTGAGGTACCGGTGATGCTGCTGGGTATTGTTGTTGCTGGTGACTGCTGTACTTAAGTAGATGAGCTGGATGACATGCTGAGGAATAAGGCATTCCCATGGCAGTAGGTATTTCAGCTGCCGTATAAAGATGATGTATATGCTGACCTGACTTTTTCTGGTGACGCTTGTCTTTCATTCGTCGATTCTGAAACCATGTCTTGATTTGCTTTTCTTGTAGGTCCAGTCGCTTGGAGAGTACTGTTCGCTCTTCAACAGACAGGAACTTGTTGGTGTTATAATAATACTTCTCTAGTTCTGTGACCTGGAATCTTGTGAAGATATACCTGGTTCTCTTTCCCGGCTGATCATCGTCAGAAGTTGATATGACAGAGTCTGAAGATTTAGAATCAAAAGAATCTAAGCTGCTGTCTTCTGAGTAGATTGAATCAACTTTACGCTTTCTTTTTGGTTGTCGTTCGTTGTTTGGTTTGATGACTGAATGTGAAAGTGGCGTGCTGGTCAACGGAGTCACCACAACAGGAAGTCGCATAGGTGAGCTGGTCTCTTTGTTGTAGTTCTTGGTTTGGTAGTGGTTGATGTTGTAAACGATCGCCTCACTCTGGTTCTTATTTACATCTCTGCTACTTTTTGCTAGGTCAGCTATGCTGAATGACATTTTAGCTGATTTCTGTACACTATCCAACACCATGATGAGTGACTTGCTTTATCTATATAAGTAATATCTTAGAACTGTACTTGTCTTGTGACTAAATGATTATGAGCAACCACTGTCAGCGTACAGTATATATACTAACTCGCTATGAACACTCATCAGTCTTCAAAGAAGCTTACTATCAAAACACATTGGCTTCCACTTGTTGTGATTATTTCAATTATGAACGATTTGAATAAACTAATTGTTAACTAATTAATAAATTGAGCAAATATGATTTTGCTGAAACCCTGTCTAATACAAGCCAAGCATGTGTTAATTGGGGTGTTAATTAAATAGTATCTGCGGTGTCTAATTATTATCTAGGTAAATAAAAATTAATTCAATTATAATTAGACAATATTTAGTGTTAGTAATTTGACAATACATTGAACAATACCAAGCTGTCAAGTCTTTGATCATTCTGTCACCCAAGCCAAGGACGTATATACGTCCTTGTCCAAGCTCACAAATTAAATATGATGAATTTTATAGATCTGTCAAAAATGACCATTTCTATTGTAACATATAAAAGATCACAATTTTTAATCAACAACAATTTAAATAATTTTAATACATTTGTATTCCCAAAAATAAAATAATAATGAAATTTTAGTCCAGAAAAACACAAAACTCAAATTAAGTTTAGTTTTGTATATAATACACTACATTCAGAGAAGATTTTGCTTTCAAAGTAAAATATATATTATAAACATCCCATTTGATTTATGATCGCAATTTCGTATTAGAAAGTCACTGTCAAACCCCAAAATACATTGAACAATACCAAGCTGTCAAGTCTTTGATCATTCTGTCACCCAAGCCAAGGACGTATATACGTCCTTGTCCAAGATCACAAATTAAATATGAAGAATTTTATAGATCTGTCAAAAATGACCATTTCTATTGTAACATATAAAAGATCACAATTTTTAATCAACAACAATTTAAATAATTTTAATACATTTGTATTCCCAAAAATAAAATAATAATGAAATTTTAGTCCAGAAAAACACAAAACTCAAATTAAGTTTAGTTTTGTATATAATACACTACATTCAGAGAAGATTTTGCTTTCAAAGTAAAATATATATTATAAACATCCCATTTGATTTATGATCGCAATTTCGTATTAGAAAGTCACTGTCAAACCCCAAAATACATTGAACAATACCAAGCTGTCAAGTCTTTGATCATTCTGTCACCCAAGCCAAGGACGTATATACGTCCTTGTCCAAGATCACAAATTAAATATGAAGAATTTTATAGATCTGTCAAAAATGACCATTTCTATTGTAACATATAAAAGATCACAATTTTTAATCAACAACAATTTAAATAATTTTAATACATTTGTATTCCCAAAAATAAAATAATAATGAAATTTTAGTCCAGAAAAACACAAAACTCAAATTAAATTTAGTTTTGTATATAATACACTACATTCAGAGAAGATTTTGCTTTCAAAGTAAAATATATATTATAAACATCCCATTTGATTTATGATCGCAATTTCGTATTAGAAAGTCACTGTCAAACCCCAAAATAATAATAATGTCAAGTATTCCAATTTATATGTAAAAATTTGAGATATCCAAATCTTCCTAATAACGAGCCATTTTATTATTATATCATAGATATATACATATATACAACTTTCTACCTCGGAGAAAACAAACCACTTGTAAATTTATTTTCATAAATTCTGTCTCCATTTCTTTAAATTATACACAAATTTTTTTTAAGAATTTTCGCGAACGATATCAATTATTATTTAAAGAATCATAAAAGTCATACCTACATTTTCAATATTTATTTCATCAATTTTCAATCTACAAAACATCATACATAAAACTAAAGATCGAGTAACACGTACACCACTAAAAACCGGGGGTAAACTCGGGTTCTCCTGAGGGGTAAGTAGATCCTGCTCCACTAGTGACATCCGTCCTGTTACTCTACTATGATACATCAGTTGAACATCGTGTCCTTTTATTCACTGTAATTAAAGATTTTTTTTGTATGAGCTTATGTTTTTTTGTTTATATTACATGCCGAATTGAAATAAAGTTTTACTTACTTACTTACTTATGATATATTAGTTGTTTAGGTTATCAAATTGCAACTTTGGTTTCACAAATATTTTTTTTATTATGAACAAAAAAATAATTCATTTTTATTTTGAAACTCACAATTTAAGAAGACTTGAGTATTCTAACCATTTTAATAAGTACTACAAGATTCTATATGTGTCCTGAATGAAATTAAAATTTTGACGAAAAAAGTTATCTGGTGATGGATGTGGATCAGCCTTTACCTAACAAGTTATTAACTAGTAAATATTCTTAGTTGAGTGAACTAAACAATTAGTTGATGAATGCAAAGAGGATATCCATAGAAATAATGAGGCTTGTTCCCAGCATCGGAACGTCATGTCTGACAAGTACTTATGATTTATGATGAAAAATAATAATGCTTCTTTGTCTTTGAATAATGTGATGATTTAGGGACTGGGATTACACGTGTAATCTGATTTCTGCAATGAACATCTCTAGTTCTCTACTAGTATGTTGACATACAATGCTGACATACATACATGTATCTTTATTTCTCATCACCAAATACATAGGATACCGCATCGGTGGCGTAACGGTTAGCGTGCTCGCCTCGAGTGCCTCGTAGATCGTGCGTTCGAGCCCCAGTCGGGTCAAACCAAAGACTATAAAATTGGTATGTATTGCATATATTATACTAAGCACGCAGCATTAAGGAGAAAGAGGAAAGATTGGTTGGCTCGGAATCAGAACAATATGTCCGAAATTGAATGGAGAGACATGTCTACCCGCTGACTGTTGTTTCAGTGAGCTAGCACTATCAACATCCAACTCAGCGTGTTAATCTAGTACAAAGCAGACTTCATCATCATCTCATGGAAAATTAACTTGTTCTCGCCATGATATACCTAACAATTTGCTGAATTGGCGTTAAACAACAATCACTCACTCACTTCCAAATACATAGGTACAGAGAATATATAGCATCTTAGAATTAATACTTTATATTTTATTATAGTGTCACATTACAATATAAAACATTTCATATATCTGTACATGTTTAAAACAAATAAAAACATACAAAATAAAATTGTATCAATTATAATATTGGTACCCAGCCACATATATAGGACTTATGAGACACTGTCATTATATACATCTACATATCTAAAATATGTATGACATATAAAAATACATGTTAGTGCAATCAATACTTTCTTCTGTTAAAACATATCGTAAATCTGAATAAAAATCACAATCTAATAAAAAAAAAATGAATTTCATCTTCAACAGAATTTTTGTTACAAAATATACATTTCCGTTCTCTTAATAGAATGTTTGGCCTGGTGTATCGAACTGTCTCTACTGCTAATGGTAAACAGTCACTTATCATGAAGCAGCAAATAAAGGCCTGGTGTATCGAACTGTCTCTACTGCTAATGGTAAACAGTCACTTATCATGAAGCAGCAAATAAAGGCCTGGTGTATCGAACTGTCTCTACTGCTAATGGTAAACAGTCACTTATCATGAAGCAGCAAATAAAGGCCTGGTGTATCGAACTGTCTCTACTGCTAATGGTAAACAGTCACTTATCATGAAGCAGCAAATAAAGGCCTGGTGTATCGAACTGTCTCTACTGCTAATGGTAAACAGTTACTTATCATGAAGCAGCAAATAAAGGCCTGGTGTATCGAACTGTCTCTACTGCTAATGGTAAACAGTCACTTATCATGAAGCAGCAAATAAAGGCCTGGTGTATCGAACTGTCTCTACTGCTAATGGTAAACAGTCACTTATCATGAAGCAGCAAATAAAGGCCTGGTGTATCGAGCTGTCTCTACTGCTAATGGTAAACAGTCACTTATCATGAAGCAGCAAATAAAGGCCTGGTGTATCGAACTGTCTCTACTGCTAATGGTAAACAGTCACTTATCATGAAGCAGCAAATAAAGGCCTGGTGTATCGAGCTGTCTCTACTGCTAATGGTAAACAGTCACATATCATGAAGCAGCAAATAAAGGCCTGGTGTATCGAACTGTCTCTACTGCTAATGGTAAACAGTCACTTATCATGAAGCAGCAAATAAAGGCCTGGTGTATCGAACTGTCTCTACTGCTAATGGTAAACAGTCACTTATCATGAAGCAGCAAATAAAGGCCTGGTGTATCGAACTGTCTCTACTGCTAATGGTAAACAGTCACTTATCATGAAGCAGCAAATAAAGGCCTGGTGTATCGAGCTGTCTCTACTGCTAATGGTAAACAGTCACTTATCATGAAGCAGCAAATAAAGGCCTGGTGTATCGAACTGTCTCTACTGCTAATGGTAAACAGTCACTTATCATGAAGCAGCAAATAAAGGCCTGGTGTATCGAACTGTCTCTACTGCTAATGGTAAACAGTCACTTATCATGAAGCAGCAAATAAAGGCCTGGTGTATCGAACTGTCTCTACTGCTAATGGTAAACAGTCACTTATCATGAAGCAGCAAATAAAGGCCTGGTGTATCAAACTGTCTCTACTGCTAATGGTAAACAGTCACTTATCATGAAGCAGCAAATAAAGGCCTGGTGTATCGAACTGTCTCTACTGCTAATGGTAAACAGTCACTTATCATGAAGCAGCAAATAAAGGCCTGGGGTATCAAACTGTCTCTACTGCTAATGGTAAACAGTCACTTATCATGAAGCAGCAAATAAAGGCCTGGTGTATCGAACTGTCTCTACTGCTAATGGTAAACAGTCACTTATCATGAAGCAGCAAATAAAGGCCTGGGGTATCAAACTGTCTCTACTGCTAATGGTAAACAGTCACTTATCATGAAGCAGCAAATAATGATCATACACATTTCAAAATATTCAATTTAATTCGGTCTGTTCTTACATAGAAATGAATCAGAGAATTCAGAAATTAGGAAATTATAATATATATTAATAAATCAAACTTTATTTCCATATAACTCCAATAATAATTGTTTTATAAAGGAACTGTACATGATATCGTGTAGATGGAGAGAGGAATTATTTTTTTCTTCATTTTATGTAACAGTATCAAAATTAAAGGAACTACATGTATTATCTGTTTTATATTTTTTATATAATTATAAATATAATATGGTCCATTCAATTTTAACATAGATAAACAAAAAAATATTCATGTTTATCCTTTCAGTGAAAAAAAAACGAGATTGGAATATACATAAATAAATGCTTAAGCATATTAGGATTGGTTGATTGATTAGGTATTTATTTATTGGTAATATAATGTGAAATACACAGCGGGACATGTTTTAAAAAAAAAAACGTTTGTCGTCCTGACTTTTCGCACAGTCGTAGATACCATCAAATTTTGAATCTTTTAAATGTCAAGTTGTAATACAGTCAAGCCCGTATACATATTATTGTCAAACCTGTATACATATTACTGTGCCCTTTATCAGCAGTTGCCCTTTAAATACAAGTTAAAATTATACGCATTTTTCATCAATGGGGAAAATAAGGCTGCCCTTTATAGACAGTGATTTGGTATATAGAGGTGCCATTTAAGAATGCTTTGACTGTATATAACACTTTTGTTTTTCTTCATTACACATGGGAATAGTACATTTTTTGGGGGGGGTGGGGTAAAATTACCATTATTATACCCAGCTTTATTCGTCCTATTAAAAAGGATGAATACCTGAAAATTTATATTAAAAAAATCAATGATAAAATCACATCCTCTTTTATTTCAACATCATTGCATTGAATTAAACATAAGAATATTTTTTTTCTGTAGCTGGGGAAAATATGATTAACATTGATCAATAATTCCATTGCAAGAGAGACAACTCCGTAATGAAAATTGGTAGGAAATAGATTATCTCCCATCTTCTTTTTTTTTGTGTAACCTTTTGGGCCTTCATATTTTGTGCTTTCGTTTTTATTTATTTGATGAATTTGAATAAAGTAAAGACATGACACTCTGAATTTCAGCACAAAACACCGTTTTTAGTTCATGTCTAGCTAGACCCACGTTTCAAAGACAGATGATGAATATTAATGAGATCAATCTGCCACCTGGTGTCTATAAAAAAGTGTATTGTTGAAAACACAGCTGCCGACTATGAAAGAAGAAATAATTTTGCCTGAAAAATGATTTTATTTATTTGGTATGCAGTACATCACTAACAAGCATTATCATATGATATCGATTCCAATATAAATATTTATTTTCTATCGTTAATATTGAAAATTGCGGTGTTTACAGAAATATGGGCAAGGGAGGTCACTCTAATTTACTTTCGTGACAAATGCATATTTCTTAATTTCCTTGATTCAAAACACATTTCAGTTAGTTTGTTAAGATGATTTCAACAATATAGCAGACTAAGTAATGACACTGAATGGTTCTAGTTGTAACTAACATGCATTTAACTGAATTTCTAGACGATTGGTGGTGACCTATAGTTTGGATATCGACACGATGTCACCAGCAAGATTCGATGGCTGACTACGGGAGGTTTCCCTTTGTGCTGTTCTCTTCTGGAACTAAAAGGTAATTATACAACAACACATTATTACCCATAATAGTTGATAGTAGATATGGAATTGAACAATAGGGCCTCCAAATTAGATTTTCATTTTTAGTGTGGGATTTGTGAATAAAGGAGTGTTCCTAAATTGTAGGAATATTTCCAGTTTGTTTAGATACTGTGTGTCTATCCTTCAAAAGTCAGTCAAAACGATCATGAAAGGAAGACTAATTAAAGCATTGGTCAAACTAAAGCGCATTCAAAATTTGAATATAATGCAAATTAGATTCAACAATGATGTATATCCTTCCTTTGGGTTGTTTTGTATAGGAGGTTTATTCATTGGTATACATAGTTTCGTCATTGTCTAATCAACCATCATTAACGGAAGTGCAACATGGGAGAATTCTTCTTAATGTCAAAAGGTAGGTAAATTGAAAATGAAAACGGAAAACATAATACAAGTTTATCATAGGGATGTGTTAGAAACAAAGATGGCATCCACGTAATGCTAAATAATAATAAACTCAACAGAAGTAAAAAATAGCACTTAACTGCAGAGTGCAGACTTAGGGACTGTTTCACACTCGTTTAAATGTATGTGTTATGCTTATTATTGAAGATGCTACCATATGACTGAAATACAGAACAGAAATAAAAACGCATTATCTTTTCTTCCATTTGTATCTATGATATGTGTCACATGAACCATTTTTTCAAAATGCAGTACATGTACTTAGTTTTTATAAGGGCCCAGGTGGCTCAATGGGTTAGGTAGTTGGATTACCTAACAACCAGGGATGATTCTTTTCAGTTATTTAATTGATTTCAGCTGTTTTCCTCTGAAAATTGTTTTCCGAAAGTTGCTGGACACAGTCAGAACAGGTCAAGAATGACCGTTTTGAAAGGGAGTGTAGATGGTTTCAGGTATTTTTCATTGATTTCAGTTATTTAATTTTCTAACCAGGATCATCCCTGAACAACTCCTACAAGCCTATCACCAATAACCATATGGCGTGGGTTCGCGCCCGGCTTTGTAAATTACAAAAAAGGGTGCGCTCGGCTCACAGCCGCAAGTGATAAAGTTTATCAGTTGCTTGCCCATGGTCGGTGGTTCTCCCCGGGTACTCCGGATTCTTCCACCACTGAAAGTGGTCGCCATGATATAGCTGAAATATTGCTGAAAGTGGTGTTAAAACACCAAAAATAAAATCAAGTTATTTTTTTATATGCCTATTCCTGTCTCTATTGCAATGAAAATCCAATACCATTCTCCATCACAAGGCAAATGGTCCATGCTTTACATTCCCTTTGCACATTCCTGACTTGATTCTAAAATTATACATTTTTAAACCCTTTTTTTATGAGTTATTACGACAGCCAAAATGGTACATGATTTACCAAGACCAAGAATAATGACTGCATATTTGAGTATATTTTTCTCATAATTTGTTGATATTTGAACATTGGTCAAAATCAGAGAATAATTTTATCTTGTTTATAGCAAATAGCAAAAATTTACAAGTTGTTACAATATTAAATTTTAATAAAATTATGAGAAAAAATATGTTATTTTTATTGAACCTTGTATGATAGGAGACACTTTTGCCTTCCTAAGAGGAAAATTACTCTTCTAAAACTGGAATGTATTAATACATCCTTGACTTTCTCTGCAGAGATTTAACATTACATGGTGGCCATCTTTGTTTCTGATGAGACCCTGAGTTTACCATGCTTCAGTAATATTACCTTTGTATAACAACTTTCTGTTTATGTGGAGACATATCTGATGTATGACAAATTTGTAGTGCATCATCTGTCAGTGTTTCATTTTCATTTTATACATCATTTGACATGGTGAAGAATTCAGATGATATTCAGCTGGATGCCCCCAGCTTAGACTTCTGGTACAAACACTCGCCAAAAATTCCATGTTGATACTTTTTTGCCACACATATAAACACATACATTCAAAACAATTCAAATGAAGGATATGTCAGTGTCAGAGTGTGGATTTTAAGTTGCACAAAAGCAAAAAAAAATGCACTTTAGTTTTACGCAACACGTCTGTAGTTTTCATTTCCAAACACTTCAACTGATTTGAAACTGGGTGACACAGGATTTAAGTGTACAGTTGGATAGTCTCTAGATCTCTTGTTTATATCATAAATGTACATCCATATCCTTTCTTACTAATAGTTTGGAAATTTGAGGACATATTCATTCATTAAAATTGTAAGGAGAATATAAAACATGGACCATTTACAAAAATGTACCTTGTACTGTAGTTTCCTCAACCAATTAAACTGACCATCATGATTTAGCTGAAATTTTATTGAAGGCTTGGGGAGTTTATTTTTCATCTTATTTTGGTGGTTTTCTAAATGAATTCCTAAGGAAGAAAACCCTTTCAGAAAAATGTATAGCATTGTTTTGTTAATATTATCGTTTTCAACATACATTTTGTTTGTAAAAGGGGGAAATTAATTTTTTTTTATTTTTCATCTAATTTTAATGCAAGTTTTGCATATTGATCATCTTAAAGGGATATTGATGGGCCTTAAAATTTTATTTGGTATTTTATTTTTAAAGAGGGTCTTAAAGGGTCCGGAAATCCGAAATTTTGCATATTTGGAGAACATATATTTTTATTTTTCGTCCAATTTTTAGATTTTTTTTAATTAGTCAAACTGAGAGCTTCCAGTTGAAAGATTTCTTCTATCTCTTACAGTTTCGGAAATAAAATCAACCGAAAATCAGATTAAAAAATTTGAAGTTTCTAATTTTTCATCCAATTTTAATACAGTGTTTTTGCAGAATGATCATCTTTATGGGTTATTGATAGACCATAGACAAATTTTTGCTATTTTATTTTGAAAAGGGGTCTAAAAGTTGCTCAAATTCAGAATTTTTACATAATTGGAAGGCATATTCAATATTTGAAATACATGTAGTAAAACAAGACAAATGTCCAAAATGCAGTTGGTTCAACAAATTACTGTGTCAAGCAAAATACTGTGTTCCCACTTGCCTTTAATATATACTTGTTCAACTTTCCCTTGTCGACATACTGCTGTCTTTCTTGATGATGTTGGTCATATTAAAAAGTTTTTGACCATTTAAAAATTGACGATATAATATAATGCACCTTGTTAGAAATTGAAGAAAACAATGTACTATATACTAATCTGATTACAGTAAATCAATAGACAAACATCATGTTTTAGTCAACTTCTGGCATATACCTGTACCTTTATTATTGACAAACAGTGGATTGCAAATCCATGGCCTCCATCCAACAGGACAAAGTTTTCAACCACTAAACCTGATTGTTAATTTGAGCCAAGTATTGGACAAGCAGCTGATTTCAGACCAAATCTTGTAATGAATAAGAGGACTGTTTTTTAGCAGTGTTTTTGGAAGGGATGGTATTATTTTAAGTATATACCATGATGACAGCAAAGGAGCATTATATACAGTCCAGGATAAATTGACATTTTATAATTGTAACTAAATAATTAATCCTCTGTTGGGGGCCCTCGTGGTCATGATTATATGATAGTTGGATTTACAACTACCTGTGCAGTCAGTGCCTAGTTTTACTACTAAAGTTATGAGTTTGAATCCCACTCATGGCGAGGTGTACTTGATACAACAACATGTGATAAAGTTTGTCAGTGACTTGCGGCAGGACAGTGGTTTTCTCCACCAATAAAACTGACCGCCACGATAAAACTGAAATATTGTTCAAAGTGGCGTTTAGCACAATAACCCTAACCCCTTCCTGTGATGTAATAAAGATTAAGATCATATTAGTTGCTAGCCGAGGGTTACGATCGGTTTCCCCTGAAGAGGAGGCAGAGTGGAGCAAAGAAGATTGAAGATTAGGATTACCGGTGTTTAATGCCATGTTTAACACTATTTCAGATATATCATGGATGTCAGATTTATTGATGCGGAAACTGTAGTACCCCCAAAAAACAAATTACCTGCCTCGAGAAACGATCAGAGGTTGCATGATATACACTTTCCAATGAGCAATAAATATAATAATATATATCTAGATGTGCTGCTGAGGTCAAAATCATATGGCTATTTGCACTTATAAACTTCTTGTCCATTTCACATTTAACTCATTTAAAACATTTCTATACTTGAAAAGATTTTTTCAATGTTGTCATTATCTTGATTTATATAATTTCAGAAAGAACAGGAATTAAGATGGCAGCAGAGCCACCAGTTGGCCATCCATGCCATCAGCTGAGCAATCCCTCGGCTCGAATGTTCTGGTGCCGTCATTGCATGACAGGTTTCCCAGATCCCATGCAGAGATGGCGACACAGTAAAGAGTGTAAAGCTATATCATCTCAAAAAAAGTATGGCGGCCATAATCCACCAAATCAACATACCGGTATGCTCCCGCTCTTTCCAAAATATGATTCACCGACACCTTCACCACAGTCTGACACATCCACGCCAAATAAAAAGAAAAAGTCAGTGGACTTAAAATGTTACATATGTAAGAGGGAATTTATAACAATAAATGAAATGAGGGACCATGTCAAAAAACCGTGTAACAAACCAGAGATAAAAAATACCCTGAAAGACACGTATGATTCTTTGATATTGACTAATGAAGAGGATTCAGATGACAGCATGTCTCAGAACGAAGACAAAGTGACCAATCAGATTGAGACTCTTTTAAAGGCCGCTCAGATATTACAACAGAAAAAAGATCAATTAATGGCCACTTCAAAACAAACGACCAAGACAACTATACTGGGGCACAGAAGAATATCAGAGAACATTGATATGGAGGATTCCCCTTATGTTAGCAACACAGAGGACATGGTGTTAGATTTAGTAAACAAAAGACCATATGATAACAAGGTATGTAATTTTTGTAGATTTTTTGTTTATTGTGTTCCATTTGTGAAACATCTGGGGTCATTAAGTGTTACCCTTTTTAGTCTTGTAATAAAAATATTTTCCTGCAGCTGATTTATTTAGACAAAAATATTTCACAGTGTTACTAATAATAAAATAATGTTCAAGTCCGTCGAGATCAAATTTGTCACTCAAGGCTTATGGATTTTATCATTTTAAGAATATCTTGCCCATTCTTCCTGGGGTTTCCTCCATCACTGGTAAACCATGGTTAATTACGATCTGTTCCTCTTACCACATGTAGGTCAACTTGTAGAGATATATCTCCCTAGTCGGGAATAATTCACTAGTTATTTTTAAAACATTTTGATTAGTGCCAACACAATTTTTTAAGGCCAGTCAAATCACAGCTTTTAAAAAGAATAGATTTCCTGACAAATTAAAATTTCATACAAAAATCTTCTTTTCTGAAATAATCAGTCAAACTACAGTAGTCCCCCTCTTATAAAGCCTCACCATCTGAATTGAAAAAGTGGCACTATTTTATAAGAGGAGTGGCCTATCTTGAGGAGGTAATGTAGTAGTTTTTCACTATGTCAGTGCATCTGGAATCTTCCATGATAAGAGGTGGTTCTTAGTGTGAGGGCCCAGGCCTCATGATGAGCACCGGTTTTCCCGGCCCAAGACTAGTAAAAGTTTGTTCGGACCAGGACATTTTTCAGTTTTTTTTTAGAACTACTTTATATAAAAATAAATTCAAGAATTTGATTTGGACCAGTAAATTCAAATTTTTTTTGTTGAGGACTGGGGGCCTTATAACAAAGGGATACTCTACAACAAACTTAGCTTAGATGGTGCTTGCAAAAATTGTATTTCACTTTAAGATGATGACTACACTTACAAAAAATAGAAATATATATCCAATTAGAACATGATATTCAAACATAACTTGACTTGATTTTCAGTGTCACTCTAACAGTAGTTACTTTTAGTTGTCCAGAATAAAGCAGGGATTATTTTTTTCAGTTATTTAACTGATTTCAACTATTTTTTCTGTGAAAAAAATCTGAAAGTTGTAGGAAACTGTTAACAGCTTAAAAAGGACCTTTTTGAAAGGGGGTGTAGATGGTTTCAGTTATTTTATTTTCTAGCCAATATCATCCCTGATAAAGTCAACATGACTTCAATTCCCTGTCATTGTAAATACTTTCGTACTTTTGTATACAAACATGTATTAATTTTAAAGAGAAATTGATTATTCAGGAATGTTTCATTCAATAAAAAATGAAGGATTATTACTGCACACAATAACACAATATATATAATATATATATATATATATATATATATATATATATATACGTCTGAAAATTAAACCAAACAGTGTTAGAATTAGATTTTAGAGCTGTCAAATTTTTGTTCTTCCCTCGACGGGATTTGAACCCACACCATTGTTACACTGCAGCACCATTCGCTTAGCCTTACGTCCAGCGCCCTAGACCACTCGACTACATCCACTCCCTAAAAAAGGAGCTTCAATAGTCGTAGTGTTACCTTGTCTCGTAAGGCAAATCTAGGGATAGGCGTAAGACATGTGTATAAGCGTGTGTAGATGGTACATATATACTTAATATTATAATTTGACAGCAATCTAACTCAGCAATTTTTAATATATTGGATAGGATAATGAAGAATTATTCATTATACAGTCACAGGAAATAAAGTATATTATACAAACGTCTAGAAGCAAGTGACAACCATACAATATATCTGTCCCACTGGATCTCAAAGTTACTTTAAAGGATACTAGGTTAATACTAAATATTATATACGTCTGAAAATCAAACCAAACAGTGTTAGAATTAGATTTTAGAGCTGTCAAATTTTTGTTCTTCCCTCGACGGGATTTGAACCCACACCATTGTTACACTGCAGCACCATTCGCTTAGCCTTACGTCCAACGCCCTAGACCACTCGACTACATCCACTCCCTATATATATATATATATATATATATTTCTCCATCAAATTTTTAGTGTTTTAATCTTATTTTTTTTTATACGCCCGTCTCGAGACGGGGCCATATTATGTGATTAGGTATGGTGAGCGGGCGTCCACACAGGTTTCCGCACAATAACTTTAGTTCTGTATATAAGATCTTTACCAAACTTGGCCACATGATTTCCCTGTGGAAGGGGAAGAACTCTATTTATTTTGGGGTCATTAGGTCAAAGGTCACCATCACTATAAATATAATTTTTGACAACAGGGTCGTTTCCGCACGATAACTTTAGTTCTGTATATTGGATCTTTAACAAACTTGGCCACATGATTCCCTTGTGGAAGGGGAAGAACCCTAACTATTTTCGGGTCATTAGGTCAAAGGTCAAGGTCACCATTACTATAAATATAATTTTTGACAACGGTCATTTCCACATAATAACTTTATTTCTGTTTATTGGATCTTTACCAAACTTAACCACATGATTGCCCTGTGGAAGGGGAAGAATCCTATTTATTTTGGGGTCAAAGGTCAAGGTCACTGTTACTATAAATAGAATTTTTGACAACAGGGTCGTTTCCGCATGATACATGTACAATGTAACTTTAGTTCTGTATATTGGATATTTACCAAACTTGACCACATGATTCCCCTGTGGAAGGGGAAGGACCCTATTTATTTTGGGGTCATTAGGTCAAAGGTCAAGGTCACTTACTATAAATATAATTTTTGACAACAGGGTCGTTTCTGCACGATAACTTTAGTTCTGTATATTGGATATTTACCTAACTTGACCACATGATTCCCCTGTGGAAGGGGAAGAACCCTATTTATTTTGGGGTCATTAGGTCAAAGGTCAAGGTCACCATTACTATAAATAGAATTTTTAACAACAGGATCGTTTCCGCACGATAACTTTAGTTCTGTATATTGGATCTTTAACAAACTTGGCCACATGATTCCCTTGTGGAAGGGGAAGAACCCTAACTATTTTCGGGTCATTAGGTCAAAGGTCAAAGTCACCATTACTATAAATATAATTTTTGACAACGGTCATTTCCACATAATAACTTTATTTCTGTTTATTGGATCTTTACCAAACTTAACCACATGATTGCCCTGTGGAAGGGGAAGAATCCTATTTATTTTGGGGTCAAAGGTCAAGGTCACTGTTACTATAAATAGAATTTTTGACAACAGGGTCGTTTCCGCATGATACATGTACAATGTAACTTTAGTTCTGTATATTGGATATTTACCAAACTTGACCACATGATTCCCCTGTGGAAGGGGAAGGACCCTATTTATTTTGGGGTCATTAGGTCAAAGGTCAAGGTCACTTACTATAAATATAATTTTTGACAACAGGGTCGTTTCTGCACGATAACTTTAGTTCTGTATATTGGATATTTACCTAACTTGACCACATGATTCCCCTGTGGAAGGGGAAGAACCCTATTTATTTTGGGGTCATTAGGTCAAAGGTCAAGGTCACCATTACTATAAATAGAATTTTTAACAACAGGATCGTTTCCGCACGATAACTTTAGTTCTGTATATTGGATCTTTAACAAACTTGGCCACATGATTCCCTTGTGGAAGGGGAAGAACCCTAACTATTTTCGGGTCATTAGGTCAAAGGTCAAAGTCACCATTACTATAAATATAATTTTTGACAACGGTCATTTCCACATAATAACTTTATTTCTGTTTATTGGATCTTTACCAAACTTAACCACATGATTGCCCTGTGGAAGGGGAAGAATCCTATTTATTTTGGGGTCAAAGGTCAAGGTCACTGTTACTATAAATAGAATTTTTGACAACAGGGTTGTTTCCGCATGATACATGTACAATGTAACTTTAGTTCTGTATATTGGATATTTACCAAACTTGACCACATGATTCCCCTGTGGAAGGGGAAGGACCCTATTTATTTTGGGGTCATTAGGTCAAAGGTCAAGGTCACTTACTATAAATATAATTTTTGACAACAGGGTCGTTTCTGCACGATAACTTTAGTTCTGTATATTGGATATTTACCTAACTTGACCACATGATTCCCCTGTGGAAGGGGAAGAACCCTATTTATTTTGGGGTCATTAGGTCAAAGGTCAAGGTCACCATTACTATAAATAGAATTTTTAACAACAGGATCGTTTCCGCACGATAACTTTAGTTCTGTATATTGGATCTTTACCAAACTTGGCCACATGATTCCCCTGTGGAAGGGGAAGAACCCTATTTATTTTGGGTTCATTACCATTATACTGTTTGATAATTTATATAGACAGGCGTATTTTGTGATGCACACATTTCTTGTTTTTTATGCGATAGATTAAATTATTTTAGATTATTTATCATATATGTTTTTGATCCTCTCTCGTTTTACTGGTATAATCTATTTTTTCATTATTTTCGTATCCATTGTAAATATGTTTTATAATTATGTTGACGTACCGGTATATATTAGTGTAAAGCGCTTAGAGTAGTTTTATGATTATATAATGCGCTATACAAATATGTTATAATAAGATGGATTTGATTTTAAAGTGTCGATATGAATTCTCGGTGATAAAAATTAATATTATTGAATTAAACTGCGATGAAATAGAAATAGAGTTTCTAACACATGTTTGATTTGAAGATTTTCCATCTGTTTCAAGAGGATTTCAATAAATTCTCAAGTTAACTTGATATTTTTTGTATACATGTACATGTATAACGTTTCCTTAGGAGGATTAAATATGAGAATTAAACTGTGGAAGGTTGAGCAATATCATAATCCTCTGGAAAAAAAAGTGGGAAACTCTGTTAACACCTCTTTATGTACTATGTATGTCACCAGTCCTCATGATCTGGGTTGCCATAGCAACAAACTGCTGACCAACTTAAATGTTTTTTCTGGACTTGTTTACAACAAGATATTTGATTGGATGAATCTCAATAACATGATTTACGAAAACCAAAACTATTACGTGCATCGTGTATTACTTGTATCGTCATGATTGTAATTTGCATTTACAATATTTAAGAAGAATATCAAATTTGATCCATCTTTTTTTAAATATTTTAATCTGATTGTTTTATATTGGGTGTTTCCATCAATCTCATTTTTATTGGTCAATACATGTACAAATGTATATATACAAAATGTGTAATTCCTAAGATAGATATTGTTGAAATTTCTCTAGTAAAAATGACAAGCGAAGTTGGACGTGATCAGGCAAGACATAAAAATAAAATTGCGATCACACAATACGATTTACTGTCTGATTTACCATTGGATTTTTCCTTGTGACACGATTTTGGTTAAAATCATAAAAAATCACTTTTGTGCTCATACAAGGAAAACTCACATTGTGTGATTACAAAAGTCGAAAGTAGAATTGAAAAGTTGTTTTGAAAATGGATTTGCGTTCTATTTTCGTCCAACAGTGTGATGAGAATTAAAAACATGTCTGTGCTTTCCTCTTTCAATAATCCTGGTTGGTAGTTATGATATAGCTGAAAACCTGACTGAATGTAAACACCAAAAACACAACACAACCCATTTTTATCTATTTTTTCATTAATTTTTTTTCTTAAAACTTATGATAGAAATAACTTATATCACACATTTGTTAAAATGTCTTTCAAGCTTTATCACTCTTAAGGTCCAATTGTTTTATTTCAGGATGAATTTAGGAAACAATTTACCAAAGATCCTGTAGATAATAAACAGCAGGTAATATTTAATTAGTAGTAACTGAAAAATGACAAAATGGATATGGAAATTATTGCCATGGCAACATTTTTTCAAAACTGACCATTAAGAAAGATGTCATATCAGAAATTTTGATTTCTTGACTGATCAAATTGCAATTTATGCAATACTTGTCAAAACCTGATTAAAACAATTAAAATATGGGTAGAAAAAATATTGAAAACCCAACCGGTAGTATTGTGATACAAATGTACATTGAAACCTGGTGAAAAATTTCTCCCCTAAGTTACCAATCATTATCTCTAGTTATTCAACATGTATTTTTAATGGACTTTAAAATCATACATAATATTCAGGTTTAGGTTTAGATTTATAGTATTTAACACCACTTTCAACAATATTTCAGTTTTACATGTATCGTGGCAGTCAGTTTTATTGGTGGAACAGACCGGAGTAACCGGTGAAAACCATCGACCTGTCACAAGTCACTGACAAACTTTATCACCTAATGTTGTTTTTACACCTCACCATGAATGGGGTTCGAACTCACAACTTTAGTGGTGACAGGCACTGATTACGCAGGTAGTTATAAATCCAACTACCATACGATCACAACCATGACAGCCCCTACATGATATTCATGTATAATAGAAGTTTTGATCAACAAGATGTAAGTCAGTTTTTTGCATTTATTTACATTTATTTTGAAGCTGTAGTACTGTAGCTGTAGTACTGTAGCTCTGATTTGATGGTAGTTGGTTGTTGTTGGATTTACATAGAGCCTATTGCTGCTAAAATGATGTCTCCACTCACCATCCACCACAACTCGACTAATATTGACATATTGTTTTCGACTCCTTCTACATTTAAAGTGGAATTCAATTCCTTAAAACTTTGCATAATTGCTTATTTATATTACAAGATGAACATTTTTACGGCAGTTTAATTGAACCGTTTTAGAAGGAGTTGTTGCCCTTTTGCATTTAGAATATTTTATCAAAAAGTTTGTACACTGAACTTCTCTCTCCTACATTTTAAATGGAAATTCATATTTATAACTTCGCTTGCTTACTTATTATCATATGCACATTTGCATATTATTATTCTGATGGCGAGGTGTACTCGGTACAATATTATGTCAAAGTTTCTCAGTGGCTTGCGACAGGTCGGTGGTTTTCTCAGAGTACTCCGTTTTCTTCCACCAATGAAACTGGCCGTCGTGATATAGCTGAAATATTGTTGAAAGTGGCATTAAATGCCATAACAATAACCCTGATCGATATCATTATGGCAGTTTAAAACAATGTTATGAATGTAGCTCCATTTTTGAAGGAGTTCATGCCCTTATTATTGAGTTGGAATATTTGATCAAATAGTTTGCATGAAAAATTCTCCTACATTTTAAATGGGTATTGTGTGGTATCTATCTGTAAAGAATGTTGTGTAAAAAAAAACCTTTTAATTTGTGGATAAAATGCTACTTGAGATCCCTGAAATTGATTATCATATATGTAGTAATGATTTCACTGTATTACTTCAAGGAGATTGATTGGTGTTTAACACCAACTTGAGCAGTATTTCAGCTATATCGTGGCATTCCTTCAATGAGACAATAACAGTAACTTAGATGATTATAACAGGAACATGAAGATCACTTTTCTCAGTAGATAAAAGTTCCATTATGACTTGAATGCTAAATTTCGTAGTTTTATTAACATGTAAAATTGTTAGCAGAACTACATTTTGGATGCAGCTTGGTAGCATTTGAACTGCTTCGGTGGTGGAATGGTTAGCGTGCTGGCCTCGAGAGAGGTAGATCATGGGTTTGAGCCCCAATTGGTCAAGCCAAAGACTATGAAATTGGTATTTGTTGCTTCTCCGCTAATCACGCAGCATTAAGGAGAAAGAGCAAAGACTGGTTTGCTCATAATCAGGATAATGTGTCCGAGTGGGGTGACATGTCTATCCGCTGACTTGTCACGTTTCAGTGAGCTAGCACTATACACATACAACTCAGCGTGTTGGTCTAGTACAAAGCAAACATCATCATCATCTCATTGAAAATTTACTTGTTCTTGTCATGATATGGCTGAAAATTGCTGAGTTAAACAACAATCACTCACTCACTGGTAGCAGCTGGTATAAAATGTCGATGCATTTACATATAAAAAAAAAAGAATTAAATTGCATTAAATACTTATAATTACATTTTTACTTTTTTTAGTACAATTAAATAAAAATAGGTATTTTTCTTTATTTTAACTTTTTATTAGTTCACCTGGACCTCCTGGACCAAAGGTCCAGGTGAACTATTGCCATCACTTGGCGTCCGTCGTCTGTAAACTTTTCACATTTCAAGCTTCTTCTCCGAAACCACTGGGCCGATTGGAACCAAACTTAGCAGGAATGTTCCTTGGATAGTCCTCTACAAATTTACTGTTTTTCGTTCTAGTCGGATATTCAATATGGCTGCCAGGGCCAATAATGTGCTCTGATTGGCTGAAATTTCAAAGATCTTCTTCTCTGAAACTAATGAACTGACTGAACCCAAACTGTAAATGAAAGATCATTGGAATTTCCTTTACCAAGTTATTGTTTTTTATGCCGATCGGAAATCCAAGATGGCCGCCATCGCAGGACATAGATTAACATTGGACCCTATGGGAAAATGTTCAAATGCCTTCTTCTCAGAAACTACAAATATGATTAAAGCCAAACTGTACATGAATGTTCATTGGATGGTCCTCTACAATCTTAAGGGTTTTTGTTCCGATATGAAATTCAAAATGGCGGCTACGGCAGGACTTAGTTTAACATTGGACCCTATGGGAAAAATGTTTCAAAATGCTTCTTCTCTGAAACTACTTGGACAATTGAAACCAAACTGCCCAGGAATGATCATTGGAAGGTCCTCTACAGTATTTTTGT
The DNA here is from genome assembly GCA_963680875.1 of Bathymodiolus brooksi. Lineage (NCBI taxonomy): Eukaryota > Metazoa > Mollusca > Bivalvia > Mytilida > Modiolidae > Bathymodiolus > Bathymodiolus brooksi. The sequence goes on along the minus strand of OY804585.1, from coordinate 1,004,114 downwards.
TTTATATGCCGATTGGAAATCCAAGATGGCCACCACTGCAATACATAGATTAACATTGAACCCTATGGGAAAATGTTCAAATGCCTTCTTCTCAGAAACTACAAATATGATTAAAGCCAAACTGTACATGAATGTTCATTGGATGGTCCTCTACAAACAGTAAGTTTTTTGTTCCGATATGAAATTCAAAATGGCGGCTATGGCAGGACTTAATTTAACATTGGACCCTATGGGAAAAATGTTTCAAAACGCTTCTTCTCTGAAACCACTTGGACAATTGAAACCAAACTGCCCAGGAATGATCATTGGAAGGTCCTCTACAAATTTTATGTTTTTTATGTCGATCGGAAATCCAAGATGGCTGCCACCGCAGGACATAGATTAACATTGGACCCTATGGGAAAATATTCAAATGCCTTCTTCTCAGAAACTACAAATATGATTAAAGCCAAACTGTTCATGAATGTTCATTGGATGGTCCTCTACAAACTTTACGTTTTTTGTTTCGGTATGAAATTCAAAATGGCGGCTACGGCAGGACTTAGTTTAACATTGGACCCTATGGGAAAAATGTTTCAAAACGCTTCTTCTCTGAAACCACTTGGACAATTGAAACCAAACTGCCCAGGAATGATCATTGGAAGGTCCTCTACAGAATGTTTGTTTTATATGCCGATCGGAAATCCAAGATGGCCGCCACTGCAATACATAGATTAACATTGAACCCTATGGGAAAATGTTCAAATGCCTTCTTCTCAGAAACTACAAATATGATTAAAGCCAAACTGTTCATGAATGTTCATTGGATGGTCCTCTACAAACTTTACGTTTTTTGTTCCGATATGAAATTCAAAATGGCGGCTACGGCAGGACTTAGTTTAACATTGGACCCTATGGGGAAAATGTTTCAAAACGCTTCTTCTCTGAAACCACTTGGACAATTGAAACCAAACTGCCCAGGAATGATCATTGGAAGGTCCTCTACAAAGTTTCTGTTTTTTTATGCCAATCGAAAATTCAAGATGGCCACCACCGCAATACATAGATTAACATTGGACCCTATGGGAAAATGTTCAAATGCCTTCTTCTCAGAAACTACAAATATGATCAAAGCCAAACTGTACATGAATGTTCATTGGATGGTCCTCTACAAACTTTACGTTTTTTGTTCCGATATGAAATTCAAAATGGCGGCTACGGCAGGACTTGTTTAACATTGGACCCTATGGGGGAAATGTTTCAAAACGCTTCTTCTCTGAAACCACTTGGATAATTGAAACCAAACTGCCCAAGAATGATCATTGGAAGGTCCTCTACAAAGTGTGTGTTTTTTATGCCGATCGGAAATCCAAGATGGCCACCACCGCAGGACATAGATTAACATTGGACCCTATGGGAAAATGTTCAAATGCCTTCTTCTCAGAAACTACAAATATGATTAAAGCCAAACTGTACATGAATGTTCATTGGATGGTCCTCTACAAACATTAGGTTTTTTGTTCCGATATGAAATTCAAAATGGCGGCTACGGCAGGACTTAGTTTAACATTGGACCCTATGGGAAAAATGTTTCAAAACGCTTCTTCTCTGAAACCACTTGGACAATTGAAACCAAACTGCCCAGGAATGATCATTGGAAGGTCCTCTACAAAGTTTCTGTTTTTTTATGCCGATCGAAAATTCAAGATGGCCGCCACCACAATACATAGATTAACATTGGACCCTATGGGAAAATGTTCAAATATCTTCTTCTCAGAAACTACAAATATGATCAAAGCCAAACTGTACAAGAATGTTCATTGGATGGTCCTCTACAAACTTTACGTTTTTTGTTCCGATATGAAATTCAAAATGGCGGCTACGGCAGGACTTAGTTTAACATTGGACCCTATGGGAAAAATGTTTCAAAACGCTTCTTCTCTGAAACCACTTGGATAATTGAAACCAAACTGCCCAGGAATGATCATTGGAAGGTCCTCTACAAAGTGTGTGTTTTTTATGCCGATCGGAAATCCAAGATGGCCACCACCGCAGATCATAGATTAACATTGGACCCTATGCGAAAATGTTCAAATGCCTTCTTCTCAGAAACTACAAATATGATTAAAGCCAAACTGTACATGAATGTTTATTGGATGGTCCTCTACAAACTTTACATTTTTTGTTCCGATATGAAATTCAAAATGGCGGCTACGGCAGGACTTAGTTTAACATTGGACCCTATGGGAAAAATGTTTCAAAACGCTTCTTCTCTGAAACCACTTGGACAATTGAAACCAAACTGCCCAGGAATGATCATTGGAAGGTCCTCTACAAAGTTTCTGTTTTTTTATGCCGATCGAAAATTCAAGATGGCCACCACCGCAATACATAGATTAACATTGGACCCTATGGGAAAATGTTCAAATGCCTTCTTCTCAGAAACTACAAATATGATCAAAGCCAAACTGTACAAGAATGTTCATTGGATGGTCCTCTACAAACTTTACGTTTTTTGTTCCGATATGAAATTCAAAATGGCGGCTACGGCAGGACTTAGTTTAACATTGGACCCTATGGGGGAAATGTTTCAAAACGCTTCTTCTCTGAAACCACTTGGATAATTGAAACCAAACTGCCCAAGAATGATCATTGGAAGGTCCTCTACAAAGTGTGTGTTTTTTATGCCGATCGGAAATCCAAGATGGCCGCCACCGCAGGACATAGATTAACATTGGACCCTATGGGAAAATGTTCAAATGCCTTCTTCTCAGAAACTACAAATATGATTAAAGCCAAACTGTACATGAATGTTCATTGGATGGTCCTCTACAAACTTTACGTTTTTTGTTCCGATATGAAATTCAAAATGGCAGCTACGGCAGGACTTAGTTTAACATTGGACCCTATGGGAAAAATGTTTCAAAACGCTTCTTCTCTGAAACCACTAGGACAATTGAAACCAAACTGCCCAGGAATGATCATTGGAAGGTCCTCTATAAAGTTTCTGTTTTTTTATGCCGATCGAAAATTCAAGATGGCCGCCACCACAATACATAGATTAACATTGGACCCTATGGGAAAATGTTCAAATGCCTTCTTCTCAGAAACTACAAATATGATCAAAGCCAAACTGTACAAGAATGTTCATTGGATGGTCCTCTACAAACTTTACGTTTTTTGTTCCGATATGAAATTCAAAATGGCGGCTACGGCAGGACTTAGTTTAACATTGGACCCTATGGGAAAAATGTTTCAAAACGCTTCTTCTCTGAAACCACTTGGATAATTGAAACCAAACTGCCAAGGAATGATCATTGGAAGGTCCTCTACAAAGTGTGTGTTTTTTATGTCGATCGGAAATCCAAGATGGCCACCACCGCAGGACATAGATTAACATTGGACCCTATGGGAAAATGTTCAAATGCCTTCTTCTCAGAAACTACAAATATGATTAAAGCCAAACTGTACATGAATGTTTATTGGATGGTCCTCTACAAACTTTACGTTTTTTGTTCCGATATGAAATTCAAAATGGCGGCTACGGCAGGACTTAGTTTAACATTGGACCCTATGGGGGAAATGTTTCAAAACGCTTCTTCTCTGAAACCACCTGGATAATTGAAACCAAACTGCCCAAGAATGATCATTGGAAGGTCCTCTACAAAGTGTGTGTTTTTTATGCCGATCGGAAATCCAAGATGGCCACCACCGCAGGACATAGATTAACATTGGACCCTATGGGAAAATGTTCAAATGCCTTCTTCTCAGAAACTACAAATATGATTAAAGCCAAACTGTACATGAATATTCATTGGATGGTCCTCTACAAACTTTACGTTTTTTGTTCCGATATGAAATTCAAAATGGCGGCTACGGCAGGACTTAGTTTAACATTGGACCCTATGGGAAAAATGTTTCAAAACGCTTCTTCCCTGAAACCACTAGGACAATTGAAACCAAACTGCCCAGGAATGATCATTGGAAGGTCCTCTACAAAGTTTCTGTTTTTTTATGCCGATCGAAAATTCAAGATGGCCGCCACCACAATACATAGATTAACATTGGACCCTATGGGAAAATGTTCAAATGCCTTCTTCTCAGAAACTACAAATATGATCAAAGCCAAACTGTACAAGAATGTTCATTGGATGGTCCTCTACAAACTTTACGTTTTTTGTTCCGATATGAAATTCAAAATGGCGGCTACGACAGGACTTAGTTTAACATTGGACCCTATGGGAAAAATGTTTCAAAACGCTTCTTCTCTGAAACCACTTGGATAATTGAAACCAAACTGCCCAGGAATGATCATTGGAAGGTCCTCTACAAAGTGTGTGTTTTTTATGTCGATCGGAAATCCAAGATGGCCACCACCGCAGGACATAGATTAACATTGGACCCTATGGGAAAATGTTCAAATGCCTTCTTCTCAGAAACTACAAATATGATTAAAGCCAAACTGTACATGAATGTTCATTGGATGGTCCTCTACAAACTTTACGTTTTTTGTTCCAATATGAAATTCAAAATGGCGGCTACGGCAGGACTTAGTTTAACATTGGACCTATGGGAAAAATGTTTCAAAACGCTTCTTCTCTGAAACCACTTGGACAATTGAAACCAAACTGCACAGGAATGATCATTGGAAGGTCCTCTACAAAGTTTCTGTTTTTTTATGCCGATCGAAAATTCAAGATGGCCACCACCGCAATACATAGATTAACATTGGACCCTATGGGAAAATGTTCAAATGCCTTCTTCTCAGAAACTACAAATATGATCAAAGCCAAACTGTACAAGAATGTTCATTGGATGGTCCTCTACAAACTTTACGTTTTTTGTTCCGATATGAAATTCAAAATGGCGGCTACGGCAGGACTTAGTTTAACATTGGACCCTATGGGGAAAATGTTTCAAAACGCTTCTTCTCTGAAACCACTTGGATAATTGAAACCAAACTGTCCAGGAATGATCATTGGAAGGTCCTCTACAAAGTGTGTGTTTTTTATGCCGATCGAAAATCCAAGATGGCCACCACTGCAGGACATAGATTAACATTGGACCCTATGGGAAAATGTTCAAATGCCTTCTTCTCAGAAACTACAAATATGATTAAAGCCAAACTGTTCATGAATGTTCATTGGATGGTCCTCTACAAACTTTACGTTTTTTGTTTCGATATGAAATTCAAAATGGCGGCTACGGCAGGACTTAGTTTAACATTGGACCCTATGGGGAAAATGTTTCAAAACGCTTCTTCTCTGAAACCACTAGGACAATTGAAACCAAACTGCCCAGGAATGATCATTGGAAGGTCCTCTACAAAGTTTCTGTTTTTTTATGCCGATCGAAAATTCAAGATGGCCGCCACCACAGGACATAGATTAACATTGGACCCTATGGGAAAATGTTCAAATGCCTTCTTCTCAGAAACTACAAATATGATCAAAGTCAAACTGTACATGAATGTTCATTGGATGGTCCTCTACAAACTTTACGTTTTTTGTTCCGATATGAAATTCAAAATGGCGGCTACGGCAGGACTTAGTTTAACATTGGACCCTATGGGAAAAATGTTTCAAAACGCTTCTTCTCTGAAACCACTTGGATAATTGAAACCAAACTGCCCAGGAATGATCATTGGAAGGTCCTCTACAAAGTGTGTGTTTTTTATGCCGATCGGAAATCCAAGATGGCCTCCACCGCAGGACATAGATTAACATTGGACCCTATGGGAAAATGTTCAAATGCCTTCTTCTCAGAAACTACAAATATGATTAAAGCCAAACTGTACATGAATGTTCATTGGATGGTTCTCTACAAACTTTACATTTTTTGTTCTGATATGAAATTCAAAATGGCGGCTACGGCAGGACTTAGTTTAACATTGGACCCTATGGGGAAAATGTTTCAAAACGCTTCTTCTCTGAAACCACTAGGACAGTTGAAACCAAACTGCCCAGGAATGATCATTGGAAGGTCCTCTGTTTTTTATGCCGATCGGAAATCCAAGATGGCTGCCACCACAGGTCATAGTATCATAGATGCCAACCATTACGATTTTTCCGTAATTGTTACGAATTTCGGGCCAAAATTACGGTGTTACGGTCAACAGTCTACTTGTTACGGATTTCCGATTATTGCCGGCCCGGAACCGTTCCTCATTTAAATATCATTGTGATCATTTAGACGCTTCATTGTATGTTAAAATCGTGTAATGATAAGCGCTTGAGGGATTTCGATTATTTAATCCTTTAGGGATTCTCCGGACTATCTATTGTAGAAAACGATCTATCCATTTCTTGTTCGATCCCGAGTAGTTAATGAACACAGCACGTTTTTGTCAATTTCGCGATGTCTGAGGGAACAAGTGAAGCTTCTGCAGCGAAGAAAAGAAAATTGGGACAACGATTTTGTCCCGAATATTCTTCTCTTGCCTTATGAAATCGACACGGGAACATTATGCCTATTGCAAATATTGCAAACAAGACTTGTCCATTCAGCACTGTGGTCGGGATGAACACACATATACAACAAAACAGTTCAAAATTGCCAAGTCAACAACATATCAGGCACTCCAGAATTAGACATTAATTATTCCATGGGAGGGTGAGGGAGGGCCACTTCAGGAAATTTTCATTTCTATTGACAGTAAGTTGAAACATAGAATACATTTGTAAGTGAACATACATGTATTAAAACTTAACTTTTTATTTCTTTTTGTTGCTCATCAATTTTGCATCTAGTTGTCACAAATAAAGGAAATCATTTGCTCATCACTTTGTGCCTAGTCTGTAGTACGATTATGGTAAAATTTTATGAAAAATTATGATTACTGAAAAAAATCACAAATTACTGACATCTCAACTTTTTGTTACTGATTGCACCAAAAAGGGGTTGGCATCTATGTAGTATTAACACAGGACCATATGGGGAAAATACAGAAATATATTCTTCTCTGAAGCTATTGCACTGATTGAACCTAAACTGTGCATCAATCATTGGAAGGTCCTTTACAAACTTAGTGTTTTTTATGTTGATCGTAATTCCAAGATGACTACCACTGCAGGACATAGTTTTTACATAGGACCAATTGGTTCTTTTTATAACCAGGTGAACGATACAGGCTCTTGAGAGCCTCTGGTTTTATATTAATTTATATTGTGATGTTAAAAATTATTTTTAAGAAGTGGTCATGGTTAAATGGTTATTTGTCCCATGGACTGATTAAATCACAATTCCTATACATGTATGTCATTTGTTACCCTTTTCACCATTCAAATTAGGTATTCTAAATGAATTGAAATCATAATGTAATTAATCAGAATGTGTAGATTTTTAGATATATTTAATTTGTATTTCAGGCACTGGACAATGCAGAAAAGTTGGGAAATGCTCTCAAGATCTATGACTTCATATCAGATACTCCTGAACCTTCACCTTGTCCACCTGATATGTTACCTTGCCAACAGGAAGCATCACCATGCCAACCAGAAATGTCTCCATGCCAACTTGAGCCTGACAACAATGATGACCAGGTATCAACGGAATCCCTCAATAAAACATATGTTTCTAGTTTACAACCACAAACTTCCGACAGTAATAAAATACCAAAAATTACGTTGAAATTAGTGTCGGGAGACAAACCTAAAGCAGAAGTGTGGGGCATTGGTACAGATCTGCCAAAGAGAATACGTAAAAGGAAGAGCAAGGACTTCTTTGATGATACACCAGCAAAAGTGAAAAAGAAAGAAATTACTCTAAAGGAGATGCAAGACAAACTGATGAAAAATAAAACAAAGCAGAAAGTCGAGAGAAAGAAGTTATCTACAAATGTAAAGGAAAAAGAAAGTAAAACAATTCCTGCTGAAGGTGGAGAGGCAATGAAAACTGAAGATACAAAGGGAAATGAAAAGGAGACAAAGAATGATAAGGTAAAGAAAGAACTTAAAAAAGGAAAGAAAAAAGAAGTGAAAAATACAGCTAAACCTTTGAAAACTAGGAATGGCAAAATTGTGGGAAAGAAAAATTTGGTAGTCGTGTTGACAGACTGTTTATCCAATAAAAAGTCAACTTTGGCTAATAATTCTAGAAGGCAAAATAAAGCTAATAATAGATCTGTGAAGAAATCTATCAATGGTAAACAAAAACCTGTGTTAAAAGCAAAAACACTTGATAAATCAAAAAGTAACAGTAAAAGTGGAACGAAAGACGTTTCTTCTGTGAATTCTGATAAGACAAAAACTAAGAAAGATAATGTGAAAACAAATAAACAGGTGTTAGACAAGAAGAATGACAAAACAAAAACAGTCTCATCTTCTAGTCATTCAAAGTTAAAAACAGTTCCTAAGCAAAAACCAGTGTCAAAACCAAAAGTGTCTGATCCTAAAAAGATTGCATCACAAAAGCTGAAAAATGACAAACCTGTGAAATGTAAAGCGTGTGATCGTGTGTTCAGGACAAGAGATCTCTTGGTTAAGCATAACCAGATTCCATGCAGGATGAGAAACACGAGAAACATGACTCAAATAATTTTACGACCGAAAAAACATGTTTCGCATACTCTGCCTCTTACTCAGAGACAGATTAATGCAGCAAAAAGACGTAAACAGGTTGCTGGAAAATTGAGTATATTGGACAATTCTGTCAAAAAAGATGACATGCCTATCAGTACTTGTCAGTCTGAAAAATCAGAAAAACATAAGAAACCTGCTCGTAATCGGAAGCGGTTAGCGTCACCTTATTTTACATTCTGTATTACACCAAAGGATAAGAACCAGTTTTTTGATCCCGTTGATTTTGATTCCTTAAGTGAAAAGAATCGGTATTTTTTTAAGCTTGGTATGTACCCTGTTTCGCTTAGAAAACAAAGTGTAGATGACACGGAAGTCATAGAAAATGACAAAGATGTCATTAATGTGGACGACTTCAATCCACGTGAAATTACAATACATGTGGATCCTAGTTGTGAGGTTCAATCTCTACCATCGCTTACTTCTGTTGGATCTGAAATTTCTCCACCGATTCTTGAAAAGATGTCGGAAATATCTGTTGAATGCGATGGGCATAACGAAAAAACCAGTAATCTAATAAAAATGAATTCTAGTCAAGTAAGTCCACCAGACTTAGTACATGTTCATGGTGCTGCTGCATTCCTTAAGGGTTCTGAAGATCGATCACATCGAAAAACTAAGCCACCTTGTGTTGATATAGTGGAGAAGTCTTCTATAGGTGGAACGACTTGTTCTACATCTCCACAAGATGGCGCTTCACTGTTAATGACAGACTCGGTATTATTAAAAACTGTCAGTTCACCGACAATCGCTAATGGTGCTTGTTCGTCTTTATATAAAAATTCAAACTCTAGTCAGGTAGAGGTTGTAGATCGTCCACATTCGGCAGACGATGAAAATAACAAAGAAAACAGGGGAGACAATTATTTATCGTTAATATTGAAGAAAAAGGATATCGGTGTGTCATGTAATTCAGAAGACATTTTAAATGAATTGGAAAAATCTAAGTATTTTGAAGACTTTGGATTCGGTTTTAAATTGATAAAACCAAGTTCAAGGTCATTTGGAGAAAGAACATGTGTTGAAAGCGACATAAGTTCACAATCTAGGACATCTCATTTTGTGACTGATGTGAAAAGTGGAACAAACAGGAAGTTAATGTATACAGTTACTTTGGGTATTCAGACAGAGCAGAGCTTCTTAAAAACAAAAACAAGATGGCTGAATAAGTCTTTAGAAACGGAAAGTGCAAGTTGTAAAGATAAATTAAAAGAAAAAATTGAAGAAAGAAACTTGTTTCATTCAATAGAAGATCTTATTGGTGCACACAAAGATATTGGTGTGTCCAAAGATATTGGTCTGCACAAAGATATTGGTGTGCCGAAAGATATTGGAGTGCGGAAGGATATTGGTTCTCCAAAAGATATTGGTGTGTCCAAAGATATTGGTGTGCCCAAAGCTTTTGGTGTGTCAAAAGATATTGGTGTGCCCAAGGATATTGGAGTGCCCAAAGATAATGGTGTGCCAAAATATATTGGTGTGCGCAAAGATATTGGTGTGCCGAAAGATATTGGAGTGCGGAAGGATATTGGTTCTCCAAAAGATATTGGTGTGTCCAAAGATATTGGTGTGCCCAAAGCTTTTGGTGTGTCAAAAGATATTGGTGTGCCCAAGGATATTGGAGTGCCCAAAGATAATGGTGTGCCAAAATATATTGGTGTGCGCAAAGATATTGGTGTGCCAAAATATATTGGTGTGCCCAAAGATATTGGTGTGCCCAAAGATATTGGAGTCCCCAAAGATATTGGTGTGCCCAAATATAGTGGTGTGTCAAAAGATATTGGTGTGCCCAAATATAGTGGTGTGCCAAAAGATATTGGTGTGCCCAAATATAGTGGTGTGCCCAAATATAGTGGTATGCCAAAAGATATTGGTGTGCCAAAAGATAAAAAAGAAATCGTTTCACAGGATACATTTATTGAATCTCTACTACCGGCTACGAAAGTGACGTTTGATGACATTTTTCAGATGGATGACATGGAAAATTCACAAAATTTGACAAAAATATCAGAAAAGTCAAATTACACCGAGGTGGAAATTACATTGCCAAATAAGTCAAAAGTTGCTCAATTATATACAGATATTGATTGGTTGGCCTTATCAGATTCTGACGATGCACAACCAATGAAATCAGTTTCACCAAAAATTTGTCACAAGGAAGTGAAACGTAAACATTCAAGTCTTTCAAAGGGAGCCTTAATTACGGGAACGGAAAATAAAGTTACTGCTAGCTCAGATCAAGAGTTGTCTTCATTAAACAAAGTCATTACGAACTTTCCTGATAAATATAAGCATGTATGTGATATTAATTTCATCTCACCTTCTAATGAAAGTATGATAAGTGACAATCCAAAAACATTGAATTCAAAATCTAAAATAGAGGAAGTTTATATTTATCCTAAAAAACCTATAAATACAGGTGAACTTGAACCTGTTGTGGTATCGAATGCCAAACCATCAAAAGTTGATGAACAAATGAATCTTCAAACTTCGAATAATTTGTTGGATTTAATTGCAAAGACAATGGGAATTATACCGGAATCGGCAAAACAGAAGTTTGAAAAATCTGTCATGTCGTTATTGACTACCGCTACGTCACCGTCGGACACGTCAGAAATTAATAATTCGTCAAGTGTGGAGGACTCAAAAGTAATAATTATGAATACTACTCTTGGTGCAGAGGACTTTACATCAGATATTACTGTTATTGATGAACGACCTCATTTGAAAAATGATTTACCGGAGAGAGTTGGCAACGATCATGTGATAAGACCATCAAATTTTTGTAATGTTTCTAGTTTTGTTACAAAACCTTCTGACTTAGTAACTAAGGGGAATTCATCTTCTTCACAGCTATTTACATTTAGCAATTTGGAGCCAGAACCAGAAGATTTGACTAAAAATTCTTCTATTGACAATTTATGTAATAGACCTACACATGACAAAACAGTAAGAACTACCGTCAGTGAAAATTTTAATAAAGATGGTCATGTTTTAACATCTCCCATTCGGTACAGTGCTGCTAATTTAGATATAAAATCCAATTTTATAGCCAACAGAAGGAGGTCACCACGACCTCCAAATATCGTAGCAAATGATCTGACTCATTTAGATGTTTTTAATAATGGTAGTAAAGATGATATAGTAAATACCTTAAGTGATCAAGAGTCTCCAACTCTAGTTACAAATTTTGATTTTGAAAAATATGCTGAGCATTTAAAAGAAGAAACGTTCTACACTACTGAACCTCTGTCACCGATTCGGCCAGTCTCACTTACTCCGTCTTGTGATCAGACATTAAAAGATGACTTTGACGTGAAATCTTCCCCAAAATGTAATTATTCAAATCCAGGAACAACTGTGATAACAAGAAATGTAGATCTGTCAGATTTGACTAGTCCTCAAAAGGAAGTGCAGAAATCAGAGGTATTCTTAAAGCCTCTGGCAATTGATTGTAGTCAAAACAAAGAGGATGAAAGTTATATATGTGATATATCTCCTCCCCTCGAAGGACCTACACAAAATATGTCCCCCGTGGATTTGGCTAAAGTGGCTACGGCAAAAATGACAAATGAACTGATCTTAAAGAGTCAAGGATTTGGACAAGGTCTTTTGCAAATGTCAAATAATAGACCAATGCATTCTCATAATATTGCATTTCTGCCTCAAAAAAATGCTCAGATGTATGTTTCACCAAAACTTTTTAATCCTGTCAATCAACACAAAACATCACAAGATAACATTGTTAGAAACCAGTCACAAGAAAGCTTTGTTTCACCAAAAGTTCGGTCTCCATTTGAAGGAAGCTTAGGTGGCATCCAGTTTGTTGACATACACTTAAATACGTACAATCAAAATCCAGTGTCGTCACCAAAATCAAATTTTCATGATAGGCGAAATAGTTCAGGTGCAATACTAAATATTGACAGCTGGGATAAGAGACAAAACGTCATTGTTTCACCTTCATTTAATCAAGGTAAACCTCCTCACACTATTGATCCAAAGGATTTACATGTAGTCTCACCCCCTTTCACTCAAGTGAAACCTAAACAAATGGTCGAAAGAAGGGATATTGTTTCATCGACTTATAGTCAAATAAGACCCAAGAACGTTAATGAAAGACAGGTTAATGAAAGACAAGATGCCAGTAAACAAAAACAGCGTCATTCTGTTAATATATTGAGAAGTTATAGCAAGCCGCAGGAGCGACGACAAAATTTACAACAAACAAAAACAATTTCTAACCCCAGTCATCAGCATTCTTCATTGATGTCCCCAGCTTTCAACATGCCAGAAAAAGCGCAGACTGTGATTAATAATTCATCAAAGTCAACCGGTTTTCTTACATGTGACACTCAACAACAGGATGACACTCAACAACTTACATGTGACACTCAACAACAGGATGACATATTGGATATGCTTGATAAGTCACATAAAAGTCCAAACCATTTTATGTCTGGCATGTTGACTAGTAGTTCAAATGAAAAATTTCAGTTTCAACGAATCCATCCAAAGTTTGCATCACATCAAAGACGTCAGGTGCAAACTCCTGATAAACCAATAACCACCTGTCCAAAGTCAAATATGGATAACTTTCCTGGATTTCAACAAAATGAAGCAATGTTGCTTAATTCAAGGATGGCCACAGAGCAGTCTCATTTAAAAACTAAATCTAAATTTGAAAGTGTTTCAAAAATAGCACAGCAAGAAAGATCAATAAGTTCTAATGTTAGCAAGGAAAAAAAGACTAATGTACAGAGTGAAATATTACAACCAGTGCCACCGCAACAAGAGGCCTTAATGTTAAATTCAAGGATTTCAGCAGAACAACTTCGTCAAAGGTCAAATTTGTCAAACATTAACAGGAGTCGTTCTTTTGATCAGCCGAGTGTGAAAAATGATTTTACTTTTCATACTGTCAGTGAAAATTCTGTGATATGTTCACCAACCATTAATTCTTCGTGTAATTATTCAAACGCACCCAAAGGAAGTGTCTTTGATTATAAAAATTCATTGAAATCAGTTGAGCAAAAACAAAATCAGGGTCTGGCTTGCACAGTCAGTTCTAGAATGGACTATACAAGTCACATTAATGACAATGAAAGGTTTAATATCTCGCAAGTACAACGTCAATTAAGTGCCCCGAGTAATTTGGGAAATAAATCTCGGACATCGTCAACAAATATTGTGCCTAATCCTGACTATGAAGATGTTTCGTCTCCCGAGGAGGTGGAAGTTTATCCGACAACACCTCGTGCAAAGGAAATACCTCAAAAAACATTACCGCCATATCGTTTGGAAAATGAAACTCTATCACTGCATTCTGTAGACAAGGGTCAAAGTTCACCACAAGTCAGCATTCCACACAGTTATAATTTTAAATCTAGTCTTGAGCCACAAGTGCAATACAGAGAACAGAGAAGTTTATTAGAATCTGGTAACAGGATGTTCCCAGAGCAACGAGCCCAGCGACAACAGACTACATTCTATCAAAATATGCCTTCTACTAGACATGTACAAAAGAATAGAGAGGTGTTTGACACACCCGTTCAGTTTTCTGAATTTTGTCCTAATGCTGATATCTCAGATTCAATCCTTGATAATATATAATAATACAGTACTAAAAAGATGTTTCTGTTTAAAATCACACATTCTGGTGATTTTTATCACTTGTCACAGTATACCACTGTGAATGTTGTTGAAACACCCAACAAATTATAGTGGTCGTATGTAAGTTGGATTTACAACTACTTTAGTACTTATGCAATCTGTGCCTATCACCACTAACATTGTGAGTTCGAATCCTGCTCAGGCGAGGTGTACTTGATACAACAGTATGTGATAAAGTTTGTCAGTGACATCAGTGGTTTTCTCAGGGTACTCCGCTTTCCTCCACCCATACAACTGACCACCACGATATATCTTGAAATATTGTTGAAAGTGGCGTTAAACACCATTTACCAAACCATGGCAACTATTTATATCCTGTGTAATGCATAGACATAAATACTTACAATGTTTTAAATGCAGTTGCCACATGACTGAAAAAACACCACCAATGTTCCAATGTTCACTGATATCACACCACAGTGTTTTCTAACAAAAACACCTTGATAGTACTGTAGGTAAACAGAATTGAAATGCCATACATTTTTTGTATCTGCTAAAATTGGAGAGAGAAAAAATTTCTTCTTTGATGATAAATTGAGGTTAAACAGAAATCTGAGCATTAATAAGACTGCTATGAATTTCAGGCTTCAAACTAATTTTATATTTTTACTGCAGGCTTTGTAAAATTTACAGTTTTATACATTTGTATGGATTATTATTGGTCTTGTTTATTTAACTCTCATTTTCGTCAAGCAAATTATTGTTGGTAAGTTTTCTTCATTTGGACTTCAAAAAGATTCTAACACAACTTGACCACATCGAAATAAAGATCCTGGCTGAGTGGCTGTACGATTGCAAAACATTTGAACACTCGACGTTTTCTAATCAAAAGGCCAGGTTCTTATTCTGGTAAAAAGTGGCCATATAGTAAATGTGTATATCATTTTTCAAATATACAGTATGTGTTCAAAAGTATTGCCACATGTAAAAAAAAATCCCTATATAATCAACCAAAACCATATTTTTTCAAAAAATTATTGTGAAGTCATTTCTGGATAGATTTTAACAAATTTTACACCAAAACATTCAGAATTGTCTATATTTTGATTTTTTATTTGCTCATTATGTTTATATGAATGATTTTTATTTGTACATAATTTAAACAGGATTGTTAATTTTTAGGATTTATTTTTAGTTGAAATATATAGGAAAATCAAAGTCAGTTTTTATTTGTTATGTTTAAATTATATGCAAATAAAAACCACTCATATAAACATAATGAGCAAATAAACAATTAAAATATAGACATTCTGAATGTTTTGGTGTAAAAGTTGTTAAAATCTATCCAGAAATGACTTCACAATAATTGTTTGAAAAAATATGGTTTTGGTTGATTACATAGGGATTTTTTCACATGTGGCAATACCTTTGGCCATATATTGTACATGTAAGTCTACATGTATGTATGGGAGTAATTAATAAGTCAGTACGATAGTATAGTCTGTAAGCGCTGAAGTAAGTTTTGTGTCTTTTTAATATACCTTGTGCTTTCATGGCTGATGATGTCAAACAAAAATTGTATTTTACCATAAGATTTGTATTATTAACTTATGTAATTATCACTGAAGCATTCTACTTAATGTAATAATGATGGCTAACCCATTAAAAAGTTTCATCTTGGAGTAGGGTGTTTATATCATAGGTTGTGGCTCCTCATTTTGTATCAATTTCATAATAGACAATAATTTGAGCTCACTTTCTAATTTACCCACATCATATTTAATTGGTCCGCCATGATATACATGTTACTGAAATATTGTTGAAAGTGGTGTTAAGCACCATAATCCCCCTAACATCATATTTAATTGGAATAGTTCTAATGAACATATTATAAATATATAAAAAAAAGTATGTGTATGTATTTGGTACTCTTAATTGTTCTTATTATTTGTAAACCTGTTTAGCTGCAATTGCTCTGTGTTTATATAATAAATTTATACTGTTTAACTTATACTACTTAAAAACGTTTTTTGACGTAGTAGTGCATATTTCATAAGTCACATGTCTTGGTCCTCCTTGTTTGTTACTTTAAGCATATTTTATTGTTAAGAAAGACAAAAGGATAAGACACAAGGTAAAAGACAGTCTTCTTCCAATATCCTTTTTTATTATTTTATGTTCAGTCAGTAAAGATGAGAGGTGATTGTTCATTTTGTTGATATTCATAGGTGGAATTGTTGACCATCACTGTTTAAACATTCTTTTTATAAACATCAAAATTCAAGCTTTTACAAAAACTTTAATATTCTTCTGATCCATTTAAGATTAAAAAAAAATTGATAATTCCTACCAAAATTATTGACCTTGAGCTAAAAGACAAAACAAATTCAGATTTATAAAGACTTTAAAAACACATTTTATATCCAAAGTTACAATTTTGACAATTACAACTGAATTTTGACACCAAAGTGTGAACTTAACTGAAAAATCATTCACTGAAAGATTTAATCACTTTATTTTAAATTTCAAAAATACTGTAGACTTCTAAAAGGTAATTTGAGCTTTGACCCCTGTGTTTAATATTATGGTAATTGTCTTCAGTGCTGCACTACTCAACATTTATTTTTGATGCATTGCTCTGAAAACTTACCGATAAAATATATGGTAATTGTCTTCAGTGCTGCACTATTCAACATTTATTTTTGATGCATTGCTCTGAAAACTTACCGATAAAATATATGGCAATTGTCTTCAGTGCTGCACTACTCAACATTTATTTTTGATGCATTGCTCTGAAAACTTACCGATAAAATATATGGTAATTGTCTTCAGTGCTGCACTATTCAACATTTATTTTTGATGCATTGCTCTGAAAACTTACCGATAAAATATATGGCAATTGTCTTCAGTGCTGCACTACTCAACATTTATTTTTGATGCATTGCTCTGAAAACTTACCGATAAAATAACACATAAAAATAATTTTGAACTAGAAGTTTTCACAAATTTATATAAATTAGATCAATACTTTTTTGAGTGGTATATAGTTTTATTGATAAAGATCATCGTTGATTGTTAATGTATGTACTCTACTTAAATCTGTTAAAATGATCTACCTTTAGTTGTGTTTCAAAAATTAACATGTCCAAGGAGAAGGTGACAGTGCAGAAAAATTAAAGTTTAATGAAATTGATAATTAGAAAAGAGGGAAAAAAGTTACTAATATTTTAGACACATTTAATAAATGAAACTGAAGGTAAAAACATTTCATGACACTGTGACATCGTAGTACCAACGTATCAATTGATAATATCATAAAGCGTCAAAAATAATAAACAATGTCTTGTTAGTTCAAACAAAAGAGTCAAATCATATAACCACTACTCTGGCATTCTAAGTATTGAAAATAAATCACTTGTAACGAAATGACGATGGTAATTCACTTGTAACGGAATGACGATGATAATTCACTCGTAATGGAATGGCAATGGTAATTCACTCATACGATAACACGCATTTGTGAATTACTGCATAATTGGGTTACTCACGATTTATTTTCAGAATGTCATAGTAGTTGTACTATTACCAATAGTTACATAGCATTACACCAAGTTATTGTCTAGAAAATGTAATATATTAGTCCCTCCTCTTATAAGACCACTCCCATCAAACACCACCCCTCTTATCAGGCCTGATTCCAGATGCACCAAGATAATGAAATACTTAATAAAATGTCCCTCTCAAGAGAGGCACCTTTTCATTTCAGAATCCCTCTCTAGGGAGACCATCTTTTCATTTCAGAATCCCTCTAAAAGAGAGGTGACCTTTTCACTGGAGGAGGGTTGACCTTATAAAGGGTTGACTACTGTAGTTGTTTGATTTAGTATAAGGAGTTTTATTGTAGTAATATATTATAAATATGCCATGTTGTCTGTGGTTGTATTTGTGTTTTTAAAACATAGTGCTATATTTTTGTGCTCAGATTTTTTTCACTGCTTGAACAAATTTTTATCATGTTGTTAAGTTTTTATTTTATTGTTTGTTAAAAGGTCAGTTTCACCCCAATGTCTCAATATTCATTATTTTTTTTTATTCTCTGGGACAATTTGTGTACATTTTTGTAGATACATGTACCATATACAGTACTTAACTACTATTAAGATTTTTGTTATTTTTTTTAAACTTAAGCTGAAAAATAACATGTGCATGAATGAATTAAATTTTTTTAGAGACACAGTAAATATCAGTCTAGAGTGAGTGAGATATTGCAACAGAAAACAATTAACTGTTGTATCTTATAATTTGATGATTCTTGATATTAAAGTTGATTTCTACAATGTATATTTTTCTTTGATAAAACAGTTCAACTATTGCACACATCTAGAGACGGGCAAAAAGTATTCGGTCACTAATTTTTTTAATTTTTTTTTACCAACAAAGGCAGAATTAAATTTAGTTTTACACCATTATTACAGCATAATTTTATAATCTAATTTTTTTTAAAGAGTTCATGAGTTAAACACAAAACTAAATTTGAACGTCAAAAACACAATACAATGATAGTTGATAGTACTTTTAAAGACAAATAATTTAATTTTGTGTTTAAATCGTGAATATTTAAAATCTGTGCTTCAGAAATATATTTTAAAATAATCACAGAAAACGCTTTTGTTGATAAAAAATTTCATCAAAATCTTTTGAATATTGTTTTTGAAAAAATGTGGTTTAATATGAAATATATAGTAAAAGATTACAGTGACTGAATACTTTTTGCATGTCTCTGTAGATGTCAATTTTGTATGTAGAAAACAGTAAAAAAATAAAATCAGAATTTTTTTGGTTGTTTTGAAGAATTACTTGCGGCCAGTAATATATCTCTTTTTATCAAACCCTTTTTTACATTGAATGAATATAAGTGATAATTAATAGGAGAGTTTGGAGATGTTTCCTGTTGTTGTTCTAAGTTATACCAAATAAGTGGTAAATATTGAAAGATAAAAAATTTTGATTTGTTGAAATGTAAAAGATCACAAAAATATATACATATAAAAATTACATTTCATAAAAAAAAAAATTACATGACAATATACCAGCTGATACTTTTGTAAACCAATGAAAGTACACCAAGATTTGCATATGCAAATAAATTTAAAACCTTCAGATGACATCAGATATTTTGTAAGCTCATTTTCCTGTTTGCGTATATTAAATATGTAAATGTTTTAATTGTAACATTGAATGTCATCACTCGCACTAACCCAGTTATACTAACTATTACCAGATATTGGCCTTGGTAACCATGTAATACTAACTATTACCAGGTATTTGGTAACCAAGTAATACTATCTATTACCAGGTATTGGCCTTGGTAACCATGTAATACTAATTATTACCAGGTATTGGTAACCATGTGATACTAATTATTACCAGGTAATATTTTTTACATGTATTTGTTAATGTGATCATGTCATTTTGTACAGTTATTTTTATACCACTTTGTGTCAAGGTCAAAAGGATTCGTAGTTTTCGATGGAATCATGGAATATCATAATTTAATTTAATTCTTTATTTATTTAACTATGATTGTGGACAGTGGATGGCTATTAATGGTTTTCCTCAAAGTGCATGAGAGGCCGTCGTGATTGTATGGTAGTTGGATTTACAACTACCTATACAATCAGTGCCTATCACCACTGATGTTGTGAGTTCGAATCTCGATCAGGGCGAGGTGTACAACATTATGTGATAAAGTTTGTCAGTGACTTGCAACAGGGCGGTTGTTTTCACCGGGTCCTCCGGTTTCCTCCACCAATAAAACTGACTGCCATGATATACGGTAACTGAAATATTGTTGAAAGTGGCATTAAAACAAACAAAGTGCATGTATGAATCATTGAATGTATAATTTGAATCAATATAATGGTTATTTCAAATATTAGATTTACAAGACAATGTATACAAGACAGACAGCATTAAAGAACCAACCATTGAACTTTTAGATAGTTTAATCATTTGTTACTCTTCAGTGTTAACACTGCATCACTACTTGCTGACTTGGTCTTTGTACTCTTAATGATGCAGAGTTTATCAAACGTCTTCTCAAAGATAAGAATAGAAGACATATAAAGCCCATAACTTCAATTTCATGTTTCAATATGATAAATGATTTTTTTATTGACCATTTCCTTCTAACAACGAAGACTAAAATATCTTTAAGCTACTATTAATACTGATAGTACTACTTATTATTTATATTTATACTAAAACAATTTGATACTCCTGATGACTTTCATATTACAATTGTATATTTACCTTTTTGTTTACAAGGTGATTGTATTTAAATAGATACACCAATTTAATATTTGTTCTGTAGTCACCAATTTTTAATAAGTTGGGAAGGGGCAGCTACTCATATCTGGCAAATTGCTCTGCTTGGAGCCTGTTGAGAGTGTATGGTAGTTCGATTTCTATATATGGTACAATGTACTTGTATAATCACTGTCTATCACTACTTAAGTTATTTGTTCGAATGCCACTTGTCACGATATGTCCTCAATACAACCTTATGTGATAGTTAGTGAGTGATACTATGTGGAAACCTTTGCTTGCTTGATTCCATAGTTACAGGTATCCAGCTATATGTATCGTCCTTGTATAGATACACCTATATTAAGAGGTCAATTTTGGCACAAAGAAAAAAATGATCATTTAAGACAGGTGACTTCTTAAAAAAGGTTCCATGGATGTGTTTGACCGTAACTATATTCACATCAAATTTCTTCATCAATCTATTTTTCATTATTTATGTATTAATCTGTTTTTTAATTTACCATTATGGAGTGTGAAGAAAAATGTGATTATAATTACTATTGTCTGTCTGATGAAATGTGAATATAATTACTATTGTCTGTCTGATGAAATGTGAATATAATTACTATTGTCTGTCTGATGAAATGTGAATATAATTACTATTGTCTGTCTGATGAAATGTGAATATAATTACTATTGTCTGTCTGATGAGAGTGCAATATAATTACTATTGTCTGTCTGATGAGAGTACAATATAATTACTATTGTCTGTCTGATGAGAGTACAATATAATTACTATTGTCTGTCTTGATGAGAGTACAATATAATTACTATTGTCTGTCTTGATGAGAGTACAATATAATTACTATTGTCTGTCTTGATGAGAGTACAATATAATTACTATTGTCTGTCTGTGATGAAAGTACAAAGGAATTAAAAAACATTATTGTATGACTTCAGATAATGTCTTTTCTAATTGGCTGACGTCCCTAGTAACCGTCTTTGATAAGACCTTATATTCACCTCGCGCAACACAACACAGTGAATATAACCTAACGTCTTGCACCAAACTAAACCATAGAAAACGTTGTGATAAAAGGTAATTATAAGATGAAAGCCACATATAAAAATGTATCATATAATAAGCAATTAATGACTTTCAATTTGATGGATACCAGGATTTATAAACCCAAGAATAACATATTTACCTCTGGCTCTGGCCCCAGTAAATATGATATTCTTGGGTTAATAAATCCTTGTATCCACCTCATTAACAGTCATTAATTGTATAAAGGTAAACAACACAGTAAACCTGTGAATTAAAACCAAAATGGCAAATACAGTCAAACCTGCCCATGTGGTCGGTCACCTCTATTAAGCAGTCACCTGTATTAAAAGGTCACTTTTTTCTTGTCCTGTCATAGAAAATTTCATATAAATTGAACCTCTTTTAAGAGGACACCTGTCTTATAAGACCACTTTTCTAAGTCCCAAAGGTGACCTCTTAAAACAGGATTTACTGTACTTAATATGTCAAAGTCATGTATTCAGTTATCAACAATATTCTCATTTTTTTTTTTTTTTTTTTTTTTTTTTATGCCAGTGAAAACGAATGAGTACCATAATCAAAATTCTGTAATTATTATTGCTATTTAATAAGTATGAAATACCGCAATAAATTCAAATATTTTGTATAAAAAAACAAAAGTTTTTGATTTTGACACAAGGTGGTTTCAGCTGTATATTTCTACGATTGTGTGACATATTTTATGCCTGTCATGTGACCTATTTTTTATGCCTGTTGATCATGTTGATCTAATTTTAGATATTTATTGTTTGTTGTCAAATTGAGATTGTTTTTTAAGAATTGAGCTTTTATTGTTAATGTATATAATATATTGTATCACAAGCATTGTAAATTAATGGCATCATAGCTGGTGGTTTTTTTTTTATTATGATGAATTCATATTTTCATGAAAATCTCATTGTTGCATTCTTTACAGAGAAACAAAATAAATTTTTATAATGTAATTTTTTTATTTCTTATTAGCTCACCTGGCCAAAGTTCATGGTGATCGTGTACTCCATACAACATTATGTGATAAAGTTTATTAGTGACTTGCAACAGCAGTGGTTTCCTCCACCAATAAAACTGACGCCACGATATAACTGAAATATTGTTGAATGTGGCATTAAACACCATAAAAGGCTATGTGAGCTTTTCTCATCATTTTAGGTCTGTTGTGCTTTTTCTATCTGTCTGTCCTCATTGTTAAGATTCACATTATTATCATCTCCTCTGAAACTACTGGGCTTATTGGAAGCAAACTTTACAGGAATTATATTAATTTTATCTTGATCTGGAAGAATACATGACTGTGATAAGGACAAATCTTGTTTCTGACTGGGCTGAAACTTTTCCCCTGAAATAACAAATCCAAGTGATTTAGTAGTCAGTTTAAAATATATATATATATATTTGTCAAAGAAAGACAGTTACTTCATACACAAAGCAACACTACAATTGAATTCAATCTGACTTGCTTTAACAGATTTATGATCTTTCATTGCTAAGGTACATCTATATACAGACATTTAGAGATTTTTTCACCATGAAATGGTCAGCAAATTCATGAATGTCCCATTAAATTAGTAAATTGTTGGTGTAACTGGAGATTATTGGTTGGATCCCTGTTTGAGTCAAACCAAAGACTAAAATTGGGATTTGTTGCTTCTCCGCTAAGAAAGTAGCATTAAGGAGTGAGAATAATGTGTCTAAGTATGGTGACAGGTCTTTCTGTGGACTTGACACAGTGTTGTTTCAGTGAGCTAACACTAAATAAATTCAAGATTCTGTTGATCTAGTACAAAACATATATCATCAAAACGCAAATGGTTCTCACTGTCATGTAGCTGAAAAATTGTTCTAGCACTTGGCAATAAATAAATCATTTCCAATAGATTTGTCAAGTTTTGCTGACCCAATTTCAGTCTTGTCACCCGCTCACAAATTTATTGTTTTACTAGTTCATTGCTTCTCTAAGAATTTTATCAGTGACTTGTGATAGGTCGATGGTTTTCTCCTGTACTCCGGTTTCCTCCATCAATAAAACTGACCGCCACGATATAACTGAAATATTGTTGAAAATGACGTTAAACACCATAATCCTATCCCAAATTCTCTTAAGAATTTTGCTTCCAATAGTACCGCTAAATATCAACAACAGAAACTATATGATATAGTTATTCCCTATTGTCTATATTTGACTAATTAGATTAAGATGTTGTACAAAGTATATAATCTTCCTTGTAAACACACTGACTGACCATCCTCTATAGTCGGCAGCACACTACTGTAAAGCAACAGTAATTAATAAGAGCCATTGTATTGAGTGACAGGAGATCTCCGGTCAGGTAAACTGTGACGGGAGATCTCCTGTCAGGTAAACAAAAATCATATTTGCTGCTTCTCCACTAAGCAGACGACATTAATTAATAAAAGCAGAACCTTATTGGCTCAATGTATCTGAATGGAAAGACATTTCTACCTGTGGACTATTGTGTTAGTTGTCACTATAAAAAGCTAGCTCAGCAAGTTTAGTACAAAAACAAATGTCATCAATTTTGGGGTATCGATTTTGCCTCATTTCCTTCCGTTTTTCTCTCAGATTTTATAATTGTTCCGACAGTGTAATATTTGATGTTTTTCATTTTATTTTATGACCATCTGGCTCCACCTATAATTATAGGCTTGCATCATACATCATCCTCTATAGTCGGCAGCACACTCCTGTCACTCAATACAATGGCTCTTATTAATTACTGTTGCTTTACAGTAGTGTGCTGCCGACTATAGAGGATGGTCAGTCAGTGTGTTTACAAGGAAGATTATATACTTTGTGTCTATACAGACAAATCTATAATCATGATGATTCAATCACTTTACAACAAGACTTGGACAACTTGGCAGCTTGGGAAAAAATGTGGGGTATGCAGTTTCATCCAGAAAAATGCATCTCATTAAGTGTCACAAGATCACAAAAACCATTTCACACCAGCTACACCCTCAAAGGTCATACCCTTGAATCGGTTACAACTGCAAAATATCTGGGCATAACAATCTCAAATGACATGAACTGGGACACTCGTATCAATAACATCACCTCAAAAGCAAACAAGATCATAGGCTTCTTGAGACGAAACCTACCAATTCAAAACACTGAAACTAAAACTTTGGCATATAAATCCATGGTCAGATCAAATCTGGAATACTGCGCAAGTGTCTGGTCACCTCACACAGAAAAACTAAAATGTAAATTAGAGCAAGTTCAGCGCAGAGCAGCAAGATATGTGACAAACCGCTATCACAATACCAGCAGTGTTTCGGCAATGCTTAATCATCTTCAATTGCCAACTCTCGAACACCGTAGGAACTTAAACAGAATTACAATGCTTTATAAAATCACCAACAACCTTATTGCAGTGGATCCAAAACTTTACCTTACTACTCAACCTTATCTCAGTACAAGAAACAATAACCCATTACAATATCAAATTATATCCACCAGGACAAACTATTATAAATACAGTTTTTCCCCACATGCAGTAGTACTCTGGAACGCACTACCTTATACAGTTGTTAATGCTGGGTCCCTGGATCAGTTTAAACAACTGATCCAATGTCAGAACATCTAACATCTTAGTTGGCCTGTAAATACCTGTAAATGTGTTAAATTTTTGCACCTGTTTTTGTTAATTTTTGATTTCACTTATTTTCATGCAATATTTGTAGTTAATTTTTATTTATGATTATTATAAATATATATATATATATATTTTTTTTTAATGTCTGTTTGCGCAGCGCCGACGTGTAGTCATCAGAATTTTGATGGATCGTCGTACTATGTAGATGTAGATGTAGATATCTTTTTTGTATTATTAAATTCAAGTTTAACTATATACCTAGCCTAATCCTAAAATTATTTCTCAGGTATATGTTAAAACCAATGGCTACTTGAAGGACATCTGTGGTTAGTCATTTATAACAATATATCTAGAATGTAAAGCTTTTTGTTTTAGAGTCAAAATCATATCAGAGGCTTACAGGGACCTGTATCTCCCACCAGGCCTTGCGGTCATATCGCATTTGAGTACCATTTTGTACTCATTCTCGAAAAACAGCCTTTCGGAATACTGGATCAAATATCAACTACTCTGATTGGATTATTTTGGAATACGATTACGAAACTCATTCTAGAACGTTTTATGACCGTAAAGCCAGGTTTACAAATGACTTAAAAAAATCTCTGACAAGTAAACAAGCTTTACCTCTAATGTGTGGGTATATAGCAATGGTGGTTATCTTGTTATTTGTTGTGGTTGCAGTGTCAACAGAATATCCTCAAAAATCTTGAAATTCAGCTGGACACAAACTTATAAAAATGCTATTCTATGATTTCTACGATTATTTATGCATGATTTACAATTTGACCTCAATCTGCTTGAATTTCACGAGAATAACATATTCAAACCATTTCCCATTGAGTCCTATGTTGAAACAATTTACTATGGTGACGGCCATCTTGGATTTCAGATCGTCACACATACAAATACACATTAGAAGTACAAACCTTCAAGTATGTCTCCAATTAAGTGATGTGGTGCTTTGAAGGAGCTTTTATTTTTCAATTGCCTTACTACTACATACAATATTCTGTGTTGATGGACTTTATGGATATCCAAACGATACAAAAACTGCAAACTGTAAATATGACCACTCGAGGATGAATGAGACATCTATTACACCACGTCAATTACAAAAAGTTGTGAGATGTGTTGTTTCTGACCAAGCTGTTGATTTTGAATTTCCGCCAATCATATTGAATTATTGCTTCTGGAGACCATCCTGGATTTCGGCTCGGCATCAAAATAACAATCTCAACTGATGTACCTCGGTAAATATTGTTTCCTTTTGGTCCAGTGGTCTCTTATTAACATAAAGACTCCAGAATATTCACCCCCCCCCCCCCCCCCCCCAGTGCCGGATTTAGGACAAATGAGGTCATATGCTAGTTAAGTTATGAGCTCCTTATTTGGGCCCTGAAGGAGATAGGCCTACACAGGCAGTCAGGCATACATGCTCAGGAATTTTAAAATTTTAAATTGCACCACATAAGCGAAAATACATCGGGTTTGTTTTGGCAGGAAGATGACACCCCTGGCCAACGGGGCCCTGTGCTTAAGCACTTAAGCACAATGGTAAATCCGGCACTGTTCATCCCCTTTTTGTGGGGTTCATGTTTCTCAATCTTTAGTTTTGTAGATTATTGTTTGTCCTTTTGGCCATTGTATTGTCTGTCCTTCGGTGTACGACTTCTGACTATCTCTTTGGTATCTTCAAGCTTTTCTTTGTAGTATATGATGGCACGGACAATGACCACCAGGGGAACTACAAAGGAAACATCTTTATTCCACAGCTAAAAAAACCAGCTAACACCAGTCAGTCTACTGAATTAAAATTAGATGTTTGTTTGATTTTTTGTCTGAGATACACTTGACAGTGTCCACAAGCAAAGAAGGCAGCAAACACGTAATTGTCATTAGAGTTTGACATCAATCAGAAACAATACGTCTGTAAATTTAACCCAACAGTGTCAGAATTAGTTTGTTGTGCTGACAATTTTTTTTTTTTTGTTCTCCCTCGAAGGGATTTGAACTCACACCATTGATACTCTGCAGCACAAATCGCTTAGCCTTGTGTCCAGTACCCTGGGCCACTCTGCCACATGCACTATATATAACTAGGGCGCTGGACGTAAGGCTAAGCGAATGGTGCTGCAGTGTATCAATGGTGTGGGTTCAAATCCCGTCGAGGGAAGAACAAAAATTTGACAGCTCTAAAATCTAATTCTAACACTGTTTGGTTTAATTTTCAGACGTATATATATATATATATATATAGTCAAACCTGTTTTAAGAGGTCACCTTTGGGAAAAGGTGGCCTTATAAGATAGGTGACCTCTTAACAGAGAGTCAATTCATATCAAATTTTCTATGACAGGGCCAGAAAAAGGTGACCTTTTAATAAAAGTGACTGTTCAATAGAGGTGAACGCATGGGCAGGTTTGACTAATTGAAATATTACAACATCCGTCACCATTGTACAAAAAAAAAAATTGTAACATTTATCTCCCCTTTAATACTTCAATCGATAATTGACCCAAAAAGATGCTCCATCACTTTTTGTCATACATATAAATCTACATAAACGATGTCAGACTAATGTTTTTGACATTTTTATACCTAGGGGGTCTTTAATTATCTGTGGTGAGGTATTCTATATTGACTTTTCGTGCAAGTGACCAATTAATTATAAAATTTGATATGACAACTGAACACATATAATTTCAAACAATATTATTGGGAGAAATGTTGTAAACTTAAAAAGGTAATATTTATTTCTCTGCTTTATTTGTTTTTTTTTTCATTTTATAGATTATGCTGTTTTTAATGTTTAATGTCATAAAATATATAGAGAATATTATATGGCTCTTTCCGTATCACATCCCGTATCAACCCGATACGCCAATATCATCCCGAGAGCTTTAGCTCGAGGGATGATATTGGTCGAGGGTTGATACGGGATGTGATACGGAAAGACCCATATCATATTATGTTTATCAAATACTTAAACATGAGAATAGTAGTAGTATTATGAGAGTTTTACGTCCGACTCGCCTAATCAGGTATTGCGGACAGAACATGAGAAAGTCTTGTTCTGTATTATGAACCTTTAGTCACGTGATCAATATCAATTTAAGGGGTATGATAAAAGGGTGATGATATCGATATAAGTCACGGCAGACAAATACAGTCGTAATGTTCTTTCAGTATCATATATGCAAATTTCCTTTATTTAGTACTAAGTATATGATAAAATGTATTATTGATAAATAAAATGGAAAATATCTGATTATTTTTAGTTTTTGATGAATAGAAATATTGCACGCCATCATTCTCC
Organism: Bathymodiolus brooksi; assembly: GCA_963680875.1. Lineage (NCBI taxonomy): Eukaryota > Metazoa > Mollusca > Bivalvia > Mytilida > Modiolidae > Bathymodiolus > Bathymodiolus brooksi. Next base: position 975,617 of record OY804585.1, on the reverse strand, counting down.
TTTTCAACATACAAATGGTGAAGTAGTTGTATTTTAAGAATAATAAATGAATAAACGATAGATTGTTGTTTAACGCCAAGCAAGAACAAGTTACATGATGATATCCGCTTCGAACTATTCAAGAACACTATTTAACGCTAGGTCACAGACAGGGCCGCCAAGAGATTTTCTTGGCCCCAGGACAAAAGGAAACTTGGCCCCCCTCCTCCAATTCTCCAAATGATGATACTCAAACTAAGTCCACCACGGTGTGTCATAAGCAACTGAGGAATCAGTTCAACAAAAATGAATTGATGAATTGTGATTTAGAAAACAGCTTTCTACTTGTTTATTTGTATGGAGCCTTAATGATCTGGTACATTTGTTAATAGATGTATTTCATAAACTAAAAACAATAGTCAAATTATTTTATCGACAACCAAATATAAAACATATCGGCTTCACTAATTTAATGCCCTAGGCAGCTGAATAAGTCAACTATAATGAACATTACATAAAGTGTGCATACTTATGGAATTATTAAGATTAAAGGCAGCTTACATCATACAATTGTAAAATTATAACATTATTTTACTATTGCATTTAGTGGAGCATTCCTGGCCTTTTTCAGTGCGAAGCGTGTGATGACATTGTCAAAGTTGATTTTTCTGGCAATTTCAGGTTCAATGCTAAGTCTTGCTAAATCCACTAAACGATCTTGTGATATGGTTGAGCGCAAATAGTTCTTTACAAGCTTCAGTTTGCTGAAGCAACTGATTGTCAGCAAAATACGCAAATTGACACAAATATTTGGGAAAAGATTTTCCAGTTTATATTGATAAAGACTGTTTAATAAATATGAAAAAGCATAGAGTAAAAACAATTTCAGCAGAAAATTTTACTCGGATAGGATTCCGAGGTTTTGAAAAAAATTACCAAGAGGAACCCTCGTGCCTCGTTTTACACACTTGCCTCCGTAAGAATATTAATCAGTTTAAAGTTAAACTGAAGTCAATATACCAAAATTTAGTAGAAACTACTTTTGATACCAACAACTATTGTAGGCCTACTTTGGTCAGTTGACGTGTGCTTGTCCGAGATGTCATCCTTTTTTTAATCTCTCTCTCTCGACATCTTTTGTGCCGACCCGCTCAGCATACCTTGATTATAACTTGTTTAATTTGCATGTTGTGTATAGCAAATCACTTAGGCTTACATATTTCAGAGCCCTTATATGAAAAATGAGTGGGCCCCTACCCCTGCAACCATCGATCTGCCAGTGTCAATGGTTGTTCTTAGGGGAGCCCAAGCAGTCGGGCTTGGCCCTCATTTGAGTCATTTAATATACATTTACAAGTCGAAAATCACTAAAGATATGTACATGGTCCAGTGCCCCATACACCGTAACAGAAAAGTTGTTATGCATCATCAAGGGCCCTATGAAAGTCATTAGTGAGATTCTTCCTGAAACCTGGGGCTACTTCTGTATGAAGAATTTGATATCCACTACACGAAATTGTCATTCACATATTCACGAAAGCACACATTTTATTTTGTTTGCCGGCCTTGCTCAAGGTACACCCTCGTTTTTTTCGTCTTCCTCGTTTGGCTTGTGGGCCCCCTAAACTCATGGGCCCCGGCTGACCCCTCCTTTCAGTGGGCCTGGTCACAGACACAACAGTTCACGAGTAGACATGACACGCCACTCGGACACATTATCCTAGCTGACTCTGAGCCGCCAAGTCTTTACTATTGTTCCATAATGCTGCGTGCTCATGGGCGGAATGTCAACTAAATAAGAGAAAATATTATAGGATCAGAAATGTTTGCCTTGTAACAAGCCACACACGACAATTCCTAACAATCTACTGCTCATTTGAGCTGCTACAAATTGTCTTATTACGTACAAAGAGCGTAGCATTCTAGACAAACGAGATAATCATTTACGCCCCATAATAGATTTAATTCCGGTAACCGGCACAATCAGCTGGTACCCTTTCGATCGGAGGGGTCTAGCCCCGCTGCGGAGAAGCTGGATCCTATTTCTGTGCCCCTGGATTTCCACGAGAGGGTAGCTATTGGAGAATACATATTCACTAGAATCGTCTTACACGATAACACATCCCCATGGCACACTCTCTTTGGTAGCGTGGGGATAGAATACATCTAAAAAACACAATCTGATCTTTTTTGTCTGAATTTACAATGAGTGAATTTACGGGCAAATAAAATAAATTGGACAGAATTACAAAAAGTCTGCGTCCCAGTTTATGCATGAAATATTAGACTGCTTTGAGTTGGTCAATTGAAATTTAAGAAACTGTGTCAAACGAAGAAGCATCCACCCAGTTTAATTGAAAATAAATTAGATTTTGATTATTCAATTTGTTTACTGTAAACCATACGGACATTATGGGACATACCAACAACGACATGTTCAAAACAAACTATAGGTAAATTATATCAATAAAAAACTTGAAATCTGTAATCAGTGAAATCAGTGAACCAGTTATAAACAGATTGATGGTCAATTCCCTGTATCATTAAGGTATCAGCTATGCATCATTAAGCTCATACATTTTCTTGTACAGGTGTATATACTTGGGAAAGATCGTGAGGACCGTCATACAGGTTAGACTTCTTTGATCACAAATATTTACATAAGGTATCTCTTAGCGGGTTTATTTAAAAATTAAAGGATTATATTCATATATTTTTTTTAGATATTTTTATCCATTTAGTTCAAATTTGTTTACCAAGTTCAACGCAAACGTCTCTCATGTTTAAAATTCATATTTTAGAGTCTACATATTTTAATTTTACTATAAATGTTATGTTTATAGGTGTTGTTATTTTTCTGGAAAGAAGTTCAATGGATTTTACTGAAGAAATTTAAATACACAGCTACATCCTTGGTAGTATGTATATATACAAACAGCCATTTTAATGTCAATATGTAGGATTTAACGTGCATTCAATGAATAATATGAAATTGAATGGTCAGGTGATGCTGTTAACACTACTTTGTATAAATAACAAAACGCATCACTTTATTTTTTCCGGGTGTGTGTTCTGAAATACTGGCATATTGACATATTGGATGGACAGTTTCAATTCAAATAATTAGGTAAGTTTTGCATACACTTTGTGGAGTTAAACATGACTTTTTGTGTCGCCTGTTTAACACAAAGGGATCTCTATCTGTCTTAGAACTATCGTCGTCGTTCGCGTCGTTAATTGTCACATTTAAATCTCAACCTTAAAGTGATATTTAAGGTGAAGTTGCGCTTGCCATTTTTCAATCTCCCCTGAAAACTTTTTATCATGTATTTTTTCTAATTGTCAACTCCCCACACATCTGTAGCAATATTACAACAGCGTATGGAGTTTACATTTCTTAACTCGTACGTTATTCTAGGTTTTGTAGCCAGTGCGTATATTGTGACATATTTTCTGGGCAGAGCTCAGCTACTGGCGCACAACTCAAACAAGGCTACGTTGCCCCTACGTTGAAGTCGTCGCTACAAACAAGTTACGGTCGTCATCCTGATCTGGTTCCGCGTTACGAAATATTCATTTCTGAAATAATAATCGATCTCTTCCCTATTACGTAGATTTATCCAACGCCGACGAGACTTTAAATTCCGGACTTGAACATGGCGGGTGTTTTATAAGAAATAGGAAATGTCTATACCCTTTGCGAGCACATGGATTCACATTCCGGTTTTTGGTGAGATCCGTGTTACTCATCTTTTTGATGTCATGTGTTGTGTTTTTGTTTTGCTCCTCTTTGTTCTAAATTGTGTGCACAATTTTGCCAGGGGATTGTCCATTCTTGATTGCCACTTCGGTTTTCTCTAATGTTTACATAAATATGGTGGGCATCGGGACGCGATTCCACATCAACAGGATCGGCCTTAGTAGGTGCGGCGGGGCCCAATTGTTCTGCAGTGTGTTGTGTGTACTTGAACAGCCAAGAGTAGATAACTCCAGCGCGGTGACCCTTAAGCGCAAATCGTACCTACTGGGCCATTCTCGCTACCCTGCAAATAACCTCGTACGTACATTATCATAGTAGAAATTCTTCTTAAATTGTTTGCCGGAAGTTAAGTTAAGTTAAGTTAAGCCGCACAAAAATATAGTCCACGAAAATCCAATATGGAATACATACTAAGTAAAATCTAATCATGCAAAGCTAATTAAAACTTTAATTGAAATATAGAAAATTGTTTAAAATATAAATTTATCAAACTTTCATGTAACTGACATGTGAAAAGTAGTGCGATTTATACGCCTAATGCATACGAGGTTATTTGCAGGGTAGCGAGAATGACCGAGTAGTTACGATTGCCTTAAGCGCGGGTTCAATTTTGGTTACTCTCGGGTAAATTGGCCTCAAACTGAGCATTTCTCTTACGTACAATACCATAAGTGTAAATATGTTTTCCATAAATACTTCATTGCCAATTATAGAACGGCATATCCAGAAATTGAGGGTACTTTCCTCATAAATATTCATCATATTTAAATTAGATTTTGATCACGTGACTGCAGTTTCAAGCTTGATGGATCGTTTATTAGATTTGTCAAAAAATAGCCTATAGTACGGAAATTCAATGTGTCCGTCAATGATTCGAAAATTAAAAGTTATTGTTTATTTCCGCAAAGTTTTTCTTCTGTCAAAATTCAAATATTTTTGTTTTGTAACGATTTTAGACATGTCTTTGATATCGCAATCATGCAAAAATGATCATATTATATTTAATGTGGGAACCCCGAGTTTAGAAGCTAGAAATATAAGGTTAGTTAATATAATTACATATATTATTGAGGAATCTAAATTAATTTCAGAAAATATGTCGCCAAATGTCATTCATTGTTAAATTTTGTGTCACACGCCACCAGTTTCATGTATTTCAGACATTTTTACATAGACTCTTAAGGCCAAAAAAGGGTTCGTCGCCTCGGATTTTCATTTAGTCCAGGAACCTCGAATATTTAATTGTTTTCATTAATTTTTATTTCATTTAATTCAGCTTGATTCAATGTATCATTTTCAAGTTCAGAAAATGACACACATGCAATTATGAATGATATCGTCTATATAGATCATATGAAAATTGCAGACGTCCCGGCGTCGCCATCTTAGATATGCAAATGAGCAAAGTACCCATCATTTCTGGCTATGGTTATAAATTCCATTGACGTAAGAAAACAAATGGGTTCTACTGTAATAATAAAGTCGTCGGGTCATGTACGTGTATTTTATGGTACTGAAATTCTCTGGCCTAAAAATAGAAAATAATCTTTTTGAAATGATATGAAGAGATTTTCTTGATAAAAATGTAAATTAACGTTAAAAGCATAAATTATCTAAATGCTTAAAAACAATCCTCACTTGACTTTACTATGTAAATGGAGGCATGTCATGTAGAGATTTCATTATACCTTTAATTGATTAAAAATTAAAGTACTTTATTGTGAGTTGTAGTCTTTATGTAACAAATTAAAACTAATAATACAGGTGAAATATAAATTAAATGGATTTTATTTCCATCTACTCGACAAGCCGTCTTTTGCAATAAATTATTTTTCTAAGGCAATGTTTTGTTTTTGTTAGTTTCCTGTCCAAGCAAGTTTACTTATACATGTATATAAAATGAACGTGTATTTACATTTTAACGCATTTCTAATCATCATAAGTAAATATTTTTATCACTGCTGGGACTGTGAGTCTACGATTCGCTTTAGTTATCCTAATAAAGAATTTTAGCCATCAGAAGTATTTCTATTTGATTTCTGATGGGACTATGCATTCACTATAAGTAACTCACATTAAACAATGCTGTCCCGCCAATAGAAATACGCTTAATTAAGTACATTTAATTGATTATTATAGAACGAACAGAGCAAATGGTAAGGACAAAATCTCTGTAACACTTATCTCAAATTTAATTCCCTTCTAAACTTACCATGGGGAATCATTGAACTCACAAACCAAAGAGTAGTTCTCACATCCGTATATAGGGCACTTGATGTAGGGGCTTCGGTGGGTTCATTGAAATCCTACTATAATTGTACGACCACGACCACAACCACAACCAGTCCCTTTGGTCAAATAAAATTCAACCTCAACTTAAAAATTCAATACCAATATATTAAATGTACTGATTTTGTTTTATTTGAAATTCAATATACTAATGATACTAAATTGATTTGCAATTCAAACGTTTCAATTTCATTTTCCAAGGCTCTCTGGACATATAGTTTGGTCACGTTCGAGTGACCAGTCCTTGATACATGGGCACTGTTCTGTGACAGATGCCTGCGACATCATTTATTAGACTTTAATTAGAAGTAATTTAGGTGAAAAAACTTATGTAAATTCTAGTGAGTGAGTGATTGCTGTTTAACGCCAACTCAGCAATTTTTCAGCTATGCAATGGCGAGAGCAAGTTAATTTTCAATGAGATGATGATGAGGTCCGATTTGTTCTAGACCAACACGCTGAGTTGGATTTTTATAGTGCTAGTTCACTGAAACAACAATCCGCGGGTAGACATGTCGCTCCACTCGGATAACTTTATTCTGATTCCGAGCCAATCAATCTTAATTTGCTCTTTCTCCTTAATGCTGCGTACTTAGCGGAGAAGCAACAAACACCAATGTTATTGTCTTTGGTTTGACCCGACCGGGGCTCGAACCCACGATCTACCGCACTCGAGGCGAGCACGCTAACCATTACACCACCGGTGCGGTTATATTCAAATTCTAACATAAAAGTTGTCTTTGGTATATATCCGCCATCATAACGAAGAAACATATACCATAAGAATGAAGCGACAGCTATAGAACTCTGATAAGATCTGTAATAATAACGAAGAAACATATACCATAAGAATGAAGCGACAGCTATAGAACTCTGATAATATCTGTAATAATAATGAAGAAACATATACCATAAGAATGAAGCGACAGCTATAGAACTCTGATAATATCTGTAATAATAATGAAGAAACATATACCATAAGAATGAAGCGACAGCTATAGAACTCTGATAAGATCTGTAATAATAACGAAGAAACATATACCATAAGAATGAAGCGACAGCTATAGAACTCTGATAATATCTGTAATAATAATGTAGATATCAAATTTAGTGCGCACGACGCGTTCCTGGAATAACATTCATCAGGTACACTCAATGGCGAAATGTAATCACAAATATTAATGCCTTACGCATTTCTCGACATATTTTTAGTTATTCAGCATGTAACGTACAAACTTTATCACTTTAAGTAGTACATACAACCAGCAGTGCCGTCTTAACGCATGGACACGACGGGCAGTTGAACAATACTAATGTTAATTTTGATGATATCAAGTGGGCTGTGCCCAGGGGTCTATATTGCTGTTTAGACGACCCTGACAGCCAGGACAGACAAAAGACGACTCACAAAACTAAGTTGTGACACACACCGATTACGAAGGCTGGTGTAATTTAAACCACCATACGACCGCAGCCTCGGGGAACCGCACTTCAGATCTATGATATATTTGCATTGCATCTTATTAACAAAATCTAAGTTTATAATCGTGTATTTCCTTGTATATTTGTACATGATCCCTTCTCATGAAGAAATTTCACGAAAGTACTTATTAAAAAAAATGAATTTAGCGGTAGGCGACGCAGTTCAATGAAAAACGATCAAAATATGTTTGAATGGCCTTACAATAAGAATTAATTTCACATTAATGTTACAATGATATATTCAATGTGTAATCAATTACATGTACATGTACTTATCTATTTCCACATTTGTTACGTAATGGTATTTAAGCAAACTCTATTTTAATTTGCATATTAAATTTGTCACATTGAAAGCTAGGTAAACAAATTTCACGGAGAATATTCAATTCAAATCGTTCTGTATAAATACAATTCTACTTTATATGTAGTGAAAACAGGACTTCCGCTGTATGCTGGTAAGTTGTAACAAGTATGACAGAAAACAGGACTTCCACTGTACACTGGTAAGTCTTAACAAGTATGACAGAAAACAGGACTTCCGCTGTACGCTGGTAAGTCTTAACAAGTATGACAGAAAACAGGACTTCCGCTGTACACTGGTAAGTTTTAACAAGTATGACTAGCAAGTATGACAGAAAACAGGACTTCCGCTGTACACTGGTAAGTTTTAACAAGTATGACTAGCAAGTATGACAGAAAACATGACTTCTTCTGTATGCTGGTAAGTCGTAACAAGTATGACAGAAAACAGGACTTCCACTGTACACTGGTAAGTCTTAACAAGTATGACAGAAAACACGACTTCCGCTGTATGCTGGTAAGTCGTAACAAGTATGACAGAAAACAGGACTTCCGCTGTACACTGGTAAGTCTTAACAAGTATGACAGAAAACAGGACTTCCGCTGTACGCTGGTAAGTTGTAACAAGTATGACAGAAAACAGGACTTCCGCTGTATGCTGGTAAGTCTTAACAAATATGACAGAAAACAGGACTTCCGCTGTATGCTGGTAAGTCTTAACAAGTATGACAGAAAACAGGACTTCCGCTGTATGCTGGTAAGTCTTAACAAGTAAGACAGAAAACAGGACTTCCACTGTATGCTGGTAAGTTGTAACAAGTATGACAGAAAACAGGACTTCCGCTGTACGCTGGTAAGTCTTAACAAGTATGACAGAAAACAGGACTTCCGCTGTACGCTGGTAAGTCTTAACAAGTATGACAGAAAACAGGACTTCCGCTGTACACTGGTAAGTCTTAACAAGTATGACAAAAAACAGGACTTCCGCTGTACGCTGGTAAGTTTTAACAAGTATGACAGAAAACAGGACTTCCGCTGTATGCTGGTAAGTTGTAACAAGTATGACAGAAAACAGGACTTCCGCTGTACGCTGGTAAGTTGTAACAAGTATGACAGAAAACAGGACTTCCGCTGTACACTGGTAAGTCTTAACAAGTATGACAGAAAACAGGACTTCCACTGTGCACTGGTCAGTCGTAACAAGTATGACAGAAAACAGGACTTCCAATGTACACTGGTCAATCGTAACAAGTATGACAGAAAACAGGACTTCCACTGTACACTGGTCAGTCGTAACAAGTATGACAGAAAACAGGACTTCCGCTGTACACTGGTAAGTCTTAACAAGTATGACAAAAAACAGGACTTCCGCTGTACGCTGGTAAGTTTTAACAAGTATGACAGAAAACAGGACTTCCGCTGTATGCTGGTAAGTTGTAACAAGTATGACAGAAAACAGGACTTCCGCTGTACGCTGGTAAGTTGTAACAAGTATGACAGAAAACAGGACTTCCGCTGTACACTGGTAAGTCTTAACAAGTATGACAGAAAACAGGACTTCCACTGTGCACTGGTCAGTCGTAACAAGTATGACAGAAAACAGGACTTCCAATGTACACTGGTCAATCGTAACAAGTATGACAGAAAACAGGACTTCCACTGTACACTGGTCAGTCGTAACAAGTATGACAGAAAACAGGACTTCCGCTGTATGCTGGTAAGTCGTAAGAAGTATGACAGAAAACAGGACTTCCACTGTATGCTGGTAAGTCTTCACAAGTATGACAGAAAACAGGAATTCCGCTGTACACTGGTAAGTCTTAACACTAAGTATGACAGAAAACAGGACTTCCGCTATACACTGGTAAGTCTTAACAAGTATGACAGAAAACAGGACTTCCGCTGTACGCTGGTAAGTTGTAACAAGTATGACAGAAAACAGGACTTCCACTGTACACTGGTCAGTCGTAACAAGTATGACAGAAAACAGGACTTCCGCTGTATGCTGGTATGTCGTAACAAGTATGACAGAAAACAGGACTTCCGCTGTACACTGGTAAGTCTTAACAAGTATGACAGAAAGCAGAACTTCCGCTGTACGCTGGTAAGTCTTAACAAGTATGACAGAAAACAGGACTGCTGCTGTATGCTGGTAAGTCGTAACAAGTATGACAGAAAACAGGACTTCCGCTGTACACTGGTAAGTCTTAACAAGTATGACAGAAAACAGGACTTCGGCTGTACGCTGGTAAGTCTTAACAAGTATGACAGAAAACAGGACTTCCGCTGTATGCTGGTAAGTTGTAACAAGTATGACAGAAAACAGGACTTCCGCTGTATGCTGGTAAGTCTTAACATGTATGACAGAAAACAGGACTTCCGCTGTATGCTGGTAAGTCTTAACAAGTATGACAGAAAACAGGACTTCCGCTGTATGCTGGTAAGTTGTAACAAGTATGACAGAAAACAAGACTTCTGCTGTACGCTGGTAAGTCTTAACAAGTATGACAGAAAACAGGACTTCCGCTGCATGCTGGTAAGTTGTAACAAGTATGACAGAAAACAGGACTTCCGCTGTATGCTGGTAAGTCTTAACAAGTATGACAGAAAACAGGACTTCCGCTGTACACTGGTAAGTTGTAACAAGTATGACAGAAAACAGGACTTCCACTGTACACTGGTAAGTCTTAACAAGTATGACAGAAAACAGGACTTCCGCTGTACGCTGGTAAGTCTTAACAAGTATGACAGAAAACAGGACTTCCGCTGTACGCTGGTAAGTCTGAACAAGTATGACAGAAAAGAGGACTTCCGCTGTATGCTGGTGAGTTGTAACAAGTATGACAGAAAACAGGACTTCCGCTGTATGCTGGTAAGTCTTAACAAGTATGACAGAAAACAGGACTTCCGCTGTATGCTGGTAAGTTGTATCAAGTATGACAGAAAACAGGACTTCCGCTGTACACTGGTAAGTCTTAACAAGTATAACAGCAAACAGGACTTCCGCTGTACACTGGTAAGTCTTAACAAGTATGACAGAAAACAGGACTTCCGATGTACACTGGTAAGTCTTAACAAGTATGACAGAAAACAGGACTTCCGCTGTATGCTGGTAAGTTGTAACAAGTATGACAGAAAACAGGACGTCCGCTGTACACTAGTAAGTCTTAACAAGTATGACAGAAAACAGGACTTCCGCTGTATGCTGGTAAGTTGTAACAAGTATGACAGAAAACAGGACGTCCGCTGTATGCTGGTAAGTTGTAACAAGTATGGCAGAAAACAGGACTTCCGCTGGTAAGTCGTAACAAGTATGGCAGAAAACAGGACTTCTGCTGTACGCTGGTAAGTCGTAACAAGTATGGCAGAAAACATATAACTTCCGCTGTACTCTGTTAAGTCTGAACGTGTATGGTAGAAACATGACTTGCCCTGTCCTCTGTTAGTCTGAACAAGTAGGGCAGAAAACAAGATTTCCTCTGTACTCTTCAGGTAAGTCTGAACAAGTGTGATAGAAACACAGTGGGTATAAGACAGACATCATAACACAACATACTGAATAAATGAGGATAAAAACAAAACATATAGTCTCTTAGCTGCTGTGTTACAAGAACTTCAAAAGGGGCGTTCGTCAGTTGTTCGAGGAAAATTAAAAACATAACCCAACCTTACAATGAGACTTAAATGAGTGTCTTGTGTGTCTAGAAAGCCACGCTCCTTGCACGTAAAACAACTTGTATGAGTGGCCGTTCATGTCATAATTCAGATGAAACCATCACATTATTTTTTTCCATCTGGTGATAATTTCAGCAAGTAACGGTCACCTTTTTATCTAAATGATGCATTGGTTGTTAACTTGTTCTCGTCATGAATATAGTTCGAATACTGCGCTCTCATTGACGTCAAGCAACAACCAATCAATCGCCACAAGGGTGACACACACAGGAGGGTTGCTAATAACAAGGATGCAATTGAACCAATGGTTCTCAGTGGTTAAGTTGAAGAAGCCAGTTCGAAATGTTTACGGTCTCCACCATGACTTGTTTGTCGTAATAACAATCCCGTTCTTTCCTCATTCATGACTTATCACCGTTTTTTTAACTAGAGTAACACGACGGATGTCACTAGTGGAGCAGGAATTGCCTCCCCTTACGGAGCACCTGAGTTCATCCCCGGTTTTTAGTTGGGTACGTGTTGTTCGATCTTTTGTTTTCTGCGTGGTGGTTTGTATATAGTTGTTTGTTCTTTTGTCCCTTTTCGTTTGGTCATTGTGTTGTCTGTCATTCTTCAAATTACGGATTCTGATTACCCTTTTGGTATCCTCCAACTCTTCTTACTTTTCCGGAGCATCTGAATTCATCTCCGTTTTTGGTGGGGTTCGTGTTGTTCAGTCGTTAGTTTTCTGTGTAATGTTATGTCGACTACTGATTGTCTTTTCTCTTCTTGGTCTTTGTTTTGCCTGTCTTTTCTCCTTCTTCTTGGTCCTTGTTTTGCCTGTCTTTTCTCCTTCTTCTTGGTCTTTGTTTTGCCTGTCTTTTCTCCTTCTTCTTGGTCTTTGTTTTGCCTGTCTTTTCTTCTTCTTCTTGGTCTTTGTTTTGCCTGTCTTTTCTCCTTCTTCTTGGTCTTTGTTTTGCCTGTCTTTTCTCCTTCTTCTTGGTCTTTGTTTTGCCTGTCTTTTCTCTTCTTGGTCTTTGTTTTGCCTGTCTTTTCTCCTTCTTCTTGGTCTTTGTTTTGCCTGTCTTTTCTCCTTCTTCTTGGTCTTTGTTTTGCCTGTCTTTTCTCCTTCTTCTTGGTCTTTGTTTTGCCTGTCTTTTCTCCTTCTTCTTGGTCTTTGTTTTGCCTGTCTTTTCTCCTTCTTCTTGGTCTTTGTTTTGCCTGTCTTTTCTCCTTCTTCTTGGTCCTTGTTTTGCCTGTCTTTTCTCCTTCTTCTTGGTCCTTGTTTTGCCTGTCTTTTCTCCTTCTTCTTGGTCTTTGTTTTGCCTGTCTTTTCTCTTCTTGGTCTTTGTTTTGCCTGTCTTTTCTCCTTCTTCTTGGTCTTTGTTTTGCCTGTCTTTTCTCTTCTTGGTCTTTGTTTTGCCTGTCTTTTCTCCTTCTTCTTGGTCTTTGTTTTGCCTGTCTTTTCTCCTTCTTCTTGGTCTTTGTTTTGCCTGTCTTTTCTCCTTCTTCTTGGTCTTTGTTTTGCCTGTCTTTTCTCCTTCTTCTTGGTCTTTGTTTTGCCTGTCTTTTCTCCTTCTTCCTGGTCTTTGTTTTGCCTGTCTTTTCTCCTTCTTCTTGGTCTTTGTTTTGCCTGTCTTTTCTCTTCTTGGTCTTTGTTTTGCCTGTCTTTTCTCCTTCTTGATCTTTGTTTTGCCTGTCTTTTCTCCTTCTTCTTGGTCTTTGTTTTGCCTGTCTTTTCTTCTTCTTCTTGGTCTTTGTTTTGCCTGTCTTTTCTCCTTCTTCTTGGTCTTTGTTTTGCCTGTCTTTTCTCCTTCTTCTTGGTCTTTGTTTTGCCTGTCTTTTCTCCTTCTTCTTGGTCTTTGTTTTGCCTGTCTTTTCTCTTCTTGGTCTTTGTTTTGCCTGTCTTTTCTCTTCTTGGTCTTTGTTTTGCCTGTCTTTTCTCCTTCTTCTTGGTCTTTGTTTTGCCTGTCTTTTCTCTTCTTGGTCTTTGTTTTGCCTGTCTTTTCTCCTTCTTCTTGGTCTTTGTTTTGCCTGTCTTTTCTCCTTCTTCTTGGTCTTTGTTTTGCCTGTCTTTTCTCTTCTTGGTCTTTGTTTTGCCTGTCTTTTCTCCTTCTTCTTGGTCTTTGTTTTGCCTGTCTTTTCTCCTTCTTCTTGGTCTTTGTTTTGCCTGTCTTTTCTCCTTCTTGGTCTTTGTTTTGCCTGTCTTTTCTCCTTCTTCTTGGTCCTTGTTTTGCCTGTCTTTTCTCCTTCTTCTTGGTCCTTGTTTTGCCTGTCTTTTCTCCTTCTTCTTGGTCTTTGTTTTGCCTGTCTTTTCTCCTTCTTCTTGGTCTTTGTTTTGCCTGTCTTTTCTCCTTCTTCTTGGTCTTTGTTTTGCCTGTCTTTTCCCCTTCTTCTTGGTCTTTGTTTTGCCTGTCTTTTCTCCTTCTTCTTGGTCTTTGTTTTGCCTGTCTTTTCTCTTCTTGGTCTTTGTTTTGCCTGTCTTTTCTCCTTCTTCTTGGTCTTTGTTTTGCCTGTCTTTTCTCCTTCTTCTTGGTCTTTGTTTTGCCTGTCTTTTCTCCTTCTTCTTGGTCTTTGTTTTGCCTGTCTTTTCTCCTTCTTCTTGGTCTTTGTTTTGCCTGTCTTTTCTCCTTCTTCTTGGTCTTTGTTTTGCCTGTCTTTTCTCCTTCTTCTTGGTCTTTGCTTTGCCTGTCTTTTCTCCTTCTTCTTGGTCTTTGTTTTGCCTGTTTTTTCTCCTTCTTCTTGGTCTTTGTTTTGCCTGTCTTTTCTCTTCTTGGTCTTTGTTTTGCCTGTCTTTTCTCCTTCTTCTTGGTCTTTGTTTTGCCTGTCTTTTCTCCTTCTTCTTGGTCTTTGTTTTGCCTGTCTTTTCTCCTTCTTCTTGGTCTTTGTTTTGCCTGTCTTTTCTTCTTCTTCTTGGTCTTTGTTTTGCCTGTCTTTTCTCCTTCTTCTTGGTCTTTGTTTTGCCTGTCTTTTCTCCTTCTTCTTGGTCTTTGTTTTGCCTGTCTTTTCTCCTTCTTCTTGGTCTTTGTTTTGCCTGTCTTTTCTCCTTCTTCTTGGTCTTTGTTTTGCCTGTCTTTTCTCCTTCTTCTTGGTCTTTGTTTTGCCTGTCTTTTCTCCTTCTTCTTGGTCTTTGTTTTGCCTGTCTTTTCTCCTTCTTCTTGGTCTTTGTTTTGCCTGTCTTTTCTCTTCTTGGTCTTTGTTTTGCCTGTCTTTTCTCCTTCTTCTTGGTCTTTGTTTTGCCTGTCTTTTCTCCTTCTTCTTGGTCTTTGTTTTGCCTGTCTTTTCTCCTTCTTCTTGGTCTTTGTTTTGCCTGTCTTTTCTCCTTCTTCTTGGTCTTTGTTTTGCCTGTCTTTTCTCCTTCTTGGTCTTTGTTTTGCCTGTCTTTTCTCCTTCTTCTTGGTCTTTGTTTTGCCTGTCTTTTCTCCTTCTTCTTGGTCTTTGTTTTGCCTGTCTTTTCTCCTTCCTCTTGGTCTTTGTTTTGCCTGTCTTTTCTCCTTCTTCTTGGTCTTTGTTTTGCCTGTCTTTTCTCCTTCTTCTTGGTCTTTGTTTTGCCTGTCTTTTCTCTTCTTGGTCTTTGTTTTGCCTGTCTTTTCTCCTTCTTCTTGGTCTTTGTTTTGCCTGTCTTTTCTCTTCTTGGTCTTTGTTTTGCCTGTCTTTTCTCCTTCTTCTTGGTCTTTGTTTTGCCTGTCTTTTCTCCTTCTTCTTGGTCTTTGTTTTGCCTGTCTTTTCTTCTTCTTCTTGGTCTTTGTTTTGCCTGTCTTTTCTCCTTCTTCTTGGTCTTTGTTTTGCCTGTCTTTTCTTCTTCTTCTTGGTCTTTGTTTTGCCTGTCTTTTCTCCTTCTTCTTGGTCTTTGTTTTGCCTGTCTTTTCTCCTTCTTCTTGGTCTTTGTTTTGCCTGTCTTTTCTCCTTCTTCTTGGTCTTTGTTTTGCCTGTCTTTTCTCCTTCTTCTTGGTCTTTGTTTTGCCTGTCTTTTCTCCTTCTTCTTGGTCTTTGTTTTGCCTGTCTTTTCTCCTTCTTCTTGGTCTTTGTTTTGCCTGTCTTTTCTCCTTCTTCTTGGTCTTTGTTTTGCCTGTCTTTTCTCCTTCTTCTTGGTCTTTGTTTTGCCTGTCTTTTCTCTTCTTGGTCTTTGTTTTGCCTGTCTTTTCTCCTTCTTCTTGGTCTTTGTTTTGCCTGTCTTTTCTCCTTCTTCTTGGTCTTTATATTGCCTGTCCTTTCAATCACGGCTTCTGGTTAACCCATTGGTATCTTCATTTTTTCCTAATCATGTTGAACTTGAAGCATATGCAAAAAATATATACGCGAATAATATTATCTATATATTGATACATATTTAGACACCTGTTGATGTAACCGATAACACCTGTATTATATATCAAAGGTTTATAATATATAGTACACTATTGACTGTTAATAAACTTGTCATTGATGTAGTTATTCTGTACTCTTCGTTAAGTTGAAAGAAATGTGTTTATTTCTGTTTGAAAGTGTAAGGCTTGGTAGAGAAGCTAGTAACTAGATTTCTACAAACCCCTGTCATTTCTGTTTGAAAGTGTAAGGCTTGGTAGAGAAGCTAGTAAATATATTTCTACAGACCCCCTGTCATTTCTGTTTGAAGGTATAAGGCTTGGTAGAGAAGTTAGTAACTATATTTCTACAGACCCCCTGTCATTTCTGTTTGAAGGTGTAAGGCTTGGTAGAGAAGTTAGTAACTAGATTTCTACAGACCCCTGTCATTGTCATTTCTGTTTGAAGGTGTAAGGCTTGGTAGAGAAGTTAGTAACTAGATTTCTGCAGACCCCTCTCATTTCTGTTTGAAGGTGTAAGGCTTGGTAGAGAAGCTAGTAACTAGATTTCTACAGACCCCCTGTTATTTCTGTTTGAAGGTGTAAGGCTTGATAGAGAAGTTAGTAACTAGATTTCTACAGACCCCTGTCATTGTCTGTTTGAAGGTGTAAGGGTTGTTAGAGAAGTTAGTAACTAGATGTATACAGACCCCTGTCATTGTCATTTCTGTTTGAAGGTGTAAGGCTTGGTAGAGAAGTTAGTAACTAGATTTCTACAGACCCCTGTCATTGTCTGTTTGAAGGTGTAAGGCTTGGTAGAGAAGTTAGTAACTAGATTTCTACAGACCCCTGTCATTGTCATTTCTGTTTGAAGGTGTAAGGCTTGGTAGAGAAGCTAGTAACTAGATGTATACAGACCCCTGTCATTGTCTGTTTGAAGGTGTAAGGCTTGATAGAGAAGTTAGTAACTAGATGTATACAGACCCCTGTCATTTCTGTTTGAAGGTGTAAGGCTTGGTAGAGAAGCTAGTAACTAGATGTATACAGACCCCTGTCATTGTCATTTCTGTTCGAAGGTGTAAGGCTTGGTAGAGAAGCTAGTAACTAGATGTATACAGACCCCTGTCATTTCTGTTTGAAGGTGTAAGGCTTGATAGAGAAGTTAGTAACAAGATGTATACAGACCCCTGTCATTTCTGTTTGAAGGTGTAAGGCTTGATAGAGAAGTTAGTAACTAGATGTATACAGACCCCTGTCATTTCTGTTTGAAGGTGTAAGGCTTGGTAGAGAAGCTAGTAACTAGATGTATACAGACCCCTGTCATTGTCATTTCTGTTTGAAGGTGTAAGGCTTGGTAGAGAAGTTAGTAACTAGATTTCTACAGACCCCTGTCATTGTCATTTCTGTATAAAGGTGTAAGGCTTGGTAGAGAAGCTAGTAACTAGATGTATACAGACCCCTGTCATTTCTGTTTGAAGGTGTAAGGCTTGATAGAGAAGTTAGTAACTAGATGTATACAGACCCCTGTCATTTCTGTTTGAAGGTGTAAGGCTTGATAGAGAAGTTAGTAACTAGATATATACAGACCCCTGTCATTTCTGTTTGAAGGTGTAAGGCTTGGTAGAGAAGCTAGTAACTAGATTTCTACAGACCCCTGTCATTGTCATTTCTGTTTGAAGGTGTAAGGCTTGGTAGAGAAGTTAGTAACTAGATTTCTACAGACCCCTGTCATTTCTGTTTGAAGGTGTAAGGCTTGGTAGAGAAGCTAGTAACTAGATGTATACAGACCCCTGTCATTTCTGTTTGAAGGTGTAAGGCTTGATAGAGAAGTTAGTAACTAGATGTATACAGAACCCTGTCATTTCTGTTTGAAGGTGTAAGGCTTGATAAAGAAGTTAGTAACTAGATGTATACAGACCCCTGTCATTTCTGTTTGAAGGTGTAAGGCTTGGTAGAGAAGCTAGTAACTAGATGTATACAGACCCCTGTCATTGTCATTTCTGTTTGAAGGTGTAAGGCTTGGTAGAGAAGTTAGTAACTAGATGTATACATACCCCTGTCATTGTTTGTTTGAAGGTGTAAGGCTTGGTAGAGAAGTTAGTAACTAGATTTATACAGACCCCTGTCATTGTCTGTTTGAAGGTGTAAGGCTTGGTAGAGAAGTTAGTAACTAGATTTCTACAGACCCCTGTCATTGTCATTTCTGTTTGAAGGTGTAAGGCTTGATAGAGAAGTTAGTAACTAGATGTATACAGACCCCTGTCATTGTCTGTTTGAAGGTGTAAGGCTTGATAGAGAAGTTAGTAACTAGATTTATACAGACCCCTGTCATTGTCATTGTCTGTTTGAAGGTGTAAGGCTTGGTAGAGAAGTTAGTAACTAGATGTATACAGACCCCTGTCATTGTCATTGTCTGTTTGAAGGTGTAAGGCTTGGTAGAGAAGTTAGTAACTAGATTTCTACAGACCCCTGTCATTGTCTGTTTGAAGGTGTAAGGCTTGGTAGAGAAGTTAGTAACTAGATGTATACAGACCCCTGTCATTGTCATTTCTGTTTGAAGGTGTAAGGCTTGGTAGAGAAGTTAGTAACTAGATTTATACAGACCCCTGTCATTGTCATTTCTGTTTGAAGGTGTAAGGCTTGGTAGAGAAGTTAGTAACTAGATGTATACAGACCCCTTCTCATTCTCTGTTTGAAGGTGTAAGGCTTGGTAGAGAAGTTAGTAACTAGATTTATACAGACCCCTGTCATTGTCTGTTTGAAGGTGTAAGGCTTGGTAGAGAAGCTAGTAACTAGATGTATACAGACCCCTGTCATTGTCATTGTCTGTTTGAAGGTGTAAGGCTTGGTAGAGAAGTTAGTAACTAGATTTCTACAGACCCCTGTCATTTCTGTTTGAAGGTGTAAGGCTTGGTAGAGAAGCTAGTAACTAGATGTATACAGACCCCTGTCATTGTCTGTTTGAAGGTGTAAGGCTTGATAGAGAAGTTAGTAACTAGATGTATACAGAACCCTGTCATTTCTGTTTGAAGGTGTAAGGCTTGATAGAGAAGTTAGTAACTAGATGTATACAGACCCCTGTCATTTCTGTTTGAAGGTGTAAGGCTTGGTAGAGAAGTTAGTAACTAGATGTATACATACCCCTGTCATTGTCTGTTTGAAGGTGTAAGGCTTGGTAGAGAAGTTAGTAACTAGATTTCTACAGACCCCTGTCATTGTCTGTTTGAAGGTGTAAGGCTTGGTAGAGAAGTTAGTAACTAGATTTCTACAGACCCCTGTCATTGTCATTTCTGTTTGAAGGTGTAAGGCTTGGTAGAGAAGTTAGTAACTAGATTTCTACAGACCCCTGTCATTGTCATTTCTGTTTGAAGGTGTAAGGCTTGGTAGAGAAGTTAGTAACTAGATGTATACAGACCCCTGTCATTGTCTGTTTGAAGGTGTAAAGCTTGATAGAGAAGTTAGTAACTAGATTTATACAGACCCCTGTCATTGTCATTGTCTGTTTGAAGGTGTAAGGCTTGGTAGAGAAGTTAGTAACTAGATGTATACAGACCCCTGTCATTGTCATTGTCTGTTTGAAGGTGTAAGGCTTGGTAGAGAAGTTAGTAACTAGATTTCTACAGACCCCTGTCATTGTCTGTTTGAAGGTGTAAGGCTTGGTAGAGAAGTTAGTAACTATATGTATACAGACCCCTGTCATTGTCATTTCTGTTTGAAGGTGTAAGGCTTGGTAGAGAAGCTAGTAACTAGATTTATACAGACCCCTGTCATTGTCATTTCTGTTTGAAGGTGTAAGGCTTGGTAGAGAAGTTAGTAACTAGATGTATACAGACCCCTTCTCATTGTCTGTTTGAAGGTGTAAGGCTTGGTAGAGAAGTTAGTAACTAGATTTATACAGACCCCTGTCATTGTCTGTTTGAAGGTGTAAGGCTTGGTAGAGAAGTTAGTAACTAGATGTATACAGACCCCTGTCATTGTCATTGTCTGTTTGAAGGGGTAAGGCTTGGTAGAGAAGTTAGTAACTAGATTTCTACAGACCCCTGTCATTGTCTGTTTGAAGGTGTAAGGCTTGGTAGAGAAGTTAGTAACTAGATGTATACAGACCCCTGTCATTGTCATTTCTGTTTGAAGGTGTAAGGCTTGGTAGAGAAGTTAGTAACTAGATTTATACAGACCCCTGTCATTGTCATTTCTGTTTGAAGGTGTAAGGCTTGGTAGAGAAGATAGTAACTAGATGTATACAGACCCCTGTCATTGTCTGTTTGAAGGTGTAAGGCTTGGTAGAGAAGTTAGTAACTAGATTTCTACAGACCCCTGTCATTGTCTGTTTGAAGGTGTAAGGCTTGGTAGAGAAGTTAGTAACTAGATGTATACAGACCCCTGTCATTTCTGTTTGAAGGTGTAAGGCTTGATAGAGAAGTTAGTAACTAGATTTCTACAGACCCCTGTCATTGTCATTTCTGATTGAAGGTGTAAGGCTTGGTAGAGAAGTTAGTAACTAGATTTCTACAGACCCCTGTCATTTCTGTTTGAAGGTGTAAGGCTTGGTAGAGAAGCTAGTAACTAGATTTCTACAAACCCCTATCATTTCTGTTTGAAGGTGTAAGGCTTGGTAGAGAAGCTAGTAACTAGATTTCTACAGACCCCTGTCATTGTCTGTTTGAAGGTGTAAGGCTTGGTAGAGAAGTTAGTAACTAGATGTATACAGACCCCTGTCATTTCTGTTTGAAGGTGTAAGGCTTGATAGAGAAGTTAGTAACTAGATTTCTACAGACCCCTGTCATTGTCATTTCTGATTGAAGGTGTAAGGCTTGGTAGAGAAGTTAGTAACTAGATTTCTACACACCCCTGTCATTTCTGTTTGAAGGTGTAAGGCTTGGTAGAGAAGTTAGTAACTAGATTTCTACAGACCCCTGTCATTGTCTGTTTGAAGGTGTAAGGCTTGGTAGAGAAGTTAGTAACTAGATGTATACAGACCCTTGTCATTGTCTGTTTGAAGGTGTAAGGCTTGATAGAGAAGTTAGTAACTAGATTTATACAGACCCCTGTCATTGTCTGTTTGAAGGTGTAAGGCTTGGTAGAGAAGTTAGTAACTAGATTTATACAGACCCCTGTCATTGTCTGTTTGAAGGTGTAAGGCTTGGTAGAGAAGTTAGTAACTAGATGTATACAGACCCCTGCCATTTCTGTTTGAAGGTGTAAGGCTTGGTAGAGAAGTTAGTAACCAGATTTCTACAGATCCCTGTCATTGTCATTTCTGATTGAAGGTGTAAGGCTTGGTAGAGAAGATAGTAACCAGATTTCTACAGACCCCTGTCATTTCTGTTTGAAGGTGTAAGGCTTGGTAGAGAAGTTAGTAACCAGATTTCTACAGCCCCTGTCATTTCTGTTTGAAGGTGTAAGGCTTGGTAGAGAAGCTAGTAACTAGATTTCTACAGACCCCTGTCATTTCTGTTTGAAGGTGTAAGGCTTGGTAGAGAAGCTAGTAACTAGATTTCTACAGACCCCTGTCATTTCTGTTTGAAGGTGTAAGGCTTGGTAGAGAAGTTAGTAACTAGATTTCTACAGACCCCTGTCATTTCTGTTTGAAGGTGTAAGGCTTAGTAGAGAAGCTAGTACCTAGATTTCTACAGACCCCTGTCATTGTCATTGTCTGTTTGAAGGTGTAAGGCTTGGTAGAGAAGTTAGTAACTAGATGTATACAGACCCCTGTCATTTCTGTTTGAAGGTGTAAGGCTTGGTAGAGAAGTTAGTAACTAGATTTCTACAGACCCCTGTCATTGTCATTGTCTGTTTGAAGGTGTAAGGCTTGGTAGAGAAGTTAGTAACTAGATGTATACAGACCCCTGTCATTGTCTGTTTGAAGGTGTAAGGCTTGATAGAGAAGTTAGTAACTAGATTTATACAGACCCCTGTCATTGTCATTGTCTGTTTGAAGGTGTAAGGCTTGGTAGAGAAGTTAGTAACTAGATGTATACAGACCCCTGTCATTGTCATTGTCTGTTTGAAGGTGTAAGGCTTGGTAGAGAAGTTAGTAACTAGATTTCTACAGACTCCTGTCATTGTCTGTTTGAAGGTGTAAGGCTTGGTAGAGAAGTTAGTAACTAGATGTATACAGACCCCTGTCATTGTCATTTCTGTTTGAAGGTGTAAGGCTTGGTAGAGAAGTTAGTAACTATATTTCTACAGACCCCTGTCATTGTCATTTCTGTTTGAAGGTGTAAGGCTTGGTAGAGAAGTTAGTAACTAGATGTATACAGACCCCTGTCATTGTCTGTTTGAAGGTGTAAGGCTTGATAGAGAAGTTAGTAACTAGATTTATACAGACCCCTGTCATTGTCTGTTTGAAGGTGTAAGGCTTGGTAGAGAAGTTAGTAACTAGATGTATACAGACCCCTGTCATTGTCATTTCTGTTTGAAGGTGTAAGGCTTGGTAGAGAAGTTAGTAACTAGATTTCTACAGACCCCTGTCATTGTCATTTCTGTTTGAAGGTGTAAGGCTTGGTAGAGAAGTTAGTAACTAGATGTATACAGACCCCTGTCATTGTCTGTTTGAAGGTGTAAGGCTTGATAGAGAAGTTAGTAACTAGATTTATACAGACCCCTGTCATTGTCTGTTTGAAGGTGTAAGGCTTGGTAGAGAAGTTAGTAACTAGATTTCTACAGACCCTTGTCATTGTCTGTTTGAAGGTGTAAGGCTTGTTAGAGAAGTTAGTAACTAGATGTATACAGACCCCTGTCATTTCTGTTTGAAGGTGTAAGGCTTGATAGAGAGGTTAGTAACTAGATTTATACAGACCCCTGTCATTTCTGTTTGAAGGTGTAAGGCTTGATAGAGAAGTTAGTAACTAGATTTCTACAGACCCCTGTCATTGTCTGTTTGAAGGTGTAAGGCTTGGTAGAGAAGTTAGTAACTAGATTTATACAGACCCCTGTCATTGTCATTTCTGTTTGAAGGTGTAAGGCTTGGTAGAGAAGTTAGTAACTAGATTTCTACAGACCCCTGTCATTGTCTGTTTGAAGGTGTAAGGCTTGGTAGAGAAGTTAGTAACTAGATTTCTACAGACCCCTGTCGTTGTCTGTTTGAAGGTGTAAGGCTTGGTAGAGAAGTTAGTAACTATATTTCTACAGACCCCTGTCATTGTCTGTTTGAAGGTGTAAGGCTTGGTAGAGAAGTTAGTAACTAGATTTCTACAGACCCCTGTCATTGTCATTTCTGTTTGAAGGTGTAAGGCTTGGTAGAGAAGTTAGTAACTAGATGTCTACAAACCCCTGTCACTGTCATTTCTGTTTGAAGGTGTAAGGCTTGATAGAGAAGTGGTTCTTATTGTTGTTGTTGATTAATTTGTTTATCTTTACTGAATAAAGCTCCTTGCAACACCTCTTAATGAACAACAGTTTGCCAGGGGCTGTCGTTGATGGCCTGTTGCAAGGCAAAATTTATTATATCCTCCTTTTTATCATGTAGAAATTTAATTTGCCTCCAAAAGGTCCTCCTCCCCAGTGCCAGTTTTAGGTACAAACTTGTTCTCATATAAAATATAACTGTAATAATCAATCAATCAAACATGATTTATGATTGAACTTTTCGCGGTGGTATTATGCTTGTTTGTGCGATTGATACTAAACTTTGTTCACACATCTCTTATCACCAAGGGAACACCGTTAAAATCTAATTACTCTACGGGGCACAACCCCCAGGCCATGACTTAAATGAGTGCCTCGAGTTTAGACAATGTTACGATCCCTTCAAGTAAATAACTCGCAGCAGCTCTGGACGCTTGGTGAAAGTGGTTGTTGTTGGTCCGTTTAAAGACAACGTTCTTCTATCCTCCTCACCATATCCTTTTGTTCGTGTGGTAATCTAAGCTTCAAGCCATGTGGCCATCCTAGTGTAGCCTTCATCATTAATTAATTAATCAATCAAATAAGTCTTACTAAGAACTAAGGTACAAGCAATTTTCTTATTTGAGGTTGGAATTATTTCAATATCCCTCTTTTCCCAAGATGTCCTTTGTAAATTTTGGCTCAGATAGAACAAAATTCTGTCCCAAAAAAGAAATTCAACCCCCCACCCCTCCCCCATTAAAAGACAAATCACTGTAATAATTTATTTAAAAAATATTAGGGTAGTTTTGTACAAAATTTAGAATTTGGTGAGGTAAACCCCACCAATCAAAATTAATAATATAAAACATCATTCGTACAACAGGCTCTAATCACTGGCTCTAATCTTTCATCTTTATAGATTTTGTATCTTCATTGATGATTTTTATGTAGTAAATTTGATTTTGAAGATAACACTATTTTTTTCATATTAGATTAACTGATTTCCTGTCTGTCTGTACTAAACATAGGTTTTATATGTGATAGACAAGATACCTCCCCGCGGGGGAAGATGAACCCTCTTATCATCTACAACAAGCAAGGCTATATCTTATTTTGTTTACGTATATACACCACAGGCCAAATATATTCAAATATATGTATTAAGATTCTGACATTTATTTATGTATATCATGATATAAAGTATGAAATTTAACCTCAGGAAAACTGACACACTTAAATCTTTTTATTTGTATATCTGTAGTAACTATATACAAGATAATAAATAATATATTACAAATTTCATATTTTCTAATTCCCTGCTAAAATTTGTTAAATAAAAACGTAGATATCAAATTTAGTGCGCATGACGCGTTTCTAGAATAACCTTCATCAGGTACGTAATAACCTTCATCAGGTACGCTCAAAATCGAAAGATTGGTAAGCAAACTAGACGTATCTTTTTATAGAAAAATCGTGTGTTTGTTTTACCTCCCCCCTCAGTTTTGTGTCGATACACCAACATCTAACGACATCCCATATACGGTCATGTCAGGTGATATTTCACTCATTGTTGATCTGCAATCTTACGCAAGACAATTAAATATATTGACCAATCGGACATTAGCTCCTGGTGTGTGTTCGGCTTTAATACCTCAAGAAATGGTAATCTCATCGCTGAGTGGTCAGTTAAAAATATGGGGCCTTTCATAACCACAAAAAGGATGTCTTTCATAAAACAGAGCGACTGTCGTGTTATACATATAATCAAAATATTTGTATAGTGACCTACATTCCAAAGAACAAAATTTAACTTTAGAAAAATATGGAATAGAGCACATGCGTATTTAATATGTCATCAATGTCAAGGTCATAGCAAGAGGTCAAGGACGTATATTCTCCTTAATTACATGTACTTTTTTATGATATATGCACTGCACCATTATCATCCTTACAATGTCTATATTAGTTATAAGTTAAATAGTTCCTCGCACCTACATTCCAATGGACAGCATACACTCACTCTGAGGTACATGTTATATTCGCCATTCAAGGATCCATGGTGATCTAGGGATGAAACACAACAATTCACTTGATTATCATTCCTAGCTAGGAGTAATATATTACTCCCATTTCCAAGTTCACGTACTTTCATCCACATCAAAGTGTACTCTGGTAACAATATAATAATTGAGTTATTAGTGAGTGAGTAAATAAGTGAGTGAGTGTTGTTTAACGCTAAACGAACAACTTTTCAGCTCTATTCTGGCAAGAACAAGTTACATTCGATAAGATAATAATGATGTTCGCTTTGTACTAGACCAACACCCTTAGTTGGATATCTGTACTGCTAGCTCACCGAAACAACAGTCCATAGATAGATATGTCTCTCCACTCGGACATATTCATTATCCTGATTCTGAGCAAACTAGTCTTGGTCCTTACTCATTCATTTTGCGTGCTTAGCAATTTTATAGTCTATTGTTTGACCCGATCGAGTCTCGTACCCACGATCACACTCGAGTCGAACACGCTAATCATTGCACTACCAATGAGGTTTCATAATCATTGAAGATAAGTTTAAACATCACGTGAAACATGAAATGTAGTTATCTTGTCCTAAGTCTGATTTAATGGTTGAACTGATATAATTTTTTCAAACTTTTTTACAGATTGATTTGTTCTTTTAGATTGATGCTTCTGGAATTAGTGGCGGTCTGGTAAGTAAATAAAATTGATCAATTACTCTTTAGCTGAATTCCAGGGTACAGGTATTACTTGTTTATAAATTGATTTAAATAATATAAGTTTTTCAGAAAATTAGGAAATTTGGTTTTATTTGCAAGCATGTTTAATTGCACTTTAAATTACAAATGTGTGGATTTTAAATGCATCATGATGATGTTGATGATGAAAGAACTGATAATTACGTCATATAGGAGATAAAAATGAGAATTTTTTTTTTTTCACATACTGTTACTATAACATCACTGTCAATTATATCATGATAGATTTTAACAATTCAATTACTATGAAATTAAAAAAAAAATGTTTGATCAAAATAGATTAACTTAGCATTTAGAAAAGTGAAATGACTTTGTTCTGTGATCAAAGTCTATTTTACTGAAGTAGTTTTACCTTCCTTAACTTCAAAGGGGTATGGGAGGCCCAGTTATTAAGGGTGTTCACCTTTGACCACAAGCCTTATCCCAATACTAATCTGGGTTCCACAACAATACCCAATTCAAGTGTTGAGATCTGCACTTTATCTCTGTACCATTATTATTTTGATTTGTGAGAAATAAAGATATATAAAGAAACCTACACATGGCATGGGTTTTAGTTAGTTGGTTATAACTGCCAGGGTAAAAAAAATGCAAAAAATGATAATAAATAACAGACCAATGGGTAGGGTTGAGATTAAGACACCTTTTTGTGCCAGAAGCAAAAAATAAGTAACTTTTCTTCAAATTTTACCAAAATTTCTTGGTGCGAACTAGGTTGTTCCCTAAACAAAATGATGTGACTGTGGCTACATATATATGAAACAAAGAATATCTGAATTTGATGTTCTGTCTATAATAGTCATCCAAGTTGACACCAATGCTAAAATTCTGTGACAAATAAAATTTATATTTTGACAAGATAGAGTTATCTCCTCTTGTCAAAAGAAAAGTGTTTAATCATTCTATATTAGAACTAGATTATAATATAGACCCTATAGTTCAGAAAATATGGTCATTTAAATAAACTGTTGTATGATATTCAAACTTGGATGTAAAAGTTACAAGTAAAATTACATTGTAATATGAAAATATAAAATGAAATCATTTATAGCAGTAAATATGTGGTAAGAATATAATGGTTTAGATTATAATCAAAAATTTAATCTGAAAAATCTGAGTTAATAATACATTTTGTCAGATTTAAATGAAAAAAAAGACACATTGTTTAAAACCGTCAGAAGTAAAGTAAAGGGAACTGCTTTTGATATATTTTATTTCACTTACAACTTTGCTTAGTTGCAATGCAGTGTGATCTTTATACATTTTGTACAGGAATACATTTTATTTTAGTGTTGTTTTTTTTTTAAATATTTTTATTTTCAGTAGCTAATGTAACAAACATGTAAAGAATTTTGTTGGAAATACAATAAGAACAGGTCAGTGATGTTTAATTACTTTTGATTTAAATAATGATATAAATATAGATTCTCCTACTGCTGCCTATGAACTATGATATTTCTCCACTTTTGATAGTTATTTTTTTAATTTTAAGGCTTATGCTTAAGTGAGGGTTTTAAAGTGTGAATTTAGTTATTGAAAGAAGAGAAATATGTAGCCCACTGGTAGCAGAAGAGAAATATGTAACCCACTGGTAGCAGAAGAGAAATATGTAACCCACTGGTAGCAGAAGAGAAATATGTAACCCACTGGTAACAGAAGAGAAATATGTAACCCACTGGTAGCAGAAGAGAAATATGTAACCCACTGGTAGCAGAAGAGAAATATGTAACCCACTGGTAGCAGAAGAGAAATATGTAACCCACTGGTAGCAGAAGAGAAATATGTAACCCACTGGTAGCAGAAGAGAAATATGTAACCCACTGGTAACAGAAGAGAAATATGTAGCCCACTGGTAGCAGAAGAGAAATATGTAACCCACTGGTAGCAGAAGAGAAATATGTAACCCACTGGTAGCAGAAGAGAAATATGTAACCCACTGGTAGCAGAAGAGAAATATGTAACCCACTGGTAGCAGAAGAGAAATATGTAACCCACTGGTAGCAGAAGAGAAATATGTAACCCACTGGTAGCAGAAGAGAAATATGTAACCCACTGGTAGCAGAAGAGAAATATGTAACCCACTGGTAGCAGAAGAGAAATATGTAACCCACTGGTAGCAGAAGAGAAATATGTAACCCACTGGTAGCAGAAGAGAAATATGTAACCCACTGGTAGCAGAAGAGAAATATGTAACCCACTGGTAGCAGAAGAGAAATATGTAACCCACTGGTAGCAGAAGAGAAATATGTAACCCACTGGTAGCAGAAGAGAAATATGTAACCCACTGGTAGCAGAAGAGAAATATGTAACCCACTGGTAGCAGAAGAGAAATATGTAACCCACTGGTAACAGAAGAGAAATATGTAGCCCACTGGTAGCAGAAGAGAAATATGTAACCCACTGGTAGCAGAAGAGAAATATGTAACCCACTGGTAGCAGAAGAGAAATATGTAACCCACTGGTAGCAGAAGAGAAATATGTAACCCACTGGTAGCAGAAGAGAAATATGTAACCCACTGGTAGCAGAAGAGAAATATGTAACCCACTGGTAGCAGAAGAGAAATATGTAACCCACTGGTAACAGAAGAGAAATATGTAGCCCACTGGTAGCAGAAGAGAAATATGTAGCCCACTGGTAGCAGAAGAGAAATATGTAACCCACTGGTAGCAGAAGAGAAATATGTAACCCACTGGTAGCAGAAGAGAAATATGTAATCCACTGGTAGCAGAAGAGAAATATGTTTCTCATATAACTAAAATGTCAACAAAATATTTTTAAGTTGTTATTTTCTGTCTTTAATTAATAACTGTCAAAAGGAAATTGACAGGGATTCTCATGCAGAAATTGACAGGGATTCTCATGCAGAAATTGACAGGGATTCTCATGCAGAAATTTAACCACTGTTAAAAAATATTATGAAATGTTAACAAACTGATAAAACATGCCAAGGATAGGAGAATACATTTATTTATACACATTGATATTTCTGAAACAATTTTATTTCTAAATATTGTCTTCTGGAACTATTTCCTGTAGAAGTAGCCCTTACATTTTTATAAAGAATCATATAATGTCTATATATATGTATAATTTAAACCCAATTTATTTGTCTTCACGAATCCAAAAGATATTGCTATTTAGGCACCAATTTAGAATTAGCAATTCAATGAATACTGATAGTAATAACTAATTATTCAGTAATATTTAGTGGTAATTTATCTTCATCATTTTTCATACTCTCTATCTTAATGGGAATATTGGTTACACATAAAAATTAGTTACCAACAATAGTTCTCACATTAGATATAGAATCAAATAATCACAATCATTTTACTATTGAATGTAATGCTATTTACACTTTAAAAATGCATTCATTTCACAAGTTTTGTTTGTTGATGGTGTTTTACGCCACTTTCAACAATATTTCAGTTATATCGTGGCAGTCAGTTTTATTGGTGGAGGAAACCGGAGTACCCGGAGAAAACCACCGACCTGCCACAGGTCACTCTCAAGCTTTATCATACAAAAATGTATAATGTTGTATCGAGTACACCTCGCCTCAGCGGGATTCGAACTCACTAGAATGTAATGTAATTTACACTTCAAAAATGCATTAATTTCACTATGAACATTAGAAATGAGCTCTTCAGCCTCAAGAACATACACTTAAAATAAACAGATAGGTAAAACAAAGCTGAGACAGGGAGATAATTTATTTTGACATTTTATCTATATTATGTAATGTATATTTTTCTTCAAAAAAAGGTTAAACATTGTTGTAGGTTACATGTGTGATTTATTGTCGTATTATGATCTATTTCGTAATAACAAAAATATAAATAAATCTGCGAACCATTATATTTTTGATAATTTTCCGGTCTTGTCTTTACTAATTTTGTGTTGAATTGAAGCAAAATTAAATTCTATTATTTAATTAACATGATGATATACATATTAGACAATTAAGGTAAGCGGATGCGAGTGAAAATTGTCTGTAATAATTTGTTGTTGGCTTTTTTATACTGTATTTTCTATTAAGACCACCCCTTCTGTAATGAAAATCTGGCCTTATTAAAGGGGTAGCCTTTGGTGAGGGTGGGGAGGGGGGCTTATAAGAGGGGTGGCCTTTGGTGAGGGTGGAGGGGTGGCTTATAAGAGGGGTGGCCTTTGGTGAGGGGGGTGGCTTATAAGAGGGGTGGCCTTTGGTGAGGGTGGGGAGAGGGGCTTATGAGAGTGGTGGCCTTTGGTGAGGGTGGGGGGTGGTTATAAGAGGGGTGGCCTTTGGTGAGGAGGGTGGCTTATAAGAGGGGTGGCCTTTGGTGAGGGTGGGGAGGGAGGCTTATAAGAGGGGTGGTCTTTGGTGAGGGTAGGGAGGGGGGCTTATAAGAGGGATGGCCTTTGGTGAGGGTGGGGGGGTAGCTTATAAGAGGGGTGGCCTTTGGTGAGAGGGGTGGCTTATAAGAGGAGTGGCCTTTGGTGAGGGGGGTGGCTTATAAGAGGGGTGGCCATTGGTGAGGGGGGTGACTTATAAGAGGTGTGGCCTTTGGTGAGGGTGGGGGAGCTTATAAGAGGGGTAGCCTTTGGTGAGGGTGGTGGGGCTTATAAGAGGGGTGACCTTTGGTGAGGAGGGTGGCTTATAAGAGGGGTGGCCTTTGGTGAGGGTGGGGTGGCTTATAAGAAGGGTACTACTGTAATATCTTCTTAATCAAGCACAAAGGTTATGTAAATTTTATATGAATTTGGTTAAATATACTAACCATAATTTACAATTATTAATTATGAATATGTTCCACATAATAACATGTTCTCATAATTATTGTAAGTATATTTAACCATATAATTTCATATAAAAAATATCTTCTTGAGATTCGAAAATATCTATTTCATGTAAATGGTTAGCTTGAGGTAATCTGTATATGACAATGTAACAAGTGAGCACCTTTAAGAATAATGATTAGAGAAACAATTTATTTTGTCAAATTCTCTTGTTTTCTTTGCATTTTCACAAAAGGATGAATTTTGCTTTAGGTAAGGATTGATATATGGTTATATGTATTTTTTTTTATTATGTCAGTATTCAAATATAATAAATCGGTATACAATACTATACATGTATGTCTTATGACATTTATCCACATTTTTTAATGGTATTGATTTGACGGAAATTGGATTTTCTGTAGAAATTATAAAAGAATTTACGTAAACGGTCAATTATTGGCTTTTTTTTCTGCCATGCTCATGATCAGTAAATAACGTCACTAACATAATTCCATACACATTTTCATGTAATTTTCACCTGATATTTTATCGCTATCATGTTAATTGCTATGGAAAGGTTAAATGCTTTCAATCATTTCTTTCTTTTATTTTAGAATTTTGATAATAAATTGATATTTTTCATTACAATTTTTAGCAAAATTTGAAAATTGGTAAAATGTTCAACGTAAGCAAAAGTATATACATGTACATGCAATAGATGCATAAAAAAAGCTTACATGGGCATAATTGATCGTGCATCAGTTCAAAATCGCTGTAAGGAAAGCGCAAATGTCGGTTTCCATTTTGAGTAGTTATTGTGTTAATGATGGAAAATTGATTTCTGTCATGACTTGATGAGAATATGAATGTCTCAAGAAAGCTGCGATCTAAAAGCAATGAAGGAGTCATCAGTGTTATATTCTTTATAGTGTGAAAATTTGAGAAAAAATTGATGAGAAAATTGGAGGCATTTAAAGAAAATCTGTAAAGGAAATAACCATTCACTCATATTTTGTGATGATGTAGTTGTAGGTCAACAGGCGGTCACCAGAACAATTAATCAGAAATCACAATTAATAGGTAAAGTATTATTTAAAATCATAATTAATAGATAAAGTATTATTTAAGATCACAATAAATAGGTAAAGTATTATTTAAAATCACAATTAATAGGTAAAGTATTATTTAAAATCACAATTAATAGGTAAAGTATTATTTAAAATCACAATTAATAGGTAAAGTATTATTTAAATCACAATTAATAAGTAAAGTATTATTTAAAATCACAATTAATAAGTAAAGTATTATTTAAAATCACAATTAATAGGTAAAGTATTATTTAAAATCACAATTAATAAGTAAAGTATTATTTAAAATCACAATTAATAAGTAAAGTATTATTTAAAATCACAATTAATAGGTAAAGTATTATTTAAAAGTTGTATAAATTATTTTTGTATAGATCCATTATAATGTGTCAATAAGCTTTTGTTGATCAAAATGCATGTATTCATATAAATTTGTATTTTGAATACCTTAGCTTGAATTCGTTTCTCCAATTTCATAAAATGTTTAAAGTTATTCAGTTTTAAATAGTATGTGGTTGAAAATATAAGGCAAATTTAATGGATTTCTCTAGTAACATTTTCTTAGAGATTATTTCTGATAAAAAAAAATGTACTTACATACCTACTAGTACAATCGAAAAAAAAAAAGATTAAGAAATACTTATATCTGTGAGGCAAGATATGCTGAGAATTATTGATGTCAGTGAAAAAATTTACAAATTTATAGAAAGTTTTAATTCATACCAATACTGAATTTTGAAGGAAAATGTGTTTTCTCTCAATAACAGGAAGCATGAAAACATTTCTATTGAGCCAAGGACCATGTGAGATTTTCCAATGATATTTTATTTATAGTTGTCTAAAACTGCCAAGAACATAAAAATGATTTGCATTAATGGTCCATGAACATACCTATTTCAAGCTATTCATACAAAACATTTCTTTCATTAAAGATGGCCACCTTATCCTCTGATATTTCATATTTTTCTGACATCTCTCAAACAGCTGTCCAGAGATATCTAACTGGTACCACATTTAACAATTATGTGGGAACCAGACCTTTAAACAAACACTTTGACAAAGTTTACAAATTATATTTTCATCCAAAGTTGAGATATCTGCCAAGAGATATTTTTAGCCAGTTATTTTAACTGTCACTATATTTAGCTGTTCATTAACCAGTTCTTAGGGTTCTGGTAGCCTCGGTGGCCGAGTGGTTAAGGTTGTTGACTAATCTGACTACAAGCCCTAATACCACTGATAGAAGTTTGTGTCCAGATACCCACAAGTATTAAGGTTTTCAGATACCTACCTACAGCCAGGTGTTTCACTGATCAGTTTGTAATAACCCAAGCTTTCCTCGCCCAAATTAAGTCTAGTAAGTCACGATATAGCTGAAAATTGTTGAAAGTGACGATAAAAACCAATAAACCAAACTTTAAGACTTTGACCTGTCTAGTATTTTACAGTTACAGTCAACCCTGTGTAAAAAGACACCAATATAAACCAAACTTTAAGACTCTGACCTGTCTAGTATTTTACAGTTACAGTCAACCCTGTGTAAAAAGACACCAATATAAACCAAACTTTAAGACTCTGACCTGTCTAGTATTTTACAGTTACAGTCAACCCTGTGTAAAAAGACACCAATATAAACCAAACTTTAAGACTCTGACCTGTCTAGTATTTTACAGTTACAGTCAACCCTGTGTAAAAAGACACCAATATAAACCAAACTTTAAGACTGTGACCTGTCTAGTATTTTACAGTTACAGTCAACCCTGTGTAAAAAGACACCAATATAAACCAAACTTTAAGACTCTGACCTGTCTAGTATTTTACAGTTACAGTCAACCCTGTGTAAAAAGACACCAATATAAACCAAACTTTAAGACTCTGACCTGTCTAGTATTTTACAGTTACAGTCAACCCTGTGTAAAAAGACACCAATATAAACCAAACTTTAAGACTCTGACCTGTCTAGTATTTTACAGTTACAGTCAACCCTGTGTAAAAAGACACCAATATAAACCAAACTTTAAGACTCTAACCTGTCTAGTATTTTACAGTTACAGTCAACCCTGTGTAAAAAGACACCAATATAAACCAAACTTTAAGACTCTGACCTGTCTAGTATTTTACAGTTACAGTCAACCCTGTGTAAAAAGACACCAATATAAACCAAACTTTAAGACTCTGACCTGTCTAGTATTTTACAGTTACAGTCAACCCTGTGTAAAAAGACACCAATATAAACCAAACTTTAAGACTGTGACCTGTCTAGTATTTTACAGTTACAGTCAACCCTGTGTAAAAAGACACCAATATAAACCAAACTTTAAGACTCTGACCTGTCTAGTATTTTACAGTTACAGTCAACCCTGTGTAAAAAGACACCAATATAAACCAAACTTTAAGACTTTGACCTGTCTAGTATTTTACAGTTACAGTCAACCCTGTGTAAAAAGACACCAATATAAACCAAACTTTAAGACTCTGACCTGTCTAGTATTTTACAGTTACACTCAACCCTGTGTAAAAAGACACCAATATAAACCAAACTTTAAGACTCTGACCTGTCTAGTATTTTACAGTTGCAGTCAACCCTGTGTAAAAAGACACCAATATAAACCAAACTTTAAGACTCTGACCTGTCTAGTATTTTACAGTTACAGTCAACCCTGTGTAAAAAGACACCAATATAAACCAAACTTTAAGACTTTGACCTGTCTAGTATTTTACAGTTACAGTCAACCCTGTGTAAAAAGACACCAATATAAACCAAACTTTAAGACTCTGACCTGTCTAGTATTTTACAGTTACAGTCAACCCTGTGTAAAAAGACACCAATATAAACCAAACTTTAAGATTCTGACCTGTCTAGTATTTTACAGTTACAGTCAACCCTGTGTAAAAAGACACCAATATAAACCAAACTTTAAGACTCTGACCTGTCTAGTATTTTACAGTTAAAGTCAACCCTGTGTAAAAAGACACCAATATAAACCAAACTTTAAGACTCTGACCTGTCTAGTATTTTACAGTTACAGTCAACCCTGTGTAAAAAGACACCAATATAAACCAAACTTTAAGACTGTGACCTGTCTAGTATTTTACAGTTACAGTCAACCCTGTGTAAAAAGACACCAATATAAACCAAACTTTAAGACTCTGACCTGTCTAGTATTTTACAGTTACAGTCAACCCTGTGTAAAAAGACACCAATATAAACCAAACTTTAAGACTCTGACCTGTCTAGTATTTTACAGTTACAGTCAACCCTGTGTAAAAAGACACCAATATAAACCAAACTTTAAGACTCTGACCTGTCTAGTATTTTACAGTTACAGTCAACCCTGTGTAAAAAGACACCAATATAAACCAAACTTTAAGACTCTGACCTGTCTAGTATTTTACAGTTACAGTCAACCCTGTGTAAAAAGACACCAATATAAACCAAACTTTAAGACTCTGACCTGTCTAGTATTTTACAGTTACAGTCAACCCTGTGTAAAAAGACACCAATATAAACCAAACTTTAAGACTGTGACCTGTCTAGTATTTTACAGTTACAGTCAACCCTGTGTAAAAAGACACCAATATAAACCAAACTTTAAGACTCTGACCTGTCTAGTATTTTACAGTTACAGTCAACCCTGTGTAAAAAGACACCAATATAAACCAAACTTTAAGACTCTGACCTGTCTAGTATTTTACAGTTACAGTCAACCCTGTGTAAAAAGACACCAATATAAACCAAACTTTAAGACTCTGACCTGTCTAGTATTTTACAGTTACAGTCAACCCTGTGTAAAAAGACACCAATATAAACCAAACTTTAAGACTCTGACCTGTCTAGTATTTTACAGTTACAGTCAACCCTGTGTAAAAAGACACCAATATAAACCAAACTTTAAGACTCTGACCTGTCTAGTATTTTACAGTTACAGTCAACCCTGTGTAAAAAGACACCAATATAAACCAAACTTTAAGACTCTGACCTGTCTAGTATTTTACAGTTACAGTCAACCCTGTGTAAAAAGACACCAATATAAACCAAACTTTAAGACTCTGACCTGTCTAGTATTTTACAGTTACAGTCAACCCTGTGTAAAAAGACACCAATATAAACCAAACTTTAAGATTCTGACCTGTCTAGTATTTTACAGTTACAGTCAACCCTGTGTAAAAAGACACCAATATAAACCAAACTTTAAGACTTTGACCTGTCTAGTATTTTACAGTTACAGTCAACCCTGTGTAAAAAGACACCAATATAAACCAAACTTTAAGACTCTGACCTGTCTAGTATTTTACAGTTACAGTCAACCCTGTGTAAAAAGACACCAATATAAACCAAACTTTAAGATTCTGACCTGTCTAGTATTTTACAGTTACAGTCAACCCTGTGTAAAAAGACACCAATATAAACCAAACTTTAAGACTCTGACCTGTCTAGTATTTTACAGTTACAGTCAACCCTGTGTAAAAAGACACCAATATAAACCAAACTTTAAGATTCTGACCTGTCTAGTATTTTACAGTTACAGTCAACCCTGTGTAAAAAGACACCAATATAAACCAAACTTTAAGATTCTGACCTGTCTAGTATTTTACAGTTACAGTCAACCCTGTGTAAAAAGACACCAATATAAACCAAACTTTAAGACTGTGACCTGTCTAGTATTTTACAGTTACAGTCAACCCTGTGTAAAAAGACACCAATATAAACCAAACTTTAAGACTCTGACCTGTCTAGTATTTTACAGTTACAATCAACCCTGTGTAAAAAGACACCAATATAAACCAAACTTTAAGACTCTGACCTGTCTAGTATTTTACAGTTACAGTCAACCCTGTGTAAAAAGACACCAATATAAACCAAACTTTAAGACTCTGACCTGTCTAGTATTTTACAGTTACAGTCAACCCTGTGTAAAAAGACACCAATATAAACCAAACTTTAAGACTCTGACCTGTCTAGTATTTTACAGTTACAGTCAACCCTGTGTAAAAAGACACCAATATAAACCAAACTTTAAGACTGTGACCTGTCTAGTATTTTACAGTTACAGTCAACCCTGTGTAAAAAGACACCAATATAAACCAAACTTTAAGACTCTGACCTGTCTAGTATTTTACAGTTACAGTCAACCCTGTGTAAAAAGACACCAATATAAACCAAACTTTAAGACTGTGACCTGTCTAGTATTTTACAGTTACAGTCAACCCTGTGTAAAAAGACACTAATATAAACCAAACTTTAAGACTCTGACCTGTCTAGTATTTTACAGTTACAGTCAACCCTGTGTAAAAAGACACCAATATAAACCAAACTTTAAGATTCTGACCTGTCTAGTATTTTACAGTTACAGTCAACCCTGTGTAAAAAGACACCAATATAAACCAAACTTTAAGATTCTGACCTGTCTAGTATTTTACAGTTACAGTCAACCCTGTGTAAAAAGACACCAATATAAACCAAACTTTAAGATTCTGACCTGTCTAGTATTTTACAGTTACAGTCAACCCTGTGTAAAAAGACACCAATATAAACCAAACTTTAAGACTCTGACCTGTCTAGTATTTTACAGTTACAGTCAACCCTGTGTAAAAAGACACCAATATAAACCAAACTTTAAGACTCTGACCTGTCTAGTATTTTACAGTTACAGTCAACCCTGTGTAAAAAGACACCAATATAAACCAAACTTTAAGACTGTGACCTGTCTAGTATTTTACAGTTACAGTCAACCCTGTGTAAAAAGACACCAATATAAACCAAACTTTAAGACTCTGACCTGTCTAGTATTTTACAGTTACAGTCAACCCTGTGTAAAAAGACACCAATATAAACCAAACTTTAAGACTCTGACCTGTCTAGTATTTTACAGTTACAGTCAACCCTGTGTAAAAAGACACCAATATAAACCAAACTTTAAGACTGTGACCTGTCTAGTATTTTACAGTTACAGTCAACCCTGTGTAAAAAGACACCAATATAAACCAAACTTTAAGACTCTGACCTGTCTAGTATTTTACAGTTACAGTCAACCCTGTGTAAAAAGACACCAATATAAACCAAACTTTAAGACTCTGACCTGTCTAGTATTTTACAGTTACAGTCAACCCTGTGTAAAAAGACACCAATATAAACCAAACTTTAAGACTCTGACCTGTCTAGTATTTTACAGTTACAGTCAACCCTGTGTAAAAAGACACCAATATAAACCAAACTTTAAGACTCTGACCTGTCTAGTATTTTACAGTTACAGTCAACCCTGTGTAAAAAGACACCAATATAAACCAAACTTTAAGACTGTGACCTGTCTAGTATTTTACAGTTACAGTCAACCCTGTGTAAAAAGACACCAATATAAACCAAACTTTAAGATTCTGACCTGTCTAGTATTTTACAGTTACAGTCAACCCTGTGTAAAAAGACACCAATATAAACCAAACTTTAAGACTCTGACCTGTCTAGTATTTTACAGTTACAGTCAACCCTGTGTAAAAAGACACCAATATAAACCAAACTTTAAGACTCTGACCTGTCTAGTATGTTACAGTTACAGTCAACCCTGTGTAAAAAGACACCAATATAAACCAAACTTTAAGACTGTGACCTGTCTAGTATTTTACAGTTACAGTCAACCCTGTGTAAAAAGACACCAATATAAACCAAACTTTAAGACTCTGACCTGTCTAGTATTTTACAGTTACAGTCAACCCTGTGTAAAAAGACACCAATATAAACCAAACTTTAAGACTCTGACCTGTCTAGTATTTTACAGTTACAGTCAACCCTGTGTAAAAAGACACCAATATAAACCAAACTTTAAGACTCTGACCTGTCTAGTATTTTACAGTTACAGTCAACCCTGTGTAAAAAGACACCAATATAAACCAAACTTTAAGACTCTGACCTGTCTAGTATTTTACAGTTACAGTCAACCCTGTGTAAAAAGACACCAATATAAACCAAACTTTAAGACTCTGACCTGTCTAGTATTTTACAGTTACAGTCAACCCTGTGTAAAAAGACACCAATATAAACCAAACTTTAAGACTCTGACCTGTCTAGTATTTTACAGTTACAGTCAACCCTGTGTAAAAAGACACCAATATAAACCAAACTTTAAGATTCTGACCTGTCTAGTATTTTACAGTTACAGTCAACCCTGTGTAAAAAGACACCAATATAAACCAAACTTTAAGGCTCTGACCTGTCTAGTATTTTACAGTTACAGTCAACCCTGTGTAAAAAGACACCAATATAAACCAAACTTTAAGACTGTGACCTGTCTAGTATTTTACAGTTACAGTCAACCTTGTGTAAAAAGACACCAATATAAACCAAACTTTAAGATTCTGACCTGTCTAGTATTTTACAGTTACAGTCAACCCTGTGTAAAAAGACACCAATATAAACCAAACTTTAAGATTCTGACCTGTCTAGTATTTTACAGTTACAGTCAACCCTGTGTAAAAAGACACCAATATAAACCAAACTTTAAGACTCTGACCTGTCTAGTATTTTACAGTTACAGTCAACCCTGTGTAAAAAGACACCAATATAAACCAAACTTTAAGACTGTGACCTGTCTAGTATTTTACAGTTACAGTCAACCCTGTGTAAAAAGACACCAATATAAACCAAACTTTAAGACTGTGACCTGTCTAGTATTTTACAGTTACAGTCAACCCTGTGTAAAAAGACACCAATATAAACCAAACTTTAAGATTCTGACCTGTCTAGTATTTTACAGTTACAGTCAACCCTGTGTAAAAAGACACCAATATAAACCAAACTTTAAGACTCTGACCTGTCTAGTATTTTACAGTTACAGTCAACCCTGTGTAAAAAGACACCAATATAAACCAAACTTTAAGACTCTGACCTGTCTAGTATTTTACAGTTACAGTCAACCCTGTGTAAAAAGACACCAATATAAACCAAACTTTAAGACTGTGACCTGTCTAGTATTTTACAGTTACAGTCAACCCTGTGTAAAAAGACACCAATATAAACCAAACTTTAAGACTCTGACCTGTCTAGTATTTTACAGTTACAGTCAACCCTGTGTAAAAAGACACCAATATAAACCAAACTTTAAGACTGTGACCTGTCTAGTATTTTACAGTTACAGTCAACCCTGTGTAAAAAGACACCAATATAAACCAAACTTTAAGATTCTGACCTGTCTAGTATTTTACAGTTACAGTCAACCCTGTGTAAAAAGACACCAATATAAACCAAACTTTAAGATTCTGACCTGTCTAGTATTTTACAGTTACAGTCAACCCTGTGTAAAAAGACACCAATATAAACCAAACTTTAAGACTCTGACCTGTCTAGTATTTTACAGTTACAGTCAACCCTGTGTAAAAAGACACCAATATAAACCAAACTTTAAGACTGTGACCTGTCTAGTATTTTACAGTTACAGTCAACCCTGTGTAAAAAGACACCAATATAAACCAAACTTTAAGACTGTGACCTGTCTAGTATTTTACAGTTACAGTCAACCCTGTGTAAAAAGACACCAATATAAACCAAACTTTAAGATTCTGACCTGTCTAGTATTTTACAGTTACAGTCAACCCTGTGTAAAAAGACACCAATATAAACCAAACTTTAAGACTCTGACCTGTCTAGTATTTTACAGTTACAGTCAACCCTGTGTAAAAAGACACCAATATAAACCAAACTTTAAGACTCTGACCTGTCTAGTATGTTACAGTTACAGTCAACCCTGTGTAAAAAGACACCAATATAAACCAAACTTTAAGACTGTGACCTGTCTAGTATTTTACAGTTACAGTCAACCCTGTGTAAAAAGACACCAATATAAACCAAACTTTAAGACTCTGACCTGTCTAGTATTTTACAGTTACAGTCAACCCTGTGTAAAAAGACACCAATATAAACCAAACTTTAAGACTGTGACCTGTCTAGTATTTTACAGTTACAGTCAACCCTGTGTA
Source organism: Bathymodiolus brooksi (assembly GCA_963680875.1). Lineage (NCBI taxonomy): Eukaryota > Metazoa > Mollusca > Bivalvia > Mytilida > Modiolidae > Bathymodiolus > Bathymodiolus brooksi. The sequence goes on along the minus strand of OY804585.1, from coordinate 934,944 downwards.
AAAAGACACCAATATAAACCAAACTTTAAGACTCTGACCTGTCTAGTATTTTACAGTTACAGTCAACCCTGTGTAAAAAGACACCAATATAAACCAAACTTTAAGACTCTGACCTGTCTAGTATTTTACAGTTACAGTCAACCCTGTGTAAAAAGACACCAATATAAACCAAACTTTAAGACTCTGACCTGTCTAGTATTTTACAGTTACAGTCAACCCTGTGTAAAAAGACACCAATATAAACCAAACTTTAAGACTCTGACCTGTCTAGTATTTTACAGTTACAGTCAACCCTGTGTAAAAAGACACCAATATAAACCAAACTTTAAGATTCTGACCTGTCTAGTATTTTACAGTTACAGTCAACCCTGTGTAAAAAGACACCAATATAAACCAAACTTTAAGGCTCTGACCTGTCTAGTATTTTACAGTTACAGTCAACCCTGTGTAAAAAGACACCAATATAAACCAAACTTTAAGACTCTGACCTGTCTAGTATTTTACAGTTACAGTCAACCCTGTGTAAAAAGACACCAATATAAACCAAACTTTAAGACTCTGACCTGTCTAGTATTTTACAGTTACAGTCAACCCTGTGTAAAAAGACACCAATATAAACCAAACTTTAAGACTGTGACCTGTCTAGTATTTTACAGTTACAGTCAACCCTGTGTAAAAAGACACCAATATAAACCAAACTTTAAGACTCTGACCTGTCTAGTATTTTACAGTTACAGTCAACCCTGTGTAAAAAGACACCAATATAAACCAAACTTTAAGATTCTGACCTGTCTAGTATTTTACAGTTACAGTCAACCCTGTGTAAAAAGACACCAATATAAACCAAACTTTAAGACTGTGACCTGTCTAGTATTTTACAGTTACAGTCAACCCTGTGTAAAAAGACACCAATATAAACCAAACTTTAAGACTCTGACCTGTCTAGTATTTTACAGTTACAGTCAACCCTGTGTAAAAAGACACCAATATAAACCAAACTTTAAGACTCTGACCTGTCTAGTATTTTACAGTTACAGTCAACCCTGTGTAAAAAGACACCAATATAAACCAAACTTTAAGACTCTGACCTGTCTAGTATTTTACAGTTACAGTCAACCCTGTGTAAAAAGACACCAATATAAACCAAACTTTAAGACTGTGACCTGTCTAGTATTTTACAGTTACAGTCAACCCTGTGTAAAAAGACACCAATATAAACCAAACTTTAAGACTCTGACCTGTCTAGTATTTTACAGTTACAGTCAACCCTGTGTAAAAAGACACCAATATAAACCAAACTTTAAGATTCTGACCTGTCTAGTATTTTACAGTTACAGTCAACCCTGTGTAAAAAGACACCAATATAAACCAAACTTTAAGATTCTGACCTGTCTAGTATTTTACAGTTACAGTCAACCCTGTGTAAAAAGACACCAATATATAACAGTCTATAAAGTTTAGTTTTATTTTCTATGTTTAATGTGCACATGATTTTAACTTGTAAATAAAGGGAAACTGTTCACAAAGGCCACATTTTAAGGTTCCCTACAGTGCTCTTTATACACAGACTGTACAGTCACACCTGCCCAAGCAGTCACCTCTATTAAACAGTCACCTGTATTAAAAGGTTACCTTTTTTCTTCTCCTGTCATAGAAAATTTCATGTGAATTGAACCTCTTTTAAGAGGTCACCTGTCTTAAAAGACTACTTTTTTCTTTGTCCCAAAGGTGACCTCTTAATACAGGTTTAACTGTAATTGAAATTTTGATTTTAATCAAATTAATGGGAAATTAATGACTGATGTCATTAGATATTCCAATAACTGTTTATTTCTTATCTTAAGATTGATTTTTTGTCTTTAATGTGAAATACCTTCTTAGTTTTAACATAACAATTTTCAGTGGAGATAGCTAATTATTGTAATGGGTTCCAGAAATTTGATTTTTCTACTTTTATCAATCTAAGAATTAACATTATTTTGTTAAATTCTTTCAAATTTTCTTAAAGTTGCAATAGAAATAAGGTATACAACATTGAAAGAATCCATTTCAAATTATTTAATTCTTGCAAGAAAGTATAGCATCAACAACTGGAGAAATTTTGCCTTAAAAGTTCATTTTTATTGCCCCAAATTTATCTGTAGACATCTAAGAGGTAGATATTGTGGAATTAACAAATCTTAAACAGAGTTAAATGTCACCCACAGCCCCCTTTACCTTCATATCTTCTTTTACCCGACCACAGCCCCCCTTACCTTTATATCTTCTTTTAATCACCCACAGCCCCCCTTACCTTTATATCTTCTTTTAAATGTTAGATATATGGACATGTATTGTCACTTTCAACAATATTTCAGATATATCTTTGCAGTGATGTTATTGGTGTTTAATGTCACTACTGCTTTATTGTGACTACAAGACTAAATGGGGTAAACAATCCTGGCCGTGGGTATGTGTATGGTGACCTTAGCTATTGAGTGGATATTGGAGCATGAATCCATGTCAGTGTTGTTAGGTATTGGAGCATGAATCCATGTCAGTGTTGTTAGGCTTGAGGTCAGAAGTTAATGACCTTAACCAACTCTGCCACCCATGCCCATTCTTTACAGTCAATTTAATGGTAAAGGTTGATTGATTGATTGATTGATTGATTTATGTTTAATGCTAACTGTAGCAGTATTTCAGCTATAGCATGATGTTATTGGTAAAGGAAATCACTGTACTATTGAGAGAAAACCACAAACCAACCTTCCACAGGTCACTGACACACTATCATATCAGGTTTTATCTATTGCACCTCACCATGTTAATATGTACTGATTCCAATCTGTGATATAGAAATATTTTGGAATTTTACTTTGTTTAAGATTTCCAATTCCAATAAATCTACCTGATAGTGGTCTATATATAAAGTTGGAGCAATAAAAATGAACTTTCAAGGCAAAATTTCTCCAGTAATAAACCATGAAAGGCCCCTCCTCTTTTTGTTGTCTTTCTGGGAAATAAGATGTTCAATCAATATGTGTTTAGTACAGATAATAGATGAAAGAAAAGCATTTCACAAAATATTGGTCTCTCATAAAAATGGATTTATTAATATGACCACAAATGAAAATAAACCTGGAAATTTTCAAAACAAGTTTCTAAACAAAATTATTTACACAAATAACAAATTTCGGGCGAGGTGTACTTGATACAACATTATGTGATAAAGTTTGTCAGTGACTTGCGACAGGTCGGTGGTTTTCTCCGAGTACTCCTCTTTCTCCTCCACTAATAAAACTGACCGCTACAATATAACTGAAATATTGTTGAAAGCGGCGTTAAAACCACAACCCAACCCCCTTTAATTTCGTAATAAAAAATGATATTGGATTTAATACTGATTACACTGTACCCCTCATTTAATCTGCAGCTGGTATCAACCTTATTTTTACATACAGAGATGATTAGACATATAGTATTTCTTTATATCTGTCTTTTTATTTTGAGTTTCTACTTGGCCAAAGGGTGTTAAAAATTTATGTATGATCATATGAATTTCTTATCTAGAAGATGAATAATGAAAGAATGTAGATATCATATATAGTTCTGTGTCAGAGGCAATAAAACTATGTTTGTATGATCTAATGAAAAAAAAAAATAACTACAGTAGTCCCTGTCTAATAAGGACATTCCTATAAAGGCCAGCTCTCTTATCAGGCCAGACTTCAGATGTACTGAAATAGTAAAATACTACAAAATTCTCCCCCGAAGAGAGACCACCTCTTATTGTGCCATTTATTTCATTGTATATGGTGTAGTTATATGTAGGGAACTACTGTAGAAGTATTTTACCTTCTCACCATTATTTTATTAATTCAAATAGATTCTGTATTTCATGAATACAGTCAAACCTGGTTGTATGTCAAAGTCAAAGGGAACTAAGGAGGTCAAAGGGAACTAAGGAGGTCAAAGGGAACTAAGGAGGTCAAAGGGAACTAAGGAGGTCAAAGGGAACAAAGGAGGTCAAAGGGAGCTAAGGAGGTCAAAGGGAACTAATGAGATCAAAGGGAACTAAGGAGATCGAAGGGAACTAAGGAGGTCAAAGGGAACTAAGGAGGTCAAAGGGAACAAAGGAGGTCAAAGGGAACTAAGGAGGTCAAAGGGAACTAAGGAGGTCAAAGGGAACAAAGGAGGTCAAAGGGAACTAAGGAGGTCAAAGGGAACAAAGGAGGTCAAAGGGAACTAAGGAGGTCAAAGGGAACTAAGGAGGTCAAAGGGAACTAAGGAGATCGAAAGGAACTAAGGAGATCAAAGGGAACTAAGGAGGTCAAAGGTAACTAAGGAGATCAGGTTTAAACAGGTTTCACTGTAAATGTAATAGAATGACTGTATGAATGAACAGCTATCACTTTATAAACAAATACATAACTTCTGGAATGTATATCCTCAATCTATTTTTTTTATGTTGTTATGATCCAGGTGTTTTCTTGTTGGTGGCTGTATCAATATTACTGAGTTATCTCCCATTAGTAAATCTATTTTCTTCATGTTGTATGATCTAGATGTTTTCTTGATGGAGATCATATCAATAATCTTGTATTATCTCCCTTTAGTGTTTAAAAATTACATTAAGTAGGGTGAGTGTTATGGTCAGGGTCGTCTTAACCGTATTAACCCCCCCCCCCCCCCCCCCCCCGGCAAAGCAGTGCACTGGGGGCCCTACCTACACAACCACTCACAGGAATAAAACTGTAATTGTCAATCAAATTAAACATATATTTATTGTATTGGTACTTACAACAATATCAGCGTTTAAACATTAAATAATGTACCATCCACAACATACATAGAATAGCGTGCCCGTGCATTAAGACGGCACTGGTTATGGTGTTTAACACCACTTTCAACAATATGTCAGTTATATCGTGACTGTCAGTTTTTTTTGGTAGAGGAAACCAGAGTACCAGGAGAAAACAACTGACCTGCCACTTTGAACCTGTGCTAAGCTTATTATCCCCTCGCCAACGAAGTTGCGAAGGGATATAGTAACGCTACCGTCCGTCCTTCCATCCTTCCTTCCGTCCGTCCTTCTGTAACATCCTTGTGAACACTCTAGGATCAACATCCTTCAATGGATTTTGACTAAACTTGGTACATATTTAGTGCTTAAAAGAATCTGGAACCATGTTGATTTTCAAGGTCATCGGTCAAAGGTCAAGGTCACCGGGTCAAATTGTTACTGCATAGCATCCTTGTGAACACTCTAGAATCAACATCCTTCAATGGATTTTGACTAAACTTGGTACATACTTAGTCCTTAGGAGAGTCTGGAATCGTGTTGATTGTCAAGGTCATAGGTCAACGGTCAAGGTCACTGGGTAAATTCTTTACCGTGTAACATCCTTGTGAACACTCTAGAATCAACATCCTTCAATGGATTTTGACCAAACCTGGTACATACTTAGTCCTTAGGAGAGTCTGGAACCCTATTGATTTTCAAGGTCAAAGGTCAATGTCACCGGGTCAAATTTTTACCACGTAACATCCTTGTGAACATTCTAGAATCAACATCCTTCAATGGATTTTGACCAAACCTGGTACATACATAGTCCTTAGGAGTGTCTGGAACCCTATTGATTTTCAAGGTCAAAGGTCAAGGGGTCAAATGTTTACCACATAGCATCCTTGTGAACACTCTAGAATCAACATCCTTCAATGGATTTTGACCAAACTTGGTACATACTTAGTCCTTAGGAGGGTCTGGAACCCTGTTGATTTTCAAGGTCAAAGGTCAAGGTCACCGGGTCAAATTTGTACTGCATAACATATTTGTGAACTCTCTAGAATCAAGATCCTTCAATGGATTTTGACCAAACTTGGTACATACTTAGACCTTAGGAGGGTCTGGAACCCTGTTGATTTTCAAGGTCAAAGGTCAAGGTCACTGGGTCAAATTTGTACCGCATAACATATTTGTGAACTCTCTAGAATCAAGATCCTTCAATGGATTTTGACCAAATTTGGTACATACTTAGTCCTTAGGAGAGTCTGGAACCATATTGATTTTCAAGGTCATAGGTGAAAGGTCAATGTCACCGGGTCAAATTTTACTGCGTAACATCCTTGTGAACACTCTAGAATCAACATCCTTCAATGGATTTTGACCAAACTTGGTATATACTTAGACCTTAGGAGAATCTGGAACCCTATTGATTTTCAAGGTCAATGGTCAAGGTCACAGGGTCTAATTTTTAGGCGAGGGGATACGCCATGCTTTGCGTTGCCCTTGTTATAACTGTACTTATCATATCATAAAAACGAAATTAAAAAAATCAAAAATATCTGGACTGCCGAGAAAAAGAAATACACATGTACTAGTAATTATTCTGTGAAACCATAAACCGCAAATATTACTGCAATTCATGGTAATAAAATACTAGATAGAAGTAATTAGATGCATTTTATGGACTATAGAACTAATTAGCATATTTCCAAAAGGTTATGGGTATTTTTATTGCAAAAACAACACCTTTATTCGAAAATGTCTTGACTATTGTAATATTCTAAAAATATGGAAATCAGCATTTTGGAATAATTATTATCTTGTTATATACTAGTATTAAATTCTGAATTGTCAACAAGATGCAAGTTGGTATTAAATCAAGGTTGCATTTATGTGGGAGGAGGAAAGGGGGGCATTGTGAATGTGTCCCTTTAATTTGCAAATGCACCCCAACAGCGACCTGTCCTAACAGACCATTCCTTGTTAGGAGCTGCTTCATGTTGTCTTATGTACAATGAATGTAGCATTCCCCATATTGTAATCTTTCATCTCAGTTATATATTTCATTGGTCCTTCAAAACTAGAATTCCCAGCAGCTGAGAAACTTGGTCATATTTCCTCACCACAGGATCATTTCGACAAAGGGGGCTTGTCTGGGAGAAGGGGAATAGACATTCTAAGACAGTGTATTTATTTTTCTTCTTGCAGATGACCAGAACTTACAAGTTAACTTAGTCAGATTTTCATCGAAAAAGGAAAAAGTGATGAAGCTCTAAATTTCAGACAGTAAAATAGAGGTATTTTTAGTGTATTGTGTTAGAAGTTCTGTGAAATTTAATTAATAAATGTTATAATGGCAGGCGTTCATTTTGAATGGGTGAGGGGGTTATGGTATTTGAAGCCACTTTCAACAATATTTCAGTTATATCATGGCAGTCAGTTTTATTGGTGGAGGAAACAGGAGTACCCGGGAAAAAAAGCACCGATCTGCTGCAAGTCACTGACAAACTTATCACATATTGTTGTATCGAGTACACCTTGCCTGAACAGGATTCGAACTCACGACGTTAGTGGAGATAGCCACTGATTGCATAGGTAGTTATAAATCCAACTACTATACGATCACGACCACGACCCTGTTCATTTTGAATTCAAGATAGAGATGTATATATATATCTTCAAAATACACCCGGTGACATTCACACCTACGTTTATTTTAATGTTTTACTGATACTGTTTTGTGATATTTTGTAATGTCCCTTCTACGCGTAATTGGTATTTAACCATTAATAGATATTTTCAGATGTTAGTTTCTGAATGTAATATTTTATGAAATCCGCTGGCTCATTGGCTTATAGCTCGCTCTCAACAAATCTTTGGATCATAATAATATCAGTAGACTGTAGAGGGGTTATGATGTTTAATGCCACTTTCAACAATATTTCAGTTATATCATGGAGGTCAGTTTTATATTTGGAGGAAACTGGAGTACCTGGAGAAAACCACCGACCTGTCACACTTTATAAAATAAACATAAGACTATAGAAATCCAGGTTTACAGTACTTTTTAAGAATGTTCTTAAATTAATTTAAATGTATTTTAGATCAGAGATCATGGAGAACAATTCTGGTATAGAGGCTAGTGATATGTTAGCAGAAGCATTAAAACAACTAGACAATGTTTTAGCAAGTATGTAAGATATGCTAAAAAAAAAGGGCCACTTTTTAAATCTAAATATTTAAGTATCAATTGTCGATTTAATGGTCTTACATGAAACTACTTTTTTCATGGACGAAGGAATGTTTCCACTATTCACTCATCTGTCAGCTGATTACCGCTTACGTCATCTTGTCAATAATGTGGCAATACACATCTATACACATGATTACATTAGAATGGGGATAACTGTATTGTATTTGAAAATTTCACGGCATCAATTGTCGATTTAATAGTTGCAAATATCTGTTTACTGGGTCCGCTAACACGTTGCCTGGTAAACTCAATTTGGGACCATCAAATCTCCAATTGATGTCGTGAAATTTTCAAATACAATACAGTTATCTCCGAATTAAAATTTACGGAAACTTGAGGTTTATGGGTTTATGGTGTTTAATGCCACTTTCAACAATATTTCAGTTATATCTCAGTTATGTCGTGGCAGTCAGTTTTATTGGTGGAGGAGAAACCTGTTGCAAGTCACTGACAAACTTTATCACATAATGTTGTACACCTCGCCCTGATCGAGATTCGAACTCACAGCATCAGTGGTGATGGGCACTGATTGTATAGGCAGTTGTAAATCCAACTACCATACGATCACGACCACGACGGTCCTGTATTGAAACTTGAAATCTAATTAACCTTCATATATGTCTCAAGGTTTTCCATATGTTGTATATAATGTCATTTGCTATTCTAACATGAGGTTCTTCAAATGTTAAATAATTTTACCTGGTAAAGAAGAATAATTTTACCTGTGGTAAAGAAGAATGATTTGATGATCAGTTGATTGCTATAATGTGTTATAACAAGGTATTGTCTATTGCCCTAATTTTCAGATTAGTTTTTTCATATTTTTAAAAGGGGCCGTCGTGTTCTTGATCGTATGGTAGTTGGTGCAATCAGTGCCTATCACCACTAATGTTGTGAGTTTGAATCCCTCCTATGGCAAGGTGTCCTCCATACAACATTATGTGATAAAGTTTGTCAGTGACTTGTGACAGGTTGGTGGTTTTTTCCTAGTACTCCGGTTTCCTCCACCAATAAAACTGACTGCCACGATATAGCTGAAATATTGTTGACAGTGGTGTTAAACACAATAAACCCTAACCCCAAACCCTATTTTCAAGCATCATCTCATCAAAGTTAATTTATCATGCACATGGCTAAATGTCTAATCATGGTTTTCTAAAAAAAATAATTTCTTAATTACAGAAAATGTTCTTAACTAATTTGCATTAATTAAATATATTTTTAACAGACACGAAATTTGAGCCTCATAATGGAAAAACTGAACTGTGCAAAAGAAAAACCTCAAGACGACACTCTCAAACAACAAGAATCGTCAGACTAATGGAAGATTTAAAGAGTTCGTTGGAACTTTGTGATGAAAAGAGTAAAGTTATGAATTTGGTGCCAGTAGAAATTACCTCCTACATTAGAAAATGGATGATTGGTGTTAGCGATTGCTCTGTTGCAGTAAGTCTTTTCAATAAATCAGACTTCTCTATAGTGTATGAATATTATCCACTAGCCTTTGCTATTACCTGCTTGCCTTCCAATGGAAATTTTCAGCAAAAATCAAATTTGAATGTGTAAAATAGTGTGAACATTTTCTCGTTTTTTTGTGTGTAGTAAAATATTTCCTGTATAGATTCAAACCCAATTTATACACCATCTATATATGGACAATATCTCTGTCAAGTTTGAAAAGCAGACTTTTCATAAGAAATTTTAGGGTTACGTCCCTTGCAGTGTCAAAATGAGTAAAAAATAATTCTTTTGACAAATTCTAGCCAAATTTGTACAGAAGCTATACATGAGATGTCAGAGGTAATTGTTGGTTTTGTTGATATTAGTGGAATTGTTGACTATCATTGCAAAATTAATAACTGAAGTAATTTATTACCATTTCTCAGTCACTGATGAGTTTTGACAAATTTTGCAATGACCTTCATAGATAAAGGTTATGTTTTAAGTAATATAAAATAATATAAGACAAATTGGCTGATGCATCTCTGATGCTTTTCAGTTTTGTTTGTTTGTTTGCTTTCATCTTGAAATTTCATTACACTCACAAAGGAAAGAAATGTTTATATAAATAAGATGGTTATACAATTGTCTTAACAGTCTATAAACATTTTATATAAGATTCCTTTGATATCAATAGAATATCTTTGACATATATACCATCATACATTATAGCAGGGAGGAAGGCAGCCAAACACAATAAATCAGTGGCAGATTTTATAATAGATTAATACAACACTACAGAAATTGTGGTGCAAAAAACTATTCAAGATCTTCTGGTGATAATTACTTAATTTTTCCTGTGTTTTGATAAATAAAAGTGTTTTGGGAGAGTTTTAAGCACTGGTGAACAGAGGTGATTTGATAAGAGAAATGAAAATATTTTGGTACAAATGGTGGGAGGGAGGATGTTGTATTGAGTGACAAAGAATCTATATAAATCAAGGATTTATGCATATAATATAAAAAAAGATGATTATTTACTAAAACTATCAGCATATGCAGATAAGGTTAGGGTTAAGGTTATGGTGTTTAACGCCACTTTCAACAATATTTCAGTTATATCGTGGCGGTCAGTTTTATTGGTGTAGGAAACCGGAATACCCGGGGAAAAGCACCGACCTGTCACAACTCCAAATAAGGTATAAGAGAATCCCAACCACCAATGTCAAATAAAGGAAGGTCAACCTTGAACCCTCTTTTTGAACACTAGCCCCATATAGTTTTTTTTTCTTTATAATTTCATATTTTACAAAGACCTAAAATATGATTATTGATATTTTTTTAATAAATGTATTTTAATTTATCCAGCGTTTCGGTCATCATGTTTTAGTTTAAGCATATTTTTATTTGCTAAATATAACAAATTGAGATCGGTATTCATATGTTTTTCAATATGCATTTTGTGATTTCTGTATAGACATATCCTTCATAAAGGCCTGATGGAGGAATGGTTGGATAAAGTAAAAGAGGGATACTTTCATGTAAACAAATAATATCTCCTTTTTTATAAGAATATCATGATTATCTTAAACTTCCTAAGTGTTGTGCTCTTGTATTATACAGCTCAATACACTGTGTAGTAATAGATGGCCAAGAAAGACTGATATCAGCCATTGTTTAACTGTACATGTGTAGTAATAGATGGCCAAGAAAGACTGATATCAGCCATTGTTTAACTGTACATTGTGTAGTAATAGATGGCCAAGAAAGACTGATATCAGCCATTGTTTAACTGTACATTGTGTAGTAATAGATGGCCAAGAAAGACTGATATCAGCCATTGTTTAACTGTACATTGTGTAGTAATAGATGGCCAAGAAAGACTGATATCAGCCATTGTTTAACTGTACATGTGTAGTAACAGATGGCCAAGAAAGACTGATATCAGCCATTGTTTAACTGTACACTGTGTAGTAACAGATGGCCAAGAAAGACTGATATCAGCCATTGTTTAACTGTACATTGTGTAGTAATAGATGGCCAAGAAAGACTGATATCAGCCATTGTTTAACTGTACATGTGTAGTAACAGATGGCCAAGAAAGACTGATATCAGCCATTGTTTAACTGTACATGTGTAGTAACCGATGGCCAAGAAAGACTGATATCAGCCATTGTTTAACTGTACATGTGTAGTAACAGATGGCCAAGAAAGACTGATATCAGCCATTGTTTAACTGTACATGTGTAGTAACAGATGGCCAAGAAAGACTGATATCAGCCATTGTTTAACTGTACATGTGTAGTAACAGATGGCCAAGAAAGACTGATATCAGCCATTGTTTAACTGTACATGTGTAGTAACAGATGGTCAAGAAAGACTGATATCAGCCATTGTTTAACTGTACATTGTGTAGTAACAGATGGCCAAGAAAGACTGATATCAGCCATTGTTTAACTGTACATGTGTAGTAACAGATGGTCAAGAAAGACTGATATCAGCCATTGTTTAACTGTACATGTGTAGTAACAGATGGCCAAGAAAGACTGATATCAGCCATTGTTTAACTGTACATGTGTAGTAACAGATGGCCAAGAAAGACTGATATCAGCCATTGTTTAACTGTACATTGTGTAGTAACAGATGGCCAAGAAAGACTGATATCAGCCATTGTTTAACTGTACATGTGTAGTAACAGATGGCCAAGAAAGACTGATATCAGCCATTGTTTAACTGTACATGTGTAGTAACAGATGGCCAAGAAAGACTGATATCAGCCATTGTTTAACTGTACATGTGTAGTAACAGATGGCCAAGAAAGACTGATATCAGCCATTGTTTAACTGTACATGTGTAGTAACAGATGGCCAAGAAAGACTGATATCAGCCATTGTTTAACTGTACATGTGTAGTAACAGATGGCCAAGAAAGACTGATATCAGCCATTGTTTAACTGTACATGTGTAGTAACAGATGGTCAAGAAAGACTGATATCAGCCATTGTTTAACTGTACATGTGTAGTAACAGATGGTCAAGAAAGACTGATATCAGCCATTGTTTAACTGTACATGTGTAGTAACAGATGGCCAAGAAAGACTGATATCAGCCATTGTTTAACTGTACATTGTGTAGTAACAGATGGCCAAGAAAGACTGATATCAGCCATTGTTTAACTGTACATGTGTAGTAACAGATGGTCAAGAAAGACTGATATCAGCCATTGTTTAACTGTACATTGTGTAGTAACAGATGGCCAAGAAAGACTGATATCAGCCATTGTTTAACTGTACATGTGTAGTAACAGATGGTCAAGAAAGACTGATATCAGCCATTGTTTAACTGTACATGTGTAGTAACAGATGGCCAAGAAAGACTGATATCAGCCATTGTTTAACTGTACACGTGTAGTAACAGATGGCCAAGAAAGACTGATATCAGCCATTGTTTAACTGTACATTGTGTAGTAACAGATGGCCAAGAAAGACTGATATCAGCCATTGTTTAACTGTACATGTGTAGTAACAGATGGCCAAGAAAGACTGATATCAGCCATTGTTTAACTGTACATGTGTAGTAACAGATGGCCAAGAAAGACTGATATCAGCCATTGTTTAACTGTACATGTGTAGTAACAGATGGCCAAGAAAGACTGATATCAGCCATTGTTTAACTGTACATGTGTAGTAACAGATGGCCAAGAAAGACTGATATCAGCTATTGTTTAACTGTACATGTGTAGTAACAGATGGCCAAGAAAGACTGATATCAGCCATTGTTTAACTGTACATGTGTAGTAACAGATGGTCAAGAAAGACTGATATCAGCCATTGTTTAACTGTACATGTGTAGTAACAGATGGTCAAGAAAGACTGATATCAGCCATTGTTTAACTGTACATGTGTAGTAACAGATGGCCAAGAAAGACTGATATCAGCCATTGTTTAACTGTACATTGTGTAGTAACAGATGGCCAAGAAAGACTGATATCAGCCATTGTTTAACTGTACATGTGTAGTAACAGATGGCCAAGAAAGACTGATATCAGCCATTGTTTGACTGTACATTGTGTAGTAACAGATGGCCAAGAAAGACTGATATCAGCCATTGTTTAACTGTACATGTGTAGTAACCGATGGCCAAGAAAGACTGATATCAGCCATTGTTTAACTGTACATGTGTAGTAACAGATGGCCAAGAAAGACTGATATCAGCCATTGTTTAACTGTACATGTGTAGTAACAGATGGCCAAGAAAGACTGATATCAGCCATTGTTTAACTGTACATGTGTAGTAACAGATGGCCAAGAAAGACTGATATCAGCCATTGTTTAACTGTACATGTGTAGTAACAGATGGCCAAGAAAGACTGATATCAGCCATTGTTTAACTGTACATGTGTAGTAACAGATGGCCAAGAAAGACTGATATCAGCCATTGTTTAACTGTACATGTGTAGTAACAGATGGCCAAGAAAGACTGATATCAGCCATTGTTTAACTGTACATGTGTAGTAACCGATGGCCAAGAAAGACTGATATCAGCCATTGTTTAACTGTACATGTGTAGTAACAGATGGCCAAGAAAGACTGATATCAGCCATTGTTTAATTGTACATGTGTAGTAACAGATGGCCAAGAAAGACTGATATCAGCCATTGTTTAACTGTACATGTGTAGTAACAGATGGCCAAGAAAGACTGATATCAGCCATTGTTTAACTGTACATGTGTAGTAACAGATGGCCAAGAAAGACTGATATCAGCCATTGTTTAACTGTACATGTGTAGTAACAGATGGCCAAGAAAGACTGATATCAGCCATTGTTTAACTGTACATGTGTAGTAACAGATGGCCAAGAAAGACTGATATCAGCCATTGTTTAACTGTACATGTGTAGTAACAGATGGTCAAGAAAGACTGATATCAGCCATTGTTTAACTGTACATTGTGTAGTAACAGATGGCCAAGAAAGACTGATATCAGCCATTGTTTAACTGTACATGTGTAGTAACAGATGGTCAAGAAAGACTGATATCAGCCATTGTTTAACTGTACATGTGTAGTAACAGATGGCCAAGAAAGACTGATATCAGCCATTGTTTAACTGTACATGTGTAGTAACAGATGGCAAGAAAGACTGATATCAGCCATTGTTTAACTGTACATGTGTAGTAACAGATGGCCAAGAAAGACTGATATCAGCCATTGTTTAACTGTACATGTGTAGTAACAGATGGCCAAGAAAGACTGATATCAGCCATTGTTTAACTGTACATGTGTAGTAACAGATGGCCAAGAAAGACTGATATCAGCCATTGTTTAACTGTACATGTGTAGTAACAGATGGCCAAGAAAGACTGATATCAGCCATTGTTTAACCGTACATTGTGTAGTAACAGATGGCCAAGAAAAACTGATATCAGCCATTGTTTAGCTGTACAGTAACAAAAATATCTGCAGAAGAAGAAGAAGAATATTTTATTTCCGATTCGGGCCGTTTCCGGCATATTACATAAAAAAAAATCCAAAAGATACATAAAATTAACAAACAAAAAAAACTACAAGACATGCAACTAACATCTGGTTTATACCATGCTGTTTACTTATACTAGATGTTGATACTAACTTTAAGTATACCACCTTAGAGTAAGGGCATTTAGTGCTAGCTACTATTTCCTGTATCTCTTTGATCATATGGTAGTTGGATGACCCTTGCATAGTTCCTTACAAGTTTATACAAAAATACAAATACAAATATTTTATTGCCGAAAACACAATTACAATAACTGGCAAAGGGCCAAAGTGAAGTTACAGTTCATGTCTATGTTCAATAGAAAACACAATAATATGACACTATTATGAATACTGAATAATCTCATTTCTAAGAGTTAGACAATTATTAATGTTAGAGCAAGTTACTCTTAATTCTTTTAATGAATGTATATAATACTATTCATACAAAATTTGAGCATTTGATTCTCAGATAAATTATTTTTTTGTAGTATACTCAAAATATTACATTGTAAACTTCTCCTGTAATTGGAATATTTTTCACATTTAAACAAGAAATGACCTTCATTTTCTACACCACCAGTTTTACATATAGTACAAATTCTATCACTGGTATGTAAACCTAAGTGCCCCCCCCCCCCCTTTCAATGGCAAGATTGTGTGCACTTAACCTTATTTTACATAAAATTGACCTCTCTGTATAATTCTATTTTTATCATAAATCCAAGATGGCCACAACCAAAGGACAAAGTTTAAGATAGAACAATATGGACAAAATATTTTAAGATATGATTCCCTGAAAAAATGGAAAATTTTAATGGAAACTTGAATGGAATATATGTATGGTTCTCTGCAATTTGTCTTTTTATTGTTGATGAAACATTTAAAGATGATCACCAATACAAGAAAAAAAATATCAGTAATTTGGACATATTTCCTTTGATCTCAGAGTGATATTGTGCTGATTTGGACATATTTCCTTTGATCTCAGAGTGATATTGTGCTGATTTGGACATATTTCCTTTGATCTCAGAGTGATATTGTGCTGATTTGGACATATTTCCTTTGATCTCAGAGTGATATTGTGCTGATTTGGACATATTTCCTTTGATCTCAGAGTGATATTGTGCTGATTCTGATTCTGAAATTAATCTGTCAATGTGATGTCAAACACATTATGATGTTACTGATAAAAGACAAAAACATCAGTTTTGAAGGTCTCAACAAACATTATAACAAGTATCACAGCTTGTCCAATCAGACTCACTGTGATAGGAGTGATAATGTTTGTCTCAACCTTCAGTCAGACTCACTGTGATAGGAGTGATAATGTTTGTCTCAACCTTCAGTCAGACTCACTGTGATAGGAGTGATAATGTTTGTCTCAACCTTCAGTCAGACTCACTGTGATAGGAGTGATAATGTCTGTCTCAACCTTCAGTCAGACTCACTGTGATTGGAGTGATAATGTTTGTCTCAACCTTCAGTCAGACTCACTGTGATAGGAGTGATAATGTTTGTCTCAACCTTCAGTCAGACTCACTGTGATAGGAGTGATAATGTCTGTCTCAACCTTCAGTCAGACTCACTGTGATAGGAGTGATAATGTCTGTCTCAACCTTCAGTCAGACTCACTGTGATAGGAGTGATAATGTCTGTCTCAACCTTCAGAACTGATGTTATTCTATATATATTGGTAAAATGTTGAAATAACTTCTTCTCTGAAAAAAAACCCCTATTTGAACCGAAACTGCATATAAACGATCATTGAACAATAAAGAGATAATTGACAACCAGGTGAGTAATAACGGCTCAGGTGAGCATCAAGTTATATGTTAATATTACAGACTGAACAAGTTTAAGTAGGGAAACTTCCAGACTCTGAAAGCTTTTTAATTTTACAAGTGATTAAGAAATCCAGTATGACGACATTAGATAAAATGTGTGACAGGAAAAATGGTGTTGTGCATTAAGTGCATACAAGCAATTGGCAAATAATGGAAGTCATTTTATTATTATTTATAGTACTTATTTTAGCTATTAAACAAAATCTTTGCTGCTGATGAATCCAGTACACCCTAACCTTATATAATTATTTTTATCCATTCTGTTATTGGCAGTTTGTGTTAATCAGACAGCTTGTTGACATCAGTTTACAGACTTGAGGAGCTAATTAACTGTATTAGAATTCATTGTTGAGAATCGACCAATAAAGATGGATCAGATATTACCAGTATTAGTAGAATATACGATTTTTGTAAAATCTGGAATCGTGAAATTTTATAAGTATTAGAAGTAAGATAATACATAGGAAACAACACTTTTAATTTTATTTTGTTATAAAATATACTAGTACAGTCGCCCACCTCTTATAAGGCCACTGTCATTGAAGGCCATCTTCTTATCAGGCCAGATATCAGATACACTGAAATAGTCAAATTCTAAATTGTCTCCCTCAAATTAGGCCACCTCTCTTATACAGCTTGCAGTAGGGATGGATTTTTAAGAGGGTGACCATTGTATACTGGAGAATTAGACATTGATTTGACTTACAGTAGAACATTTATGGTAATTACAAGAACGAACAAGTGGTTAACATGACTGCAGTGCTATCATTATACCCTCCGCAAACAAAGTTTGGGTGGGTATATAGGAATCACCCTGTCCGTCCGTCCGTCTGTCCGTCCGTCCATGTACCTTGTAAGCGCAACTCCTCTTCAACGGCTTATTGGAGTTTTGTGAAACTTTTCACAGTTGTAGTACACTACCTGCAGATGTGCATGAAGGAATATGGTTGCTGTCCAAAATTTAAAAGGTGAGATAATTCAACTTATACTTTCACGAAAAGGGGGGCATGTACCTTGTAAGTGCAACTCCTACTAAACTGCTTATTGAATTTTTATGAAACTTTACACAGTTGTCTTAAATTTAGAAGGGGAGATAATTCAACTTATACTTTCACGAAAAGGGGGGTCGTGTACCTTGTAAGCGTAACTCCTCCTAAACGGCTTATTGGAGTTTTGTGAAACTTTACACAGTTGTAGTACACTACCTGCAGATGTGCATGAAGGAATATGGTTGCTGTCCAAAATTTAAAAGGGGAGATAATTCAACTTATACTTTCACGAAAAGGGGGGGGGGCATGTACCTTGTAAGCACAACTCCTACTAAACTGCTTATTGAATTTTTATGAAACTTTACACAGTTGTAGTACACAACCTGCAGATGTGCATGAAGGAATACCGTTGCTGTCTGAAATTTAGAAGGGGAGATAATTCAACTTATACTTTCATGAAAAGGGGGGTCGTGTACCTTGTAAGCACAACTCCTCCTAAACGGCTTATTGGAGTTTTGTGAAACTTTACACAGTTGTTGTACACTACCTGCAGATGTGCATGAAGGATTATGGTTGCTGTCCA
Organism: Bathymodiolus brooksi; assembly: GCA_963680875.1. Lineage (NCBI taxonomy): Eukaryota > Metazoa > Mollusca > Bivalvia > Mytilida > Modiolidae > Bathymodiolus > Bathymodiolus brooksi. Next base: position 916,553 of record OY804585.1, on the reverse strand, counting down.
AAATTTAAAAGAGAGGAGATAATTCAACTTATACTTTCATGAAAAGGGGGGGGGGGCATGTACCTTGTAAGCGCAACTCCTACTAAACTGCTTATTGAATTTTTATGAAACTTTACACAGTTGTAGTACACAACCTGCAGATGTGCATGAGGGAATACTGTTGCTGTCTAAAATTTAGAAGGGGAGATAATTAACTTGCTAATATTCCTGTATTCCAAAGTTTGAACATCATAGTATTGCAAGTGGGGGGTATCACTCAGTGAGGTCACTCACAGTTCTAGTTTGATATGTAATGTGACATTTCTGTCTAATTGGCTTCTGTGGGTCATGATTTACTGTAGAACATTTACGGTAACTAGAAGTACTAGCAGCAGACATTTTATATGTCATGTGACATTTCTCTCTAATTTCACTTGTATGGTTCAGGATTTACTGTAGACATTTATGGTAATTAGAAGAATTAGCAGCAGACATTTTATATGTCATGTGACATTTCTCTCTAATTTCACTTGTATGGTTCAGGATTTACTGTAGAACATTTATGGTAATTAGAAGAATTAGCAGCAGACATTTTATATGTCATGTGACATTTCTCTCTAATTTCACTTCTATGGTTCAGGATTTACTGTAGAACATTTACGGTAACTAGAAGTACTAGCAGCAGACATTTTATATGTCATGTGACATTTCTCTCTAATTTCACTTCTATGGTTCAGGATTTACTGTAGAACATTTATGGTAATTAGAAGAACTAGCAGCAGACATTTTATATGTCATGTTACATTTCTCTCTAATTTCACTTCTATGGTTCAGGATTTACTGTAGAACATTTATGGTAATTAGAAGTACAAGCAGCAGACATTTTATATGTCATGTGACATTTCTCTCTAATTTCACTTCTATGGTTCAGGATTTACTGTAGAATATTTATGGTAATTAGAAGAATTAGCAGCAGACATTTTATATGTCATGTGACATTTCTCTCTAATTTCACTTCTATGGTTCAGGATTTACTCTAGAACATTTATGGTAATTAGAAGAATTAGCAGCAGACATTTTATATGTCATGTGACATTTCTCTCTAATTTCACTTCTATGGTTCAGGATTTACTGTAGAACATTTATGGTAATTAGAAGAACTAGCAGCAGACATTTTATATGTCATGTTACATTTCTCTCTAATTTCACTTGTATGGTTCAGGATTTACTGTAGACATTTATGGTAATTAGAAGTACAAGCAGCAGACATTTTATATGTCATGTGACATTTCTCTCTAATTTCACTTCTATGGTTCAGGATTTACTGTAGAATATTTATGGTAATTAGAAGAATTAGCAGCAGACATTTTATATGTCATGTGACATTTCTCTCTAATTTCACTTCTATGGTTCAGGATTTACTCTAGAACATTTATGGTAATTAGAAGAATTAGCAGCAGACATTTTATATGTCATGTGACATTTCTCTCTAATTTCACTTCTATGGTTCAGGATTTACTGTAGACATTTATGGTAATTAGAAGAATTAGCAGCAGACATTTTATATGTCATGTGACATTTCTCTCTAATTTCACTTGTATGGTTCAGGATTTACTGTAGACATTTATGGTAATTAGAAGAATTAGCAGCAGACATTTTATATGTCATGTGACATTTCTCTCTAATTTCACTTGTATGGTTCAGGATTTACTGTAGAAAATTTATGGTAATTAGAAGAACTAGCAGCAGACATTGTATATGTCATGTGACATTTCTCTCTAATTTCACTTGTATGGTTCAGGATTTACTGTAGAAAATTTATGGTAATTAGAAGAATTAGCAGCAGACATTTTATATGTCATGTGACATTTCTCTCTAATTTCACTTCTATAGTTCAGGATTTACTGTAGAAAATTTATGGTAATTAGAAGAATTAGCAGCAGACATTTTATATGTCATGTGACATTTCTCTCTAATTTCACTTCTATAGTTCAGGATTTACTCTAGAACATTTATGGTAATTAGAAGAACTAGCAGCTGACTGTGACATGACTGTACTATCATTTTATATGTCATGTGAAATTTCTGTCTGATCAGCTTCTGTGCCTGTGGGTCAGAATTCTAGTAATGATTTACAATGCAGCATTTTAGGTAATTTTTGGAGTAGGATGACATTAATAGCAGAGAATTGTCCTCTTTGACATGACTATATCTGGCAGATGCCATACATCATATCATCCTCAGACCGAAGGTCATGATGTTCTTAGGTGATCAATGATTGGGTTATTTGTCTACACAGGAAGTTGAAATAAACAGACTTATGCCTTTGTTATCTTTACTTCTGTCCTTAATTAGTAACTTAAATAAACACTTGTATAATGAAGATGTTTTTATTGACTTCCATAGGGTTATAATTGGTTTTTTTTTTTGTGGTAATATCATGGGGAAAGATAATTAAAAAAAAGCTTAGACCATTCATTATATTTGAAGCAATGTGTTTTAGTAGAGAAAGTTCAACAATGGAAAATAGCTTGGAGTCTGATGAAATGTGACAAATCTTAAATCATTTGGACATTTTTAGTGATATTTATTTCTGTCGTATATTAATTTAATTATCATTACGAGAATATTTTGAAATTTTATTTCATATACGGTGAAATATATCTGCAAAATAAATGAAAATACAAAGACTCTTGAAAGAACAATACTTTGTGAGAGTCTGAAGAACTAAAAGAGTTCAAATACTGTGAAATATATTTGCAAAATAAATGAAAAAGCAAAGTCTCTTGAAAAATTTACAAGACTGCGAGAGTCTGAAGAAAGAGTCTGAGAATGCTGTGAAATAGACAGAAACTGCCATGTACATTATCACTAATTAATACTGATGCAACAACTACTAATTAATCATGATTGTTATAGGCAACCTGTAGGAAGGTAAATTGATTAAGATGTTTTGTACTTTCTATAAATACTGTGGATATACTATTTCTGTGTGGGATATAAATTGCCATTTAACATTCTGAAATTTCAAATTTCAACAAAAAAAATATATGGTCGAGACTAAATACTGTGGATATACTATTTCTGTGTGGGATATAAATTGCCATTTAACGTTCTGAAATTTCAAATTTAAGCAAAAAAAATATATGGTTGAGACTAAATACTGTGGATATACTATTCTGTGTGGAATATAAATTGCCATTTAGCATTCTGAAATTTCAAATTTCACAAAAAAACGTGGATATACTATTTCTGTGTGGGATATATAAAATTGCCATAAATTTTACATTCTGAAATTTCAAATTTCAACCAAAAAATATATGATTGAGACTAACTTTGTTAACCTTTATATAGATAGATACCTATAATTAAAATTAAAGATGTTTTAAAAGTCAGTCATACCTGGATCTTCATGAATGTATTAATAGATGTTTAGTGGATAATTCTATATTTTTATTGTTGTACATATGATATATGGTTGGAATGTCAACATAACTGTGATAGTATAAACAGAGATGATAAACTTAGCTTGAATTCTTAACCTTGATTTCTTTTACATATATAATAACAACAATCTAAGAATACTATTGTGATAATCAGTGAACGTATTATGTGGGATTATATATGTTTTTTCCAGTGATAATTGATGAAAGTGATCTTTTACTTTCTCTTGTCTTATCAGACAAATATTTCAGTATCTGATGTATTGGAAACAAATCCATTAATTGGGATAATTAAGAAGTGGTAATTAGTGATTACATAATATATTTTTTTAAATGATTTTTGCGAAAAATTTGTCAGTTGAAGTTTTATGTGTAAGAAATACCTACCACATTAAAGAGGAATAAAATAATAGATTGACATTTGGAATAAGTTTGGATATTCAAATTTAATCAAAGTTGATTAATCAGTATGCAATCATCACCTGTTAATCAAAAGATATAATAATGTTTTGGAACAATTTTGATTAATCATTTTCATGATTACCTGGTAATCAGATTTATGATTAATCAGACAATAAAGACTACTTTGTAGTTTTTTTTATCATTGAAAGTTTTACATTATTTGACTAATAATTGACTAGAAGCTGTTGGCTATTTTCATTGATGTGGTGAAAAAACAAATTTGTATGATACTTGAGAGATTATTTTTTAGACACATGAGTGATAGAATACATGTATGCCTTATTCGCTAATTAATGTAATTTGTTAAGTGTTGAGAAACTTCAGCTTTAATTTTGCTAGACAAGTCAAAATGTTGTTAGTAAAACATAAATATCCTTCTTCTTAAGAAAAAAATGTAGATGATTTAATTGTGTATACAATGTATATACCTCTTGTAGAGGGGAGAAGATGTATATACCTCTTGTAGAGGGGAGAAGATGTATATACCTCTTGTAGAGGGGAGAAGATGTACTTGCCAATGGCAATGAAGATTTGGTGAAATAGAGCTTTTTTTTGTTTTTTTAATAAGATTCTGTGAATACATAAAAAAGTGGAACTAATTTGCATGTATTCTGTGGAGATATATTGATCTTTGGACTTAGAGATGGTTAAATGAACAAAACAATAGAATTAAGAGTTAAGAGACGGGATGAAAGAAAGCCTTGGGCAGTTAGTGTGAAAACTTGCTGAACAAAGAATCATGCTACACAAAATTTTAAATTGTAATTAACATGGAATTTGTTATCAAGTGATTATGGAGAAAAGAAATTCAGCTTCAGACTATGATGATTATATGAGACAAGTATATTACCAAACTTTACCTCGACAAAGAAGGAGAAATAGACAAGTGAGTATATAACTCATTGTGTAGAGCCTGAATTTTGGATTTACTCCATGTTAATTCTGATACTTTGTGGAGGGGTCCATAATAGCAAACAATTTAGTCGATAGGCTTCAGTCTTGCTGGTTTTCCAAGAAAGACAGCCAGACTACCAAGTTCTTTCCAAAATATACTACTGGCCTTAAGGATGTTCTAATGGTGATGTAGTGATTTTAAGTGTGTATTCCAGAGTTGCTTCATCGTGTTAGTATTATCTTGGTCTGGATGGTATTACATATATATACTTATCTTGGTCTGGATGGTATTACATATATACTTATCTTGGTCTTGATGGTATTACATATATACTTATCTTGGTCTGGATGGTATTACATATATACTTATCTTGGTCAGGATGGTATCACATATATACTTATCTTGGTCTGGATGGTATTACATATATATACTTATCTTGGTCTGGATGGTATTACATATATATACTTATCTTGGTCTGGATGGTATTACATATATACTTATCTTGGTCTGGATGGTATTACATATATACTTATCTTGGTCTGGATGGTATTACACATATATACTTATCTTGGTCTGGATGGTATTACATAATACTTATCTTGGTCTGGGTGGTATTACACATATATACTTATCTTGGTCTGGGTGGTATTACATATATATACTTATCTTGGTCTGGATGGTATTACATATATACTTATCTTGGTCTGGATGGTATTACATATATACTTATCTTGGTCTGGATGGTATTACACATATATACTTATCTTGGTCTGGATGGTATTACATATATATACTTATCTTGGTCTGGATGGTATTACACATATATACTTATCTTGGTCTGGATGGTATTACACATATATACTTATCTTGGTCTGGGTGGTATTACATATATACTTATCTTGGTCTGGATGGTATTACACATATATACTTATCTTGGTCTGGATGGTATTACATATATATACTTATCTTGGTCTGGATGGTATTACACATATATACTTATCTTGGTCTGGATGGTATTACACATATATACTTATCTTGGTCTGGGTGGTATTACATATATACTTATCTTGGTCTGGATGGTATTACATATATATACTTATCTTGGTCTGGATGGTATTACATATATACTTATCTTGGTCTGGATGGTATTACATATATATACTTATCTTGGTCTGGATGGTATTACATATATACTTATCTTGGTCTGGGTGGTATTACATATATATACTTATCTTGGTCTGGATGGTATTACATATATACTTATCTTGGTCTGGATGGTATTACATATATATACTTATCTTGGTCTGGATGGTATTACACATATATACTTATCTTGGTCTGGATGGTATTACATATATACTTATCTTGGTCTGGGTGGTATTACATATATATACTTATCTTGGTCTGGATGGTATTACATAATACTTATCTTGGTCTGGATGGTATTACACATATGTACTTATCTTGGTCTGGATGGTATTACATATATATACTTATCTTGGTCTGGATGGTATTACATATATATACTTATCTTGGTCTGGATGGTATTACATATATACTTATCTTGGTCTGGGTGGTATTACATATATATACTTATCTTGGTCTGGATGGTATTACATATATACTTATCTTGGTCTGGATGGTATTACACATATATACTTATCTTGGTCTGGATGGTATTACATATATATACTTATCTTGGTCTGGGTGGTATTACATATATATACTTATCTTGGTCTGGATGGTATTACATATATACTTATCTTGGTCTGGATGGTATTACACATATATACTTATCTTGGTCTGGATGGTATTACATATATATACTTATCTTGGTCTGGATGGTATTACATATATATACTTATCTTGGTCTGGGTGGTATTACATATATACTTATCTTGATCTGGATGGTATTACATATATACTTATCTTGGTCTGGGTGGTATTACATATATATACTTATCTTGGTCTGGATGGTATTACATATATATACTTATCTTGGTCTGGATGGTATTACATATATATACTTATCTTGGTCTGGATGGTATTACATATATACTTATCTTGGTCTGGATGGTATTACATATATACTTATCTTGGTCTGGATGGTATTACACATATATACTTATCTTGGTCTGGATGGTATTACATATATACTTATCTTGGTCTGGATGGTATTACACATATATACTTATCTTGGTCTGGATGGTATTACATAATACTTATCTTGGTCTGGATGGTATTACATATATACTTATCTTGGTCTGGATGGTATTACACATATATACTTATCTTGGTCTGGATGGTATTACACATATATACTTATCTTGGTCTGGGTGGTATTACATATATACTTATCTTGGTCTGGGTGGTATTACATATATACTTATCTTGGTCTGGATGGTATTACACATATATACTTATCTTGGTCTGGATGGTATTACACATATATACTTATCTTGGTCTGGATGGTATTACATATATACTTATCTTGATCTGGATGGTATTACACATATATACTTATCTTGGTCTGGATGGTATTACATAATACTTATCTTGGTCTGGATGGTATTACATATTTATACTTATCTTGGTCTGGATGGTATTACATATATATACTTATCTTGGTCTGGATGGTATTACATATATATACTTATCTTGGTCTGGATGGTATTACACATATATACTTATCTTGGTCTGGATGGTATTACATATATATACTTATCTTGGTCTGGATGGTATTACACATATATACTTATCTTGGTCTGGATGGTATTACATATATACTTATCTTGGTCTGGATGGTATTACATATATACTTATCTTGGTCTGGATGGTATTACATATATATACTTATCTTGGTCTGGATGGTATTACACATATATACTTATCTTGGTCTGGATGGTATTACATATATACTTATCTTGGTCTGGATGGTATTACATATATACTTATCTTGGTCTGGATGGTATTACATATATATACTTATCTTGGTCTGGATGGTATTACATATATATACTTATCTTGGTCTGGATGGTATTACATATATATACTTATCTTGGTCTGGATGGTATTACACATATATACTTATCTTGGTCTGGATGGTATTACATATATATACTTATCTTGGTCTGGATGGTATTACACATATATACTTATCTTGGTCTGGATGGTATTACATATATACTTATCTTGGTCTGGATGGTATTACATATATACTTATCTTGGTCTGGATGGTATTACATATATATACTTATCTTGGTCTGGATGGTATTACATATATACTTATCTTGGTCTGGATAGTATTACATATATATTTATCTTGGTCTGGATGGTATTACATATATACTTATCTTGGTCTGGATGGTATTACATATATACTTATCTTGGTCTGGATAGTATTACATATATATACTTATCTTGGTCTGGATGGTATTACATATATATACTTATCTTGGTCTGGATGGTATTACATATATATACTTATCTTGGTCTTGATGGTATTACATATATATACTTATCTTGGTCTGGATGGTATTACACATATATACTTATCTTGGTCTGGATGGTATTACACATATATACTTATCTTGGTCTGGATGGTATTACATATATACTTATCTTGGTCTGGATGGTATTACATATATATACTTATCTTGGTCTGGATGGTATTACATATATATACTTATCTTGGTCTTGATGGTATTACACATATATACTTATCTTGGTCTGGATGGTATTACACATATATACTTATCTTGGTCTGGATGATATTACATATATATACTTATCTTGGTCTGGATGGTATTACACATATATACTTATCTTGGTCTGGATGGTATTACATATATACTTATCTTGGTCTGGATGGTATTACATATATATACTTATCTTGGTCTGGGTGGTATTACATATATATACTTATCTTGGTCTGGATGGTATTACATATATACTTATCTTGGTCTGGATGGTATTACATATATATACTTATCTTGGTCTGGATGGTATTACATAATACTTATCTTGGTCTGGATGGTATTACATATATATACTTATCTTGGTCTTGATGGTATTACATAATACTTATCTTGGTCTGGGTGGTATTACACATATATACTTATCTTGGTCTGGATGGTATTACACATATATACTTATCTTGGTCTGGATGGTATTACATATATATACTTATCTTGGTCTGGATGGTATTACACATATATACTTATCTTGGTCTGGATGGTATTACATATATACTTATCTTGGTCTGGATGGTATTACATATATATACTTATCTTGGTCTGGGTGGTATTACATATATATACTTATCTTGGTCTGGATGGTATTACATATATACTTATCTTGGTCTGGATGGTATTACATATATACTTATCTTGGTCTGGATGGTATTACACATATATACTTATCTTGGTCTGGATGGTATTACATATATATACTTATCTTGGTCTTGATGGTATTACATATATATACTTATCTTGGTCTTGATGGTATTACATATATACTTATCTTGGTCTGGGTGGTATTACACATATATACTTATCTTGGTCTGGATGGTATTACATATATATACTTATCTTGGTCTTGATGGTATTACATATATATACTTATCTTGGTCTTGATGGTATTACATATATACTTATCTTGGTCTTGATGGTATTACATATATACTTATCTTGGTCTGGATGGTATTACATATATATACTTATCTTGGTCTGGATGGTATTACATATATATACTTATCTTGGTCTTGATGGTATTACATATATATACTTATCTTGGTCTTGATGGTATTACATATATACTTATCTTGGTCTGGATGGTATTACATATATACTTATCTTGGTCTGGATGGTATTACATATATATACTTATCTTGGTCTTGATGGTATTACATATATACTTATCTTGGTCTTGATGGTATTACATATATACTTATCTTGGTCTGGATGGTATTACATAATACTTATCTTGGTCTGGATGGTATTACATATATATACTTATCTTGGTCTTGATGGTATTACACATATATACTTATCTTGGTCTGGATGGTATTACACATATATACTTATCTTGGTCTGGGTGGTATTACATATATATACTTATCTTGGTCTTGATGGTATTACATATATACTTATCTTGGTCTGGATGGTATTACACATATATACTTATCTTGGTCTGGGTGGTATTACATATATATACTTATCTTGGTCTGGATGGTATTACATATATACTTATCTTGGTCTGGATAGTATTACATATATATACTTATCTTGGTCTTGATGGTATTACATATATACTTATCTTGGTCTTGATGGTATTACATATATACTTATCTTGGTCTGGATGGTATTACACATATATACTTATCTTGGTCTGGGTGGTATTACATATATATACTTATCTTGGTCTTGATGGTATTACATATATACTTATCTTGGTCTGGATGGTATTACACATATATACTTATCTTGGTCTGGGTGGTATTACATATATATACTTATCTTGGTCTGGATGGTATTACATATATACTTATCTTGGTCTGGATAGTATTACATATATATACTTATCTTGGTCTTGATGGTATTACACATATATACTTATCTTGGTCTGGGTGGTATTACATATATATACCTATCTTGGTCTGGATGGTATTACATATATACTTATCTTGGTCTGGATGGTATTACACATATATACTTATCTTGGTCTGGATGGTATTACATATATATACTTATCTTGGTCTTGATGGTATTACATATATATACTTATCTTGGTCTGGATGGTATTACACATATATACTTATCTTGGTCTGGATGGTATTACACATATATACTTATCTTGGTCTGGGTGGTATTACACATATATACTTATCTTGGTCTGGATGGTATTACATATATATACTTATCTTGGTCTGGATGGTATTACATATATACTTATCTAGGTCTGGATGGTATTACATATATATACTTATCTTGGTCTTGATGGTATTACATATATACTTATCTAGGTCTGGATGGTATTACACATATATACTTATCTTGGTCTGGATGGTATTACATATATATACTTATCTTGGTCTGGGTGGTATTACACATATATACTTATCTTGGTCTGGATGGTATTACATATATATACTTATCTTGGTCTGGATGGTATTACATATATATACTTATCTAGGTCTGGATGGTATTACATATATATACTTATCTTGGTCTGGATGGTATTACATATATATACTTATCTTGGTCTTGATGGTATTACACATATATACTTATCTTGGTCTGGATAGTATTACATATATATACTTATCTTGGTCTGGGTGGTATTACATATATACTTATCTTGGTCTGGATGGTATTACATATATATACTTATCTTGGTCTGGATAGTATTACACATATATACTTATCTTGGTCTGGATGGTATTACATATATATACTTATCTAGGTCTGGATGGTATTACATATATACTTATCTTGGTCTGGATGGTATTACATATATATACTTATCTTGGTCTGGATGGTATTACATATATATACTTATCTTGGTCTTGATGGTATTACATATATACTTATCTTGGTCTGGGTGGTATTACACATATATACTTATCTTGGTCTGGATAGTATTACATATATATACTTATCTTGGTCTGGATGGTATTACATATATATATACTTATCTTGGTCTGGATGGTATTACACATATATACTTATCTTGGTCTGGATGGTATTACATATATATACTTATCTAGGTCTGGATGGTATTACATATATACTTATCTTGGTCTGGGTGGTATTACATATATATACTTATCTTGGTCTGGATGGTATTACATATATATACTTATCTTGGTCTGGATGGTATTACATATATACTTATCTTGGTCTGGATGGTATTACATATATACTTATCTTGGTCTGGATGGTATTACACATATATACTTATCTTGGTCTGGATGGTATTACACATATATACTTATCTTGGTCTGGATGGTATTACACATATATACTTATCTTGGTCTGGATAGTATTACATATATATACTTATCTTGGTCTGGATGGTATTACATATATACTTATCTTGGTCTGGATGGTATTACACATATATACTTATCTTGGTCTGGATGGTATTACATATATATACTTATCTTGGTCTGGATGGTATTACATATATACTTATCTTGGTCTGGATAGTATTACATATATATACTTATCTTGGTCTGGATGGTATTACACATATATACTTATCTTGGTCTGGATGGTATTACATATATATACTTATCTTGGTCTGGGTGGTATTACATAATACTTATCTTGGTCTGGATGGTATTACACATATATACTTATCTTGGTCTGGATGGTATTACATAATACTTATCTTGGTCTGGGTGGTATTACACATATATACTTATCTTGGTCTGGATGGTATTACATATATACTTATCTTGGTCTGGATGGTATTACATATATATACTTATCTTGGTCTGGATGGTATTACATATATATACTTATCTTGGTCTGGATGGTATTACATATATACTTATCTTGGTCTGGATGGTATTACACATATATACTTATCTTGGTCTGGATAGTATTACATATATATACTTATCTTGGTCTGGATATTATTACATATATACTTATCTTGGTCTGGATGGTATTACATATATATACTTATCTTGGTCTGGATGGTATTACATATATACTTATCTTGGTCTGGATAGTATTACATATATATACTTATCTTGGTCTGGATGGTATTACACATATATACTTATCTTGGTCTGGATGGTATTACATATATACTTATCTTGGTCTGGATGGTATTACACATATGCACTTATCTTGGTCTGGATGGTATTACATATATACTTATCTTGGTCTGGATGGTATTACACATATATACTTATCTTGGTCTGGATGGTATTACATATATATACTTATCTTGGTCTGGATGGTATTACATATATACTTATCTTGGTCTGGATAGTATTACATATATATACTTATCTTGGACTGGATGGTATTACACATATATACTTATCTTGGTCTGGATGGTATTACATATATATACTTATCTTGGTCTGGATGGTATTACACATATATACTTATCTTGGTCTGGATGGTATTACATATATACTTATCTTGGTCTGGATGGTATTACATAATACTTATCTTGGTCTGGATGGTATTACATATATACTTATCTTGGTCTGGGTGGTATTACATATATACTTATCTTGGTCTGGATGGTATTACATATATATACTTATCTTGGTCTGGATGGTATTACATATATATACTTATCTTGGTCTGGATGGTATTACACATATATACTTATCTTGGTCTGGATGGTATTACATAATACTTATCTTGGTCTGGGTGGTATTACACATATATACTTATCTTGGTCTGGATGGTATTACACATATATACTTATCTTGGTCTGGATGGTATTACATAATACTTATCTTGGTCTGGATGGTATTACATATATATACATATCTTGGTCTGGATGGTATTACATAATACTTATCTTGGTCTGGGTGGTATTACATATATACTTATCTTGGTCTGGATGGTATTACACATATATACTTATCTTGGTCTGGGTGGTATTACATATATATACTTATCTTGGTCTGGATGGTATTACATATATACTTATCTTGGTCTGGATGGTATTACACATATATACTTATCTTGGTCTGGATGGTATTACATATATATACTTATCTTGGTCTGGGTGGTATTACATATATACTTATCTTGGTCTGGATGGTATTACATATATACTTATCTTGGTCTGGATGGTATTACATATATATACTTATCTTGGTCTGGATGGTATTACATATATACTTATCTTGGTCTGGGTGGTATTACATATATATACTTATCTTGGTCTGGATGGTATTACATATATACTTATCATGGTCTGGGTGGTATTACATATATATACTTATCTTGGTCTGGATGGTATTACACATATATACTTATCTTGGTCTGGATGGTATTACATATATACTTATCTTGGTCTGGATGGTATTACACATATATACTTATCTTGGTCTGGATGGTATTACACATATATACTTATCTTGGTCTGGATGGTATTACATATATACTTATCTTGGTCTGGATGGTATTACATATATATACTTATCTTGGTCTGGGTGGTATTACATAATACTTATCTTGGTCTGGATTGTATTACATATATACTTATCTTGGTCTGGATGGTATTACATATATATACTTATCTTGGTCTGGATGGTATTACATAATACTTATCTTGGTCTGGATGGTATTACATATATATACATATCTTGGTCTGGATGGTATTACATAATACTTATCTTGGTCTGGGTGGTATTACATATATACTTATCTTGGTCTGGATGGTATTACACATATATACTTATCTTGGTCTGGGTGGTATTACATATATATACTTATCTTGGTCTGGATGGTATTACATATATACTTATCTTGGTCTGGATGGTATTACACATATATACTTATCTTGGTCTGGATGGTATTACATATATATACTTATCTTGGTCTGGGTGGTATTACATATATACTTATCTTGGTCTGGATGGTATTACATATATACTTATCTTGGTCTGGATGGTATTACATATATATACTTATCTTGGTCTGGATGGTATTACATATATACTTATCTTGGTCTGGGTGGTATTACATATATATACTTATCTTGGTCTGGATGGTATTACATATATACTTATCATGGTCTGGGTGGTATTACATATATATACTTATCTTGGTCTGGATGGTATTACATATATATACTTATCTTGGTCTGGATAGTATTACATATATATACTTATCTTGGTCTGGATGGTATTACATATATACTTATCTTGGTCTGGATGGTATTACACATATATACTTATCTTGGTCTGGATGGTATTACATATATATACTTATCTTGGTCTGGATGGTATTACATATATATACTTATCTTGGTCTGGATGGTATTACATATATACTTATCTTGGTCTGGATGGTATTACATATATATACTTATCTTGGTCTGGGTGGTATTACATATATACTTATCTTGGTCTGGGTGGTATTACATATATATACTTATCTTGGTCTGGATGGTATTACATATATACTTATCTTGGTCTGGATGGTATTACACATATATACTTATCTTGGTCTGGATGGTATTACACATATATACTTATCTTGGTCTGGATGGTATTACATATATATACTTATCTTGGTCTGGATGGTATTACATATATATACTTATCTTGGTCTGGATGGTATTACATATATACTTATCTTGGTCTGGATGGTATTACACATATATACTTATCTTGGTCTGGATGGTATTACATATATATACTTATCTTGGTCTGGATGGTATTACATATATATACTTATCTTGGTCTGGATGGTATTACACATATATACTTATCTTGGTCTGGATGGTATTACATATATACTTATCTTGGTCTGGATGGTATTACATATATACTTATCTTGGTCTGGATGGTATTACATATATATACTTATCTTGGTCTGGGTGGTATTACATATATATATTTATCTTGGTCTGGATGGTATTACATATATATACTTATCTTGGTCTGGGTGGTATTACATAATACTTATCTTGGTCTGGGTGGTATTACATAATACTTATCTTGGTCTGGGTGGTATTACATAATACTTATCTTGGTCTGGATGGTATTACATATATATACTTATCTTGGTCTGGATGGTATTACATATATACTTATCTTGGTCTGGATGGTATTACATATATATACTTATCTTGGTCTGGATGGTATTACATATATACTTATCTTGGTCTGGATGGTATTACACATATATACTTATCTTGGTCTGGGTGGTATTACATAATACTTATCTTGGTCTGGGTGGTATTACATAATACTTATCTTGGTCTGGATGGTATTACATATATATTTATCTTGGTCTGGATGGTATTACATAATACTTATCTTGGTCTGGATGGTATTACATATATACTTATCTTGGTCTGGATGGTATTACATAATACTTATCTTGGTCTGGATGGTATTACACATATATACTTATCTTGGTCTGGGTGGTATTACATAATACTTATCTTGGTCTGGATGGTATTACATATATATACTTATCTTGGTCTGGGTGGTATTACATAATACTTATCTTGGTCTGGATGGTATTACATATATACTTATCTTGGTCTGGATGGTATTACATAATACTTATCTTGGTCTGGATGGTATTACACATATATACTTATCTTGGTCTGGATGGTATTACATAATACTTATCTTGGTCTGGATGGTATTACACATATATACTTATCTTGGTCTGGATGGTATTACATATATATACTTATCTTGGTCTGGGTGGTATTACATAATACTTATCTTGGTCTGGATGGTATTACATATATACTTATCTTGGTCTGGGTGGTATTACATAATACTTATCTTGGTCTGGATGGTATTACATATATACTTATCTTGGTCTGGATGGTATTACATATATATACTTATCTTGGTCTGGATGGTATTACATAATACTTATCTTGGTCTGGATGGTATTACATATA